>CM045991.1:42950558-43584442 GCA_025175895.1 Wurfbainia villosa | reverse complement strand
GATTTGTCAAGAAAATTACTCACGCAGTTTTAATATTTAACATGAACTTTCTAATATATAAATCTTTTACACTAAATTTATTCTATGGTGCATATTAAAATAAAAAGGCGAAGTCCTAAATCAAGTCGTCACTATTCTTTTTGTTTGTCTTCAAGTCAAGCGATTATTCCTGTATAGTGGTGAAATAGAGAAGTTGGGTTCAAAATAGATGCACTGAAGAAATACAATGACGGAGTAAAAAATTCCAACCTAATCAGGCGAAGTCAAGTCATCACAATTTTTCTGCTTGCCTCCAAGTCAAGCAATTATTCCCATATGATAGCGGATCGGATGAGTTGGCCTCAAGATAGATGCAAAGAAAAAAATGATATAGTAAAAAATTATTCCGACTTGACCAGAATCCCTAGGTCCAGTCGTTACAATTTTTTCTGCTTACCTTAGGATCAAGCAATTATCTCCGTGTGATGGTGGATCGGAAGAATTGAGTCTTCACTCAACTATATTATTATTATCCTCGTGTGGAGGTGAATCGGAAGAGTTGAGTCTTCACTCAATTATATTATTATTATCTCTGTGTGGTGGTAGATCGAAAGAGATGAGTCTTCCCTCAACTATATTATTATTATTCCCGTGTAATGATGGATTGAAGAGTTGAGTTCTCACTCAAGTATATTATTATTATCCTCATGTGGAAGTGGATCGGAAGAATTGAATCTGTACTCAACTATATTATTATTTTCCCAGTATGAGGGTGGATTAGAAAAGTTGAGTCGTTACTCATATGTGTTATTATTATCCTCATAGGAGAGCAGATAGAAGGAATTGTATTAAAGTAGACACATTAATTCCGTCCGAGATCGTATATAGGAGAGATGGCAGCTAAGTTGATAGATGGGTCAAAAGGAACATTGGCATGGAATCGATAAGTTTTTGTTTACTGTTGACGCTGGAATCCTTTATTCATTTTTACAGAATGTTCATTT
This sequence comes from Wurfbainia villosa, assembly GCA_025175895.1. NCBI lineage: Eukaryota > Viridiplantae > Streptophyta > Magnoliopsida > Zingiberales > Zingiberaceae > Wurfbainia > Wurfbainia villosa. The sequence goes on along the minus strand of CM045991.1, from coordinate 43,583,459 downwards.
GGTGAAGAGAAGACATACATGATTTTTATAAAGAGGATTTTATTGATAAAGTAAGATACAGTACAGTTTTCTAGAAAAGAAAATAACAAAAGGTGCACCCTAAGGAGAACTAAGGGGCTTCGCGGACGGTTTTCTCTGGAAGTGATAATGGGGCCTGTCATCCACCAGACTTGACGTTGAGAAGTTGTCTGCGATAGGATTGTTGCATAAAGTGGTGCTTTGACAAAGCCCTTTGGCTACAGCCAACTCTTGGCGTAGGGTGTAGTTGCAAGTGGAAGCTAACTGTAGGTGTTTCCTTAGGTCCATGACCTATTCTTCCAATTCTTCTATGCGGCGTTACTCTTCGGTCTTCCTAGCAAAAGAAGGAGAGTTGCTGCTCTGTTCTGACATGTCTTCCATGGTGAAGGTAGAAGAAGGGAGAAGCCCACCGACAGAGGCAGGAGAACAGAGGGATGTGTTGGATGAAGGTAGTGTCGGGAGTTTTATAGAAAGAAAGAGAGGTGTTAATTAGTCCCCTAGGAAACAGAGATACTAAATGTAGATAAGATGGGAATGTGTAGGGACAGTAGTGGGGTGGTTGAATGCATTAATTCTGAAAAGACTAGTTGTATTCCGTGGAGAAGGGAAGTATGAAGCCGAGTCCTTTGATGTAGAGATTAGTCCTTTTCCAAAAATATTCCTCAAATTTCGTTATGCTGGGTCAACCCGGTTGAACAAGTGAAGCATCATCAAACGCATTTTGCTAAGAATATCTAAAGCCAGAAAAAAAATATAAAAGGGACAAGTTTAAATATTTTCTTCTTTTTATAAATATGAAATGTAGCAATTACATCCGTTAAAATGTGGTTTACACAAGTTTATTATTATTATTGTTATTGGAAGAGCCGACAGAAGACTCCTCTGCAAGAGGAGACGCCAGAATGACCCTGTAGACATCACCCCATGCCCGAGGTAAAGGACATGGAGCTTCGATTGGAGGGAGTGGAGGAACCTCATCTGGAGGGACCGGAAGAAATGCAACAGTGGGGGGGGGGGGGAAGAGGGGGAAGTACGACTATAGCCTGGGGATCTCTTACAGTGTATTCCCAAGTCCTAGGAGGGTTCCATACCCGATTGTCGATGGAGGGAAAGGGAGAACAGAAGGACCTTCTCATGTTGGGGGTTGAGGTATCGGTTGGAGTTGGAATAGGAGGAGGCCGGTATGCTGAAGTAGTTGTGGACTAAATGTCCGAGTCATCTGAGGAACCCGTGTTGAAGTAACTCAAGTCGATGGAATCGTAGCCAGAGCTTACGTCAATAGGATGCCCTTTGGAAGCCATGAAGGTAGGATGAGAGTGCACAAGATTCGTAGTGACAATTTATAGAAGGGGAAGAAGGTGCATATTCCTCCTTGGGAAAGGAAAGAGGAGGTGAAGGGTCAAGGGAAGTGATGGCATTAGTATGAGAAATAAGAGAGGTATTAATCTTGAAACGGGTGATTGCATCTCCATCTAGGCAAGGAGAGGTGATTTGACTTGATATCTTGTAGTACGTTCTACCCCACAGGAAGTGACATTGAATTATGGAGAATAGTCTTTATTTCGACCCGAGTGAATCCCCGAGTGGAAGAAAATGGAAGTCGACTGACACTATAGAGGATAGGTGATCCTGAGTGATAGAAGAGATAAGTTTAATTCATTGTAAGGAAAAGGGGAAGAAAAAAAGTGGCCCTCGAATATTTCTCATTGATAATAATTTTTCATACATTACAAGGAGTGTTAAATATTACAACTCGAATAGGTTCGGGGGATAGTTAGTCAGGGCAACCTCAGGATCCAAGTGGCTTGTATCTGCACCCAATGGAGGGTAGCCCTTGGTGGCGTTCTGAGTTGAGGACTCTTCGAAGCCCAGGATGAATAATTGCACTCCTTTGCGAGCATATTGCAGCCTTAAATCTACCTCTTGGTCCTTCCATTGAGCCTGAAGATCAGCTAGTTGAGCGGCCAGGTCTCTGTCTTTGGCGGCTACAACAATTTGCTGGCCCAAGGAGGCCATAACTTCATAGTACTCATTGTGTAATCCTTGTTGCTGCGTAGAGATGGATGTCAACATTCCAGGAAGGCTAGAAATAGTGGAGGAGAGGTCTTCTAGCTTCATTCGGTAGGTCATTAGAGATGCCTCCAATGCTTGGTTCTTTTATTGAATTTGAGATCTATTTGTAACGAGATGAAATAAATTAATAAGATGAAAAACATGAGCAAATAATTTAGTTATTTCAATAGAGCCCAGGATCTGACCCTAATACAATAACCCATGCAAACCATCGATAAGGAAACCTTTCAGTCAGCATCCCATATCTAGATTTGTTTACGTTCATGGTTTAAATCATTAAAACTAAAAGTTACTAACGAAACACATATCTATCAGAAGTAAAAATCAAAGGAACAAAACAAAAATGTCTGGAGAGATACAAAGACCAACAACCAAATCAACCCAAAGAAAAACAACACAAAAGCATGATACACTAGCAGATCCAATCACTGATGAGAGAAAAGAGATTGGAGTCTATATCAAAAGCATACTAGTAGAGCTTCGGCGAGGCATGGCAGTGAATCTAGACAAGAACAAAAGAACCAACAAAGAAACCCTTGAAAACTTGGACACAAGGAAACGGAATGAGGAATAAGACGATCAATGTGTTTATATAGAGGAGGAAAGGGTCGAGGAGAAGGTGGATTCTCATATTTACCACCCTTGCACATTGTCAAATTTGTAAGCATATCTATTCTAGAAGCATATAAATTAAGTCTCGTCAAGTAGATCACTCAAATCGAGTTCGGTATAACACATAAGCATTTTCATGCTTCATCCAGTAGATCAATATTCACTAACTTCCAATAACATAACTCTAAAAGCAGCATGTCTAATGAAAATTGAATTATCGATTGTAACTTTTTATGAAATTTACACTTAATATTCTCTGGAGCAATATAACCTGGCTTAGAGATTGATTTATATAAACAACTCCAAAAGCAATCAATATGGAGAGGTGTTAACAAATCTATCTGATCCATCTATTAGAATTGAATGGCAATCACCAATAGAAGAATCTAAATGAGTTATCACATCGTTGAAAAAGTAACCAATTCAAAGTAAATGAAAAGAACCACTCATAGGAAGCATTAAGTCTATTCCATTGAGAAAGTCACTTGCCTAAGAAGTGGAGGAATCCGCTAAGTTTTCAGGATCAGCCCTCTCAATTTTATTCCCTAAGAGTAAAACAAGCACTTAGATATTCATCATATTATCACTAGAGAATGGCTCATATGTGACAATTAACCATGTTACCTTGAAATCTTCCTCATGGATCCCTTTGATGGTTTTCTGAGCTACATCATTGTTTGTAAACATTATGAAAGCAAAACCCTTATTTTCCTTTGAATTCTTGTCTTTCATCATCTCTTTGGCATTCTGATACCCTAAGCAAGAAAGCAAACATGATTACAGCTAATAAAATTATCATTCTGAGACTCTAAACTATTGTTGCTCATACCATAATAAACATCCACTTATAGAGTTCTATGTTTAGCTAAAAATTTCCAAGAGGTAATTACAGCACCAAACAACTAGAGATTCTACCTTGTTGCAACTGCAATAGCTGATTTTGAGTCTAAGTATGAGGTAATTATAGCACCAAACAACTACAGAGCATGCCTTGTTGCAACTGCAATAGCAGATTTTTGAGTTTATAATTTCAAATAGTTTTCACTTATGTCTTCATCTAGTTATAAATAATTGATTATAGGAAAAGCATCTTGATTTGTAAACAACATAGATGGTTAATGAACATATTACAATTAATCTCTTATTTAGTTCTTTTAAGTTCATCTACACTATAATAGAAACTATTATACAAACATGAATTAGGTGAAAGATTAACTTATTATTTCTCCATATGAATAAGTAACAAAATTCATTTAAAAATGACCACTGTATTTGTTGAATCAAGCTGCTACAAATATGTTGAAAGAACATGAAAATAACACTAGCTTACATGGAGTAATGGACGTCTTTCCATGTCATGGATAGCAAGTCAAGAACATGAAAGTCATTCGGAAGATTCCTCTTAGCATCTTCCCCACCAATATAACTCAAGTATTCCCAACCAAGGTAGTTGATTGGCCTCGACGGGAGATCTGCAGAGAGAAGATTAAGACTAAAATGGAAACAATAACAAGACATTATGAAGACTAAATCCTAGTTTGAACAAAAAATAACAATGGCAAGTTTGACAAGGCGAAGCTAGATCAGCGGCGACGTCTACCTTGTAGAACCGAAGGACGGCGTGATTGACCTTCTTATTCTTGTGCTTTACAACCCTAACCAGACTTTATGAAGACTAAATCCTAGTTTGAACAAAAAAAAAACTAGGAACGACGAGCTTGACCAGGTGAAGTTTGATCAGTGGCGTCGTCTTTCTTGTAGGACCGGAGGAAGGCGAGCTTGACCTTCTTATTCTTGTGCTTGATCATCATGGGCTTGGTGTAGGTTTTCCCCTTGCGTTTTTTTGCCGCCGCCGTTGGGACGGAACACCAAGTGAAGGGTGAACTCCTTTTGGGTGTTGGTCTGCGAGAATGCGTCCGCCCTCAAGCTGCTTCCCAGCGAAGATGATTTGCTGCTGGTCCAGCGGGAAGCCCTCAAGAGAGATTTTTCTTAAACCTAATTCCATGAAATCCGGACATGGCAAAATCTAACAGAAAGGAGACGATTTTTTTTTTTTTTGCATTTACTTGGGCGTGGATCAAAGCGAAATGAAAAGGAAAGAAGAAGAAGAAGATGATGATGAGTAGATGATGTACAACTAACCAAGATCTGGGCGGCTAGGGAATGGGAGGGTCCGCGCTGGGAGAGCGCATTGAGCGCCACTTCCGCCGCCGAGTGCTCCGCCTGCCACACTTCCCCATTAAAGTTCACGGTCGCCTTGAACCTCGACGCGTGATCCGACCCCTCCCGTATGCACGTATACGACGACAGGTTGAAGTAGCTCCGCTGTGCCAGCTCCTGCAGCTGGTTCTTATACATCCTCGCCTCAGTCAGCACCAGTAACGTGCTGAAACCGAGATCTCACAGAGATGGTGTCCGGGGACTCCACCTCAAGAATGATCGTCCACTCCGTCAGCGTCGTCACGGAGATCTACATCGTACAAGTCACACAGTGATTCCTAAGGTTCGAGATCCATCGACGGGACGAGCTACTGCTGATCCAGCGGGAAGCCCTCCTTGTCCTAGATCTCCGACTTCATGTTATCGATGTTGTCCTATCACTCCACCTCAAGGGTGATCGTCCACCTCGTCGTCGACGTCTTCACGGAGATCGTACCAGCCACGTATGAGCGACGGCTGAGTTCGGTTAGGGTTCCTCCGCGAGAGCAGCAGAGGAATTTTATAGGTATCGAATTGGGGTCTGCATTTCCCAGGTAAACATCGTCGATTTTCTTTTTTAAGTTTTTTATTTTTTTTTCCCGAGCCCGCGAACAAAAACTTTTGGCGCGTGAATAGTGTTTTTTTCAAATTTAACACGTCGGCACCGGTCACGTGCTAATCGCGTGATCGCTGCGAACTTTAAATTTTATTCTATAGCATATATAGCCTATTTACTATTTGAATATCTCACTGTATCAAAAAAATATATATTTGTATCTATGTTGATTTACGTTTTAGTCAATTATTTGTTTTTTTTTTTTTGTGTTTTTGATATGAACCTTTTATCAATTTTGTATAGATTAATATCAATTTATTATCAATCTTTTAGTGCAATCACTGAGTTAGCGCTCTGAATTTTCATACGCTAATTAACTGAATTACGAATATAAAAATAATAATATATGATACAAAAAATAAGTGAGGTAATACAAATTAAATAAGTGGAGTTTATCATTTTAATTAGCAAAAATAGTTAAAGCAAATACATCAACAAAAAAAAACTCACGGAAAATATTCTAAAAAAAAATAAATATATCTAAATCGGGAAGGAACAACTCGAGAGACTAACAAAGTATTGAGGCAGTAAGGAGGCGACTCGAGATATTGAGGGGGAGACGAGTTAGTGAAGAGACAACTCGGAAAACAGAGAGGTTGTCGAGTTAGAGAGGGATTAATTCACGAGGTCAATGGAGATCCAAATTAGAGAAAGAAATAATAAGTCAGTTAAGGTGAGACCTTATGAAATATTCCCTTAAAGGTTTATTAGAGTTCATTTATACACATCATCATCTTTAATAACGAATTGAAGATGTTTCATAGGCTTCACAAAAGATTCCTTATATAGTAATTCTCTAATGGTTTAAGAACATCATCGTCCCGATCGCGCATGGCTTTTCACGTGGACAGTCACCCTTGTAATTTATTACACAACAGCTTGTCCTAAATCATCAAGGAGTGTGTTGATGCAGGAACTCCTATGTTTTGATATATGGGCAAGGTTTTAAATTAGGATAATATTGTGATTTGATATATGTGTTAAAAATGCAGATTTAACAGGAAAACCCTAGTAAGGTGTGTTGACCATATACTTGGCAAGAGTCTTGACAGATCATGAGGATCAGACAATAGGCATGAAGTCCAGATAGGTCGAGTAGACCGGATATTTGATAGAAGACCAAGTGGGTCAGGAAGACCGGATAGTTTACAGGAATCCCAACTGGGTCAGGGAGACCGAACAACTAGCATGAAGCCCTAGTGGGGCAAATCGGATGTCAAACAAGGTAAGTTTGGCTGGACAGTAGATAGGTAAGCCTCAAGTGAAGAGGTGAGGTCGAGTCTTCAAGTGAGGACAAAACTAGGCATCGATCCGATGAAGGGTCTATGTTTGACTCGGAAGTCGAGATCGAATAATATTACTACTGACAAATAATATTATATTTTATTTTGTGCTAATCTAGTTTTTCAGGCGCCTCCAACCCAGTCGACTGGATGTTGAGATGGCAATAGGAGTTGTCAATTGACTGAAGATCGTACAACTGAGATGATAGATATTTCAATTGACTGGACAGAGTCCAAGCAACTGGGATAGAAAAATACCAAAATTGCGGAGGATCGGACCAACTGACATGAAGTTGACCGGAAAGCTAAGAATAATAAATTGATGGGTTGATTTGGAGGCGGCAGGAGGACGTTCCAGTCGACTAGAAAGAGTTTATAAAATAAATGGAAGGTCAGCTCCGAATTAACTATTCTATTCATTCCTCAAAGTGTTGCATCTTCGTTCATCTACAAAAGCTCCTACGCTCCATCCCAACACTCCATCGACACTCCGAGCTCATCATCTAAACTTAAGCGTCGATATACCTTTTTTTTACATTTATTTTGTACTTCATTTCTCTAAGGAATGCAGGCACCTCTCCCTACTTCATTTCTAAGGGAATGTGTGCAGCTCGCCATACTCTTCAAATAGGGTTTTTTTTTTTTTTTTTTGGCTCTGATACGCTCCATTGTTCCCATATCTAATGATGTACTGAAATTTTACATCAACTGTTCTTGCTGACTTATTTAAGCTATTGTTATTTCTTCTACAGTCAACTTGACATGACAATAAGATAGTTTATATATGTTGCAGTTTAAGGCATTCGAAGCGGCAATGAATGATATAAACACTTCTTTTGGGGGAAGTTTAGGAAGTGCTGGTGGAGCTTTAGTGTATGTATATTGTTGATATAGCTCCCTTGTTTAGGTAAAAGGCCTTTTGTGTATTTCGATAATTTGATTAACAGGATTGACCTTCACTGTGTTTGACTTTAGATTTTGCTCTAGGAGGCGGTCTTCCTAGAGGACGAATTGTATAGGTAAACATTTTTCATTGTTTATCCGTCTACTTATGTAGTGATTGGTCATGGTCTACTAATTTTTAGTATTTTTGTAATCTGTCTTGTACACTTGTGCATTTATTTTTATTTTAGAAAACATAAAAACTACTAGAAAAGAATGAAATATTATCACTTTAGCTTCCAGAACAAAATTCAATGTGCATATTCAATGCTCCAATTTGCATTTTTTGCTTAAAGTTTGATTTATTCTCTGGTAACAATCATTGCTAAAATAACCAGAAAGTATTGCCATATTTAGCTAGTCATCTCTTTGTTCTGTTTCATGATTTTCTTTTCCTCACCAAGTTTGAACTACATTAAGCAGGCAGAGTTACAATAAATGGGATCAACCTACAATTCTTTGCAATTCAATATTTTCATCACAAAATTTTGAAATCGCCAAACTAGCGGCCCTCACCGATCGACCTTTCGGCCATCATGAGGGAGGTAAATTGCGGGTAGACCTTTGGCCCTTGACTCCGTGGTAAGCACAAGGAAGGGTATTTCATCCCAGAGAAATTTTAGATCCCTCGTCTGGAATCGAACCCGGGCTTCCTCACAAACGCCATCCTATGCTTACCATCGAGCCATCCCCCAGGGACGCAATTCAATATTTTCATGCTGCTTACGTGACTGACAATAAATAATTGTGATAGTACCTTTGAGTTTATTGATGGTTCATTAAATTGCAATCCGATATTGCAAGTTTAAAGAATGTAGACTTGGATATGCCATTTGGTTTGTAGGAAGTCTAATATGTAGGGTGACTCTCGGACGAAGTGCTCTCAGCATGAATAACTCACTAATCCTTCTTAGCTAGGAGCTGTTAAAATGACCAGGCTCATTTCATGTTTATACGTGATATGCTATAATATGGCTTAGGAGCCAAAAAAAAAAAAAAAAGAAAAAAAAAAAAATCATGAGTTGAATGATGAAATCGGAGAGGAGGATCATGACACTGGATACACAGTATAGTCCAACAAGACCCGACTCGATAAATAGGCCGAGTCAGTGAGATGACGACTCGGGAAAGTGAGTTGGATTGAGAGGGTTGCAATTCGGAAAATTGAGTTGGGTTATAAGTGCATGTGCCCGATGGTCAAAACAAGGCTTGATACGCTAATACACTGGCATATAAGAGTTTGTTACATAATGTAACAAACTAGTATCCCATATAATATTTCCATGAGTCTCCATTCCTCCTTTGAACATAATTATTCCTCAGGCGAAAAAGGGTCCTTCATATGGACGGTGATTCAGATAGTTTGTTACATCACAACGGGCTTCAAGGGAACAAGTATAAAAGAGAAAAATGAAGGAAGGAAAAGGAGATCGATCGTCTTTTTCCATGCACGAACCATCTGCATATTTGGAGAGATCGAAAGACTGAAGGAGGGAGACAAGCCAAAGAGGGGGAGAAGAGACGAAAGAAGAGAAAAGTAAGCAGAGGGTCCCATCAGAGGGATCCATTTCTTTACTTTGTAGACTTTGTAACATGTAAGAGGTTTTTTCCACCTCCGGAAGTACTTCCGAGAAGGAGGGTATATATAGTCGAGGTGTTTTACCACCGGAACTCACTCTAGAGCCCATCCCATGGAGTAAGAATTAGAATTTCGAACCATGTTAAATTCCGTGTCATTGTTCTTTGTGACTTGTTTCATCATTATCAATCTTTTTACTGTTGTGCCCAAACAAGACCCTAATCTCCATGACATTATCGTCTTCCTCGCAAGAAGGTGAAAAATTCGGAAAAAATATTCTAATACAAAATCAGCAAGTATATATATCCATGTAACATAAATTAAATTGATATTTGATTAAGGTTATATATATATATATATATATATACTCCTGCTACTTTTTCCCATAAGTAAAATGAAAGGATCCGTGCGTAAGACATTATCCGAGCCAAATAGTTGGTTCGGTGAAGGGGGTCTGAGAGAACCGGTTCGGGCGCATAAGTCTGGGGAAGAATGGCTCGGGGAAACGGTTCAAGGGAATTGATACGGCAGAGCGAATTTGGAAGTTGGTTCAGTACAGGAAGAATAGGAATCGGCTCGGTGAAACGGGCTTGGAGGTTGGTTCGGTACGGGAAGAATAGGAATCGGCTCGGTGAAATGGGCCTGGAGGTTGGTTTTCATGGGAAGGACAAAAGTTGGTTCGGGTTATTAGGAGAAGTCTAAGAGCTATGCTACACTTAAGTAGTATGTTTTGGCTAGCCTTATGGAAGGCAAGTGGGTGAAAAGGATGGGCTAGAATATTTTCCAAAATGTGGATGAGAAGTTTGTTACCCCACGATTTAGGACCCCACATAATATTCGGAGGAGTCTTCACTCTCCATTTTCTGTAACAGAATGATTCTCCAGATAAGCAAGGTGGCCACGTGTACGGTGATGGAGGAGGTTCGTTATGCAACAGTTGGCCAGAGGAAGAGGAGGAGGATAAAAGGCAGAGAAAAGGTGAGAGGAAGGGAGCTGCAACTTCCAACTGCGAGAGACAAGGGCACACCTAAAGGGGAGAGCGACCACATCGCCGGAGAAGGAAGGAAAAAGAGACAAGGAGAGTAGTGAGTTTTATTCTTTCCTTCTTCTGTATACTGAGCTAACTGTAAGAGGTTTTGCTCCTCCACCTCCGGAAGCCTTTTTCCGTGAAGGAGGAAGTTCATAGTGAAAGTGTTTTGGCACCGTAGCTCGTGGGAGAGCTCACCCCTGTGGAGTAGGAAGCCTAATTCCGAACCACGTTAAATCTTGTGTCTCTGCTCTTTGCTTGTGTTGCGCGTAGTTTTTATTCTTCATATTTTATTACTGCTGCGGCCGGAGAGAACCCCAAGCTTCCCGCACACACCTTGGTGTTGAACGGAGGCTAGAAAATCCATATATGACCACATCAGTTGGCACTGTCTGTGGGAAACTCTGAGCAAGACGTTGAGATGCAACCAGAGGATATACACTATCCAGCAGCCTCCTATGCAGAGGAGAATCCCATCACACTGCTACCGTCGCAGCTAAGGGCCATGGTGGACACAGCTGTGGCCGAAGCCCTTGCCAAAGAAAGAAAAAGGACTGGGTACCTTCATCCTCATTCTGATGAACCTTCTCCTCGTGGACAACAACAAGAGATGCCCCCTCCACTTCGTACAACTACAAATGTCGAGGTGTTGTTGGGGGAAGGGCTGGGGGAAGAGTGCATCAGACCACTATGCCCATAGCCCAGATCCGACGAGAAGAGCAGTGCGAAAGTTAGTTCACTAGGGCTCCTGAGATTTATGAGCCCAGTCCTTTCACTGTGGATATTCTTTCTGAACTGCCGCCCTCATACTTCAGAAATCCCCAAGTGGACAAGTACGATGGCACGACGGATCCTGAAGAACATCTATCGCAGTTGCGAAACGTACAAACATGACGCTCAATCCTGCTACACATTGGCAGGATCCCTTAGAGTCACTAAGAGGGTATCTTCATCGCTTTACTTCCACAATTAGAAATATCCCCTCAGCGAAGTCAGATGCACTGAGGGTGGTCATTCCGCATGGGCTAAGAGAGGGTCCTTTCCTTAGCTCACTATTGAGAAAGCCCACGGCTAGCTACGAGGAATTACTGAGCTACGCAGAGAAATATATTAATAAGGAAGAAGGACTAAAGGTTCAAAGGGCCAAACAATCCTCTGCAATGACCCCTACAAAAAGAAGTCGCCCGGCAGCCCCCCGAGCGCCTCCTCGACGGGAATATGTGCGACCTTTTCTACCAGAGGCTCCTAGGCCCATATTATTGATGCCAGGGGCTCGCCCCACTCCTCCGTTGCAAATCATGGCTGCCGACGCAGTCCCTCCCCCAAGGACTTGAAAGGAGCGGGAGATGGAATTCTATGACCAACAGGGTCTTTTGCAGTGGCCAATGGGGTATAGGAGGGTGCCTCGTAACCCTCCAACTCCTTTCTTCTATCAATATCACATGGAGTATGGCCACCTTAGTGGCCGATGTTTCAAGTTGCAAGAAGAACTGGAGCGCATCTGAGCCGCCTACCCGCATCTGCGACCTCAGACAGGAGGACCAGTGAGGCGAGGTCAAAGGTCTAATGTAGCTCGCCCAGGGCCTTACAACCAGAGACCTCAGGTTACTTTCCCTCCGAACCCACAAGTTCCCGTCCAGGCGGATATTTCTCAAGGAGGGCCATCAGGTGAAGACCCATCATCTGATTTGAATGACATCCCCACACGGGGGGTCATTCACGTTATTGTAGGAGGACCTATTGATGGGGACTCCAATAGTTCTCGAAAGTCCTATACCCGCCTCATGGAGAGTTTAGCTATTGTGACAGATCAGACTGTCCATACCGTGCCACCAGTTTCATTCGGGCCAGAAGATCTCCAAGGCATTCTTCTACCTCATACGGATGCTATGGTAATCCGTATTTCTCTTGCTAATTATGAAGTGGCTCGGGTTTTGGTCGATTCAGGAAGCTCTGTTAATATCCTCTTCCGAGAGGCCTTTGGACCGATGCAGTTGGGAAATGCACAGTTAGAGGATGTGGCTACTCCTCTATTTGGATTCGCATGACACATGGTGCATCCTATAGGGCAGATCTCGTTGCCCCTCACTCTGGGCATAAAGCCCAGCCAAAAAACTAATATTATTCCTTTCCTCATAGTTGATGCTCCGTCCACTTATAATGCAATTCTGGGTCATCCTTTCTTGTCTATTTTCCAGGCGGTGGCTTCCCCCTACCACCAGAAGGTGAAGTTTCCGGTCGGGCAGTTGATCGGGGAGGCCAAAGGCGAACAGAAGGCTACTCGGAGTTGCTATGTACAAATGGTCCGGGATAACCAGAAGAAAGCCAGAGCAGATGACCCTAAGGGAAAAGTCGTCATGATCTCTGACGTATGTGTGCTTGAAGAGTCTCCCCCCAAAGCGGGAAAAATAGAAGAGGGAGAACTGGTGGAGATAGCTCCGGGAAAGGTCACTCGAGTAGCTCAACAGCTCGAGGTCAAGGAGGAGCTGGTGGCCTGCTTAAAAAAGAACGAAGATATCTTTGCTGAGGATGTGCACGACCTTACAGGGATAGATCCTCGCATTGCTGAACATCATCTCAACATTACCCGAGGAGTCCGACCTGTCCAGCAGAAACGGCGGCATTTTGGGCCTGAAAAAGATAAAGTTATAGCTGAGGAAGTAGAGAAGTTGTTGCAAGCGGGGCATGTTAGAGAAATTCAATTTCCCGAGTGGGTGTCCAATGTAGTTCTGGTCCCCAAGCCTTCGGGGCAATGGAGGATGTGTATCAACTTTCGTGATTTAAATAAAGCATGCCCTAAAGACTGCTACCCCTTACCTCATATTGATCAGTTGGTGGATTCAACCGTGGGATACGAAGTAGTATCCCTAATGGATTCCTACCAAGGATATCATCAGATACCCTTGGCCAAAGAAGATCAGAAAAGAGTCAATTTCATGACGACGGGATGACTATATGCCTACGTGGTGATGCCTTTTGGTCTAAAAAATGCAGGGGCCACATATCAGCGACTCATGGACAAAATCTTTGTAGAACAAAAGGGCAAGAACGTGGAGGTCTATGTCGACGAGATCCTGGTTAAGTCAAAAACAACTCAGGATCTAATTACGGATCTAGACGAGACTTTTGCTACTCTGAGGCAATATAACATGAAATTGAACCCCAAAAAATATTTGTTCGGAGTGAAGAGTGGGAAGTTTCTGAGATATATTGTGATTGAGAAAAGACTGCAGGCCAATCTAGAGAAAGTGCAGGCCTTATGTAATATGAAGTCGCCTACTAATTTACGAGAAACTCAAAAGCTAGTAGGAAGGATTGTTTCCTTGTCCCGATTTATAGCTAGATCAGCAGACAAAGGACTCCCTTTCTTCCGTATTCTGTGCAAAGCCACTAAATTTCAATGGGATGATCAATGTGAGCAGGCCTTCCAAGAATTAAAGAAATATTTAGCTGGGCTACCTTTGTTAGCCAAACCAGTTGCAGGAGAGCCCTTGTGGATACATTTAGCTGTTTCAGAGGGAGTCATCAGTTCTGTATTGTTAAAGCAAGAAGGTTCTCAGCAGCAACCTATTTACTATACCAGTCATATCTTGAAAGGAGCTGAAGCATGGTACACTGAGCTGGAAAAGTTGGCGTATATCCTAGTTTTGACAGCCCGCAAGTTGAGGTCATATTTCCTAGCTCACCCAATTAATGTTTGAACTCACAGTGAGTTAGGCAAGGTGGTGACTAAGCCTAATTTCTCCGGTAGATTGGCTAAATGGGAAGTGGAGCTAAGCGAGTATGACATTCGTTATCAACCCAAAACCGTCGTCAAGGCTCAAGCTCTAGCTGATTTTCTGGCAGAAGTACCTGCTGATCCAGAGAATAGCTCAGATGAAAAAGAAGAAGGATCGGAGGTATGGAATGTCTTTGTGGACGGTTCTTCTAGATCTGTAGGTAGTGGAGTGGGGGTACTGTTAATATCCCCTGAGAAGGAGGAAACTTGCATAGTCATGCGCCTGGTATATCGAGCATCCAACAATGAAGCAGAATATGAAGCTATCCTAGCGGGGTTACAAGCTGCCAAAGCTGTGGGAGCAACTTCTGTCAAAATCCATTCAGATTCCCAGTTAGCAGTTTCACAACTCCAGGGTTCTTTCATGGTTCAGGAAGAAAGATTGCAGAGATATTTAGTGGCCTTTGAGAAAGAGAATGTTCACTTTTGGCAAGTTCTCTTGCAGTAGATTCCGAGATCCAATAACTGGAAGGCGGAAGAGTTGGCTCGGCTAGCTAGTACTATAGAGGGAGTAAAAAAACCTGAAGCGGTCTACGTGGAAATCCCCACTTCATTGATGATATATAATGTGGAGGAGGCTATATCAGGATAGGATCAGATCCTTGACTGGATGACTGACATCGTGACATACTTGCAGCAAGGGGAGGTTCCAGAAGAAAGAGGAGCGACATCCGTTTTGATGAGCAGAGCGAAGCGGTTCACCATTGTGGACGGAGTCCTATATAAGATGTCTTTTGGGCGGCCCCTGTTGAAATGTTTGGGAAAGGAAGATGCTGAATGGGTACTTCGGGAAATACATGAGGGTTGCTGTAGTAACCATTTGGGAGGAAGAGCTTTGGCGAGGAAAGTTTTGTTAGCGAGGTATTTCTAGCCCACTCTCCAATAAGATGCGGCTCATATCGTACAAATTTGTTCAACCTGTCAAAAGCACAACAACCGGTCCAAACGACCAGCCGAGTTGATGAAAGCTATTATTGCTTCCTATCCCTTTGATCAGTAGGGAATGGATATAGTGGGCCCCATGCCCATGGTGCCTTTGCAGAAGAAATTTTTATGGGTGGCGGTAGATTACTTCTCCAAGTGGGTGGAAGTGGAGCCCCTCGTCAAAATCACTGAGAATGCAGTAATACAGTTCCTATGGAAGAATATCATCTGCCAATATGGAGTCCCAAGGAGATTGGTCAATGACAATGGACAGTAGTTTCAGGGAAGAAGGATCAGGAAATGGTGTCAAAGTCTCAACATCAAGCAGGCTTTCACTTCTGTAGCTCATCCTCAGGCTAACGGGCAGGTCGAAGTGACTAATAGAATCCTCATTCAAGGGTTAAAGACCAAGTTGGGTGCTCAGAGGGGAAACTGGGTAGAAGAATTGCCAGGGATCCTGTGCGCCTACCAAACTACCCCAAAAATGACAACAGGAGAAACTCCCTTCAGTTTGGTGTATGGAACGGAGGCTATTATTCCAGTGGAGGCCATTTTGAATAGTGCTCGCGTGGAGGTTTATGAGCCGGAGCAGAATCAAATTATCCGAGGCACCGAGTTAAATTTGCTAGAAGAAAAATGAGAACAGGCACGAAGGAGGGCGGAGTTTTATAAGCGAAGGGTACAACAAACCTTTAATAAAAGAGTAATTCCCCATAGATTTCAAGAGGGGGATTTAGTTCTGCGCAAGGTCATCCCTGCCAGAGATCCGGGGAAGTTAGCTCCGAATTGGGAAGGACCCTATGTGGTGACACATCGTGTGGCAGGGTCGGCTTATTATTTGAAGGATGATCAGGGCAAGGAATTCCCTCGACCCTGGAACAATGTACACTTGAAGCATTTTCACACCATGTAAGGAGCGATGGATGAAGAAAAGAATTGGAGGGTTCCTTAGGAAATGTATGTGACAATTCAATATGTCATTTGATGTACGACAAACATGAATACAATTGGCGATTCATTTGCATTAACACTAATTTCTCTCCTACGGGCTACGAAAAGAATGAAGACAAAAAGGGAACTATGTGTAATGACCCGAATCCCTTAACGACAACCTTTCTAAAGTGATACATAAAGTTACAATTTGAAATGATCTAGAGGGTAGAGCCGGAAGCCAGTTTCCCAATGCAAAAAGACTGCAGGTTGGTTCGCAGGAGGTAATCCTTGGTCAGCGTACTGCCGAACCGCTTCGTTAAATCCGTCCTGGAAGGTGGGCCATATCAGAGCTATCAGTCGTTCTCGTTGGCTCGGGTCGTCAAGACTTCGGTTTTGATGAAGCCTGCGACAATTCTCTTGATGCTCCTGGAGGGATCGGCGCATTTCACTGTAGCGCTGGGATATTTCCATGATAGCGTCAGCCAGGACCGATATGTCGTCCACTCGGGAGGTTTGGTTCTGTTGCAGGAGCCTCGTCATGTCCATCATATTCTGGCGTATGGAGGCTAAAATCCCCTCTATAGTCTCCGTATGGGATATGGTGCGAACAAGCTCGCTACCCAGTCTCTAGAGGGATGCTTCCTGCCTGCATATACGGGCGTGAGCGTGCACCTTAGAGGTTATTAAAGAGGAGTTTTCTTGTACCTCCTTGCATAAGCGAGTGCAGAGGTCCACTATTTTGTCTTCTGCTCTTTGGTATTGAACTCACAGATTCACTATGACTTCAGAATTCCTTTGTTTTCTGTGGAAGAGTTCAGCTATTTGCTCCTGAAGGTTAGCCAACTCTTGAGGACGGTGAGTTGTTATATCAGTCTGTTCTGGCTGAGCATCCTGTAAAGTAGATAAAAGTTCTGTGTGGGCCTGCTGTTGTGCTTGTAATGTTGTGATGGTCTCGGCATCTTCTTGCCGCTGGCGATGAGCTTCTGCTAGCTGCTCCTGACATTGCGTCAATCTTTGCAATAGAAGATCCTCCCGGCTCCTTGCAGCAGCTTGATATTCCAGTTGTTGTTGCTCCTGCTGTAGAAACTGAGCTTGGTATTGCGCGAAGGAGCGGTCCAACTCATGAAAGTTTGTTAAAGCATGGAGGTCATTAATCAGAAAGAGATCATTAGACGAAGGTGATCAGTGAAGTCAGTTTGGGGAGCATACCAATTCCAGCGCGTGGCGTAAACTCTCCATTCGTGGAGTCAATTCTTCTAAGTTTAAGATTTGAAGACCACGGGTGGAAGAAGAAGAAGGGATAGATGACACTAGAGGCGAAGGTTCGCTCATGATGGGGGGGGGGGGCGAAAGGTGGAAGCAAGGGGTTGTGCAGGGGGTTCGAAAGGAGGAGAGGTGGCGCTTAGAGGAATGGGAGGTGACACAGAGGCAGCCAAAGGGGTGGGGAAGGCTGCGAATAGAGCTCTTGCTAAGAGGCTCGAAGAAATGGGAGAAGAAAGAGGGGAAACAAACGTGGGTGGTGGAAGGCTAGAAATTGTCTGTTGTTTGACGGGAGCGGAAGAATCCGTAGGAAGTAATTGGTCCGATGAGAAGTTTGGTGAGGAAGATATGGAGAGCACTGAGATTGAAGGTTCTTCGTTGGTGGGAGGAAGAGCAGAGAAATCCTGGTCTGTATCCAAATGAGGGGAAAGGCCTCCCAGACTTTGGGCAGCAGGGGAAGGCGATGGGAAGGCGACTAGGAGAGGCGGGAGAGAAGATGGGGGAATCTCAACCATAATGGGTTCTGATGTTGAAGAATGCTTCGAGGAAGGAGAAGGAATGGAAGAAGGGATGTCCTCTACCTGCAAACGTTGACATGGAGCGCCCCTCAATTCAACTTGATGCTGTAAGGAAGAAGGGGGCGATTTGCGGATTCCTAGGACGGAAGATGAAGGGACGGGTGAGTTAGGGTTTTCAAGCGGCATCGGAGGTGAGGGTGGACATGTTATGCTAAGCGTATTTGGCACTGTTGAGACGGAGATTTCAGAAGAACAAGGAGGAGGAGGGGGTGCTGGAATAGGAGCGGCGGGGATGAGTGAAGATGCAATAGGGGATGAAGGTGGAGGTGCAGTAGGCTGTTGGCCCTCGCTTCGTCCGAACCCTTGGCGACGCTTTGCCAATGTTTGTTGAAAAAGAGAGTACATCTTGCCTCTTAAGGAAGGGAAGAAGCACGGAAGTTATTCGTTGAAACACCGGGGAGTAGTTGTGGGCGGAGAAGAAGAAGAAGGTTGAAAGTCAGGAAAAAAAAATGGAAGTGAAAAAAAGAGAAGGTGAAAAGTCTTATATATGAGGCACTAAATGGGCTTGCGGTGTCAATTGGGCTTCAAAACAGCGAGGTAAGCCCTTGGAAAGTGTGAAATAGTAATTTATCCTTCTTATAACCTGTTATTTGCCTGAACCGTTGTCCCCGCATAGCAGAAGAACAAAAGCATCTAACTTCAGGGCAAAGACATGACCCTCGAAGGTATACTTCTTATTTTTTCTTTGAAGTTTAGCCTCATCCAAAACTATTATCCCCGTTTAACGGATGAATGAAGAAATTATGGCAGTGTGAACAAATTCTTCTGGCCTGAGAAGGTGGAGCCTTGGGTCAGATTATCATGATTTCATGTGGCTCGGCGCTAGCCGAAGTCGTTATCCCCGTGCAGTGGTGGAACGGAGGAGTAGGATTTAAGGTAAAAATACCAGTGAAGAATGGCAGAGTGAAAAAGTTTCTTTCGACCTAAAAGGGCCAAGCCCCATATTGGGTCGTCACATTGTTTTATGGCTCGGCGCTAGTCGAAGTCGTTATCCCCGTGCGGTGGTGGAACGGAGTACGGTTTAAGGTAAAAACACTTGTAAAGAATGGCAGAGTGAAAAATTTTCCTTTTGACCTGAAGGGGGCAAAGCCTTGAATTGGGTCGTCACACTCTTTTATGGCTCGGCGTCAGTCGAAGCCGTTATCCCCGTGCGGTGGCGGAACGGAGGAGGTGGGTTTAAATACACTGGAGGATACAATGGCGGAGTAAAAAATTCTTCCGACTTGACCAAGCAAAGCCCTAGGTTGAGTCGTCACTATTCTTATTGTTTGCCTGCAAGACAAACAGATATCCTCGTGTGGTGGTGGATCGGAGGAGTTGATTTAAGGTAGATGCACTTTTGAAGAAAAACAGCGGCGGAGTAAAAAATTCTTCCGACTTGACCAGGCGAAGCCCTAGGTCAAGTCGTCACTATTCTTATTGTTTGCATGCAAGACAAGCAGATATCCCCGTATGGTGGTGAATCGGAGGAGTTGGGTTCAAGGTAGAGGCAAAATAGAAGATATGGCGACAGATAGGAAGAGTTGAATATGTGTGCAATGATATATATTATTTTATCTCCGTGTGGTGGCAGATCAGAAGAGTTGAGGTTTCACTCAACTATATATTATTTTATTCCCGTGCGGTGGTGGATCGGAAGAGCTGAATTTCATTTCGGCTATATATATTATTTTATCCTCATATGGTGGTGGATCGAAAGAGTTGAGGTTTCACCCAACTATATATTATTTTATCCCTGTGTGGTGGCGGATCGGAAGAGTTGAGGTTTCACTCAACTAAATATTATTTTATCCCCGTGCGATGGTGGATCGGAAGAGCTGAATTTCATTTCGACTATATATATTATTTTATCCTCATATGGTGGCAGATCGAAAGAGTTGAGGTTTCACCCAATTATATATTATTTTATCCCCGTGAGGTGGCGGATCAGAAGAGCTGAATTTCATTTCGGCTATATCTATATATATTATTTTATCCCCGTGCGGTGGCGGATCGGAAGAGCTAAATTTCATTTCGGCTATATATATTATTTTATCCCCGTATGGTGGCGGATCGGAAGAGTTGAGGTTTCACTCAACTATATAGTATTTTATCCCCGTACGGTGGCGGATCGGAAGAGTTGAATTTCATTTCGGCTATATCTATATATATTATTTTATCTCCGTGCAGTGGTGGATCGGAAGAGCTGAATTTAGCTTCAGCTATATACTTTATTTTTATCCCCGTGCAGGGGTGGATCGGAAAAGCGGAGTTTGGCCTCAGCGACATATATTATTTTATCTCCATTTGGCAGGAGACTAGCAGAACCAAGTGTTACCTCAGTTATACACTTTTCTTTATCCTTGCATGAGGTGAAGTGGAGGAACTGGATCCTCACCCGATTATATATATGGTTCCCATATAATAAAAAGATGGAGAAGTTGTATACTTGTTTGACTCTTGTACAATAAAGAGGAGTTAAAGCCTCACACAGGAGGAAAAGGGCTGGAAGGAGGGATAAAGTGGGAAAGATACTGGCAGAAGCTCGTAATGAAGAAGTTCATTAATGAAGACGAGCTACATAATACAACTTTCCTAAAGAGGGAAATAGCAGATGAAGCCCTTGTTCAACAGGGATTACAGTTCTCTCTGAGGAGGCATTGAAGGAGCTTCTTTGCGTGGCTGGGGTTGACGTAGCAGTTGTCAAAGGTAGGACTGCTGTATGAATATGTGCTTGGATAAGTTTTTCTGGGACACTGTCAGTTGCTGACGCAGAGAGTAGTTGTTGGTGGAAGCCACCCGTAAGCACCGCTGTAGATCTAGAACTTTCTCTTCCAGATATGCAATATAGAGTTGCTCTTCAGTCTGTCCCTCTGGAGGAGGAGAGTTGTTATCATGTTCTGATACAGGTTTCATGGCGCGTGGAGGAAGAAGAAAAAATGGATGCCAATCAAATGGTAGTTTGGGGTTTTTATAGATGTGGAAGAAGGATATTCATTGACCCTCGTGAGAAGGGGCAATAAATGTAAATAAAAGAAGAGAAAGCGTAAAGACAGTAGTTGGGGGTTGTTGAGTGCAGTAATTCTGGAGGGATGGATTGGGTTTCACGAAAGTAGTAAGGGTGAAGGCTGTTCAGATGAGGTTGCTACCATTTCTGATTAAAATAGTTCGAAACTTACAAGAAAACGACAAAAATAAGTACCAGTATACCTTTCTCTTTATTAACATACCCATCAGTAGTTACATTGATTAAGCTACTGATTATACAAGCTTTTTATTATTCTTGTTAATAGAGGAGCTAGTAGAGGACTCCTCTGAAGGGGGAGGCACCAAAATGACTCTGTAAAGGTCACCTTGAGTCGGAGGTATAGCGGGCGGAGCTCCAGCAGTGGGGGCGGAGGAATCTCAGCTGGAGAGACTGGAAAGAAAGCTCGGGCCGGTGGAAGAGGAGGGAGTTCAGCAGAGGCCCCGGGGATCTCCTACGGTATATTCCCATGTCATTGGGGGGGGGGGGGGGAGGGGTTCCAAACTCGATTGCGGAAAGA
Organism: Wurfbainia villosa; assembly: GCA_025175895.1. Classification (NCBI taxonomy): domain Eukaryota; kingdom Viridiplantae; phylum Streptophyta; class Magnoliopsida; order Zingiberales; family Zingiberaceae; genus Wurfbainia; species Wurfbainia villosa. The sequence goes on along the minus strand of CM045991.1, from coordinate 43,562,113 downwards.
AGGAAAAGGGGCTCGGAAGGACCTCCCCACATTGGGAGTCAGGGCTCTAGTCGATGCAGGAGGAGGAAGAGGCCGGTAGGCCGAAGTTGCAGTGGATTGCGTGGCGGATTCTTCGGTAGGCTCTACAACCAAATCATGCAACTCAAAAGAATCAGAATCCAGAGATATATCAATGGGGTGCTCCGCAGAAGCCATGGAGGTGAGATAGAGCGCAGAAGACGTTCGCGATGACAATTTATAATCGAAAGAGGGAGAATCGCGTTTGTCCTTGGGAAGACAGAGAAGATGAAAGGGCGAAGGGAATAATGGCATCAGTATGGGAAACCATCGAGACATTAGGCCCGAAGCGGTCAATTATCTTGAAAAGACAAAGTAGCAAAATGGTTTAATTTTTGTCGAGTAGAAAATCGGCTCGGGCAAGAGGAAGATAAAGCCCAGGATGGCCTGAGTAGTTTTCTGAACAGAGAATCTTATCGGTCGACTGATACTATAAAAGATAGAAAATAGATAGTAATTCCTGAAATATGTGGTCCTCTTCAAGTACCCGTGAAAGCTCTTGATTCATTCTCTCTAGGTCCTCAGTATGAGCTAACTGCAGGGATTTTAAGCAGGCAGAGAGATCGACTATTGGTGAAATCGGCCTCAGGTCAATGTTGACCAAACTCGAATGGGACTCAAGTAGTGTTTTGACATTTGACAATACACTTGACATTATGTATAAAAAAATGTGGAACCGCCACATTAGCGGCCCTCTCTGGCTATCCTTACCAATGGAGGAGGTAAATCAGGAATTCAATCGGCAAGTGTAGAGGAGGGGATCCGTCGATAGCCTACGCTTGGCATTATGTATGATAGTATGACTACTGGGACATCCAAGGTCATATGAGGGAGATTGTTGGAGCAATCAACCTCAGGTCTGTTAGTGCAATTGGCCCAAGTCACAATTGACCAGGACTCGAGCTTGACTCGAGAGATGTTTTGATGTTCGACAAAAACATATGACAATGTAATTGTCATAGGAAAGTCCAAGTCATGGGTACTTGGCATGGAAAGTCCAAGTGGGACACTTGGCATTTGGGAAAGTCCAAGCATGAGTCTTGGCAATGGAAAGTCCAATATGGGTTGACATGGAAAGTCCAAGTCTTGAGTACTTAGCATGGAAAGTCCAACATGGGTTGGAAAGGGAAAGTCCAATCTTGAGTCTTGGCATTTGAGAAAGTCCAAGGGGTTTGATATTGGTGGCGTAAAGTGCAAGCGGGAGTCTTGGCAGCATAAGTCCAATGGTTGGAGGCGTAAAGTCCAAGTGGAGTCTTGGCGGCGTAAGTCCAATGTGCCTTGGCGGTGTAGACACCGTTAGCATGACATATCCGATGGAAGCACCTGAAGGCTAGCGCGATGGATGAACAAGTCATGGATGACTTGGAGGGATCCGAGAGGTGTGAGGCTGATGGAGGTGGCTAGAAGGCTTAGGTCTAGGCTAAGGGTGGTCTAGCAAGTATGGGGGAACCATACTTGGGCTAAAACCTCATGTTTGAGGTGTGCTAGTTGACTGATGTCATATAGCAGTCGACTGGTAAGAGTCAACTAGGGTTTGACTACGGGATGTGTCCCAGCAGTCGACTGCCAGAGCTTGGAAGTCGACTGATTGGATGAGCAGTCGACTGATCTTGTGATCAGTCGACTGCTCGGGTTTTAGGGCACAGAATGGAGTCTCACTTGACCGCTGCGGTCAGCAGTCGAGTGATGGCTTGATCAGTCGACTGATGGTCATGATCAGTCGACTGATGTCCTAGCCGTTAGATTTTTCCAGCATGGATTACACCGTTGTCTCACAGCAACAGTGTGATCAGTCGACTGATGGTCCCGAGCAGTCGACTGATCGGCATTTTCCAGCACAGATTGAAGCTTTAAATGGAGCTCGTGAAGGAGGAAAAAGCCAAGGTTCTTTGAGGTGTTTTGGGGCGAGTTGCTGCTGCAATTCAGGGTCTCCAAGTGCTACTCGATCAACTTAGCAAGCAAGCATTCAAAAGAGCTTTTGTGTAAAGTTTTCTTTGCATCTCTTGTTGTATTTCATATTGTATTTGTTTGTTGTATTTAGTTTATTGTTGTAAACTATTGTAAGGGGTTTCTCCGCCTCCGACTTGTGTCGAGAAGGAGTTATTGATTAGTGGTTGCGTGTGCATCACTAGAGCTCGTTGAGCTCAACCGTGGAGTAGGAACCTTGAGGTTCTGAACCACGTTAAACAATTATGTTTGCGTGTTTGTCTTGTTTTTCGTTATTACTATCATTATTCCAGTGTGCATAACGAGTTTTGTAGAGACGAACGCGAATGATTTCTATCGACGTATAGCACGACGCTATTCACCCCTCCCTCCAGCGTTCCAACAATCCCCTACAAGGTCAAGGTTGACCAAACTCGAGTAAGGCTCGAGTGAAAGTCCAAATATGGATACTTGGCAATAGAAAAGTCCAAGTATAGATACTTGGCAAGGGAAGTCCAAGTTTGAAGACTTGATAAGGAAAGTCCATGTATGGATACTTGGCAATGAGGAAATCTAAAAATGAATTGTTGGTAAAGGGAAAGTCCAAGTGTGTAGTCTTGGTCATGTAAGTCCAAGTGTGTCGTCTTGGAAGCGTAAGTCCAAGTATGGAGACTTGGCAACGTAAGTCTTGGAGGTGCGACCTCTTGGCAAAGGAAGACTCGATAGCATGACAAAGCTAATGGAAGCACTTGAAGGCTAGCGCAAGGGTGAGAAGTCTTGGACTCAAACCAAAGGTATAAAACTGATGGAAGTGGCTTGAAGGCTTAGTCTATGCTAAGGGTATCCGATGGCATGACAAAGTCGATGGAAGCACTTGAAGGCTAGAGTTAAGGTGAGGAGTCATGGACTCAAACCAAAGGCGTGAGGTTGATGGAATTGGCTTGAAGGCTTGGGTCTAAGCTAAGGATAAGTGTCAAGTATGAGGGGATCGTAATTGGGTGATAAACCTCAGATTTGAGGTTACCAGTCGACTAGGACTTGGTCCAGTCAACTGGTGAGTTAAAACAATTGGACATACTATTTGGAAGTCAATTGGGGCTTTGGACCAGTCGACTAGTCGAGTGCTTGGCACTCGGGAGCTCAGGTTGACTCGGGCAGTCGACTGATCAAGTAGTCGACTTGAAAAAATTGACTGTGGCTCAAGTAGTCGACTGGTGGTTTAGACCAGTCGACTGGCCACTGGTAGTCAACTATTGGGATTGAGCAGCCGACTGGCCTTAAGTGAACAGGGCACAAAATATTTTAGAGTCGACTGCTGGCTCATAACAATCAACTGATGGCTCAAGCAATTGACTGGTTACTATGAGCAGTCAACTGATCGACTATTTTCGATGTGGATTGGTCTGTTGTGAGACAACAATCAAGTGCCTAGTCGATTGGTGTGTAAGGTCAGTCGACTATTCGATGAAAAATTAGCCTGAGTGGAACCTTTAAAAGGAGGTTACGGTGGAGGAAGAAACAACCGGTTCTTGGTGATTTGGAAGGTGAGTTGTGCTGCATTCCAGACCTTCCAATGCATTCCAAAACAACCAAAAGCAAAGCGATCAAAAGCTCAATCTTGTAAATGTGATTTTACTCGTTCTTTCATTTGCTTTTGTATTTTGTATTTTGGTCGTTGTACTTTTGTATAGGCATTTTGTAAGAGGTTTCTCCACCTCTGAAAGTGTTCGAAAAGGAGAAAGAGTTAGTGGCGGTGCATCACTAGAGCTCATTCTAGAGCTCGACCGTGGAGTAGGAACTTGAATTCTGAACCACGAAAAATCGTGTGTAGTGTTTGTGTTTGTTTAGTTTGTTTGCTATTTGTTTCCACTGCGCTAACAACTTGTAGACAAGCACGAGTGAGATTGAAGAAATCGAGTGAATGCTATTCACCCCCCCTCCCTCTAGCACATCACAAGATCCCCAACATCGACTACATCACTAGAAAGGCCATAAGACACTATATGGAGATGGGCTATATGAGTAAGAGCGGAAGCGTGAACGTCATGAAGTCGATCTGATGCCTCCCCCTGAGGGGGAATTTGGATAAAACCTGAATCTCGCTTTTTTTGGCCTTTAGCATTTGCTCTATCTCCAGGGACACTCGAGCCTGTAAATAGGTCATCTCCAAGTGGATTTTTTTCTCTAGCTGTCTCATCCCCTTGCAAACAAGCTTGACAAACTGCTAACTCACGCAACCAAGGAATCATTTAGGTACCGAACCTCCTCTTGAATTTGTCGTTCCAAGAGTAGGGACTCGTCCCGATGTCTAGCCTCTGCCTCGACCTTATGAAGATAGCATGACACAGAGCTAGCTCAATGGCTAGGGAGTTGTTCTGATGGCGTAGTTCCTCTTGGCCTTGCAAATCAGCGATTGTCGAGTCGGCTTGTCACCTAGCCTTGTCTTGTTCTTCTCATAACTCCGTCACTTGTTTCTTTAGGTCATGGCAAGTCGGACGCAAGGTGTAATATATCGGCAAAAAATATAATAATAATAATAATATAATAATATAATTTAAAAATGAGATAAATAAAATAAATTTATTAAAAGGAAATTCATTATATATTAGTATTTTAGTTGATAATTTTAGGATAAAATTTTATCAGATTGGACTAAGTCTAATTGATTTCATCCAATCGTAAAGTTGATTGTTTCAAATAAACCTAAGTTATATAAGACCAAAAATTGGAAATTAAAACCCTTTTTCTTTCCTCGTTTCCCCTTTCTCGCGTCCGCAACCACACCAATGTAGCCGCCTCGCGCCGCCACCTCCTTGCTGTGCTCAGTCGATCCAAACGATAGCAAGCGTCGATGAACTTCCTTTCCCTGTGCTGCCGCCATCGACCAGCCACAGCTCCCTCGTCTCCACCACTTCGTCGCCATCGCACACACGCGATCGCCTTCCGACCAGTCGCCGCCGTCACACGGCCAGCCTCCGTTGCCTACTCCTCTTCGCCACCGGCTCTCCCTAATCTCCACTTGCATGCCATCAACCAACCTTTGCCGCGAGCGACGGAATCACCGTGAGCTCAATCTACCACCGTCACCCTCTTCATGACCTCGTCGCGAGCTGCCTTGCGTCACTGCCTGGGTGACCGCTACAACATCGGCCATCGCCATTGGCTCCTCTCCATCCGTGGACAACTCCATCACCGACCATCTTCTCCTTATCACATCCTGCCGATCCGATGGCAGTGAGCACCAACAACCCTTCGTACCATGTTTCCGCCCACCAATCTCACCGACCACCCACCTATTGGATGCCATCGTTGTCGCCACTGGTCTTCATCGTGATCATTGTGACAGATAGCATCTTCGCTCGATCTCCCTCTATGCTTGGTCATCACTGTGACTTTGGCCTTGCGCATCAAGCTTCAACGGTGCGTGGCTGTGTTCTACCAATCTCAATCATGGCAAACTCCGATGGTTTCTTATTGTGACAACTTTTCCCCTCCTGTGTTAAGCAACTGACCGTCAAATTGTGCAACCACACATTTGGAAATGAATTTACTGATTAAAGACTTGGATTTGGAGATAGTCTCTTAGACATAAAGACAGACAACACCATCTACATATCAGGTGGGTGGTTCTATGATCTCTTTAGAATTTAGTGTATGGTTATATTGGTTATGTTGTTTACTTAGGTTATCTGGTAGTTACATTGTACGTTCTTGCTAGAATTACTTTGACCCTATATCGGCTAGACCCTTGGATTCTAGGTTGTTTGCTCATCATTAGCATGTAGTTATTGATTAATATTTCTGTTATACGTGCCTAGTTATTACTGTGATATAAATGGATAGATATTACTGGTATATGCTTACCTATTATTTATTTGATTGGTATTATGATCGAACTAGTAGGGTAGTATGACTAAAATGAGATAAATTCTTACCTCTTTAGATTTTAGTGCATGATTATTGTGGTTACGTTGCTTACTTAGTTTATATTTGTACTTGATGCTCTTTCTAGTGTTGCCTTGACCTTGTACTTTCTTAACCCCTTGTTATACCCTATTTGACTTCGGGCTATTAATTTCCATTAGTATGCTTATGCTGTTGTTTATTGGATATCACTGTTATGTGCTTATTTGGTTATGTATTGTTGTGGTTGATACCATGATTAAGACTAGTAGAAATAGTATAACTTAGATGAGGTTATTCCTTAGGAGTGAATCTAAGGAATGAAACGACATTAATAGATCCCTAGCTGTTGGAACCTTAGGCATAATAATCCGGACGTGCTTATTGGTAGATGCTACTGGTATATGTTCATTTAGTTATTACTTTGGTGGATATTTTGATTGAGACTAGTAGAGATAGTATAACTTAGATGAGGTTATTCCTTAGAAGTGAATCTAAGGAATGAAACAACATTAATAGAACCCTAGATGTTGGAACCCTAGGCGTAATAACCCGGACATGCTTATTGGTATATGTTTATCTATTTACTGTTTCGATTGATATTGTGATTGGACTAGTAGAGGTAGTATGATTAAGATGAGAGAAATCCTTAGAGGGTATATATCGTTTCTCATATCTCGGCTGCCAACTATGTCTCCTATTCATGGTTGAGAAAGTTTACAGTAGAGTTTCCCTATGGTTGCTTTGTATATCTGTGGTCGATCATGTCTCTCATTCATAGTTGAGATAATCTACCGTAAAGTTATACTCTTGCGTTATTCCGTTCGAAGTTAGTGATAATTGGATTTGTATGTCGTCTATAACTAGATAGCTACCGTACATCTTAAGTACCCACGAGACCTGTTTATGGTAGCATGTTGTAGCATGCATGATTGAACTAGTAGAAATGGTATATGATACTGCTGGTACCTTTTTCTATATAGTTCCCGATAGAAGGGTTAGCGGGTGACCCATGATCTGATCCAAAATATTCGGCTCAGCGAAGGGAGAAAAGGAAGAATGGTTCGGGCGCAAATAGCAGAGGCTATTGATCCGGGCGTGAATATCAGAAGCCATTGGTCCGGGCGCGAATATCAGAAGCCATTGGTTCGGGCGCGAATACCAGAAGCCATTGGTACGGGAGAATAGCTAGAGCAATTGGCACGGAAGAGTTAGCAGAAGCAATTGATATGACAAAGAAGAGACAGAAGACACTTCGCTAAGAGTGGAACAAGAATTGGTTCAGCTAGATAATTCCAGAAGCCGATGGGATGGATAGAGGGTTGGCTTAACCTGATCGATACGAAGGAAGTTTGGCAAGGGAAAAAGAGGAATTGGTTCGGGTTGATGAGGAACCCTAGGGCTAGGGCGCCCGTGGGATATAGACCTAAGCTAGCTTCACTCAAGGCAGATGGTTGAGGGAGATAGTCTAACCTAGTTACTCGAAAAGTAGAGGAGGAGGTGTTAGGCAACGACTTGGGAGGCCCCACGCAATATTCCAAGGAGTCTTCACTCCTCATATCTGTAACAGAATTATTCTCCAGGTGGAGGTGGTGGTCACGTGTACGATGGAGATAGCCCGCGACGTTACGATGAAGGAAAAGGGAAGATAAAAGGGAGGAAGCAAGGAGGAAAGGAGGATCCGCAATCATTCCCACCCAGCAAGAGAGAAGGGGACGCAGGAGAAGAAGGAGAGCGACAACCGCCTCGCCGGAGAAGAAGGACGGAGATCTGTCGATTGTTACATCTCTTGTATTCTTCTCGTTTTGTGATATCACTGTAAGAGGTCTTTCTCCTCCACCTTCGGGAACTTGCTTTCCGTAAAGGAGGACCTTCATAGTGAAGGTGCTTAGGCACTGCATCCGGTGAGAAAAGCTCACCTCCGTGGAGTAGGAATCCTTATTCCGAACCACATTACATTTTGTGTCTGAGTCTCGAGTGCTGACGTGGGTTTCTTGCATTTCATCTGCTTCATCTTCTTATTCTCTACTGACTGTGGCCTGTGAAAACCCTCTGAGATCTCCCTCAGTGCTTCACTGCATTGAAAAAGGAGTGAACAGATTTCACCCGTCCCGCATCAGTTGGCGCCGTCTATGGGAACATTTGAGCTGGACGTCGAGATGCAACCTGAAGAAGTACAACAATCTGCTACCTCTGTAGCGGAAGAGCACCCCATCACCCTTCTACCATCGCAGCTGAAGGCTCTGGTGGATGACGCTATTACAGAAGCCCTCGCTAGGGAAAGGAGAAGGACCGGATATCTGCATCCGCATTCCGGTGAACCTTCTTCCAGAGGCCCACCCCCAGAAATGCCTCCTCCATCTCGTACAACCGTCAATGCGGAAATATTACCTGGAGGCGGACTTGGGGGAAGAACGCCTCAGAACACTATGCCCTTCACCCAAACGCACAGGGAAGAACAGGGCGAGAGTCAATCAACCCGACCTCCGGAAATATACGAGCCCAGTCCCTTTACAATGGACATTCTCTCTGAGCTCCCTCCATCTTACTTCCGAAATCCTCAGATCAATAAGTATGACGGTTCGACGGATCCCGAAGAGCACATATCTCAATTTGACGGAGCGGCCTCGCTCCACTGTTATACTGACGCTCTCAAGTGCCGAGTCTTTCGAACCACCCTAATTGGCTCGGCACAAAAGTGGTTCAATACTCTGCCCCCAGGATCCATTACTTGTTTCGCTGATTTCCAGAGAATGTTCAGCCGGGAATTTGTCAGCTGCAAGGCGTATAAACAGGACGCCTCTATGTTAATGCATATCACCCAGGGACCCTCAGAATCCCTTAGGGGGTATATTCACCGATTCACTTCTGCAGCTAGGGGAATCCCCTCCGCCCGATCCGAATCTTTCAGAGGCGCTATTCAGCATGGGATGAAGGAGGGCCCCTTCCTCAGTTCCTTGTTAAGGCAACCTGCAGATAGTTATGAGGAGCTACTAAGTCGTGCGGAGCAGTTTATCCGCAAAGAAGAAGGATTAAAGGTACAGAGAGCTGAACGGACTACCACATCCAACCGAAAGAGCTCGCTCGCCGCTTCTCGCCGCTCCTCGACGGGAGTATACAAGACCTTTCGGCGGGAGGTTCCGAGGCCTCGTCCCAATGTTGCTGTGCTGCTCGCCTGCCCCGCCTTACAAATCATGGCCGCTGAAGCGCTTCCTCCTGTGAGGACTTGGAAAGAACGAGAAATGGAATTCTATGACCAACAGGGTCTGCTGCAACGACCCTTAGGATACAGGGGGATCCCACGTAACCCCCCTGCCCCATTCTTCTGCAAATATCATACGGAATACGGCCACAGTAGTAGCCGATGTTTCAAGTTACAAGAGGAATTGGATCGCCTCCATACTACATATCCACAAGTAAGGCTCCAGGCAGGAGGACCGACACGGTGAGGCTCCCGACCCAATGTAATTCAACAACCTCAAGTCACTTTCCCTCAAACGCCATCCCAAGAGGTTGTTTCCCAAGGAGGCCCATCAGGTGAGGGCCCTTCATCCAATTTAGATGACGCTCCCACACGAGGAGTTATTCATGTTATAGCTGGAGGACCTACTGATGGGGACTCCAACCGAGCACGGAAGTCGTATGCCTGCCTCTGGAGAGTTTGGCCATCGCCATCGACCACTATTCAATTCGCGCCCATTTCATTCGGGCGAGAAGATTTACAGGTGTCCTATCGCTTGTACGACGCCTTTGGTTATTCGCATATCCTTGGCTAATTATGAAGTGGCGGTGTTGGTCGATTCAGAAGTTCCACAACATCCTCTTTCAGAAGCCTTCGACATATGCACCGGGAATGCCCGATTAGAAGATGTGGCCACCCCTCTTTGGATTCGCAGGACATGTAGTACACCCTACGGAGATTTCATTGCCCTCGACTCACAGGGCGTAAAGTCAATCCAAAAACCGATAATCCTTTCCTCATTGTGGGACGCTCCGCCCACTTATAACGCTTATTCTTGGGCATCCTTTCTCACCCTTTTTCAAAGCCGTGGCTTTCCGCACACCGTGGTCAAATTTCCGGTGGGTCCATCGGTGGAGAAGTCCGTGGAGAATGAAGACCTCCAGGAGATACGTGCAAATGGTTCGGACGATCGTAAGAAAGCCCAACCAATGACCTCAAAGGCAAAGTCGCCATCATCACCGATGTCTCGCGTCTGGAAGAATCCCCAAGGTCGGGCAAAATAGAGGAAGGCGAATCGGTGGAAATCGCTCAGAAAGGCCACGGTGGTACAACATTTGAAACCAAAGAAGAGCTGGTGGCTTGCCTGAAGGAAAATGAAGACATCTTCGCAAAAGACGTGCATGATCTCACGGGGATCAACCCTCGAATGGCTGAACACCAGCTCAATATCACTAAAGGAGTCCGACTCGTCCAACAGAAGAGGTGACATTTTGGACCAGAAAAGGACAAGGTCATAGACGAAGAAGTGGACAAATTGCTAAAAGCTGGTCATGTAAAGGATATCCAGTTTCCCGAATGGGTTTCCAATGTAGTCATGGTCCCCAAGCCTTCGAGGCAATGGAGGATGTGTATCGATTTTCGTGATTTAAATAAAGCGTGCCCTAAAGACTGCTACCCTTTGCCTTGTATTGATCAATTGGTGGATTCTACTGTGGGATATGAAGTGGTGTCCCTAATGGATGCATATCAAGGATATCATCAAATACCTTTGGCCGAAGAAGATCAAAAGAGGGTTAGCTTTGTGACTGCAAGAGGGTTATACGCTTATGTAGTAATGCCGTTCGGATTAAAGAACGCAGGGGCCACCTACCAGCGTCTTATGGATAAAATCTTTGTAGAACAGAAAGGGAAAAATGTGAAAGTCTACGTGGATGATATATTAGTCAAATCAAAGACCACTCGGGATTTAGTCAAGGACTTAAATGAAACCTTTGCTACATTAAGGCAGTTTAATATGAAGCTAAACCCTAACAAATGCCTGTTCGGAGTAAAGAGCGGCAAGTTCCTGGGGTACATCGTGACTGAGAAAGGGTTGCAAGCCAACCCTGAGAAGGTGCAAGCACTATGTAACATGAAGTCACCCTCTAATCTGTGGGAAACCCAGAAGCTGGTGGGCAAGATCGTTTCTTTATCACGATTCATAGCCAGATCAGCGGACAAAGGACTGCCTTTCTTCAAGATTCTGCACAGGGCTACTAAATTTCAGTGGGATGATCAATGTGAACAGGCTTTCTAGGAGTTGAAGAAATATTTGGCTGGACTCCCACTGCTAGCCAAACCAATAGCCGAAGAACCGTTATGGATGTATCTGGCCGTCTCAGAGGGAGTCGTTAGTTCGGTATTATTGAAACAAGAAGACTCTCACCAGCAGCCTATTTATTATACCAGCCATATCTTGAAGGGGGCAGAATTCCGTTATACAGAGCTGGAGAAGTTGGCACATATCCTAGTGCTAACCGCCCGCAAATTAAGGTCGTACTTTTTGGCTCATCCCATCACTGTTCTAACACACAGTGAATTGGGCAAGGTCGTCACTAAGCCCAATTTCTCTGGAAGATTGGTCAAATGGGTGGTAAAACTAAGCGAGTATGATATTCACTACCAACCTCGAACGGTTATCAAGGCCCAAGCGCTTGCTGATTTTCTAGCAGAGGTACCCTGCGGCTCGGAAGAGGGTTCGACAGCCAAAGAGGAGAGATCAGAGGCATGGAATATATTCGTAGACGGTTCTTCAGGATCTACGGGCAGCGACGTCGGTGTTCTATTAATTTCCCCTGATGGTGAAGAAACTCGACTAGCCATTCGCCTGGAATATCGGACATCTAATAATGAGGCAGAATATGAAGCCATTCTAGCGGGATTGCAGGTTGCAAAAGCGGTGGGGGCTTCTTCCATTGTAATCCATTCGGATTCTCAGTTGGTGATATCACAACTTCAAGGTTCTTTTGCGGTTCGAGAGGAAAGGCTGCATAAGTACTTGAAGGCTTTTGAGAAAGAAAAGGCTCAATTCCGTCAGGTCCTCTTAAAGCAAATCCCGCGGGAGAATAACGGGAAGGCAGATGAATTGGCTCGGATGGCTAGTGCTATGGAAGGAATGAAGTCCTCAGAAATGGTCCATACGAAAATTCATACTTCCCTAGCAATATGCAGCGTGGAGGAAGATGCACCCGAATCAAGCCTAATTCTTGATTGGAGGACTGACATCATAGCTTATTTACGGCACGGGAAGGTTCCTGAAGAAAAAATAGCGGCATCCGCTTTAATAAGCCGAGCTATACGGTTCACCCTCTTAAATGGAGATTTGTACAAGACTTCTTTCGGACGACCCTTATTGAAATGCTTGGGAAAGGAGGATGCAGAATGGGTGCTCCGGGAGATTCATGAAGGTTGCTGCAGCAATCATTTAGGAGGGAGAGCTTTAGCAAGAAAGGCCCTATTAGCAGGATATTTTTGGCCTACTCTCCGGTGAGATCTTTGCCGTCAGATGGTGCAAGCTTGTCCCACTTGTCAGAAGCATAGCAACCATTCCGAACGACCGACTGAGTTAATGAAAGTCGTAGTCTCTTCCTGTCCTTTCGATCAATGGGGGATAGATATAGTAGGTCCGATGCCAGCGACACCCTTACAGAAGAAGTTTTTATTGGTGGTTGTGGATTATTTTTCCAAATGGGTGGAGGCAGAGCCCTTAGCCAAAATTACTGAGAATGTCGTAATACAGTTCTTATGGAGAAACATTGTTTGTCGATACGGTATTCCTCGAAAAATAGTCAGTGACAATGGACGACAGTTCCAAGGAAAAAAGATCCAAGAATGGTGCCAGAGTCTCAACATTCAGCAGACTTTCACTTCGGTCGCTCACCCTCAAGCGAACGGGCAAGTGGAGGTGACTAACAGGATCCTCATTCAAGGATTAAAGACCAAATTGGGGGCTCAGAGGGGGAACTGGGTAGAAGAGTTACCAGGCGTCCTGTGGGCCTATCGAACTACACCCAAGACAGCAACAGGAGAAACTCCCTTTAGTTTGGTGTACGGGACGGAAGTTTTGTTAAATAGCGCTCGGATAAAGGTGTACGAACCAAATCAGAACCAACTTATCCGAAGCGCTGAATTGGATTTGGTGGAAGAAAAGCGGGAAATGGCACGGAGGCGAGCGGAAGTCTACAAGCAAAGAGTGCAGCGAGCCTTTAATAAGAAAGTAATGCCTCGAAGATTTCAAGAAGGGGATTGGGTTTTGCATAAAGTTAATCTCTACGAGACCCCGAAGCTAGCTCCAAACCGAAGGACCTATGAAATAACGCGCGTAGAAAGTGGTCAGCATATTATCTGAAAGATGACCAAGGCAGAGAGCTTCCACGACCTTGGAATGTCATTCATTTAAAACTTTTTCACACTGTATGAGGAGTAGAAAATAGAAGAAGAGAAATTATGAGAATCTGAAAGAGTGTACTCCTTAACGTGATCGCGTTAAGTAGATGTTAAGTACTCTCTAAATTTCATTAATGAGTTATTTATAAGAGCAATACGGTACTGATTATCAATCATGAAGAAGAGAAAGAAAATGGAAAGAAAATTCCCGTTTCAAAACAAGATATCGAATTACAGTTTAAATCGGTCTGGAGGATAACGTCAAAAACCATCCTCCCAATTTAAAGAAAATGAAGGATAAGTTGGAGGAGGTAATCCTTGGTTAGCATACTACCGAACCGCTTCATTAAATCCGTCCTGATAAGTGGCGCGCAGCAAAATGATGAGTCTCTCCTGGCGGTTCGGACGGTCAGGGCTTCGCTCTTGATGCAGCCTCTCGCATTTTTCTTGTTGCTCTTGAAGTTTTTGACGCACGTCCACATAGCGTCGCGACACCTCCATAATAGCATCGGCTAGGATGGAAACATCATCGGCTCGGGAACTTTGGTCCTGCTGCACAAGGTGCGTCATCTCCACCATGTTTTGACGCATAGAAGCTGAAATCCCCTCCACTGCTTCAGAATAAGATCTGGTCCAGGCGAGTTCAGTGCCCAGCCTCTGGAGAGAAGTCTCTTGCCTGCGTAGACGGGCGTGAGCATGTGCCCTGGAATTTATGAGGGATGAGTTTTCTTGTACCTCTTTGCACAAGCGGGTGCGGAGGTCCCCTATCTTATCCTGTGCTCGCCGGTATTGAACCTGAAGACGAGCGATGGCGTCAGAATCCTGTTGCTTCCCCTTGAGGAGCTCTGCTACCTGCCCTTGGAGACATATTAATTCTTGAGCCGAGGAAGACTCCTTATCAAGAGGAGCCAGTTGGACTTCCCGTTGGGGGATGGGTGGCTGCACACCTGGACGTTGTTGTTCCCTTAACGCTGCAATGGTATCAGCATCCTTCTGAATTTGTTGGCGAGCCTCGGATAATTGCTCCTGGCACAGATGCAGTTGTTACAACAGGAGCCGTTCTCGATTTTGAGTATTCGCTAAATCTTCCCGTTGTTGTCGCTCCCATTCTTGAGCTTGAGCCCGATATTGATGGAGGGAGCGATCCAACTCTTGATGGTTGGTCAAGGCCTGCATGTCAGTTGTGAAAAAGAAATCGGTTAGTAAGACAAAGCTAAGAGAGCTAATCAAGAAAACATACCAAATCCAGAGCATGGCGTAGGCTTTCCATGCGAGGAACCACTTCCTCTAAGTTCAGGATCCGAAGACTCCTGGGAGAAAAGGAAGAAGATGGGACAGATGATACTGAGGTGGAAAGTTCACTGGTGAGGGGGAAAAGGGGGATGATGTTTATGGGAGGAGAAGGGCTCTTCAGGCGATGAGTGGAGGGGGAAGTTTGCGGTAAGGGGATATCAACCGCCATGGGTTCGGAGGAAGAACGATATTCAGGGGAGATAGAAGGCAGGGGTGAGCCAACCTCTGTCGTCGGCTGACATGGAAGTGCATCCTCCCCGGGTTCATCCACAGGTTGCAGTGAAGGAGAAGGCGACTTCTTAATATTGGTGGTAGAGGGAGAAAAAGCATAAGAGCTAGGGTTTGTAAATGCCGGAGAAATCGAGGAAGGACTAATTGTCTCGGTTTCCTCCGGGACAGAAGTAAAAAGGGATGCAGGGGGAGGAGAAGAAGACGGACGAGATGAAGCAGGTGTGGTGGTGATCGGGGAAAGTGAAGAAGAAGACAAAGCCGACGGCTGACCGATTTTCTTCTTGCGATGTGGATAACGACCCGCTATTTCCTGGAAGAAGGTAGAATGCATTTTGAATGTCTGAGAATAAAGAGAAAGGGCTAAAAAAAGGGATTAAGGCAACAGAGTATGATGGCGGAGGAACGAACAGACGGAGAAGAAGGAGATGAAAAGGCAAAGGGATGAAGATAGCAAAAGAAACGAAGACAAAAGGATCCCCTATAAAAGGGAGGAGAGTGGGCCTGTAATTATTATTAGGCTCCTCGTCTGTGGTAAAGGAGGCCCCAAGTGAAAAGGAAAAAAGGGTTATTCTTTCTAAATAGTCCAGTATGTACTAAAGCCTTCATTTGCATAAGAAGGGGCGGATATAGGCATTCCCCTTCGGAAGACAAGCACAAAAGAGGGATGATATGAAAACGTTGCCTCCTTTACG
Organism: Wurfbainia villosa; assembly: GCA_025175895.1. NCBI lineage: Eukaryota > Viridiplantae > Streptophyta > Magnoliopsida > Zingiberales > Zingiberaceae > Wurfbainia > Wurfbainia villosa. The sequence goes on along the minus strand of CM045991.1, from coordinate 43,546,624 downwards.
TTGATGGCTTCTGAGCCATATATTATATAGACAAAATTTCTATCCCCGCGAAGCGGAAGATATCCCCGTGTGGTGGTGGAACGGAAGAACTGAAATTCCTCAGTTATATATTATGTATATAAAATTTCTATCCCCGCGAAGCGGAAGATATCCCCGTGTGGTGGCGGAACGGAAGAATCGAAATTCATGCGGTTATACTCAAAATTTCTATCCCCGCGAAGCGAAAGATATCCCCGTGTGGTGGCGGAACGGAAGAACCGAAATTCCTCGGTTATATATTATGTATATAAAATTTCTATCCCCGCGAAGCGGAAGATATCCCCGTGTGGTGGCGGAACGGAAGAACCGAAATTCCTCGGTTATATATTAATGTATATAAAATTTCTATCCCCATGAAGTGGAAGATATCCACGTGTGGTGGCGGAACGGAAGAACCAAAATTCCTCGGTTATATATTAATGTATACAAAATTTCTATCCCCGCGAAGTGGAAGATATCCCCGTGTGGTGGAGGAACGGAAGAACCGAAATTCTTCGGTTATATATTAATGTATACAAAATTTTTATCCCCGCGAAGCGGAAGATATCCCCGTGTGGTGGCGGAACGGAAGAACCGAAATTCCTCGGTTATATATTATGTATATAAAATTTCTATCCCCGTGAAGCGGAAGAAATCCCCGTGTGGTGGCGGAACGGAAGAACCGAAATTCATTCGGTTATACTCAAAAATTTTATCCCCGCGAAGCGGAAGATATCCTCGTGTGGTGGCGGAACAGAGGAGCTGAGATTTCCTCAGTGATATATTACCTTTTGTCCCCGTAAAGGGGGAGAAGTTGAAGTTCTCATTTAACTTTATATTGTTTTATTCTTGCAAAATAGCAGAGTCAATTCATTTAATGGTTCTATATACCAAGCAGAGTAAAAAGGCGGAAGAGCCGAAATATGCCTCAGTTATATGTAAGTCTATGTGAATACGAAAGAAGTAAAGCGTGGCACAATTCAGAAGATGCTGGAGAAAGAAGATAAACTGGGAAAGTTCATTGATGCGAAAGAATTACATATTTTGAGTCATTTACAAGGGAAAATAACAAACTGAAACCCTTATACATCTTGAGTATTACAGTTCTTTGTTGGGAAGAACGGAGGGAGCTCTCTTGTATGGTTGAGGTTGGCACAATAGTTGTCGCCGGTAAGACTGCTGCAGGAAGATCTGTTTGGCCAATTCCTTTTGGGACCCGACCAGTTGTTGGCGTAGGGAGCGATTACTGGTGGAAGTTTCCTTCGATGCCGTTCTTTGTAAGTACTTCACTTGCTCCTCCAGGCTAGCTATGTATCGGCGATCATTTATCTGTTCTTCAGAAGGAGAGGAAATGTTGCCCTGTTCAGATATTCTGTCCATGGCAAATAAAGAGAAAAGGAAAGGTTGGAAGCTATCAGATAAGGGTTGGGGACTTTTATAGCGGCGAAGGGGAAAAGTGCATTTATTGGTAGAAGAAATAGGGACCATAAATGCCAGTAAAGAAGAAGAAACGTAAAGGCGATTAGGAAGGTCGACTAACTATAATCAGTAATTAAGAGGTCCGAATCCCAGGCGATGGCGAAGAAGGCATGTTCGGACGGACATCTCCTTTTGAAGACAGAAACCTTCTACGAGAAAAAGACAAAAGCAAAATATCAAGTTCCCTCCCTCGTTTTTATTGATATATTTGAAATGATTACATTAATTTGATCTATACAGATTTCCTCTGATTACTCCTAACAGACGAGGCGGGAGAGGTCTCTTTGGGGGGAGAAGGCGCCAAGACGACCTTGAAGCGCTCGCCTTGGGACGGAGGAGGAACTGATGGACCTTCATCGAACGGAGAAGGATGAGCTTCCGCCGGGGGGACTGGGATGAAAGTCAAAGCTGGTGGAAGTGGAGGGAGTTCATCAGCGGCACGGGGGTCTCCCACTGTATACTCCCAGGTGAAGGGAGGATTCCACACTCTATTGCGGAAGGAAGGGAAGGGAGCACGAAAGGACCTCCCTGTAGGAGGGGTTGGAGTTGGAGTGTGAGGTGGAAAAGGAAGAGGACGAAAAGCAGAAGTGGCAGTTGAGCGGGTCTCTGAATCTTCAGTGTCTTCAGAAACCCAGTCTTGCAGTTCGAAAGATTCTGAAGTTGAAGAAATTTCGATGGGGTGCCCCTCTGAAGCCATGATAGTGAGATATGAGAAGGGAGACATGGAGGGCAATGATTTATAATGGAAGAAAAGCGACGGCAAAAGTTCTGTGGAAGGTGAAGAAGACGAAGAGATTGATGCAGTCTCCGAAGCGGCAAAAGGAATGGAGAAAACTAATAGGCAAGAGTCACTTAAAGCAAGCCTCCGAACCGAAATCGGGACGGATGTGAATAATATCAAGCAAGATACTTCAGGCGGACCTCCGAACCGAAACCGGGACGGATGTGAATAGTATCAGGCAAGATCCTTCAAGCGGATTCCCGAATCGAAATTGGGGCGGAGGTGAATAATGTTATTCAAGATTTTTCCGATAAGCCCGAATCAACGAGGTGATTGCGCCATATGATACGGGAAAAGAGATAACGGTATAAAAAGGGAGGAGTTTTAAAATTGGTTCAGAATTCCCGATCCGTCAAGAAACATGACAAAACAATGATAATTAAACATATGGACAAATTCCTCATTCAAAAGCAAAAGAAAGGCTAGTGACAAAATTACCAAAAAGGAGAATAGTAGAAATTACAACTCAAAAAGTTCGGGTGGACACTTAGCTAGCGCCTCCGTAGGATCTAAATAGCTGGTGTCCGTGCCAGGAGGCGGGTATCCTTGTTCGGCGTTTTGAGCCGAGGACCCCTCAAAGCCTAGTATAAATAAGTCTACCCCCTTCTTGACATAGCGTCCCTTGAGGTCGGCTTCTTGCTCCTTCAGTTGGTCCTAATATCGAACCACCTGAGCTTGACTTTCTGCCAATTCAGCCGCCAAAGCATCTCTTTCGGTGGTTGCCTTTATAGCTTGCTGCCCCAAGGTTGAAAGAGCTTTTAGGTACTCCTGGTGGAGGGTAGACTGTTGTTGAGCCACCGGCGATAAGGTATGAGAAAGAGCTTCCACCATGGAGGAAAGCTCCTGGCATTTCTTTGTACAGGATTCCTTGGTGGTTTCCCATGCTCAACGTTCCAATTCAAGCCGGTGTCGCTCTTGCTGAAGCTGCATAATAGTGGTCGAGGAGTCAGCAGCCTTGGTCATGGCGTCCCAAAGAGATCCCTTGTACTCTCCCAGTTCACGGGTCAGGATGTCTACCTGTTGCAGTTCGCTGGACTGCAAAAAGAGGTGTTGTTCAAGTTCTTCATTTTTTCATTGCAGCTCCTCTTTCTCGCTTCGGACCAGGGCTAGTTGCATCATGGCATCTTCGCACTGGCCCCTAAAGTCCGCTTCCTTGGCCTCTTGCTCGTTCAACCGCCGAACGAGCTCTTTTTGTTGTGATATGGCGGCAAAGTGGCGAGTTTCCACACTAGATTGGAATTGGGCCAGTCGAACCACCATGTTGTTATGCTGGGTGGAGGCCTGAATAGAAGGAAAAGTTATCAGTATATATCGGCATATAGAGATACCCATAATGAAGAGGAGGAAAAGAAAGAGTAGATACCTCTGCCAACAGTTTGCTCACTTGTTTGCATGGGCCTTGTATGCCCGAATGATTGAAGAATTTTACCTCCGAGGGGTGCCGAATCTTCAGCAGGGATCCCAACGTGGCCCTCGGAGGAATAGGAAGGGAAGGATCCTCCCCTTCAGAGGAGGATGGGGGTCTGATACGACGAAGGGGGGTAGGAGCAGCTCTTGGGTCGGAAGATATAGGAGCTGGGAGGGATTCTGTATGAGAAGGTAGGGGTGAATTTTGTGCAGATGGGGAGGAATGAAGAAATTGGGAGGGAGAATCCCCTCCTTGGGGAGATGAAGAAGGGACAGGGGAGGTACTGCCTCCCCTTCTTGGCTCATAAATGGTTAGGGGTTGAGACCCCGGCTGGTCGGAAGATAAGGGAAGAAGAGCCGATGAACTTGAGTCTCCTTTCTTGATGAGCCACAGCTTTTTCCGGGGGGATGACGGAGCTGCTACCGACTTGCCTCTTTTAGTCGATGTTTTCTTCTTCTTGGCCGCCTCAATCGCCTCCCCTTCCACCAAAGCCTTCTGCATTAGATTATGATAAGAAAAATGAATAACCTAGAAAAGAAGTCATATTGCAGGGTAAGTATCACCCTACCTACAGCAATCGAAGTCGTCAAAGGTAGGGGAGACAATCCAAAGTGGCTTAAAAGAGGAGTTTCTATTAGATGGTTTGAGCAGTAATGTAACTCTCCTAATACTTTATACACTTCCGGGAAGGGGCATTTGGTCCTCATTTCCCTTCCATGTATCAGAATAGGACAGAGACTCGGGAAGCTGTACAAAGAAATACAATTCTTCCCAACCCTTGTGGGAAGTGGGTAGGTTAACCAAGAATTGGCAGTCTGAACGACTAGATAGATAGAAGAGACCTGCCTTAGAAGATTTTAGTTGGAAGAAGCAATGGAATATTTCAGGGGTTAAAGAAAGGTTCAAGTGTTAGAATACTATGTGAGCTCCCGATAAAATTCGAAAGGAGTTGGGGGTGAATTGGTTCAGGGGTAGTCCATAGAAGTTTAGAAGCTCCAAATAGACCGATGGTACCGGCAAGGATAGGCCGTTAAGAAATTGTTTGGAGAAAAAGCATGTCAAGCCGGAGGAAGGATTATGAGGCCGATACAGTTCAGTCGTGAAACAGCATTTTATAGAGGAGTCTATGTAGTTGTTCTTAATATTAAAGAAATAATGGTTACAATCTAACTGGGTTATGGTATGTTCATACCAGGCGGGTGAAGAGATGGTCCTAGGAGCCATGGGTGCGAACAAAGCAGAGCACTTACTCGGAGGTTAAGGAAGAATAGTGTGGGGAAAGGAAGGACTGGATCGCCGAAACGCCGCCGGTGAAAATCACGGAAGGAGAAGAACAGGCTGGATTGTTAAGCACACTAAACGATACCTAAAAGGAGAAGGCAGGGGTTTATATAGGGTTTTCTGTGACGATTCAACTGCACAAAAGGAGAAGAAGAAGCGGAGCCCATAAGCCCATCGGGCCTTCTTAAGTATACCTAAGGGAGGTATAAGGGAACGGATGGATCTAAGTTAAGAAATGAAGAGTAGGTCAGAAACATCATGTACATTTGGAAAGTCAAGCTTATAACTTCGCTTGACTATTTTTCGGGGTTGACTAATGATACTGCTGGTACCTTTTTCTATATAGTTCCCGATAGAAGGGTTAGCGGGTGACCCATGATCCGATCCAAAATATTCGGCTTAGCGAAGGGAGAAAAGGAAGAATGGTTCGGGCACAAATAGCAGAGGCTATTGGTCCGGGCGCGAATATCAGAAGTCATTGGTCCGGGCGCGAATATCAAAAGCCATTGGTTCGGGCGCGAATACTAGAAGCCATTGGTACGGGAGAATAGCTAGAGCAATTAGCACAGGAGAGTTAGCAGAAGCAATTGATACGACAAAGAAGAGACAGAAGGCACTTCGCTAAGAGTGGAACAAGAATTGGTTCAGCTAGATAATTCCAGAAGACGATGGGATGGATAGAGGGTTGGCTTAACCTGATCGATACGAAGGAAGTTTGGCACAGGAAAAAGAGGAATTGGTTCGGGTTGATGAGGAACCCTAGGGCTAGGGCGCCCGTGGGCTATAGACCTAAGCTAGCTTCACTCAAGGCAGATGGTTGAGGGAGATAGTCTAACCTAGTTACCCGAAAAGTAGAGGAGGAGGTGTTAGTCAACAACTTGGGAGGCCCCACACAATATTCCAAGGAGTCTTCACTCCTCATATCTGTAACAGAATTATTCTCCAGGTGGAGGTGGTGGCCACGTGTACGATGGAGATAGCCCGCGACGTTACGATGAAGGAAAAGGGAAGATAAAAGGGAGGAAGCAAGGAGGAAAGGAGGATCCGCAATCATTCCCACCCAGCAAGAGAGAAGGGGACGCAGGAGAAGAAGGAGAGCGACAACCGCCTCGCCGGAGAAGAAGGACAGAGATCTGTCGATTGTTACATCTCTTGTATTCTTCTCGTTTTGTGATATCACTGTAAGAGGTCTTTCTCCTCCACCTTCGGGAACTTGCTTTCCGTAAAGGAGGACCTTCATAGTGAAGGTGCTTAGGCACTGCATCCGGTGAGAAAAGCTCACCTCCGTGGAGTAGGAATCCTTATTCCGAACCACGTTACATCTTGTGTCTGAGTCTCGAGTGCTGACGTGGGTTTCTTGCATTTCATCTGCTTCATCTTCTTATTCTCTACTGACTGTGGCCTGTGAAAACCCTCTGAGATCTCCCTCAGTGCTTCACTGCATTGAAAAAGGAGTGAACAAATTTTACCCATCCCGCATCAGTATAATTTAGGCTTAACCGTCTTGACATGTTCGTTAGTAGATTTATGATCCTTATCGGCCTTGATAGTCGTTTCATATTAGAGGTGTTGAAACCTTCACTTGATCGCCTCGATGGGCTTATTAGTAGATTGACGATCTTTATCGACTTTGATAGACGTTCCATGCTAGGTGTGTTGGATAACCCTAATCTTAAAACCTAGGATAATCGATTGCCCACGAGACCCATTCGTGGTAGCATGTTGTTGCATTCAGGTCGATAACTAGATAGTTATACACTCTGACTGCCCACGATACTCATTTGTGGTAGCATATTGTTGCGTGCAGTCAATAGCTAGATAGCTATATACTCTGTCTGCCCACGAAACTCATTCGTGGTAGCATATCGTTGCCCGCAGACATTGAGTCTTTATATTGCCTGTCTACCCATGAGTCTCGTTCGTGGTAGCTGTGGTTGCGCTAGATAATGCTTTGTATATTGCTTGTCGGCCCATGAGTCTCGTTCGTGGTAGAGCGCAAATAGTGCCCCTTTGTATTACCTCGAGAGCCACGAGGCTTTGTCGTGGTATCTTGATACTTATTGCTTGTAGATTCACAGTTGGTTGTGTATATTGCAGGTATATTTATTATATTGCTAACTAGGTTTGTAGTGGACCGATATTGGTACTCTGAGATTTGGATTACTCTAGCTTATTTTCCTTTGATCTCCATTATGTCCATTATGCTTATATGATTATGCACTATTTTCTATCCACCCACTAAGTTGTTGTACTCACCCCTTCTTCTCTTATCCTCCAGGTTAGCTGATAGAGGACTTATCCTGTTGACCTACCTTCGCGTCGCTCAGAGAGTCCCTTGTCGTGCTGGTCCCACTGCATTCGTCGAGATGTTGTTCTGTTTTCCTTTATTGTTATCGTAGTTTGTTTACGCACATTGGTTTTGGTCGCAATTTGATTTGGTGTCATAAATCTAATTTACTTTTAATTGATTTATATTTTAGTCGTGCATGCATGCAGTTAATAAAATAATTATATTTTATATTATTTCGAAGTTTTTATTATATCTGGTTCCAGCGATGTATTTCGGAATATTGTCACTAAGGGGCTCCTCCGTCAGTTAGATGATGAATATGCCCCCGGGGCATGACAATTTTATTGGTATCAAAGCTTAGGTTTGCGATTTCGGTTTATGGGTTTTGTGTTTCGAGATTTTATTTTCCCTTGTTTTTGGAGTTCTTGTGTTTTGGGACCAGACAAGCTGAAGGACATCTCTGAGCTATAGGAAAAGTTATTGTCTTTAATAGTCACTGTACTTTCCTTATGTAATAGGAAGTTATCATTATGTATTGTTAGATACTTACATATTTGCTCATTGTAGGAAATGCTACCTAGTGAAATTGCCCTTACTCATGGTCGTGGACGAGGTCAACCTCGAAAGTGACCTATTGATGTTGCGGGACCTACCCTCAAGGTTGAAAATGTAGATTCTTTAGAGATGTCGACTGATGTCGAATTAGGAAGCTAGGGTTAGGCCCGCTAGCCACCCATTTGGAGGTCAAGGAGTAACCCCTTAGAGAGTATCAATCCCTACTACTAGTGATTTGGTCATATATAAGGCATGTATACCTACATTGGCCAAGACTATGAAGGATTGTTTTATGTATTTCAGGGGGATACCGATCCATAGATTGCTCATCCATGGATGGACAATCTAGAAGATTCATTTGGATACATAGCTTGCATGGATACAGAGAAGATAGAGCTTGTCGTGTATCACTTACGAGGTCAGACCATTATATGGTGGAAAATGTTACAGACGATTTTCGGGGAGCAGAGTATCAATTGGATACTATTTTGAGAGACTTTTGAGAGAGAGTATTTTTCGATCTCTTTCGGTATAAGTGGTCATCGGGAATTTCTGAATCATAAGCAAGGTGATCGAAGCGTCATGGATTACATTGGAGAAATTTAATCGACTTGTAGAACTTTTACCCCATTAAGGAGCTCAGGACTATGATTGTATGTTCCAGTTTGTCCATGGTCTTGCAGCCCACATTCGGATTAGGATGTCCGAATCCTCCATTGGTATCTATTAAGAGGCACTAGGTCAAGTCATACTGATTGAGATGACTCAGCGAGCCGATGGGTCTGGTATACGAGGTATCTTTCCGGTTTATCATATTCTAGCTGATATACTGATAGTTCACATTCCTTTATATCTCGATAATTCAGGAAAAATTAGTAGAATTCTGATACCTCAACCTTGTAGGAAGACTTTAACATCCCGCCACGAAGTAAAGGAGTAACCTTTGAATTTTGATAGTCATACCTTGACTTGAGATTAGATTACCAGTAACTTAGAGTATGAGACTCGACATATAAAAACTCAGCACAAAGGCACTGGATCTCACACTTACTGAAGATAAGGAGACTAGTAACCGATTGGGATATGGATCAGAGTGCGCAACAAAAGCATGGTGGGCTCATAACCCATAGAGAAGTTTACGATCTGACAATTGGAATGTTAAGATATTAGAATAAGCTGGAAGAGAGATAAAATACTTAGGGTTACCTAACTATATAAGTCCATAACGACTTTCATATATGGGAGGATGTACTCAATTTAATTACATTATGAAGGTTTAGAATGAGCTAGAAGAGTAACATAAGAATTAAGGTTAACTAACCATAGAAGTACATAAGGACTTTTATATTTCATTAGTATGGAAGTATGTACGTAACTTATTCATATTGTGAAGGTTATACTTGGAGTTCCAGATCATATTCCAAATACAAAGAATGTTGATCATCTGTTGGATTGAGGTTGGATGGTAACGGAATTCTGATGAAGCAACTACTTAGAGTAGAAGAACGATATATAGATAGGATATCTTCATTAGGGTATATCGAGTAGGAAATTTGGGGACCAAATTTTTATTATTGGGGGAGAATGTAATATATCGAAAAAATAAAATAATAATATAATTTAAAATGAGATAAATAAAATAAATTTATTTTATTAAAAGGAAATTGGTTATTTATTAGTATTTTAGTTGATAATTTCGGGATAAAATTTTATCAGATTGGACTAAGTCTAATTGATTTCATCCAATCGTAAAGTTGATTGTTTCAAATAAACCTAAGTTATATAAGACCAAAAATTGGAAATTAAAACCCTTTTTCTTTCCTCGTTTCCCCTTTCTCGTGTCCGCAGCCGCACCGACGCAGTCGCCTTATTCCCTGTGTCGTTGCCTCGCACCACTGCCTCCTTACCGCGCTCTGCCGATCCAGACGACAACGAGCGTCGACGACCTTCCTTTCCCTATGCCACCGCCATCGACCAACCACAGCTTCGTCGTCTCTCCCGCTTCGCCGCCGTCACACGCGCGCAACTGCCTTCTGGCCAGTCACTGTCATCGTCGCCATCACGTGGCCAACCTTCGCCACCTACTCCTCTAAACCGCCGACTCTCCCCAATCTCCCTGATCTCCACTTGCATGCCATCGGCCAACCTTTGTCGCAAGCGACGAAATCTCCACGAGCAAAGGAATCGCCACGAGCGACAGAATCGCCGTGAGCTCAATCTACCACCATCACCCTCTTCGTGACCTCACCGCAAGCTGCCTCACATCGCTGCCTGGGCGACCGCTGCAACATCGGCCATCGCCATTGGCTCCTCTCCATCCGTGGGCAACTCCATCATTGGCCATCTGCTCCTTATCGCATCCCACCGATCCGATGGTAGTGAGCACCGACAACCCTTCATACCATGTTTCCTCCCACCAATCTCACTGACCCCCACCTCTTGGATGTTGTCGTTGTCGCCACTAGTCTTCATCGCGATCACTATGGCAGATAGCAGCTTCCCTCGATTTCCCCCTATGCTCGGTCATCACTGTGACTTTGGCCTTGCACATCAAGCTCCAACGGTGCGTGGTTGTGTTCTACCAATCTCAATCGCGACAAACTTCGATGGTTTCTTATTGTGACAACTTTTCCCCTCCTATGTTAAGCAACTGACCATCAAATTGTGCATCCACACATTTGGAAATGAATTTGCTGATTAAGGACTTGGATTTGGAGATAGCCTCTTAGACGTAAAGACACACAACACCATCTATATCAGGTGGGTGGTTCTGTGATCTCTTTAGAATTTAGTGTATGGTTATATTATTTACTTAGGTTATCTAGTAGTTACACTGTACGTTCTTGCTAGAATTGCTTTGACCCTATATTTGTTGGACCCTTGGATTCTAGGTTGTTTGCTCATCATTAGCATGTAGTTGTTGATTAATATTTCTGTTATACGTGCCTAGTTATTATTGTGATATAAATGGATAGATATTACTGGTATATGCTTACCTATTATTTATTGGATTGGTATTATGATCAGACTAGTGGGGTAGTATGACTAAGATGAGATAAATTCTTAGAAGGTATATATAGGTTCTATGACCTCTTTAAATTTTAGTGCATGATTATTGTGGTTACATTGCTTGCTTAGTTTATATTTGTACTTGATGCTCTTTCTAGTGTTGCCTTAACCTTATACTTGCTTGACCCCTTGTTATACCCTATTTGACTTCGGGCTATTGATTTTCATTAGTATGTTTATGTTGTTGTTTATTTGATATCACTGTTATGTGCTTATTTGGTTATGTATTGTTGCGGTTGATACCATGATTAAGACTAGTAGAGATAATATAACTTAGATGAGGTTATTCCTCAGGAGTTAATCTAAGGAATGAAACAACATTAATAGATCCCTAAGTGTTGGAACCATAGGTGTAATAACTCGGACGTGCTTATTGGTAGATGCTATTGGTATATGTTCATTTAGTTATTACTTCGGTGGATATTTTGATTGAGAGTAGTAGAGATATTGATTAAGACTAGTAGAGATAGCATAACTTAGATCAGATTATTCCTCAGGAGCGAATTTAAGGAATGAAACAACATTGATAGAACCCTAGGTGTTGGAACCCTAGGCGTAATAACTCGAACATGCTTATTGGTATATGTTTATCTATATACTATTTCGATTGATATTGTGATTGGACTAGTAGAGTTAGTATGATTAAGATGAGAGAAATCCTTAGAGGGTATATACCGTTTCTCATATCTCGGCTGCCAACTATGTCTCCTATTTATGGTTGAGAAAGTTTACAATAAAGTTTCCCTATGGTTGCTTTGTATATTTGTGGTCGATCATGTCTCTCATTCATGGTTGAGATAATCTATCGTAAAGTTATACTCTTGCATTATTCCGTTCGAAGTTAGTGATAATTGGATTCGTATGTCGTCTGTAGCTAGATAGCTACCGTACATCTTAAGTACCCACAAGACCTATTCATGGTAGCATGTTGTAGCATGCATGATTGAACTGGTAGAAATAGTATAATTTAGGCTTAACCATCTCGACGTGTTCGTTAGTAGATTTATGATCCTTATCGGCCTTGATAGTCGTTTCATATTAGAGGTGTTGAAACCCTCACTTAACCGCCTCGATGGGCTTATTAGTAGATTGATGATCTTTATCGATTTTGATAAACGTTCCATAATAAGTGTGTTGGATAACCCTAAGCTTAACAACCTAGGATAATCGACTACCCACGAGGCCCATTCATGGTAGCATGTTGTTGCATGCAGGTCGATAACTAGATAGTTATACACTCTGACTGTCCACGAGACTCATTCGTGGTAGCATGTTGTTGCGTGCAATCAATAGCTAGATAGTTATATACTCTGTCTGCCCACGAGACTCATTCATAGTAGCATGTCGTTATCCGCAAACATTGAGTCTTTATATTGTCTGTCTATCCACGAGTCTCGTTCGTGGTAGCATGTGGTTGCGCGTAGACAGTGCTTTGTATATTTCTTGTCAGCCCATGAGTCTCGTTCATGGTAGAGCGCTGATAGTGCCCCTTTGTATTACCTCGAGAGCCACGAGACTTTGTCGCGATATCTCGATACTGATTGCTTGTAGATTCACAGTTGGTTGTGTATGTTGCAGGTGTATTTATTATATTGTTGACCAGGTTTGTAGTCGACCGATATTGGTACTCTGAGATTTGGATTACTCTAGCTTGTTTTCCTTTGACTTCCATTATGTCCATTATGCTTATATGATCATGCACTATTTTCTATCCACCCACTGAGTGATTGTACTCACCCCCTCTTCTCTTATCCTCCAGGTTAGCTGATAGAGGACGTATCATGTTGACCTACCTTCGCGTCGCTCAGAGAGTCCCTTGTCGTGCTGGTCCCACTGCATTCGTCGAGATGTCGTTCTGTTTTCCTTTATTGTTATCGTAGTTTGTTTACGCACTTTGATTTTGATCGCAATTTGATTTGGTGGCATAAATCTAATTTACTTTTAATTGATTTATATTTTAGTCGTGCATGCATGTAGTTAATAAAATAATTATATTTTATATTATTTCAAAGTTTTTATTATATCTGGTTCTAGCGATGTATTTCGGAATATTGTCACTAAGGGGCTCCTCCGTTAGTTGGATGACGAATATACCCTCGGGGCGTGACACAAGGCCTCTCCGTCTACCTTCAGCTCAGCTTCTCACTGAGATGACTCCAAGAACTGGCGAGTTACTTTCTGTAGACGGGTTTGGGATGCTCCATGGAGGGCCTCTTGTTGGGCCTGATAGGATGCCACCCACGGACTGACTCATCGTAGTCCTTGGAAATATGAATGTGTAAAAGTCAAGTGCAATTAGAAGGTCCCAAATTCGGAGAAGAGAAATTGTAAGAGGATGACTAACTCACCGAAGCTATGCCTTAACGCATATGTTCTAGAGTGGCCTGCATCCCTGCTTGATTCAACAATCATACCTCCTCATAGGAATGGATGCACAAAGTGGAGCGAACAAAATCCATCTGAGGACCTAGGGAAAGGGATCTCAAAGATACTCCCATAGCAGGTTATACTGGAATCGTAGATGTCGACGTCAAGGAAGGAGGGACGACTAAAATAATTGGAATGAGAACTGGGTCAGGGATTAGAGAAGTGTCCAAGGAGGACTCGGACGGAAGAACATCTTGAGGAAAAAATGAGAGGCTGCACAGATCCCCCCCTCTGTACATCGGAGGGGATCGGAATATAGGGGATTATAGGTAACGGGGCAGAGGGTGACACAAAGGAAGAAGGGGGAGACAAAGGGAGAAGACAGAATGGAGAATCTGGAGGGTTGCTGAGGGGAGAAGGGGCCCCAAGGTCCTCCAACGATGATAAAACCACATAATAGGAAGGGACCTTGTCTGGGATAGACGACGGAGGTCCCAGGAGGTGAAGACGGTGATGCAGAACAAGAGGGAGTTTCCTCATTTGAGGAAGGGGAGATCATGGAAGAAGAGAGGGGAAGTATTGAGGCGGAGGCCACCATCTTTTTATTCTGGTCATATTTACAAGGCAGTTTTTTCCCTCCTACGTTTACCCTGGGTAAGGGAAATGGCAATGTTGGTCATCTAAGAAGAGATGGGTAAGGGACCCGATGCGGAGCCTAGAGGCGAAGATGAAGGTGCAGTGGGCTGGGTGGACCCTAGTTTGCTTTTCTTCTCTTCGCGGGCCAAATCTGAGAAGGCTTCCACCATGGCTTTTTGCATGATATCATCTACAGAGCAAACATCAATATAGTTAACACCCCTTATCTTTACTAATCGATAAACGTCAAAAAAATAACATGGGCACCTATCAAAGTAGGATAGTCAGAAATATGGAGGGATAACTTGAAATGGCTGAGCATCCATTCATCTACTAGAATATGAAGATTGTAGATGTTATCCCGAAGAAGATGTTGCACGTCCTTGAAGGGGCATTTAAAGCGACACTCTTTGAGGGGAGGTAGAGTAGGAAGATCGATCCTCTAAGTGTCAGAGTGAGGTAAAGGGTTGGGTAGTCGGGTGAAGAAGTACAAGCTTTTCCAACCTTTATTGGAAGAAGACATTCCTCGCAAAGACAAACAGTCTAACCTCCCTGCAAAGTAAAATACCCTCGACTCAAACATCTTTAAATGAAATAGACTATAAAATAAGAGGGGAGAAAGTGGAAGGTTCAGGTGTTCAAACACAATAACCATCCTAGCAAGAATGCGAAAAGCATTAGGGGTCAGTTGGTTCATGACTATTTTGTAAAAACCTAGGATTTAAAGGTAGATGGGGGGAACAAGTAAGCGGAGACCGCCTTCAAGCAGACCCACAAAAGAAGGAATGACAGCGGGGAGGAGGATCATGGGGTTGATCAGTGGGTTTTGTGAATAGCAAGGGAATGACCTCCAAAACATATTGAGATTTTCGTTGACAGAAGGGGTGAGACGACGTCAAAGCCAAAGGCTGAATCTTGAACCATGGAAGGTCTCGCACCCCTGTCAATCTTTTTGGGTGAGAAGCCATAATCGAAAAGGAAGAAGGAAAGGGGGCGACACCTCACTTATAGAAAATATGTCCAGTCCAAGGATCGAGCTAGGTGATGAAAGCAGTAGGGGAATGAGGGGGTGTAGTTGTTAAGGCAATCCACCCAAGTATGTATGATGTTTTTGATGGTGTCAAAGGGGGAGAAGTGTTAGAGTTTAAGTTGATCATGCTAGAGGGAATTAGCATGGGTTAAGGGGGAGTTTGCATGTGTTAAGGAGGAGTTTTTGATATCCATGTTTGATTTACATGCTTACTTTCCTTTAAGTGTTTTTGAATGTTTTACCTAACTTAAACATATTGTCACACATCAGAAAGGGGGAGATTGTTAGGGCAATCAACCCAAGTATGCTCTTGGTTTTGATGTGTGTGGCAAAGAGTTTAAGTTAGGATATTTATGTGGTTTAATGTGTGTGTTTAAGTTGTACATGACTTAGTAAATCACATATGATTTACTTGATGAAGCATTAGTGAGTTCATCATCTCATGGCTCGAGTCCTTGAGTCGGTGAAGGATGGCACGGGGAGAAGTTGTGAGCTTGGTGCATCTGAGGGACCACGGGACGAGGAGCAAATGAAGTGAAGCCAAAGGAAGCAGACTTCAAGACAAGACGCGAAGGATGGCACGGGAGAAGTTGCGGGCTTAGTGCATCCGAGGGACACAAGCCGGACGAAGAGAGCTTCGGTGAGGGACTCCATGAGAGATGAGAGATTGAGCGATTGTAACCGAAGACGGGGTAGCTCAAGTAGGTGAACTTGGCCAAGTGGTTAAAGTCAAGTGTCGGATACTCAAATATGTGCTTGAGGTTTTACTCGACGATTGAAAGTGTCGGATGCTCAAACATGTGGTTTGAGATTTTACCCGATGGTCGGATGCTCAAACAAACTTGTTGTTTGAGGTTTTACCCGATAACAATCGACTGATCCGAGTCAACTGCTAGTTGACCGATGTCAACTAGGGTTTGTGGCCCATCAGTCGACTGTCAAGGGATGACAGTCGACTGATATAGGTGAAAACGCCCACAGAAGAGAGGCAGCTCGACCAGCGACTCAACTACACGGGCATCAGTTGACTGATTGGCTATCCGTTGGTTGGATGCCAACGTGGATGAAGCCGTTGTGAGGTAACGGCTACAACAACAGTCGAGTGCTGACATGCAGCAGTCAAGTGCTATAAAAAGAAGAGTTAAGGGCCTTGGGGAAGTTAATGCTTCCACTCCTAAGTGCTTTTCAAGTGCCCTAAACGTTTCCACTCTCCTATTCCTTATTTCTAACTCTATTTTATTGTAAGAGGGAGAGTTTTGTGTAAAGAGGTTATCTCCACCTTGTCTTGAGCTAAAGGAGAGATTAGTGGATTGAATTGAGGGAGTGATTTGCCTTACGAATCATCCATGGACTAGCAGCAAGGGCCGTGAATCACGTTACATCGCTTGAGTTTGCATTGTTCTTTCTTTATCTTTGTTATTAGCTTAATTGTCTTTGGTTTCATTATTCCGTTGTGCTAACCACTATTGTAGACAAATAAGATAAACAAATTCCATCGAGCACGATCAAGGCTATTCAACTCCCCCATTCTAGCCAGGTCACGATCCTCCAATAGTAGTGTCAATACAAAAGCGACAGGGAAGAAAGCCTTTAATTAAAACGGAGAAAGAGACCTGTAACCCTAAAAAGAGGATGATATGTGATCGCCTGGGCCATTGGTTTGATTGTAAATGCCCAACATCAGGCTCTAAGGACATCCTGCCTATTTTGTTTTTTTTTTGGGTGGGAGGGGGGGGGGGGGGTCGGTATGGTTGGAAAACGCTTCAAAGGTCAAACTAGTGGAAACAGGGGCCCATAAATAGTTGGTTCAAAGGAAAGGGATAGCCAAAAATGTAGAAAGCAAGGTGGGGCCGCTTTGGGATTTGATGCGAGGAATTGGCGAGCGAAGGGACTGCTGAGTCCCGGACCAAGAAGCGACAAACAAACGGATGCTAAGATATAAAGGTCAGGCCACTCGCCCACCCTGTCTATCAACCATTTAGCTATGTCCGTAGGTCAGGCCGCTCGACCACCTTGCCTATCAGCCATTCTGTTGTGCCTGCATGTCAGACCACTCGCCCACCTTGCTTATCATCCATTCGCCTGCGCCCGCATATCAGGCCACTCGACCACCTTTCTCTTCACCTATCCGGCTACAGCAAAAAATTGGTCACCTAGGCATAAGAGGACCCTGATTGTTATCAAATAAGGTCTGGGGGCCTTAGGAAAGGTGCCTCTTAGCCTGGCTCGTTACCTCTTGTCCTCTAACGACTTGCTCTCATGATGATAAGAGCCTCCATGGCATACCATGTGGAAGGTCTGTTCAAGGCTTATCTCCTAACAGCTCGCCAAAAGGAATCCCAAAGGTAACCAGGAAAGGAATGATATCTCGAAGCTACTATATAGGATAAGGAGGAAAATGTAAGGGAAACATTCTCCTTTGAGGTAACGATGTACTCTTTATTTCCTTATATCTCTGTCTAATTTAAGTATCGGAGGGACATCGTCGAAAAGTATTAGCGCCCATCTGACGCGTGTTAACTTTATAGACAAGTATTGCTGTGGTCATGAAAGAACTCATCCTTCTCCAACGTTCTCTACCAAAAAGGTAAAAAACGACCGCATCAATTTCCATTTTCTATTTTTGTATTTTCTAATATAGCTTTTAGAAAATAAAAAATACTTTTGGTATGATAATATTATATTTTTATTTTATAGAAAAGAAAATTGAAAAATACGTTTAATATAAAAAAAGAAAATTGTAAAATACATCCCGTATTTTTCCTTTTCCCCACAATCCCTAGACCGTATGTCACGGTCCCCGACGAGCCCGGTCCGGTTTATCTCTTCGGTTCGCTTTAGGATTGTTTGGATCGGCTTTGCTAATCTAACTCCGACATCCTCGTGCCCCTCAGCCATGGATCGCTTCGGGAGGAGACTCCAAGTGGAGGTGCCACGGGACAACGGCGGCAGCAGAGATGGAAACGGCGGAGCCTTCGAGAAGCCGATGGAGGCGCAGAATGAAGGTATGCAAGGTGATGAGCCGAAAATCGCAGACGAGGACCCGGGGCAGTTTGCGGGATTGAAGATGCGGAGGAAGGCCGCGCTCGCCGGGAATTGCAAGGGAGATTACGTCGGCGTATCTTCTGATCCCTTCCTCGATAAGATCTTGCGCAAGCAAGGTAAAGTTCAATTTCCAATTGTTTGCTGTCCTATCTCTCTTTCCTTGATTGATGACCCCATGAATGCGCCGCTGCAATTTGTCGATTTTTCATTGTGATCCTTCAGTCTTGGAAATATCTATTCATAAAATGAAATGAATCTGGTCGGATCGGAAAGGATATTAAGGATGAATTTGGAGACCTTTGTAGAGATTTGACATGGCTTTATGATCAATGATTGAAGCCATGTTAGTTCTCAATTGCGTTAATTTCCAAATCTCGCCATTTACGTTGGGTCAAGTTGATACATAGGATTTGTTCAACTGACTCAGCATGTTATTACAAAATTATTATAAAAGTAAGATGAAAATGAAAAATCATAAGTTTGTAACTTGATCCCGATTCACAAACTTAGATGTGAGTTGCAAAGTAAACGTGCCAGATTGGATGCTGACTCAGCATAAATATACTCATGGCAACTCAAATGAAGTGAGTGGTATCCTAATAGTAGACTCATGACTTATTGAATTTGTTAACAATCTTGTGAGTACATGTGTTAGGATTCCAGAAGTCAAAATAGAAAAACACAGAATTTTATTAGGTTTAACACAAATAATACAACAAAGAACAGTTAAATCTGGTAAAGAAACTCTCTCCACCAGCTAGAGCTGATTCTCTCTTCTGCAAATCAGAAAAAAATACCAACCCTTACCTCCTTTAACTCACACGTACTTGTAATTACACACATTTAGGTAACTAACTCTAAAGTATACTAACATAATTGTCACACAAATATAACTGATTCTAAAACATAACTGCCTATATAACTTGTTATGTATTAATTCTTTTCGGGCCCCTTTTTGTTTTGTTCCTTTAGAATATACAAATCATGTTTTGGGCTTGTTTCCCCCATGATCCAACAAAGTGTCCACTTCTGGAACTTGGTTCCTATCATGATCATTTGTTGCATCTCTAGCTTCGTCCTCATGGCTAAAATTGGGGAATTGAGTTCGAAGAGTGAAATCATCCTCTTATGTTGTGTCAATCATGCTTTTGCCCTTCCATTTGACTAGCCATTGATGAACCACATCTCCATTTTGAATAATGTGTGCACTAGTAATTACATATTCTATTTGCACATCATCTTCTAGTGCCATCTCCAGTCCACTAGGCAGATTTTCTTGCACATTGTAATCTCCAACATCCTTCTTAAGTAACGATACGTGAAAGATGGTATGGACCTGAGAATGAGATGGAAGTTTAAGCTCAACCTCTCCATATTTCGCAACAATTTGGAAAGGCCCATAACACCTTGCTGCCAATTTTTTATTAATCCTCCTAGAAACCGTGTGCTGCGTATGAGGCCTTAATTTAAGGAACACTCATACTCTTATTGCAAATTGCAGCAGCCTCCTCTTTTTATCAGCATCTCTTCATTTGTTCTGGTGCCCTAGAGAGCTTATATTTAAGTTGAAGAAGAGCTTCATCCTTGTCAAATAACTCCCTTTCTACTTCTTCAACTTTAGTTCCATGCATTAAGAAGTGAGTTAAAGTAGGAGGCCTTAAACCATAAATTACTTCAAAGGAGTTTTACCAATAGATATCTAAAAAGAAGTATTATACTAGAATTTTGTCCACGATATCCAATGAATCCAATTTCGAGATTGTTTAGAAGGAAAACAACTTAAATATCCCTTTAAACATTTATTCAATACCTCAGTTTGTCCATCTATTTTCGGGTGGTAGGAAGAGCTCCTCTTAAGCATAGTGCCCTATAGGTGAAAGATTGCTTTCCAAAAGTGATTGATGAACAATGGATCTCAGTCACTGATAATGGATTTAGGATCTCCATGGAGCCGAACAATTTCTCTAGCAAACAGATAAACTACTGTCTTGGCTGTATAGGGATGTTTTAACAAAATAAAATGGACATATTTAGAGAATCGATCCACTATTACAAAAACATCTTCATGCCCTTTTGATCGAGGAAGTCCAATGATAAAATCCAAAGAGATGTCATCCCATATAAGATTCGATATTAACAATGGTTGGAGCAACCCCCCAGAGTAGTTGTAGCATATTTGTGTCTTTGACACACATCACAAGACTGCACAAACTCTTGTACACATCCTTTCATACCATCCAATAAAGATTACTTGCCAACCTCCTATAAGTTTCTAAGAAAACCATAATGTCCTCCTAATGGGGAAGAATGAAATTCCTTTAGGAATAATTATAGCGAAGGAGATGCAGTAGAAATAACAAGCCTGTTGTTGCAGAACAAAACTCCTCGTTCATCTTAAAACCCAGATGACAATCTAGATTGTTGGTCAAATCAACTACAATTGAAGTTCTTGTTGAGCTTCTTCAATAAGATTTCTCCTTCCTCCCATGTAGGATATGACACCAAAGTGTGATTTTCACCTTCTTTATATTCTAGATAACGAATCAACATATTTATTTTCCAAACCTGCTTTATTATTGACTTCAAATTGGTAACCTAATACCTTGGCCATCCAACACTGTTGATCTATGGTTGTGATTTGCTACTGTAGTAAAGGGCTTGAAAAATCAGGGAGGGCAGGAATCGGGGGACTGGTCAAAAGTCTTTTAAGTATGAAGAAAGACTATAGATGTTGATCCCTAGTGAAAATTATCTTTCTCAGTCAACTCCGTCAAGGGCTGGATCACTTTACCATAATTTTCTATAAATTTTCTTTACCCAAAAACCTCTTACTCCTTTGACATTCTCTAGAACCGGCCAATCCAAAATACATTGGATTTTAGTAAGATGAACTGAAACACCTTCTCTGAAAATGATATGACCCAAGTAATCCATTGTTATTGTGCCAAAACTACACTTCTGGGAGTTAGGCACAAATTGATCCTTCAGAAGAACTTCCAACACCACAGAAAGATGAGACAAAAGTGTTGACCAATCAGAACTATAGACCAAAATATCATCAAAGAAAACCAACACAAACTTACGAAGGAATGGTCTAAATAAATCATTCATTGTCGTATGAAAGGTAGCAAGGGCATTAGTGAGCCCAAAAGACATGACTAAGAACTCATAATGTCCATTGTGAGAATGAAATGCAGCCTTATGAATGTCTTCCTCTGTTAATCTAATGATGCCTTGATGTCAAATTAATTTTAGAAAAAATTGTAGCTCCAACTAACTCATCAAGCAACTCGTCTACCTCAGTGATAGGGTACTTTCCATAATTGTGAACTTATTTTGTGCTCTGTAATCAATGCACAATCTCCATGATAAATCCTTTTTTTTAACAATAAGACAAGATTAGAGAAAGAACTTACACTAGGCAGAATAACCCATGATTGCAACATTTCTTGAAATGGTGCGGATGCACACAAATAGGGCTGTAACACTATAACATATTGTTGACTTCTCATTGGTGGTAACCTGTACCCTTCTTCGAAAACTGCAGGAAATCTTTATATTGTAATAGTTCCTGCTGTCGTGATGCATTTAATTCTGATGGTAATGTTATTGAGAAGGAACTCCCTTTGCTACCCTTAAAAGCCCATCAATCCTAAGGGAATGCCCTTCCAAAAGACAGTATAAGGAGCAAGATTCTGTCCCCCATTTATCTATTTGTTTACTCTTCTTAGTTGCCTCCAACTTACCTTGGAGGATGACCACAAGATCTCCATGACGGAAGTACATGGTCATTTCCTTCCAATCCATTATGACTTACCCAATGTTTTCAACCAAGAAACTCCCAAGACTACATGTGTACCTCCCAATTCTAATACACATGCCTATGTTTTCAACTCAATATCTCCCAATTTAATGGGTAACTTGGGACACTTCCCGTTAGTAAACATTTTGTGCACATCCTCAAGTTTAATTCCCAATCTCTTGGTCTCATGCACCTTTAATCCACGTGCCACAATCAAGCGAGGAGAAATAGAATTATGGTTGACTCAACTATCTAAAAACATCATAATATCAATCCCCATTAATTTGCCCTCTAAATTCATGGTTCTATTTTCATTTGTTCTCTCTGAATTCATACTCAATGATCCCATAAATTTACATTCCAACTCCACTTCATCTTTTGAATTTTCTACCTCAATACCCACTATCTCTTCATCTGAATTTAATTTTTCATTCTCTATTACGTTGTACATTGGTGAAGCGGGTGGAATTTTTCAACGCATTTGAAACATAATCCCTTTGCCCTTTGTTCCATTAATTATGGGCAAGTAATGGAATGAATTCCTTTGAATTTTTACATGAACCCTTGCTTCTTTGGTTCTCGTTTCCTTGCCCTTGAGGTTAGGATAAAGAGTGATCTCTATTTTATGCAGAATCTGTGTGACTAGCTTCCTTAGAGTTGCCGCTCATGTTAGAATCCCATCTTCTTGTTATATTGATTCTGCCTTCCTGGAAAGACTGAGCCAATTTCTTTTGAATCAAATTAGGCCTTGTATGTGGTTTAAAAACATCTGAAACAACACTTCCCTAGCTGAAATAGCCCCATAATCGCTCCTTCCCTATTGTATTTTCTGTGATCTTCCCTTCCTCTTGCAATTCCTCTTCAACATCCTTTGCCATGTGCATTAACTTCCCTCTAGACAATGGATTCAGCGTTCTTACTCTTCTTCTAATATGTGGTTGTAATCCACTCATGAAATGACTAGTATACTGCTCCTCTAGAAGACATGGAACTTGTGAAGAAATCAATCCAGAGGCTTCAATAAATTCTTTCACATTGCTAGTTTGTTTTAATGTTGCCAATTCTTCAAAAGGATTGTCATGTTTGCGTCCTCCATAATAGGCTATGAGAGCTCATTTAAGTTTTTCCTAAGTTAGATTATCTTCAGTCTTCTTAAGAAGATTAAACCAATGAATGGTGGTGCCTTCCATACTTACATGTGCCAACTTGACCTTCACTTTATCAAAAGTATTTTGGACTTCAAAACAAATCGTAGCCCTGGCGATCCATGCTACTGGATCCCAACCATTAAACATAGGTAATTCTATTGTCTTAACAACCATCCTATACTCTTCTAATTGATCATCTTGTTGTTCCTAAGACTTAGATTGAGTGGACTTATCAACGAAAGTGGATGCTTCCTTCAATGGTGTTGTTTCAACCTTTGTTCCTAACTATTTGTTGATCTCTTGTAAAAGAGAACCATGTTGCTGCATTTCAGACATCAATTGCTACATGATCCCTCTCATTTGTTCAGACCCCTTTTTGTTTTGTTCCTCCTAGAATATACAAAGCCATGTTCCCCTATGATCCAACAAAGTGCCCACATCTGGTACTTGGTTCCCATCAACATGTATAGTTATCTGGGTTTTCAAAGTTCAGGTTTGATTCTTTAAATTCACCAATGTACAAAAAAGTTCCAGTTTGAATTTGGAAATTCCAGATTTACAACTTACAACAAGCTAGATTCAAAATAGATGACCTTTTTTTATATGTACCTGACTTAATTTCTAGTTCTTTTTTCTTTAATGTAATGCTTTTCAGGAGTTATTAATGTTCAACAAAAATTATTAACAAACCTTATGTATAGTTAATGCAAAAAAGGAAACAAATATTCCAGAAAAGAAAATAAATTAAAGATAAATTTTAGATGGGTTCATTGAAAGAAATTTAAAATCTTCAAAATAAAAAAAAAAATGTTAAAGATTTGTGCATCTATAATAAATGGAAAAGAATTGAAAATATTCGAGATTTGAATTTAATTTTTGTTATTTGATAACTAATATTATTTATTTTGGTAATAAATAGAGAATAATTATAATCCTTATTAAGATTAGTATATTCTCTTCATTTATAATATTTATTTTCATATGTACTCATGATTCGAGTCTATAAAAGAAGTCTAGAATCCTCTCTTTCAATCATCTTTGATTCATTTACAATTCAATACTTAATTTTTTTTTACGTCTTTCTTTAACCATTACTCTATATTGTGATTTCATTTTCTTCTTATCATTACACATATCATTTTCTCCATCTTATCTCCGCACAACTACTTTCATCTTCACCTTTTACATTTTTATTTAACCATCACCATTACTTTTCTATTTTTATTTGATCTCTAGTTCTAATTAGAGTCTTGTGCCCTCTCTTCATCCTAGTTTATTGTCGACCTCACCATCCAAAAAATATTGTTATCATTACTATAGCAACGGTAAAAGCAAGCGAGAGAGAGAGAGAGAGAGAGAGGTTGGGAAAAAGTGGAGAAAAAAGAGAGAAAAGGGGGAAAATTTAAGTAGCAGATGAAAAATATTTTTGTAATACAAAAATAGCATGGTAAATTTGTGTTGTTCCCTTTGAATTGGCACGAACACTTATGGCAACACTATGAACATTTTGTCACCTATGTATTGTTGCTTTTATTTGCATGCTCCCTCTAAGGCATTACCATCCCTAGCTCATCGCAATGGCAATGACCATCGTGCATTCGCTTCTCCAATTGCGAACAACACAGTAATACAAAAAAACATAGAATTCATTAAAAGATTTAATTGTCCTTTTGCATTTTAGTTCACAAGAAAACGATCGTCTCCGATTGAGTATCTTCATCTATTGGTTCAGATTAAAACTTGTGCAATTTCACTGTTGACAAATCTCTCATTATCTAGGTATAAAAGTAGTTCCTCTTCCCAAGATTTGCATTGTCTATTTAGTTGGTAACTTTAAAAATAAAAAAATGTTATCATTTTTTCCAATTTAGTTTAGGTATCATTCATAAAAAATTATTTCCTTTTTAGTTTAATCATCATTAATCAAAAAACATATTCCATTTTATTAATTGTCATCTATCAAATAAAATATTTCCTATTTAGTTTAATCATCATCCATCAAAAACAATAACATTATTAGTTTAATTGTTATACTTATCATATGTTTCTACATTTCATTTAATTTATAATATTATTTAATTTTATAATCATCATTACTTGTCAATATTTGATTTATCTTGATAATAGCAAGCCCTATATTTGCCCCTAAATATATACAAACACACCCCATGTCTAAAGAAAAATTAAGGGGGCATTTGGTAGGCAGAAAATTTTTCATTTTCCGTTTTTATTTTCTGGGAAAACGAGAAAATACGTTTAGTTGACGTTTTCCATCTCTGTTTTCCAGAAAATAAAGGAGTATTTTCTGGAAAACTAGAAAACACAAAAAAATCGTTTTCTGTTTCCATTTTCGTTTTCCAAAAAAAAAAAAGAGTGTTTTCTGGAAAATTGGAAAACACAAAAAAATCGTTTTCTGTTTTCTGGAAAAGGAAAATAGAAAATAGAAAATGAAAAATTCTCCACAAACCAAACGCTCCCTAGTGTTTTCATGAACCATGTGTTAGGATAGAGACTTTTAACTTGATGGAATTATAGACCCTGACATATTTCTTGATTGGTTATATAATATTGAAAATTATTTTTGGCAACATAATTTTACCTTCATTGAATGAATAATTGTCAAATTCACACTTAGTGAACCCAACAAAATTTATTGGCGATGCGTTCAAAGTATTAAGGACTAAGACAAATAAGAACCTATCACACATTGACAATATATTAAAAGATAATTAATGAAAAGATATGTTCCTCAAAACTTTAATTGAAGATTGTCTAATAAGCATGTACCAATAACAAGTCAATTTTCAAAAACTATTACCTAAAGACCTTAGTTCTTTTACAATCCACAAAAATGTGTTCAAATAAACCTCTTTAAAACCCCACCTTAGATTAATCTTCTAAATTTATTTTATAAGAGTCCGCCAATGATAGTATGTACAAACCCTTTAATGATGCAATATTAAAAGAATCTCTTGTTGACTTGAGAGTCTAATCGACAAAATACTCACAATGACTTTAAGTCAGCTAAAATAATGCATTCATGTTATGCAAAACAATCAAAAGAAACTAAACATATTGTGATTTATTAAATATTTGCAAATCAGTTAGTATGATTCCTTCTCTATTTACTTATATCTTTGATGTTTGTCTATTAAACCAAAAACTAACTTTGCATGTTATACATATAGCTGCTGAAACAATGATGCAAATTATGTTGAGTAATAATTATTATAAAATGTTTAATGGTATGGTAAATTTTTATATTGCATTTATTAAATTAAAGTTCTTCATTACACCTACATTAGATGCATTCATACTATTCACATAATTTTTATTTGATCATATTACGAGAAAAATTGATTATAATGCTTGTTTTTTTGTTAGGAGTATTGACTTTAAGTGATGTGAATAATAATTTTTGATTTGTCGTTTGTCGTGCTTGTCTATAATAAGTCAATATAGAGTGGAAACAAATACAAAAACACAAAAAAAGACAGAAACACAAACCGATTTATACGGTTCAGAATCTCCAGTTCCTGCTTTATGGCCTAGTGTCCTAGCAATAATACCACTATATTTTCTCCTTCTTGAATACGTTTCAAAGGCAGATAAATCTCTTACAACACATATTCTTTTATAAGCAACACAAACAAGATGTAAATATACAATAGAAGATAATGAAAATATAAATAAAATTTTTTATAATGATGAATCTTTGCTTTGAATGCTTTTAGTTGCTTTAGTACCTCTTTAGATTTGGAAATGCAATAATACTCTCTTCCAAAACCCTTCAGAATTGGAATTTGAAGTCCTCCATAAAACCCTCTTTTCTAGGCTTCAAGTTGAGATTGATTCTCGCCTAACTCATTTGGGCTTCACTTCTCTTGTACTAAGTATCCAATTCCCCTTTGCCCACTTGGTCTTTGTCACATGCCAACTCCTTGTTGGATTTTCAATTATTAAGTGTTCTATCAATTGTAACCCACTTGGACTTCTCGTTCAACCATCAAAGTCGATTACACCATAATCTTCCTCTTCCAACAATCTCTTTATTCGGCCAACAAACTTAGTTTGGTCACTCTTGACCAACAATCTCCCCTTTAGAATATCGCTAGTCATCAACATATATTGTTCAAATATCAAAACTTAACTCGAGTTTGATCAACCTTGATTAGAACTCAATTACACCAACACTTTTAACTTTTCAACTCATTCAAACACCAGTTCAAATTTTAAATTGGAAAATATGCTAATTTGCTTAAAAAGTTTGAATATTCATCTTCTTGTGTTGATTTTGTTACACATTTTGTGGAATCATCTTCATTATTATTATGTTCACGCTGTGTTATTTCAATGAAGACATAAATATTATTTTCATTATATGACAAACTTAAATATTTTCTTATTCGTTAGAAAGGATGACTAAAAATGAATATTTCAAAGTTAAAGTGCAAAAAGAAAAACAAAGTGCATCTATCGGAAGGGACATCTGAAAAATAAAAAAAAACGAAGAAATTTTGTTAAACAGACTTATTGAAATAATTGTTTCTTATGTCTGGAAATGAATACCAAAAAAAAGAAGCTGAAAACTCATCGGGAGTTGAGTTTTCCTTAATGGGGGAGAATATTGCTAAAAATAAATATCATGGAATAAAATTATATCTAAAGAAAATAAATGAAAGATAAATTTTAGATTGGTGATAAAAGGTGAGAAATTGAAAATTTTCAAGATTTACAAATATTAATGATTTGCATATCTGCAATAAATGCAAAGAAATTAAAAAATATTCTAGATTTGAGTATCTGCAATAAAATTTTTGTTATTTGATAATTAATATTTTCTATTTTGGTGATAAATAAAGAATAGTTGTAATCCCTATCAGGATTAGTATAGTTTCTTTATTTAGAATATTTATTTATATTTCGTATTTACTCTAAATTTCAATTATCTTTGAATTAATCTAATTTTCAATTTGACTTTTCTCCGTGATTTTTTTTTTTCTGTAGGTGAGATTATTTCCTTATCTACTTTATTAATTTTGTTCTTAGTTTCTGGATGGTTTAATAGTTCGAATTTGGTGTTTGTCAATAGTTGTATTCTCTAGTGTTGACAACCACATTATATCAGTGATAGAATTGTTCATTATCTCTTCAGGTGACAGAACTGTTCTATTTGCTGATAAGGTGATCAAAGTCACTGGATCTGGAAAGATGAAGAAACAGATTATGCTGATTACTGATTTTGCTATGTATCTTGTTGATTCTGATGCTGATGCCTTAAAGAGGAGAATAGCACTTGCAGCAGTTGAAAAGATATGTTCGAGCAAATTCAGTGACAATTTTTTTGCACTGATCATTCCTACTGAGTATGATTGTCTAATGGCTAGCACAAGAAAAACTGAGATTGTGAATGTCCTGGTTGAAGCAACCAAAGGCGCAACCGAGGAACTTGAGGTCATTTTCTCCAACAGGTAAATATTGAAAATAGCCTCATTTTCATTTTGGTAAGTATTGGCACAAAGATTTTTTTTCTTTGTATTACTATATTATCAAGAGTTTGACCAACAAAGTCACTCCTTTTAACCATGCATCGACAGAAGCCTTGTGCATCCACATCCTTTTTAGCACTGATTTATTAACCAGTTTAATTATTTATTTATTTTTCATTTATCATGTTTACCAAGGAGAAAATTAAGTTAATTTCTTATCATCTGGAGCCATCCTAACATTGTATTTGGTCTGTCACCACTTTTCTTGCATATTTTCTTTCTTAGTAGCTTTCTTATTAGAAAAAAGAAGGGAAAAAATTAAGGAATAAAAAAGAAAAAAGAAAAATGTTAGATTTAATTTCCCTATATGGACTTACATGTTTTCATAACTCACTCGAATTTACTGTTGCGAACAAAGTGATCTAATTTAGTATTTAGTCACGGATTTGTGTTATCGGATGTAGAATCATACATATAGAGCCCTTTAGTCCGTTATCGTTAATATTAATGAGTTGTTAACGGGCATAGACCCATTATATATATGGGTGTGATCCCTTTATGGGAGGTGATCGAATGTTTGTCTCTTTTGCTCCATGGGGTAGAGCCTCTGGAGCAGTCTCCCTTACAGTTGCGGAAGATCAGACCCTGCAGCTAATTTGCTTTTGATTTTAAAATTTTTCCAGCGACGATGAAGGCAAGAACATCTCTGGACTTGGGTGCATGTTTACTATTTTCATTACGTTTCTGTTGTAGATTTATTTCTCGCATATTCATTGTAGATGTTCCGATAAGATCCTATGCGGATTGCTTGAATTGTTTCTTTGATTCATATGTCATAGCATGATCATTGACAGATTGAAATCCATCAATTGGTATTAGTCATAGATTAGATGATGTTGATCGTGCAACATTAGGATGCAAGGTTTTTGACGAATTTAGTTCAAATGCGTGCAATTTGCATTATATTTCGATTTAATGTGTTAAGCATGCATAGTCATTGAATCTAAGGGTTAGGGATCTCAGGATTTGCATCAGTTGTAGATGTTCCGATAAGATCCTATGCAGATTGCTTGAATTGTTTCTTTGATTCATATGTCATAGCATGATCATTGATAGATTGAAATCCATCAATTGGTATTAGAGTCATAGATTAGATGTTGTTGATCTTACAACATTAGGACACAAAGTTTTTGACGAATTTAGTTCAGATGCGTGCAATTTGCATTATATTTCAATCTAATGTGTTAAACATGCATAGTCGTTGAATCTAAGGGTTAGGGATCTCAGGATTTGCAGCGGTTTCGAGTTTTTCATGATTTTCCTCAAAGAATAGTTGCATAACCGCCACTTTGGTGAAAATTATCGCGTTTGACTCATAAAAATCGAATTGCAAGAACATTAGTCGATTGGTGGGGTTCATCAATTGACTATTGATCGTAAAATAATGCACAAAATATTTTTGAATAGACTGGGACGCTCGACTAACTTCCATTAGTTGATTACTATAAAGACCAGTCTATTGCTGTGCGTAAATTTGTGAATAAAATATTTGTGATTCAATTGCGGGACTCAACTGAACAAACTGATCAATTGTCATTTGAGGTCACTCGATTGCTATGCATAACCTTAGACACAAAATATTTTACAGTCGACTAAGACACTCAACTGATGGTATCAATTGGTTGTCATAAAAAATCAGATGACTGATAGACCCAAGGTTGTGCGTAGAAGGTTTGATAATTGACTGAAGCACTCGACTGATGGTATCATTCCACTACTATTAGGCTCTAGTCGATTGATGCTCATAAAGTTGACCACAGAATGATTTTAATTCGACTGAAACATTTGACTAATGTATATCAATCGGTTGGTATTGGAACCAGTTGACTTATATTGTGGATCAGTTGACTAACGTGAAATCAAGCATAGTAGCCTTGCTAGTCGACTATTGTTATATGTTAATTGATTGTTGTTGTATCAATCAACTATTTTGATGATCAGTCAACTACAACAGTATAATTGAGTTTCGTAGGGTTTCTTGTGTATACGTAACACATGTTACTAAGTTAAATTAATACTAACTAAAGTGAAAACTATTAGCTAGACTTAATGCATTTTTGTGTGAAATGAATGTATACATATGTTAAAGATGATTGACCTAAAGAAAAATCATTCTTAGATCAGATATATATTTAATGTGGTTCGCTATAAACACATTAATGTTGATCATGCGTATGATATGTTTGCCCACAGGAAGACATGTTATGTGGTTGATTAAAGTGACAGTGAACTATGATTATAATTGATATAACCAAACCTAATTTATATTTGATAATAAATCATGCACATAATATGTCGGCCCAAGAATGATACATTATGTGGTTAATTATAGAGTTGTTGAGTTGGGATTAGAGAGTACCGCTAATAAGTTATAATTTAATCCTAAGATTAATTGTGATGTTGTATTTGGTAGCTTATAAATGGACTTACTTAAGTGCATATATTTAAGTGTTTATTTTATATCAATGTTTAATTATATATAAGTGTGTTTTTCTTTGTCTAATCGTGTAAGCATTTGTTCTGTTCTTTTTTTTTTTCGTCTTATAAGATATAAGGTATCTGTCAAAATTAAATACATTCCAATGACTTATGATTCATAAAACACTAAAAATGAAAGTACCATTGATAAGAATAAGAATGGTAAAACTATAATGTCAGTTAATAAACTTTTCAACTTTTTTAGTTAAGAAGTCAATTTTATTATTGTACTTGCAATCAGGTTTAAAATTTTGACTCGTATCGAAGTTTCGGTCTGCGACCGGAACGATACGGTTTCGGTACCGTATCGTCCGTTTCGATATTTTTTAAATTTTTAAATATTAATATTTAAATAAAAATATAAATTTATATAATTATATAAAGTAATTAATAATTTATTTAATTAAATTTTACAGTTATATATATATATATATATATTTCACATTCGCATTTGCGATCGCGATCCATTTCCACGATCGCGAACACGATCATTCCCACAAGCGACCGCGCTCCGAGAGCGCGATCGCGATTGCGCTCCCGGAACGCGATCGCGCTCCCAGAGCGGGAGTGGGAGCGTGATTGCGCGATCGCGAGCGGGAACGCGATCGCGTTCGCATTCCCACAGCGCGAGATCGCGCTGCCTTCTGCTGCTTACTGGTATCTCGTCCGCGTGTCGGTGCCGATTCCTCGTTAGAACGAAACAAATCGAGCGTTTCGGGCGAAACGGCTCGAAATTTAATACCTTGATTACAATCACTTGGCAGATAGATATCGGAGATGCTACTCATATTAGTATCACTGTACATGGTTGTTTAAGAAGTCGGTTGCTTAGTGATGGTGAAAGATACATTTATGCAGATAATAATAAGAAGGATAAAGTGATAGTTATATGTGTTTTTAAGCTTTTTTTAGGGACCAATGTGTTTTTTGAATTTTAAAAATACATTTGTTGTTTCGTTATTTAGACGGAACTTAGTTTCCATTTCCTGTTTGACAAATCAGAATACTCTTGTTCATTTGAAAATGGAATATTCAGTATTTTTTAAAATTCAATACTAATTTATACAAGTTCTCTAATTGATAAGCTATATAGATTAAACATCATAGCTCACATTAACAATTAGATAATACACAACAAAGGTACTAAGCGTAATTTGATTAACGATAATTCAATTATATTGTGGCGTAAACGTTTAGGACATATATCCAAATAACCCTTAGAAAGGTTAATGTGATAAGGAATTCTCAATTTCTTTGACATATCAGACTTTGATATCTACGTAGAGTGTGTCAAAGGGAAGACAACTAACAAGAGAAAAAAATATGCAAGCCGATACAATGTCTTAGAACTAAATACAGTGTTTGAAATATCGATCCGTTTCGTCCGAAATGGGCGGTATTTCTCGTTCCACCGCGCCACTGAAATCGGCACGCCCATGAGACTCGCGAGACGCATGAACCACGACGGCGATGAGACAGCGGCGGGCCTCATAAGCAATGAGCCTAGCTACGCGACGAATAGCGAACTCGCGCGGGGTTGCACGCCGCCGCTTTGACCTCGCGCCAGCGCGCCGTTGCTTAGTCGGCGCCACGCGTGGCGCGGCTGCCGCTGCGACCTAACGGCCGCGGCCGAAAATTAACTTCCCAAACTATAGGTTAAATAAAATTAATTAAAAATATTTTAAAATTTATTTTATTAATTTATATATTATAAATAATAATTTATTTTTTAATCCTATTTAATTGGAATTAATTAAATTAATATTATTAATTTTTTTATTTTTAATATTTAAATTAATATTTTCATTTTTAATTTATATATTTTATATTAAAAAATTATCGAAATTTATTGATACGCTCCGATACGATATCGAAACCGTATCGTTCCGGTCGCGAACTGAAACCTCGTTACAGGTCGAAATTTTAAACCTCGACTAAATACATACAAACATATATGGATCGTTCCCTAAGGCTTCTTAGAATGGTTAAACATATTTTATTAACTTCATTCATGACTATTCGTGATATGTCTACTTGTATCTTTTGCACGAGAAGTCAAAGTCCTTGGTTGTATTCAAGATTTTCATAGTTGAAGTTGAAAATCAACTAAGCAATAAGATCAAAGTTGTTATATCCGACTGTGGAGGTGAATATTACTATCATTATGATGGATTTAGTGAATAACATCTAGGCTCTTTGTAAATTACTTTGCTTAATGTGGGATTGTGATTCAATACACTATGTCTTATACTCCTCATCAGGATGGTATAATTGAACGAAGGAACCATACTCTAAAGGACATCGTAAGAAGTATGGTGTCTTTTACTTCTCTACCAAAGTCCTTGTAGAGTGAAACACTTAAGACTTCAGTTTATCTACCCAATAAGATAGTGAGTAAACCCCTATAAGAATTATGAATGAGTAAGAAGCTTAGCATTAGAGATTTATATGTCTAAGATTGTCCAATTGAGGCTAGGTCTTATAGGTCTAATGAAAGGAAACTATACTCAAAAACTATTATTTGTCATTTTATAGGATATTCAAAGACGTTAAGGGACTTTAAGTTTTATAATCCCTCAAACAGGTTCTTTTTCGAGATGAAAAATACCAAGTTTATTAAGGCTAATAGGGGCACTAGACTCGTAGGCATACCATTTGAGGAGGCCAACATTGACCATCCTACCTTAGTTACTACTAGCGCAACTAGCAATGGTATGATATCCATATCCTATGTTGGTATTGCACATCCAATGGGACTAGTACGTATGATGTCCTTGTGTCCTCTCCCATGCAAATTGTCGAACCAATTGTTCAAGATGAGGGATTCCCTCTTATGGTCGAGCAGACTCCTCAAGCTCCTTAAACACAAGTGTCGCTAAGACGATCCACTAAGGAAAAGAAAACTATAGTTTCACGTGATTATGTGTATCTCCAAGAGCATGAGTTTACCATAGAGTTGGAAAGTGATCATATATCTTTTTAAGAAGTCAAACAGTGCTCTAATCTTAAAAGGTAGATTGAAGCATTGAAGGAAGAGATAAAGTCCATAGCGATAATCTTAAAAGGTAGATTGAAGCATTGAAGGAAGAGATAAAGTCCATAGCGAATAATGACGTATGAGAACTTATCAAATTGTCTAAAGGAGTGAAATCTATTGGTTGTAAATTAATATTTAAAACCAAACTAAGCAATGTTGAAAAGTATAAAGTGCACCTTATTGCCAAGAGAGTCACTCAAAAAGAGGAGATTAACTACAAGAAGACTTTCTCACCTGTGTTAACGAAAATCTCCCTAAAATTAATCATGACATTTATAACTCATTATGATATGGAGCTACATCAAAATTGTTTTCCTTAATGGTAACATTGAGGAAACTATATACATAGTGCAGTCAGAGAACTTTAAATCTCAAAATTCAAAGCACCTAGTATGTAAATTTAAGAAGCCCGTTTATGTCTTAAAATAGATATTGTGTCAGTGGTATAAAAAATTTAATTAAGTAGTTACTTCATTTGGTTTTAAAGAGAACCCATTTGCTTCATACATATATGTCAATTTCAGTGGGAGTAAGTTTATAATACTTATCTTATATGTAGACCCAATCATGGTTCGACGGTTTGGAACTGACGGTTCATGAAAAGTTGACCCTTAATTTTAACTATCTAAAATGGCTACGGTTTGGAATCGTCAATTCATGATTCGGTTCATGATTCGAAATTATTATATATATATATATATATATATATATATTAAATAAAGGGTTTGCACTTATTTAAGTTGTCTATATATTCTCTTGGGGTATAGGGGAATCAAAATCTAAGTAGTTTATTTACTTTTTTCTCCTTACTACCTTAGGAAGTGACGTTGTTAATCACTTCTATTTTCCGTTCCCGTAGTGATAGTTTCTTCGGTATCGAATTCTTTTGCTTCATCCTCAGAAAGTTATGTTTCTTTTATTCTTTTTTTAGCTCTTGTCCAATTATCAGGTAATGTTTGTGCTTTTAAAGAATCAGAAGACAAAGTAAATCGTTGTTTGTCCAATATATTACCTCTGAAATTGAATGTTTGTTCTATGATGACGGTTGACACCAGATATGACGTAGGCAGGGCAGTGGGATGAGTGTATCTTTTCACGCGTGCTGTTAGAAGAAAGGGGGTAGAGAGAATCGAAAGGGAAGAGGACTTGTTAAACAAAAAGAGGATCCGTCTCTAGACTTAAACAAAATGAAATATTATTAATCCATAACCAATGAATGAATTATAAGAACTTAAGCCCATGTTTAAATAGGCTAGAGAAGGAGAAAAGTTCGAACCAATAAAAGAAATAATAAAAAATTCTTAATGAAACCGAAAAAGCAAACTAAATAGAAATTTTTTTAAAACTAAATAGAAAATTTAAAACCAGTTAAATTATAAAAATTTACGAAACCCTAAATTAAATCAATTTGCGACAGCGACGCATCACAGTCGTGGCAAGGGTCATAACCTAGTCGTGGTCTAGACCATGGTCGTGTTAGTGGCCATGGCTTAGCTGTGGTGGAGATCACAATCGTGGTGGGGACCACGGGTAGGCCGTGGTTCCCACTGGAGGCCTTTGTCGAACCACAGAATGACTCACGCTCGTGGTAGTGACCATGGGTAAGCCCAGTAGTCTCTGGGAGCTCCTTTACGCCTCGTTCCAATTCAAAATGAAGCATATCGATGTCTGGGGACTATAAAGGTGTTGAAATCCTTGTTTTGAGCCTTAATTTCTCCTCGTCATAACTTAGAGGAAGGTGGGATCGCATCTTAAAATAAGAGTTGATCGAGTTGCTGGATACACCTTCATTAGGATAAGCTAAGATTTCTTTTGCGATGATGGAGAGAATAAAAAAAAATTTAGGTCTTCTGCAAACACTATCATAAAATATGGAAATTCGCTTCGCTATCTATATCACTAAAATCAAAAGAATTCGTAAAATAATTTCTAAGTTTTTATTCGGAACTTAAGGATACTCGTAAACATTTTGTCCGTTCTTTTAATAAAAGTTATACTTTTATCAGTTTTATACTATTACTATTAATATTTTGAATTTAAGATACATTACTTTCTTATCTATATTTTAAATTGTATTCTTTATAAACTTCATATAAATTATTTTAGTATTTTGTACTATAGTAGTAGGATCGGGAAAAGAATAATATTTTATTAGAATTAAAGCATACTAATACATAACTAATATTTTGTATAAAACATCTAACTTTAGTCTGGGGTTTAAAACAAATGCAATTAAATAAATATCATGAATATAATAAAAATATTTTTTTCTATTTTGCTTTTATTGTTAATACGCAATATAATATATTTTCCAAATATTATAACATAAAGATGCTTTACTATTTAATTTACTAAACTTTTCAATTAATTTTTTTCTTTGTCTTATTAATTTTCTAATTGTGCAAGTAAGTGTAAGTGTAGTTCGTGGAATACGTTTAGCATATGAGTTAAGAGATTCTTGATAAACATTTTCTAAAGTGCATTTAAACTCAAAACTAAAAGAAAATGCTCTACTGAAATAAATATAACTAATGATTTTTTAAATTTAATATCTGAATATTTAAATAAACTTGTATTCGTACCTTTAGTGGATAATGAAAATATGGAAAGCTCATTTGAGAGCAATCAATTCTAAATTTCATCGGATATTTTATTTCGATGTGTCATTTTAATGACTCTTAATCGCCGCTCGATTGAAATTTATACGAGGCATTGCAATACTTATATTTTGTTCACATTTCTTCAAAGGGAAGAACGACTTTCTCAAAATGTTTAGTAAAAATTGACAATTTTAAAGGTAAAAGTTTTCGAACCTCAGAAGTTTCGGTACGAAATAAAGTTTTTTTTTTACATGTATATTTTGTTTTGGCACTCCGAATAAAGACATCATAATTTACTACTGCAATTTGCATACAATGATTTTAAATGTGATGTAGGAATTTATTTTGAGTTATAAGATTGTGATCATAGTTTTCTACTACGGTTTAGCATATGGTGTTTGCAATCATGATCGAGATCTAGTTTTGGGTTTTAAAGAAGATCAGTTGAAAATAGATATGTGTACATCACATTTCATACACTTCTCATTTATGTCATTATTGACATTGATATTGTGATTATTGATGGATCTCATTATCAATTATATAAAGTAGTTATAACATTTTTAATCCTATACCAATAAAGTTGATGGATCAGATTATTCTAATGGGGTATTTAATCCATAAAGTTTTGATATTATTAATATTGAATAAGAAATTTCGATTGCGTATTATATACTAGATCATATGTAGTCTAAATGAAAGATTGTTAGATTTAATTTTCCAATACGGTAGACTTACATATTTTGGTAACACATTCGAGTTTGTCATTGTGAACAAACTCATTAAAGTGATCTAATTTAGTATTTAGTCGTGGATTTGTATTATCGAATGTGGAATCATATGCGGAAAATCATTTAGTTTGTTACTGTTAGTATTGATGAGTTATTAACGGTTTGGACCTATTATATATATGGATGCGATCCCTTATCGGAGAGGTGATCGGACGGTTATCTTTTTTTTCCCGGTGGATAGAGCCTTTGGACTTGCCTCCCTTGCACCTGCGAAAGTTCAGGTCCGTGGCTAATTTACTTTCGATTCTTTATACTGTAGCGTGATCATTGACGGATTGAAATCCAGCAAAATAAACTTTGGCTTATCAAATATCTTTCCAATGATTGTATATTGCAATTCAGGGCAGAAATTTGAATTAGCTTATACAGTGAAGCTTCTAACAATTTCATAAGCAAATTGAAACCGTCTATTTAATTTTTCTGAAGAGGTTTCCAATCAACTTCTGCATTGTTCTTCTTCTATTTCCTCTTACTAGTTGGCTGATACACATCAACCAACTTAAATAGCAGTCATCCTAAACCTCATGCGGAGTCGTTAGATCTTGTGGAATTGCTCAAGCTCTATCTCACATAAACCTCATGTCTGGATAGATCAGACGGTGGTGGGAAAATCTAACTAAAGTTTTTTTTTGTGTAAAATTTAATACATATTCTCTAAATCAATAGGCATAACCACTGTGTACAGTGACAAAAAAAAGTATATAGATGTTTATTTTTTAACGAGAAATATTAAAGCTAGGGAAATTATGCAAAACGCAGGTTTGAGTATAATGCTGCTGACGACATAGTGAAAGAAGTCGAATTTGTGGAAGCAGAAGGTCTGTTTAACTCTTCCAAAGTCTATTTCTCTTGCAGTAAATTTTGCATAATATGATTCCTTGCAGCTCACTGAGATGGTGATAGATGTTTGCCTCGTTGATTCTTGCGTGTAAATTTTTTCACATATTTTTCCTTTCCATCTTTATTTCACCACCCATGCCAATGACAAGGTTACAACGTATTGAATCCCATTCACTTGGGTTCTACATCCCCATGCGTGTAAATTTTTTTTCTACATCCTACATCATGCTGATGCATCACAGCTTCGTCTTTCCAGATTACCTTCAAGTGCATTTACAATGCTTTGCTGCAGGAGCCATTAGAACAAGGATCTCAAGGAAGGTTGTCCAATGATGCAGGCCTGCTTTGACCTTATTGAAGAGCACGTAATGCTGAGACTCCAATTTCCTTTTGGTTATGATGCCCAATGAACTTTTGAATCATTGTGATAACCCCAATAATCAATTCAATCTTTGTTTTCCATGTCTTTTTTAATGCACTTGACTTTATTGCAGTTGATGACATGGTGTATTGCTGCTGTTTGCTACTGTTGAATGCATTACTTTGAATACTTCCATTTTGTTAAATAGACACTTCCAATCAGGATTTGAAGGAAGGCACTACTGTTATAATAATAATTATTATTATTATAATACATTCAGACAAATTTCGTTGAATGCATTACTTTGAACACTTCCATTTTGTAAAAATCATGCAGTATAGTTATCAAGAATAACAAGTAGTTGCCCGTTTTTTCAGGTGAGCAACCATAATATTACACTGCTGCCTAAACAAAACGAGCTATGATTGCCTTTAGGATAAATTTACAGCGGTCTTGCCATCTAATAATTTTGAGGGTTAATCAACTGCAGAAGGCTTGGAATAATTTCGACCATTAGTCAACTTCAAAGGAGTCAAGCAAAATTGTCGTTGAGGGATCTCCGTGGTTCCAAGGTGGGATGCATCAACGCTCGGAAGGAATGTCATTCTTTTTTTTTCCACTGCAAAGGGTTATATTTTTAGGGCTTTGGATTTATCTGCTGTTGCTCTTAGTCATCGTGTCACTTGAATTGATGGCGTGCCGTCGTAATTTCCACAACGATACTCTGGTAAAAAAAATAATATGTTCCAGTATCTTTCGTAGTCAGTCATACGATATTGTGAGAGGAAGTAAATCACAGATAATTTATAACCGCTATGCGAAACCATAACCACTATGCGAAACCACAGCGATACTCAATTATTGCGAAGGTGGATCATACGTCTAGGCTCTTAAACTCCTGGACAAATGGTATAAACCCAAGTTTTGACTTTTTTTTTTTATCCAACTTATTTATTAAAAATTTTATTGACTTTGAGCTCTCAAGTTCATCGGGCATAAGTAGCTAGTGTTAGCACCTAACGAATAAAATAATCAACCTAACTCTAGCCTAATAGTTGAATAAGCTAAGTTATGTCGAATTAGATTATGTTTAAGCTTGTTAAATTCTTATCTAGCTCAAATTTTTTATTTTGTATGATGTTGTTGGTCTTATAATTCCAGTAAACATTACTCTAATAATTAAAATTTATATCATAAATAATTTAAGATCATTATGTATTTAAATAAAAATGGAAAAAAATATCCATATTTATACATATTAATAAATAAATTTATTCATGAATTATGAGTTTCATTTCAAAAATTTTAATAAATCTTGCTTATTTATCTTTAAATTTATTTATTTTATATTTTTATACTGTTAAAACGAGCTGCAATATTGAACTTGCGAGCCAACATACTTTTGATTCAACCGCTCTATCTTAGACTCCATACACTAAATTAATTACACGGGAAATTGATTTGATACTTTAATTTAATTAACAGTAAATTATAGATAAATTTCACCAGTGTTTTTATGGTAAATTAAAGAAAATATAAAAAATGTTGAGTGAAATAAAAAGAAAGAAAGATTAGAATAAATTTTAAAAATCATATTAAATAACCAGAACGGCGAAATTTCCGGCCTTAGCAAATTTCAATCGTATCCCAAACAAAACCGAATTCCCCTCCAATTCGGAGTTATGTTTGGCTATAAATATATGTTACGACCCATTCACACTACGAGATTTAATGACAGGGAATTCGGTCGCTAATTCATCACAATAATCGATTACTAAAATCATTTAGTAACGGATTAGCGATCGCTATTTATTCCGTTGTTAAATATTTAGCTATGGAAAATAAATTTTATTGTTAAATTTAGCAACCATTATTATCATTCGGTCGCTAATTAACAATGTAAAATAATTTTCATCGCTAAATATTAATTATTTGCTTTGCTTTATTATGCTATTATGTTAAATTAGCGATGAAAATTAAAACTCGTCGCTAATTTAGTGATGAAAATTAAATTTCATCACTAATTTAGTGACAGAAAATAAATTCCATCGCTAAATTTAACGATTAAAATTACCATTCGATCACTAATTAACGATGAAAAATAATTTCTATCACTAAATATTAATTATCTTCTTCACTTTATTACGTTCAATTAGTGACGAAAATTAAAATTCATCATTAATTTAGCAACAAAAATTAAATTCCGTCGGTAATTTAGCGATGGAATTAAATTTCCATCTCTAATTTATCATAATTTTTATTATATAAAATTTATATATAAACCTGATGTATATAAACCGATAAACAATTAAAATATAACCAATAATCAATTTCAAGATTTAGTTACAACATCCAAATCATCATACTAATTACAATATTAAACACATTTATTATTATATACTTAGTACATGTGTAGAGAACATGTAAAAATAAAAGATAATACCATTAGGTAATTACAACTTACATTTATAAGGACAACCGTTTATAAGGAGTGAATATCTTTGAAAGTTAAAAAAATAAATGGAAAGAAATGGAGCACGAAGTTCGATCTTCATCAAAACTGGAAGGATATTGATTAATTTTCTGATACAATCTTCCATTGCAAAATGGAGCACAGAGTTCCATAAAGTTCCATCTTTCAGAATCTCCATCACCCACCCAAATTCGATACTTCAATTGAAAATTGTTTCGCTTGCAATGTAAGATAAGCAACAACATTGTCGTATTAATGTAGATATCAACGTATCATTGTCCTGTCCTGAAATTAAACAGAAGATAGGTTTATCCATGTCTAGAAGGAGCTAAAATAAGAAAACACAAAAACAATTAGAATAAGCATTCATATTTTTGTGATGACTTTATGGTAAATATAAGTTTATTATCAACTTCTAGATGCTAGTTCACTTGACAAGCATTACCAATATAAAAACTTGGCTAAAACACCAATGGAAACAACATATCCAGCTTTCTTGATAATAAGAACCATGATAAAAAAAAAACGAAGAACGAGATAACAAGACTCGTAAGTGAAAAACTAGGACTGAGACTGCATTCGCTAAATGAATTCAAACAACTTATCAGAAGTTTTAACCATTATATGAAAAACAGTAGAAAAAAAGGCTTGCATCCAGACAAATTCACGATAGCTTTGCTTAAAACATCCAGTCCTCTGATTAGGAACCCTTAAAGGCAGGAAACAATCATCAGCTACTATAAACCTCCATGTTTGATTAAGTCCCATGGGTGATGCTTGAAGTAATATTTAACCAACAAGGTGAAGAATAGATGGTAGGGTGCAAATCATCCTGTAACAGATTATAATGCATGTAGAAAAAGTTTTCAAATTTCTACGAGATCATCAAAGATAAGTAGCAAGCAACCAAGTATGAGCAAATGCCGATGACAAATTAGTTGAGAGACATCAACAGGATCAATATAATTGCATTACAATGTCACTATTATGCAAGGGAGGAAGCTGAAGTTGAGCAAAAATTGTGAAGATTCTCACTGGTTTTGCTGGGTCAAGTTTTGCACCACCTATAATGCTATTCTGGAAATTCCTTAGATAGGCATCTTTTCCAAACTTGTGCTTCCTGTCACACTTCCAAGAATTATCTTTCTTGTTTACTGTCAAATTTCTGTTTCTAATGGAAAAATTGTATGTATCATTGGACAAACTCTAAGCTATGAGACCACATGGAACAATTGGAGCACCATTTGCTGTCCTTTCTGGATCACAGCCACTTGTTTCATTTGCCTCATACCTTTCCTCAATTGTGCATCATTACGGCTCTTCACATGCCTACACTTTTATTTAGATAATAAGTGAAGCCTGCAAACATATCATGATTCACAAGAACTAAAAATGACTAGTAATTCCTTCCATATCCCACGACATTTTTATATTTAAAGATGTCTCGGTATATACCTCCAATGGTTTTGGTAAAAGTTATCGAGTTGATAGTACACATAAATAGGTTGACTCGTGTTTTGGCACCTGTAGCCATCAATATGTTGTTTTATAAGTTAAGACTAATCTTCAGTGCA
This sequence comes from Wurfbainia villosa, assembly GCA_025175895.1. Taxonomy (NCBI): domain Eukaryota; kingdom Viridiplantae; phylum Streptophyta; class Magnoliopsida; order Zingiberales; family Zingiberaceae; genus Wurfbainia; species Wurfbainia villosa. The sequence continues at coordinate 43,504,012 of CM045991.1, read as the reverse complement.
ACTTATTTTGTATCTTTAAGTTATGATCTAATAAAAGGGATTAACAATACCTTCAGAGTTCTAGTGCAGGTTTTGTCTATTGCATCATTCTAAATGCATGAAACCTTCATGTTAACCATGTTTGGTGGGACACAATCATCATCATAGTGATATAGAATCTCGATAACCTGTAAAAGGAAAGAAGGAATTGCGATATCATTAACTCCTAAATCCTTAGATTTGTCATTATAATATAAAGGAAGTTTACCATACCTTACTGGAAGCCTTTAGTGCTGCAATGCCAAATGGGACAAAAACGAAGCCGAGATTACCTATAAAAGTTTATGCTACGAGAGTAAGAAATATCTGCTCGATTTTTTATGTTGGCATAACTTTAATATCTACAAGGGAAAAGCATAAATTTTTACCCATCTTGGAGTGAGAATAGGTCTGCACACTGGAAGCTCTTGCTGTGTAAATCTTGAATCTGAATTTGCAAGAGAGAAATAATTGGCTCCAGGGAATAATAATCAAGATTTCATGCATTAGGGACAAAGATCGATTTAATGAACCAAATAAAAATCCAATAGATGCAAAAAAAAAAGAAAAAAAAGAAAAAATAGTCCTAGAAAAACCAATCAACAAGAAAACTCTACAAAAAAACCTTCCAGGAGAGGGAAGAGGAAGAAGAATCGAAGAACCAAAAGGAACAATTTTTGTACGAGGAGTTACAAAAACCTTCCAAGGGGCGCTGCCTGGCCGCTTGGAACTCCTCGTTGGATCCGATGCGCCTTCCGATGCGGAGCTGGAACCAGCAGCAGAGCCATTGCCGTATTGCATCGAGACGGTCGCAAGGAAGATCACTGGGTGGATAGGGAAAAGGCTGCATTTTGAGCATCAATTGCTGTAAAATTAAAAGCCTTTATCAACACAAACGAATAACAATCTACAGATACACACACAAAGAAAGAAAAAACTTACTCTTCTCCAGTCACTGCCGCGGGCCAGCCGGGGCGCGTCGCTGCAACGGGCTGACCAGGGAGTGTCGCTGTCGCGGACCGGCTAGAGCGCGTCGCTGACGCAGGCCGGCCCGGCCAGGGTGCGTTGCTGCCGCGCCCCACCCTAGCCGAGTCGCTGCCGAGGCGCGGCCAGGCCACGTCGCTGTCGAGGCGCAGCCAGGGCGTATCGCTGTCGAGGCGCGGCCAGGGCGCATCGCTGTCGAGGCGCGACCAGGCCGCAATAGGGCCGCGTCGCTGTCGATGCGCGGCCACGCCGCGGCAGGGCCACGCTGCGTCAATGCCGAGTCCGAGGCCAGGCAGCGCCGTTCATCTCGCCTATCAGCGGGAGGAGAAAGGTAAAAGGGAGAAAGGGAGCAAATCAACCCGAGGTGAAAGCGAAAGGGGAGAAAGGGATAAATAATGAAGAGAGGGAACAGATCAACTGAAGAGAGAGGGAAAACACAGCGATAAATAATGAAGCTTAGATCATCTCCAACCAACAACATCAAATTTGATAATTTTGACACTAAATTTATGTAATTTTAACATCAAAGACTATTTTAACTCCAACCCACTCACATCATATCACATCAAAAAAAAATATTCATTAGAATATTCTATTTTTCTTAGTTGTAATATAATTAGCAATATACATTTTAAGTTATTAATATTTTTATATGATAATTATTATATTTAAAATTAATACTTCATTAATATTTAAGATATATTATTTTTTTTAAATTTTTACCTCCAACTAATATATATAAGAAAATTATAATTTTCCATCTTTATTTTTTATTACATAATTATTCAAGTATAAATATATATTAAAAATATTATAAAATCACACACAATTTGAATAAAATATTTTATTAATTTTTATTGAAAACAAACAATAACACTTAATTAAAAATACAATATTATGAGACTTTAACTTTCAGAATTACTATATTGTTCCCATAAATACTCAATTAATACATTTCGAAGGGCAATATGAGCTTCTTTGTCTTTGATTTGTCTATATCGAGCTAAAAATTCTTCAAATCGAGTACTATCATCTCCTGCTAGCTCAACATCTGGAGTTGACACCTCGAAGCCTTCTACGATTGCTGCATTTAAATCACGTTCATCTTCAATAATCATATTATGCATAATAATACATGATGTCATTATATCATGTAAAATATTTTTTCGCCAAAAACATGAAGGTCCTGTAATAATTGCAAAGCGTGATTGGAGCACGTCAAATGCTCGCTCAACAGCCTTTCTACACGCTTCTTGTTTCATTGCAAATAATTTATTCTTTCGACTTTGTGGATCATGAATCGTTTGAACGAGTGTTGACAATTTTGGATATATACCATCAGCTAAATAATAACTCATATTGTACTCTTTTCCTTGAATGACATAATAAGCAGGAACAATAATACCTTCTGTAAGATTAGCAAAAAGATGAGAAGACTCAAGTACATTAATATCATTGTTCGATCCGGTCAACCCAAAATATGCATGCCAGATTCATAGATCATAATCAGCTACAACTTCCAGAATAATTGTTGGCTTTCCACTACGGCCAGAATATTGTCCTGCCCATGCTGTTGGACAATTTTTCCATCTCCAGTGCATGCAATCTAGGCTACCTAATATACCTCGAAAACCTCGTTGCTCACCAATATGGAGTAGCCTAGCAACATCTTGAGCATTTGGAGATCGTAAGTACTGCCCTTCAAAAACTTCAACAACAGCACGACAAAATCGTTTCACACTTTCAATGGCCGTTGATTCTCCTATTTTAATATACTCATCAGAAGCATCTGCGCACACACGCCCATATCAAATGCATTATTTTTGCAAGCTAGACAAACCAAGTCTTCCAAGGTCATCTCTTTTCTGTATAAAATAGTTGTCATGATTACTAACAGCATCACAAATACGCATAAATAAATTTCGTCCCATTCGGAATCTTCATCGAAACATTGCATCATTATACAATGGATTTTCGGCGAAATAATCATTGAATAGATTACGATCAGCAGCTTCACGATTACGATTGATCACGTTGTGACCAGGAATTGACCCTCGATGCATGTTTTGGTTATTTTCTTCGTTGAGATAATTGAAGATCATTTGATTATTGGTAGAAATCACTTGAGCGATCAGTTGTTGCCTTGCACCAAACATTTTCGCATAGCTATCATCATCAGAGCTTGAAGATGATAAATTTGATGAACCTTCATTGTTGTTATCCATTTTCTGAGGTAATTGAATGAATGAGATATATGTTGCTTATGGGGTGTGTATTTATAATGTGTGTTATATCTATATTTTTTATTTTGTACAAACGACGTGATATAACAATGAACACATTTGGACAAAATTGCACAGATGACGTGACACAACAATAACAACGTCAGGACAAGTTGTGCAGGTGATGTGACCTGACAATGAACATATATTTTTATGTGTGCAGATGACATGACCTAATAATAAACACATTTGGACAAAATTGTACAGATGACGTGACACAACAATGACAATATCAGGACAAGTTATGCATGTGACGTGACCTGACACTGAACACATATTTTTATGTGTGCAAATGATATGACTTAACAATGAACATATTTGAATAAAATCACACAGATGATGTGAAACAACAATGACAACATCGGGATAAGTTGAACAAGTGACATGACCTGACATTTAACATATCTTTTTGTGTCCTGCTGACGTGATATAACAATGAACACATTTGGACAAAATTGTATAAATAACGTGACACAACAATGACAACATCAGGACAAGTTGTGCAGGTGACGTGACTTAACACTGAATACATATTTTTATGTGTGCAGATGACATGAACTAATAATGAACACATTTGGACAAATTTGTACAGATGATGTGACACAATAATGACAACATCAAGACAAGTTGTGCAGGTGACGTGACCTGACATTGAACACATATTTTTATGTGTACAGATTGACATGAACTAATAATGAACACATTTGGATAAAATTATACAGACGATGTGACACAATAATGACAATATCAGAACAAATTGTGCAGGTGACGTGACCTGACACTGAACACATATTTTTATGTGTGCAGATGACATGACCTAATAATGAACATATTTGGACAAAATTACACAAATGATGTGAAACAACAATGACAACATCAGGACAAGTTGGACAGGTGACATGACCTGACACTGAACATATTTTTGTGTGTACTGATGACGTGATATAACAATGAATATATTTGAACAAAATTGTACAGATGATGTGACACAACAATGACAACATTAAAACAAGTTTAGCAGGTGACATGACACGACCTTTGTATAATTTTATATTCCCAATTTTTTCTCTATATAATGGCTTACCAGATATTGGTATAACACATTTTACTTCGCTCCTTTTGTTTGAGAGTATTCTCTTCTACTAAAATGAGTTCAACCCCCTGACAAGCTTCATACTCATTTGAAGAAGATAAACACTTATGTCATGTTTATCTTCATATTTCGCAAAATCCGATCATAGGAATCAACCAATCGAAGGATCAATTCTGGGCAAGAATTGAGAAATAGTATCATGCAGATTCGAATTTTGCGCATTGTAGCCGACCACCAAGATCTTTGCAAAAAAGAATGCTTCTTATGCTTAGTGCAGTATCCAAAATGAAAGGTTACATATGACAAATCGAGCATATGAATCCTAGCGGAGCATCTGAACAAGATATTGTAAGTTACTATACTCATATTTATTTTAGGCTATCTAAATTTTATAATCAAAGTTTGAGTTCATTAATAGTATTGTCTTCATAATTGATGTTCAATTGTTTTGTTGTAGTTAACTCGTGCTAAAGTGTTGTTAGCAGAAGATCTGAAATACACAAAGGGTTTCAAATTTGACCATGTCTGGAATATTCTCAAAGATATTGAAAAATTTGGCACTGACAACATGAATACTACAGACATGAAATCGCGACAACAAAATGCTAATGCTAGTTCATCTGAACAACAATTCTCAGAGGAAGAATTTCGTATACCTTCATCTCCTTGTGTGTTTGCTTTTGATCTAAATATCACTGATTCAGATAGCGGTGGTACTTCTAGTAAACGACCTCCTGAGGTGAAGAAAGCAAAAATGAAGAAAAAAAATGATGAACAAATTGCAAAGGTAATTAAAATTAATTCTCAACTTGTTGAGACAATGAATGCAAGTACTGTTACTGCTATAAAAATGGTAGATGCTATGATTTACAAGGAAGAAACAAAAATTTTGTTAAAAAATTTGAACTCGATCTCTGACCCGACGATGCGTGAATATTTTCGGAATGAACAAATTAAAATTATGCAAAAGAGAATGCAAGCTCAGGAATCTCATCCAGTTGCACATCAATGAGAAGGATCTCAATCATATCCAATACAGGGAGAAGGATCACAACTCAATCAATATTAAGGTGAAGATCCAGAATCTTAGAATCCTGCGAATATTTTCGACCAATTTCGCAATTATTTTAGTAGAATGAGGAGTGATTTTCCCGAATATTAGTATTATAATATTATTGAAGTAATTTTAAGTTTGTGTGTTTTATTAGTATAGTTTGTATTTGTAGTTGTTTGTTAGATTTAGTGTTACTCATGTTTTTAAGTTTTTATTAGTAATATTTTAATTTAGTGTTACTCATGTTTGTATTTGTAGGTGATGTAATTTATATTTATGAATGTCAAAATGTTTAATATTTTATTATTTTTTTATGAAATTAATGGTATAATTTATAAATATAATTATAATTAAAATATATTAAATAAATTAAAATTTTACAAATATATATAATAAAATTAAAATATACTATTAAATACATTTAATTTAAATTTATAATAAATAATTAATATTACTATAAATAATGAGGATAAAAAAAATTACAAATTAATTTTTATTTATGATATTTAATAATATAATATTTAATAATATATATTATATTTAAGTTTATTAATTATATAATATAATAAAATAGTGCCACACCAAATTTATTTTTGGTGTAAGGATTTGGTGTATGAATTGGAGGGATTTGGTGTGGTTTTAATATCAAATTTGATGTTTTGGTGTATGAGTTGGAGATGTCTTTAGCGACGAAATTAAATTATCCGACGGATAAAATAATTCGTCAACAATCGTTATTTTCATGACTAAATTAATATTTAATCATTATATTTATAATTGAATTAGTATTTCATTATTAATTTTACAATGGAATTTAATTCTATCATTATTAATTTAGCTTCCTTGTTGTTGCCTTCTGCTACTACAGCCACGACGCAGACCACTACTTCCCGATGTGCGCCTGCAGCCACCAGTGACCAGTTGATTCTCCGCTGCGCTTGAAATCCTCGGTGCAGCCGCCGATCGAGTCCAACCCGTACAATTCTCTTCCGCGAGGATATGTGCCTGACGCTTCCGTCGGTCCGTATGATAAGCTTTTTGACTACTCTGACGCCGACGTTTCGTTGCCTTCGCTGGAGGACGCCAAAGATAGAGTTGTCAACGCGCGACCGTGCGACGTAATGGCTCCAAAACCCGTCATGCATGATATTTAGCGGAGAAGCGGGCGACCGCCATCTCTACGGTTGAATTTAACCCAACCAACCCGGCGGGTTTGCGGGTTAAGCGAAACCATGGTCACAAATTTTAAAAATATATTTAAAATTACTAAGGTGTTGAGGGCTTGAGGTAATGATTTGTAAGACAGATAGAGTACCATGATTAAAAAAATAAATATTTGAAGTAACTAAAATCTTATAATTGTGATTCAATTATCGACTTACAAAATTAAGTACCGATATTTTTGATTCCTTTCCAATGTTCTAAAATATTTAAATCTTGATAATATGTAAATGTAAATTTTTACTCTTTCAAATAGAGATTCAATTGAGATGTTTTAACTTGGGTAATTATTTGATTTTGATATGTTATTATTTCCTATATTGATTAGAATAGTAGTGACAAGATAATAAAAAGCAATTAGAGTATAAAAAATATTCTTTTGTTCTTTACTCTTAACTTCTTTTATACTTTGTTGAGGTGTATGTGTGATAGAAGAAGATTGTAATGGTGAAAAATTTGTCTTTTGACATTTCTCAACCATGGCCAACTGTACATAGCCAATCTAGACCATAACCCAAGTCGCTCCGTTAAAAAAAATGGCGGGTTGATAAAAGTTCAACCCAACCCACTTAAATTGTTTGGCGGGGCGGGCCAACCCGGCGGGCCTAACCCAACTTGACAGCTCTAGCCAAAGATTGGGGTGGTGGAGTAAAGGGTCTCAAAAAAGCACGCGTCTACCTCCGCGACGTAATGGCTCCAAAGAGTCATGCATGTTTCGAGATCAAGAAGCGGAAGGCCGCCGCACTACAAGAATAATGGTTAAGGATATTAATAAATGTCCTTATAGTATGTTTTTAGGGACACTAATGTTTTAGTGACATCACTGAAAAACACTCTATAAAATGATGTCGTCTTAGACCCGACTCACTTTCCTGACATTTTATAATGTCATTATATAATATAAATGTTAACATTAAAAATATCTTAATATAGATATATAATAACTAATCAGGACAAAATTAAATGTCATCTAAACTTATTTATTTTGACATTTACAAATGCTTTATATTTTTTATAAGGACAATAAAAAATGTCAGTAAAAATCATTTATAAGATTTTTTTAAATGTCTCCTCAATTAATCTACGATGACATTTATTAAATACATTAAAATGATCACTAATATAAATATGAATTTAATATTTATACACTTTCACAATTCATCTTCTGTTCAGAATATAAAAAATTTAAAAAATATAATTTAAAGTATAATAGAAAATAGAAATTCATTCCACAATTATTGAGTAAAGTTACAAATATCTTGATGAATCTTTTACATCCAAAACTAACTACACACTACACTCAAAATATTAAATTTTAGAACTAACAAAGTCTCATAAAAAAAACTCAATTAGGCAAACCATCTTCGACCATAATATTGATTCATAAAAATTCAAGTACCTGTCACCTACAAATTCAATAAATATATTTATATTAGTACTGAAATAAAATAATAAATAATCAAAGTTAATAAAAATAATGGTAAAGATTGGATATCATATCGAATGAGAAAATATAAAGTATCATTCAATGAATTTGACTGCTAGGAAGCAACCGGATACAAACCAACGTTGAGCACTAAGAGATCATCTAATGTCTTTTTCGCTTATGTTTTTTGAGTTAACCTTCTCCTTTGCTTGTGTCAACTGCTGGCTTAAACTTGATTCCTTCAATTCCTGGTGGAGAAACATTTGATAAATATAGAGAAATCGCAGCTCCATAAGGAAACAAGATCATCTAAAAGGCAAGTAGTCAGAAGCTATCATCTTTACTGTTCTGCATTGGAGTTTTGGACTTTTCCATCTCTCTCTTTTTCAGCCTTTTTTCTATCAAGTTCATCTTGCTTGCAGTTCTCCTGATGTGTTTTATGGAACAACGACACAAAATTTGAAAGTGTAGCTATAACTGTATAAGGAAAAAAAATAATTCAAACTCGAGAAAAAAAAGGTTATTCTCATTAAGTAAAATAAATCAGTTCACCCATCGTTTCATAATTTCCAACATGTGAGCCACGCATCTAACAAGAGGTTAAGGTCAACAGTTTGACCTCATTCCTCTGCATTTTGTGCACATTCCTGCACTTAATGAACCAATCAATGTTGTCCCATTCAAATTTCTTCCTATTCATTTTTTTTGTTAAAAAAACATCGACTGACTTTCAATGCATACCAATTTAACAACTTTTGTTGCATCAATAAATATTTCATTTTCTCTATATTTTCTTTCATGCATATCCAAAATCAATCTTATTTTAAAAAAAAGACATTGACTATCTTTCAACGCATACCATTTTAACAGTCCACAAGTTTAACAGCTTTGTTTGCATAGATAACCATTTCTTTTCCTCTATATCTTCTTTATTTCATTTCTAACATTAACTTGTGCTAACATGCTTGAACTCAATTTATCATGACACCTCACAACTGAAATTATTGAGAATCAGAGCTAGACACAATGAAATACTTCTCCAGTCATCCCTATCAATAACTTTCTAAGTCATCTTAGATTTGGGATTCTAGTTTTTCTATACAAGCATGCAATGTCAGTTTTTGTGAGGGTCAACATGAAGCCATTGGTTGCAATGAACCAGTCGAACAACACATCAAGTTTGTCACCTCTAAGTCAATAACAAAGCCAGTGAAAGTTGACCCAGAAAACCATATGTAGAAGCAATATCAGTTGAGTTGTGCAGATGCATATGTAATTATTTACACCTTTTTTTCATAATACTGACACAATCATAAACATAGAAATTGTGTAAAACATACTTATAATAAGATATAAGGGGAAGTGAAATAAGCAGGAGGCCAGTTGTAGGCCTTTTTAAGAACTAAACTGAGCTACTATATCTACATTGCTAATAAAGCATTGGAATAAGCTGTTATGAATAGAGATATGCATATTGGTGTTTAAAAAATAGGGACTCTAGCCATCTAATTAATGAAACTACAATTAATTAGCCAAAAACCTTGTTCAAAGGGACATCGTGTTGGATCTTCAACAAAATATAGGGCAAGGAGATCTGCATTTCTACCCTGTCAACACTACAATATGTTAGAAGGATACACAACATGAAAGAAATTAAAGCTCAAGTAGCTGGCAACCTACTGCTGCAGTGTAGAGTGTCGTTAATAATTGTACCTCAACTCCAGCAACAACAATAAATTCCTTCAAGGTCTAATGAGTGAGAAAACTAATAATGAGTGGTGACAAATTTAACAACCAAGAACAGAGAAATATGTTCAGGTCAGGAAAGATTAGCCAATAATAACACCTGGAATTTTGGAATCTTGTATATATATAACACACAATAATGATGTGTGTGGTTAATAAATGAAATCTGAATGGTGAGCAATGAATCTGCCAAGTAATAAATACAACTATCCGTTAACGAATATTGGAATTTGGCAATTTTAGCCGGTATATTGTAGGCAAATCCAATTTCTCAAACTTAAATCTAGAGGGGTGACAAAAAAGATTCCTAACTAGCACACAAAATATATTTCTGGCTTCAACCTCAATGAAGAGCCCCTTCTTAATGATACTAATCAAGTTTTATGTTCATTATTCTGGCACAAGATAACATGATACAAAATGTTTTACTTTCCATTTTGGCAAACCTTACCAGATAATTCAGATCAGAAGTTCACATCACTTTATACAATGTAGTTAGCAAGCATGACCAATTAGAGGGGAACATGTTAAACAAAGCATCTTTCATCACAAATGCAAGTGTTATCGCATATCATGATGCAAGAGTTACCTACTTTGACCAAAAAACTAACGTACCATTTAACCAAAACGTAGAAGGATGTTAGACATTAGAAGGTATGCGAATAACTTGGCCAGACCAACCACATGAATACAAACACAAGAAGCTTTTGGAGGGTGGCATACTTTTCGGAAGATTTCTTACACAAGGCCATCATTTTCATATGCATTCAGTTCCAACTCAACCTTTTCTAAACCCTTGACGATAGCCTGCATTTCTTCAGCCAAAGATTTCAATTGAATCTGCATAGAGAAACTGTCAACACGTCTCCTTCAAGCTGATTAGTAATAGAAATGGCAAAAGCAAGTAGAACCTTTGATGCAACTTCCAAGCTAATAAAATGCTCATGAAAATCCAAAAGAGATGGAGATCTCAAAGCAATTGCCTAGTTTCATGACAGGAAAATTCTTGTATGATTGTACATACAAATCAAGGGTCGAAGACCAAAAACGGCATTGCAATTGGAGAAAATTGACAATACAATATTCTTATTCACTGAAGCAATCAAGGGAACATTAACCCTCTCAAGCACAAAAAATACGCATGAGAACAAAAGGAAGATCATCAAAACATATCTACCAATGATTTGCAACCACACATTTGTGGTCATCGCTGTCGCTGAGAGCCGCGACAAACAATGGCATAACGCGGCAGAGGAGGCGAGCGCAACAGGATATCGACATTGAGGGGATGAACATCGGCAGCGACGTCGGCGGCAGTGGTGTTGGCGGCGGAAAGCTAAAGTCCGGAGGTTCGCTGTCGCTGAGAGCCGCGACAAACAATGGCACAGTGCGAAATGCAGAGGAGGCGAGCACAACAGGATACCGACATTGAGGGGATGAACATCGGCAGCAACATCGGCAGCAACGTCGGCGGCAGTGGCATTGGCGGCGGAAAGCTAAAGTCTGGAGGTGAAAATGAAAGGGATGTCGTGGGTAGGTGGGCAACGCCGAGTCGCCGACGAGAGGAATTGAAGACAATAAAACCTAGCTAGAGCCTAGATGCGTTACCCATTTAGGTTAATATTTTTATTAAATATAATGACATTTATTAAATATGTCATTATAAATGATCTAATCGGACATTATTTTTAAAATCATAATCTTTTTTAATAAATGATGCCGTGCAGCCATGATTTCCACTCTGACTCCCTTAAGCAATGGCCGAATAGCAAAGCTATTTGTTGTCTCCTCTGTGCAGGTTTGGGTTCATATTCCTTGAAAAAACACATCCCAATAGCATGTGAGCAAGAAAATTCAGGCTATATAGAAATAATACATAAGATCCAGTTCTTTGTTTTCTAATGTCAATTTCCTTTATGTCAAATAGTGTCAATATTTCAGTAAAATTAGACACTTCCTCCCTACGATTATAAAACTATTGCGCAACCTTCCGTGTATATTGTTTATTAGTTTTGTAATTGGGAGTTCTTGAGTATCCTTGAATAATGCATTCAGTTCAGAATAATTCGTTGTCAGCATTGAGCACCTTCTACCAAAGAAATGTGCATTGTATTTGTTAGGTTCTATATTTTGCAGTCATCTATAAGCATCTATATGTCTCTTTGACATAGTCTATATTATTTGATCATATTGTATAATTGTATTTGCTCTTGCTGTTGCTCAAAACAATCCTAGTGTAGGTCTGTCACGTGTATCTGTAATCATATTACAAGACATGTGATAATAACAAAATCCATGGTGAGCAGTAGGATACACTTTACTCATTGTAGATAATTAATATTTCACGATGTCTATCAGATATAATTGTCATACTTGATGGATCAACTGCAAGAAATTTTAGATGGTTTAAAAATCACTCCCAAACTAGGTCATACTCTACCTGAGTAATTGCAAAGGAAACTAGAAATAAATTTCCATTGTCATTTACTGATGTGACCATCAATAAAATATTAGGATACTTGCCTCTTAGATGTGTTGCATCAATTTCAATTAGTTTCCGAATATATGTTCTAAAAACTCTTCCACATGCACCAAATGCCCAAAAACATCGTTGGAAATTATGATAACCATTTGATTTCAATGCAATATATGTTTCTGGGTCTATATATTTTAGCTCCCGTAAAAACCTAAGGAGATCACCATAATCCTTATCAAAATCACCTACCACCTTATTTAGAGCTTTTTGATGTGCATAATAGGTCTTTCTATATGATATATGCACTTCATATCGTGATTGCATCTCTCTCTGTATGTTTATAAGTCTATACTTATCCGATGATACAAAATGATTTTCAATCTGAGAAGTTATAAAAGAAGATGTGCATGTAGGATAATCAGTCATATTCAAAGAAAGACCACACTAGTGATGTTGTAAATATTTTGTAACTGTGAACTCAATATCTCCCTTTGCAATTATCGTCCATGTGCAATTTTTCTCCTTGACAAATTGCTTTAACTCTAGTTTTTCTTGTGTCCTTAATCTTATATCTGAATCGTCTTTTCATAGCATACTCAGCAAGTGCGACTTTAAAATGTTTTTGCATTGTGTAAACCTACAATAAATATTTATGTTAACACACTGTAGTTGAATTAAATTAATATTGAGAAAGTTAAAAATACATTACCTGACCAAAAAAAAATTCACTATGGTCTGATTCAAGTATTTGCAATGGAACAAATGAGTTCATTATATATGGATCTTCAGCTATTGGAAATTCCTCTTCAAGATTGCTATATTCGTTAGTATTTACTGGCTCACTTAACGAATATTGTATATCATTTGCTAAGTAATCATCCTCAGATACATCCCTTTGAATTTTGACTTCCATTCTATTATCATTAAATTCTTGTTCAGACCATGTATCCCCAAATAAATCTTGCAAATCTATAGTAGTATGACTTGGGTCTTCCTCAATACTAAGCGGCGCTTGTTCATTCAAATTGAATTTGTAATTGGTGAGCTCCGATATTCATCACACCACTAGAGGAAATTGAAGATATCATATTGGTAGTACTCATATTTATATTTGGATTATCACATAAGTATCGGTGTTGGTTCTCTATTTCTAAATCAATAGATTTTATCATAACCGATAGCATATCATCACAAATTTCATCATTCCTGCATTAATACATTCAGTAATTAACAATATTGTGAGAAGAATTTTGTTAAATTTGTGAATATTTACAAATCACTTTGCATAGGTGGAGGAGATCGATATATCATAATATGTGTAACTTTCTAGCATTTTCAACTTTATCATTATAACAACAAATAACTTCTAAATCGTAACCGCACTTTATATTACTATTTAAATTGTTAATACAGGTAACAAATTTAAAAATATCTAAACAATAATAGAAACCATGAAAGTCCAATTGCAAAATAAGTTAAAACAATTAGTCATGTTAATCTATAGATAAGAAAAATACATTTACATTCACAACTTAGTATAAGTAAACATACATGTTGAGCTAATTAAAACTTAAAGTTTCGTCCTTGATAAAATTTTAGATATCGTCAAGTTGTGACTAGAAAAATTAAAAATAGGTTGATCCTACCTCAGAACAGTACTTTATACCTTAATGTCGGGTTTTGAAATTATAGAGTCGCTAAAACTTTGTGTATATGGAGGAGCTGTCAAAGGGCTAGTGTAGACCGTCGGAAATAAAAAAAATGAAAGGTTAAGAAATTTGGAGCGATTTTAGGGTTACCTTTTCAAGAAGAAGGTGTACCATTCGTATTTTCTCCTTCACCATAGGCAGTGGTCGGAAAATGACGCGGAGCAGAGTGGTGCATATCGACTGAACACAATCGTCAAATGCACTTTCGCCCTTCGCCTTCGCCTTCGCCTTTCGCCCATCACCCTCCGCCCTTCACCCTTCACCCTTTTACAATGACGCGGCTCGGATAGAGCAACGATTTTCTTCACGATAACGTGGCTCGGACTACGATGATGTGGCTCGGAGTAGGATTTCGGTTCGGACGAGCACGGGATGCGCATGCAGATGAGCGGAGGGTAAATCCGGAAAGATATATGTGATTAGGTCATTTTAAAATTTATCTATATGATTTCGATATTTTTCAACTTAGAGAACACGATTTAGTAAATTGCCGAAAAAACATCCTACAAAATCACAACAAATTAAAACATAGTTCCTCTCCCATTTGGAATTAAGCAAATTTCGTTATCGCCGTCGGGTCTTATTCTTCGCCTAGGAGGCGCCGAGATGCTGTTGGACGTCGTCCTAACGATAGCGGCGCCACTCTTATCGGTACACTGCGGCCGCTTCCCGATGCTTCCCTGTCTGCCTGTCGCTGCCAGCAACGACTTTCTACCCTCACGTTCCCCTTCTACTCCAAGAATCTACCTGTCGTGCTTCAAATCCCTGGTGCCACTGCCGTCGACCCGCACAATCCTCTGCAACGAGCTTAGCTTCATGACGCTGCCACTGGTCCGTATGATCACGTGGTCCGAGGATATCTTTCCGATGATTCATTGATCCTCCATGGCGGAGTGGTGCTTTGGAGAGTTAGGGTGGCGGAGATGCCTTGGAGAGTTTCGGAAACAAACCGGCGTTAGCCTCGGCGGTGCAGCGGCTCAAACGAGTCGTCTTTGATCCTGCAGACGCCCAGGGCAGTCGCGGCCGTCGAGAAACCTCCTGTGCCATTTGCATCAAGCGTCTTTGGTGCTCCGCGTGATGCCTTGTGGCCATGAATTCTAGAATTTTGTGGTATTGATGGAAATCGTAGCTGTGATCTGGGGGTTATAATTGTTTATTTTTGCTATTCAACTATGATTCTTCTTCAGAACACGTTCTGTTTCATGGATGATTCTACTTGAGACATAAATATTTTAAAAAAATAGTGTTGATGTTTTGGTAATAAATTGAGCTAAGGATTGGCGTTCGACAACCTTTTAGGCTCAAGTTCAACATGTTTGACAATACTAATTACTTTAATAACCTGAGAAAATAACACATGATTAACAACAACTTTTTATAGGTTTATAATTTATAGTACGTTCATGGTGCTGTGGCTTCCATGAAGTTACTCATGTAGTATATAAAACACAATACCGTAATTAATAAGTCGTCAATCGCTACTATATTTTAGCAAGAAGGTGAATTTTTAAACAACAATAAATACTTTAAATCCTCGTACAGTTTGTTCTCTGAAGTATAGGTTGATGGTAAGAAAGTCTGAAAATGAAACACTCTAATGCAACAGAGATTGGTGTTTGATGTGGGCTTCATGGAGCGGGTAACTCATTGCAAAGTCACTTCATGTCCAACATAAATTGTTCATCATGACTTGTTCATTTCCAAGCCACACTTTTTATTCTGAAACATTAGCTCAAAGTAAAACATATTGAACCTAATGTTCAGGCCAACGGATGAATCAATACTCTGCGCTGAATTGGGGTCCTGCATGAAGGACAATCCTTCATGCCTTGCTTCTCGTGAAGTTCATTGCATTTTACACACAAAACTTGGTGAGCACAGGGAAGGAAAACAACGGATCTCTCCTCCGATAGGCACATCACACATTCCCATTCACGCTGGAGCTCATCTGTTTCTGATTCCTGCAAGTCGATAATTGTAGACGAAATGTAGGTATTGCTGTTTTTTCGACCATGGGAAACGCGAGAGGCATAGCTTTTGTCTGCTCCCCACTGTAGATGAGCAATGTTTGAGGAGTCTTTGACAAGTTGCAATTGTGCAATCTGCTGTTCAAGCCTGCCGATTTCATTTTTACACCTTCGCAGATCGTTTTCAGCTTCTAATCTTAATGCATTTTCCACTGACTTTGTTGAAGTCTCTATGTGCTCCCTTTCTTTTCTTTCAGCTTGAGCCATTGCAAGTGCCTCTTTTTTTAATTTCTCTTCTTGTTTCCACCTTGCCTGCAAGTTGTTGCCATCAGACAACAATTCTTAGCTGAGAATAAAGAAATAAGCAATGAGAATAAACAACAGATTTTTACACCATGAGTGATCTCTTTTAACTATTCCATATTGATAACTCAAGCAATGAGAATAAAGTAACAGATTTTTACACCATGAGTGATCTCGTTAACTTTTCCATACGGAATAACAGATCAAAGTAGCAAAACTTCTACTACTTCCCATTATTCTTATTTTGTGGCTGTAAATTGGCTTCAATATCATTCATTCTCAACTACATAACTATGTCCAATCTCAAGACCTCTGAACTCAAATTTTTTCAATTTCACAATAGATTTTCCATTTCTCCTTTTATAATCAATAATCGAAACTCTAAGATAAGCACTTTATAACATGGGTTGTAATATAAATGATGTGAGGCTGACTTTTGATTAACACTAGAGTTATAAGATGACAATGTTTACCTCTTCAAAAAGAGCCAACTTGATCTGTAGCTTACCCTTTTTTCAGAATCAGCTACTATTTGGAGCAAGGAGAAGTTTACATTCCCCAACACTGAATTCTGTTGAGTAAACTTGCACTATCCAATCACCCGCCTATGCTCTATTTATTCCTGTGGAAGGGAATCAAATTTGAGAAAAGGGAAGGTGAAATAGGGCTTTACTCAGCTTATTTTGCTGATGCAGCAAGGAAGCAGAGAGAGCTTTTGGGTCCTTTTCCTCCTATGAATTCGCTCCATCCACATTGGATGGAAGAGGAGAGAGAAGATGGATGCGAGGTGCTATGTTTTCCTCCACATGCTACTTCCCTCCCTCCTTTCCTCTTCATTCCCCTATTTCAAGTAAACAACATAGGGGATACCTATTCTTCTTCCCTTCTCTCCTTTTCCTCCCCCTCCTTTCTCTCCAACCTCCCTCCAAGGAATTAACAAGCTTTAATGCTTATCCTTGTTTTTTATTTTTATTTTTATTTTTTTTCCACTTTCATGTGATTCCGTTAAGCATGTAGCCACAATTCAAAAATCCAGATTCTTATTTCCAACATTTTAATATCAACTTCTTTAATTATCAGTATGTTAATTCATAATAACCTCTCAAATTGTATTCAGCTGTAGCTCAAATTAGCTTGACACCAAGATGAGAGTAGTCCTAGTATCCACTAACTTGGCACATCCTTCATGCCACTTCACCGATGCTATGCTAACAAACAATTTCCATCACTAACCGATTTTGCAGTTTGTCCCTTCTTGTAAACAATCCAATCATCTACCTCAGATAGTCACGTATCATCCTTCCTGCCACCTTCCCCCTATCATTGATAAAGCTTTAAACAGCTGGTAACAAATTGGAAATTAAAAGAAAAAAACATTTTTGTTGCATTTCTCAAGATATTACTCTTCTAATTGAGATGGATTAATTCTGAGAAGCATCAGCTATAAGACATTATCTAGAGCATAAGCACTTTGAATAGCTAGAGAAAGCTGAAACAACCTAAAGGCAGGAGCAAAGAATTCAAAGAACTGAACACCTTTTTTATAAGCTATAAATCTTAGCATGCAGCTATCTTGTATCTAAAAGTGATACTATTTCCCTGTCTTGGTCTACTATTTCTCTAGAGAAACAACTATAGATGTTTCCCTATAATCAACTTGTCAACCTTCTTTGCTCACTAGGCAATCAATTTTAAAGAACCTAAAAAGTAACTATCTAGAAAGAACTTACAGACAGTAAGATCAATTAATTTCACTATTCAAGGAATTTCTCTCAGAGCAACATTTTATACACTGCTCCATCAGTAAAATGCAATGACAAGGTAGGGCAAAGAAGTTACCTCCAATTGATCCTGAAGCTCCTCAATCTGTTCAAGTTGCCGCTGCAGCTGAAACAGCTGATGTTTTTCAGTTGCAAGCTCCTCTTGAAACAAAAGCTGCTGTTTCTCACATGTCTGGAACATTTTGAGTGTTTTCATCTCCCTTCTTGAAGCTTCTTGACAATTTGCTGCTGATTCTGCAGCACGCATTTTTGCAGCTTCCATTCCCAACCTTAGCTGAGTGTTTTCATATTCAAGCCTATGGGCAGCAGCATTAGCCCTTTCAACCTGCGCACTTGCTTTGGATATTGCAAGTTCCATCTCAGCAAGCTTCTTCTTGGTATTGTCCACTAAAGCATGCCTCTCTTTTTGTAGCCGTGCCACCTCTTCTTTCTCTCGTCTCAAGGATTGGAGTTCAGCTTTATCCTTGCTAAGCCTACGAGCTGCTTGCATCACCTTTTGCTGGGCCCAATCAGTCCAGTCCTGCAACTGCGCCTGGAGTTCATGCATTAGGGGAACCAATAGGAGCAACATCTCGTCCTTTTTGTCCTCAGGAACACAATCTCTGCATGTCATACATGAATGGCTTACACCCCTACTGCTGGATTTTGGAGCCTCAGAATTACATTCTGGTGTAATACTAAGATTGTTGCTACTTCCAGATGGTAGTGACAATGAAAGTTCAGTGTTAGTAGTACGTTTTAGTGATTGACTTATAGCTTCTTTGTCACTGCATGTTGGACTAGGAGAGTGTCCATGAGCAATGGAAAGATTAAGTTTAGCATCTGATAAAGAATTTTCTACTCTTGGTACTTCTGCAATGTTTGACGAGCTCGTCAAATTTATGCTAGCAGAACCAGAAATTGGATTGTGTTTTTTATCAAAAATTAAGTTTCCTAATCCACTTTGTTTGCATGCTCTGATAACTGCTTTAGATCCCAATGCATGATAGTTTTTCTCAAAATGAATTGAATTTTGTCGCACAAGAAATTCTTTTTTGGAACTACTCACATGAACCTTTATACTGCTAACTGACTTTTCTTCTTGGGAAGATTGAGAAACTAAAGATTCCTCAATATGACTAGATAAAGAAATCATGCTTTCCTTCAGCTCTTTGGGTGTTGAAATCATGCCATTCTCATTTGAGGAAGAGAACTTTCCCAATTCAAGACTTGGTATCACGGCCACTTTTGAAGTTTCTGATTGCTGAATGCTCCTGGGAGAAGGTAAGATATCAAGTAACTTCTTATTTCTTTGATCTTTTAGTTCAGGGGCTATGGGTGTAGTATTATTAAAGATTGACCTTGGTTCCGACTGAGATTTAGAAGCACTCAAATCATTTTCGACAACATCTGATGAATTGTCATCCATCGCACAAGCATCTGATATATTTGCATCACACATCAGCAAGTGCCACATTGCATCACCTGTACTAAAGAATGGTCGTACTTCCTTAAGCACACGAATCATATCAGCCAATACAAGCTTCTCTAAATGTCTTAGATGTTCTGAAGCATTCCCTGTGATAGAAGAATCCAGCTCTTGGCCACTCTTTAAACATGCCAACGCATTTTCCACAATATTAGATACAGTGTCTTTATACCCAAAGCAAAACCCTGACTTCAACACAGCATTAGTTGCAACTTCCTCAGTATACCCATGAGAGATAATAATCTTGATTGCAGTTTTAAAGACTGTATCCAAATTACTCAACAAGATCTCCTCAAGCAGGGACTCTGTGAGGCAACTCCAATCAACGTCCTGGAATCCATCCAACTCCAGCCCCGCTTTCTGAGCAAACATATGAGTCCTACACATATCACAGATACCTGCGTGATACTGGTGATAGGCTAGCTCACCGGATCTCTCTGCAGAAAACAAATCACGATTGGGCAACTCTGACTCCGGTGCACCCCCAAGTGAGCTCGTGTCTGCTTGGGGTGGTTCTGCTCGGAACTTTCTCTTGTTCCTGTTTCCTGTTTCTAGTGACGAGTTGAGATAGCTACCACCACCAGCAACCACAGTGGCCATTCCAACTATGAATTCGTTAACAAACACTGGAACGTATCACAAAAAGGAAGGAAAAGGATCAAGCAATGCAAACTACAGTGGGAATAAATGAAATAGGGAGGCGATGAGGATCAAACCTTACTGATTTGGCCAAAAGATGATTTTTATTTTCCCATGCGACAGATAATTAATTCTTCAGAGGGAGAACAAGTACTTAAACTACTCTAGGTTGGAATAAATAAAACCGATACCAATCAAACAAAAAAAAGGGCGACTATCTAATTAAGACCAATCCATAACACCAAATTTCTAAAACAAAACCTACCAAGACGAAGATGTTAGAAGTAACTGAAAGGATTATTAGGAGGCAGGACAATTCATTCAATAAGGTTCCGATGGTCGATCGAAGGGGGTAAGACCCAAAAAAAAGTTGGAAATAAAAAGGCGAATTGAGCAGCAAGAAGAATCTGGTCGGACAGATGGATTGGGCGATCAATTGGAAGCGCACCTGATTGAAGACGGAGGCAGGTGGATCGATCGCGGGTCCGGCTGTAGGTCGTGCGGCGGATTTGGGGGTGACGACCAGAAGAAAGGAATTCTATTTCTCGCTGCCGCTGCTGCTTGGGTGGGACGGAGAACAATCCCCACCCTTTTTTTCTCCGTAAACAATATATAATATTTTTAAGGCTCACATGTAGTGTGATTTTACCAGGAGGTACTTAATAAACCCTAATGTGCGAAATTTTATGATAATGGTAATTAAATACAGTAAAAAATGTTTTTGAAAAATAGAGGAATTAAATGTAGTTAATAAACCCTTGAAATGTTTTTCTTAATGACAAAAAATATGCAAATTGATGTACGACCAAAATTGCTTTTATCCCCACCAAAAGAAAATCTATGCAAGACCTCATTTTTTATATTTCAAAAATATATACTTAATCAATTTTCAATTTATATCCTCTTTGTGCCAAAAAAAACTATATCGTCCTTTATAATTTCAATAAATCTAGAAATGGTAATATATGATACATCTTATATCACAATAATGTATTTATATAATATTGAGTACTATTAAAATGTATCATTCTAAAATTTATTTTAGACGTTAGTAAATTATATGATATTTGTTATATGTGGATCTATTATTATTAAAAATTTAAATTATGTGAATATAGCTGTGTCTTGAGGTTAAGTGAGGATAATAAGTGGTTGGAAATACACTAAGCTTTGAGTTATGGGTGAGTCATATGATGATTTATCTACCCATTCAACTATAATGATAGATCTTAAGGTTTGATCCGATTAATTCATAAAGGGTTGGGAACTGAGTTCATTGAGCAGGTGGATAATAGACAGTGTGTAATTATCCTCTAAAGCTTGTTTGGTCAGCCCAAATATTTTTTTAAAAAGGACCAACATTTGTTTGTTTAGTGATAGACGAGCTAGGTTGGAAGGGTTTATAAATTTCAAATTAGTATAATAGTGGTCAAAGTATATATATATTTTATAATGGGTTTGACAATACGTATAATCATATGACTAATGGATATTTTAAGACATCCGAGATCATGTGAGGGAGATTATTAGAAGAAGATTATTGGATCAATCAATTTTAGATCAATATTTACCAAGCTCGAATAAGACTCGAGTGAAAATTCAAATTTAGAGACTTGGTAAAGGAAATCCAAATTTAAAGATTTGACAAGGAAAAGTTTAAGTATGGATACTTGATAATGAAGAAGTCCAAGAATGAATTCTTAGCAAAGGAAAAATTCAGTGTGTAGTATTGATCCTGTAAATCCAAGTGTGTAGTCTTGGCGGCGTAAGTCCAAGTATAGAGATTTGGCAAAAGAAAAGTCCAACTGTGTAGTTTTAATTAGTCGTGTAGTATGACCAAGGGTATAGTCTTGAAGTTGAAAGTCCAAGTATGGAGACTTGGCAATGGAAGTCTCGGAGGCACGACCTCTTGGCAAAGGTAGACCCGATAGCATAACAAAACTTATGGAAACACTTGAAGACTAGTACAAGGGTGAGGAGTTATGGACTCAAACCAAAGATGTGAGGCTAATGGAAGTGACTTAAAAGTTTAGGTCTAGGCTAAAAGTACTCGAGAGTATGACGAAACCGATGAAAGCACTTGAAGGCTAGCGTAAGAGTGAATAGTCGTGGAATCAAACTAAAAGCGTAAGACTAATGAAAGTTGCTTGAAGACTTAGGTCTAAACTAAGGGTACCCAAGAGCATGACGAAGTCGATGGAAGCACTTAAAGACTAGCGCAAGGGTGAAGAATCGTAGACTCAAACCAAAGGCGTAAGGTTGATGGAAGTAGCTTGAAGGCTTAGGTCTAGACTAGGGATAAGTGTCAAGTATGAGGGAATCATACTTGAGTGTTAAACCTCAGTTTTGAGATTTATCAATTGATTGAGATTTAGTCCAGTCAACTGGTGGGTTAAAACAATCGGATAAATTATTTTATAGTCAATTGGGGCTTTAGACCAGTCGACTAGTCGAGTGATCGGCACTCGAGAGCTCAATTTGACTTGGACAGTCGACTAATGTTATAACCGATTGGTAGTCGAGTAATCGGCTTCGAATGTAGCTTTGTGATCGGTAGTTGGACGATCGGTGACCATTAATGACATTATTAGGATTAAGCGATCATATTAGGGTTAATGATCGACTAGCCCGATGGACAAAAGTACAGAATATTTTCCAGTGGTCAGTCGATTGATCGGGCAAATCTAACGTGGATTAGTCTCTGTTGTAAGATAATGGTATAATAGTCAATCGATTGGTCGACGAAAAAATAGCCTGAGTGGAGATTTAAAAGGAGACTACGATGGAGGAAAAAAGACGTCGGTTCTTAGTAATTTGGGAAGGGATTTACTGTTGCATTTCAGATCTTCCGAGTCATTCCACAATAATCAATAAAGAGATCAAGCAAAGTTCACTTGTGTAAAGCTAAGTATTTGTTCTTTGTTTTTTATTTCATTCATATTATTATATTTTGGTTGCTCTTCTTATTGTAAGTTGCTTTGTAAGAGATTTCTCTACCTCCGGATTGTTTTCAAGAATGAGATAGAGTTAATGATGGTACATCACCAGAGCTCATTCTAGAGCTCGACTGTGGAGTAGGAACTAAGATTTCGAACCATATAAATCTTGTGTAATATTTGTGTCTGTTTGTCTTATATTTATTTAGTTTATTATTTGCATGTATTTCTGCTGTGTTAATTAATTATAGATAAGTACGACATAATCAAACGAAAAATATCGACGAAATACTATTCACCTCGAGCGCAAGATTCCTAACAGATAATAGTTTCCGGACATGGGAAAGGTATTTAGGAAATTTCTGGATTAATCATATCATTAGCATCTTTAATTAACCCATATCCATTCTAAGGGAGAATGATATATTGTTGACATTTTCGTAGCATATCAAGGAAAGCCACGCTGTAGTAGCTAGGGTACATCAATTTAAAGTGACAAGAGAACTCCCGTGGTTCAGCCATGCATGCATTTGCCAGTTGCAGCTAGGAAGAGCAAACCATGAGCTCATTTTAATCATCCACACCGGCCAATCGACGACCAAACTCAACATCATGCGTGCATGGAAACAAAACACTTGTCCCCGTGGGATAGCTCGATGGTAAATAGGATTGTAAACGAATCAAATATTTATGAATAAATTTGATATTCGACTCGGTAAAAATTTGTTTACGTTCGTTTAATATACATCAAAGTCAATTAATAAACAAGCTTGAACAACTTGATAAATTAAATAAATAAGTTTGAACACATATGTATTCGACTTGTTAATATTCGTGAATAGTATTCGCGAACAATGTTTATAAACATTAACAAGTCAATTTATGATTAGAATCTTTTAAAAAGTATTTCTGAACTTATTTATACTCATTTATAAATCAGGATCAAATTAGTAAAATTTTAAATAAACAAACAAATTTGACTTAAGAGCTTGATAACGTTTAAATAAGTTAAATTTAAACAAGCTTGAATCAAGCTTTATTCAAGCTTGAATAAATCTTGATTAGAAGCTCGATACCCATTAAACAAATCAAGCTCAATTCAAGCTCAAATCAAGCTTAAGCTAAAAAAAAAAAAAATATCAAGCCAAGCTTGAACAGGTTTTTCAATAGCTTGGTTAATTTTGTGTTTAGCTCAGCTCGACTTGATTACCTTATCAAACAAGTCTAAACACTATAAAGTTTGGCTTGGTTTGACTTTGCTCGTTTACAACCCTAATGGTAAAGACAGGATGATGTTTATCGAGAACGCATGGGTTCGATGTCGGATGAGGAATTTAAAATCCCCTTTCGTTTCAGATGGATTTTTTTCTATCTTGTCACCGAATCGAAGGGTTATATTCCACCCACGATTTACCCTTCCTCTCACCAATAACCCTGAGACGGATGACAAGAGTGCTAGATGGGCGGATTCCCACCTTTAATACGAGGGCAGACGAAATACCTGCTGTTACAGCCTTCTCATTGCGTATATATATTAGCTACTAATTGAATGGCCAATTATCATCTTTCGAAGTGAGCAACCAGCCTCATGGCTGCAAATTGCAAATTAATGCAGGAATAAGAGGCCACATGATCGAGTCCGATGTGTGGACAATAATGAGTGAACTGATGTTGTTAATTGATATAAAAAAAAATTATGATCTAAAAAGAATATAAAAGAAAATATGCATGCATGGTTGCAAGAATATATTATCGGCTAAGAGTTATCACCTGCTATGGAGATTGAGGGAAGAAGAGTTGATGCACGGCAAAGCAGAAGTTAGGGAGCAGACCAAGGAATGTACTCTGTCATATATATTCGATTTTGTCGCCTCCCTTGCCGGAGCTAAGAGAGCGGAAGAGCAGTTGGATGATATTAGTACTCAAAAGCACCATTACAAGTGGCATTAGTGATCTGGATTATTAGGATTGCCATAACCACTAATATTGATCATGACCAGCACAAAGTTACCATGCATGTGCCAAACCGCTTGAGATAATAAGACAAGTAAAAAAAAAAAAAAACCTATATATCAATGTTGATGATAGATGTCATTCGCCCTGGCTACTACTACTAATTCATTCATAAGACCATAAATCGTAAAATTCTAATAATTTCAGCCGGCTGTTTTTTATATGATAAATGTTGATGTTAGGACCTACTCTAGGTAAATTGTCAAGGAGCAAGGATCACTCTGACTCAAGAAACTTGAGCCACCCAGAAAAGCGTCTTCTGCCTCACAAACCTAGCTAGGTTTACTGCTCAGAGTCCATCAAGTTCACATGGGTTGCTCATTTTGACCTTTCCAACCCTTTTGAAACGGGCTTCCGCTAATCTGTATCAAGTAGACAGGAAAACATTTATCGAATTGAAGCAAATTTTAGTGCAACCAAATACAGACATGTTAAGAACACAGACACTATGACAATAAAATATTATGACCAGATACTTGAAAAAACTGTGGCATAAGTATATTTGAAGTTATGTTAAAAATAACTATTCAGGATCAATCAAGATTATACCTATCGGATTGATGCGAACTTCAAACCCAATTTGTAATCTTTATATCACAGAAGATCGCATTCTAAACCACTCACGGATAATTTTTGAATCTAAAAGTATCTCAAGCGTTGTTGCAGATCTCAGCAAAGGTTCAGTGGGTTGAGGCTTTCATTGAATGGTCGACAAAAGTGAAGCCAGGACCGAAAAAATTCAGTTGTTCGAATGGCACACATACAGATCACACGAGTAATGGGACAACTTGGAGAAAATTTTCTTTTTATTTGGTCGAGAATTTCAGGTCTGATCACTTACCAATCCAGGAGAACCATTTTGCTCAGGGTTGACTTCAACTACTTTTCGAGAAACAGGAGAATTTACATTGCTGGTTACCTTGACGCTCTCAACTGCATCAAAATTCTTTCCTTGTTCCACATTAACTCCAACTTCTGGCTATTCCACATAAACAACGTCATTCAAATGTCCTGGAAGGTGAAACAAATAAAATTGGGTCAAGGATATTTTAAGAAAAAACTATATAGATACAAATTTTACGTAGGAACATAAAATACTAGTTCTAGAGTAATAGAAATATTTATGAAATGAACAGGCACGACACCACTACCATTCATTAGTCCACTCTTATTCGTTATTTTTTCTTGCTTCCATGAGTCCGATGCATCTATATGAATAAATTGAATACCCTTTTGTGCTAGAAAGAATAGGCTTTGTCATACCTGGATTCACAAATGCATCTTATACCCCTCTTTTAGGAGTCTATGACCAGTAACTTTTAAGAACCAAAAAAGGAATTATCACAAGTAGAGATACAATCTCTATATAGATCACCTCTAGTCCCGATAGACTGAGATTAGTCTAATTCCCTAAAAGGAATCAGAACAACATTCGATATTAACATCGACAAGGGGGTTCCACATTCAATCGAGATGATAGGTGATAGCAAAAATTCATGTGTTCCAATATTTGAGTTAGCCTAAATGGATTCTACCCTCAACCATTGCACTTGCTAAGATTGACAATAACATCTTGAACAAAGGTTTTGCTACATCATTGACACAATCAATCATCAGATAAGAATAATTCAATATATCTAAAGATGTAAATTAAAATCATTATCTGAATAATGCAATATATCTAAAAATGAAAAATCAACTGAGCATGGTCAGTTATGTTACATTTAATTTTCTCATATGGTGGACTTGCATGTTTCGTAACACACCCAATTATGTCATTGCGAACAAACCCAATAAAGCGATCTAATTTAGTGTTTGATTGCGGATTTATATTATTAGATGTGGAATCATGTGTAGAACCCTTTAGCCTGTTATTTTTAGCATTAATGAGTTGTTAACAAATTTAAGCCTATATATATATAAAAGAGGGTGATTCATTATGATATGATGACAGTCTCTATTTCCTCATCGGGCAGAGGTTTTGGAGTTGTCATCCCTCATGCCTGAAAAATCACATCCTAGTAGTTGTTTCGCGTGTGATCTTTAGATTTCTCCAATGACAATGAAAGCGCTGATGTCATCAGATTCAAGTGCATGTTTACTGTGTTATTTATTTTGTTTTAGCTGCAGTTTTCTATTTTCTGCAGCTAAAACAAAATAAATAACACAGTAAAACAAATGCAGGAAGGAGACATCCAATCACATGACTATAAATCCAAAAGCTATGAATAAGGCATTGGATTTGAGAGGAAGCTTTTTCTCTCAGTTTATGCATCGTCCCACCAACAGAGTCATGTGTTAACCTCTGACCTTGCTTTTAACTCTCCTTTGGACGTGATCTTCAAGGATGTGACCCTTCTTCCTTCATTGTTGGAGTTAATCTCCATTAGATGAGCAAATATGTTTAGCCATTTAGCATACAGATTTTGTCATTGTGGACAAATCCATTAAAATGATATAATTTGGTTTTAGCAGTAGGTTTGTGTTATTGGACGTGGAATTATGTGTAAAATCTTTTAGTCCGTTATCATTAATATTGATGAATTATTAATGGATTTGAATTCACTATAAATACGGATGTGATCTCTGGGGAGAGAAGATCTTATGGTTGCTTTGCTTTTCCCATTGAATCGAGCCTTCAGGGTCGTCTCTCTCGCACCTAAGGAAGATCATGCATTTGCAGTCGCTTCGCCTTTTGATCTTCAAGTCTTCCAACGACGATGAAGGTAAGAACATCTTTGGATTCGGGTGAATGTTTATGCCTTTTTTACGCTTCCACTTTATTTCATTTTCGCATATTTGTTCTAGATTTTTTGACAAGATACTATATCGAATCATTTGTTTTCTTTATGCGGATGTGTGATCTATTGACGGATTGAATCCATCAATTGGCACCCGCTCGGTCGATGAGTATACCGATGAATTTTATCAGTCAGCCGCTCACAACAATTTATATAAGACAGAAGAGAAGCGGATAGCCCAGTATTTGATAGGTTTACGACATTCCTTTTAAGATATTCTTAACTCGCATTCTCTTTAATGGGAACCCGAAATTCTAAGCGATCAAATGACACCTATGTTCTTCCTAAATATGCTCTTAAATGTTTTCGATGTAGCGAGCCAAAACAGAAGACCAACGATTGCAAAAAAATTCACTAATCAGAAGGGCAATAACTTGTTGGTTGAAGAAGATGTGGAAGATCCTGCCGAGGAAGAAGACGATGTTGACGAAGAACTATATAGAGATGGTCAAGGGGCGTTGATTGTTCGCAAGAACTTCTTACTCCGAAGGAAGAGACAAAGGATGTTTGGCTAAGGACGAACATCTTTCATACGACAATACCATTGTGGACAAAGTATGCAAGATGATTATTGATAATAGAAGTTATAAAAATATTATTCCCAAAGGCACCGTGCAGAAGTTACAATTAAAGATCGATCATCATTCAAGGTCATACAAGTTATCCAAGCTAAATAAGAAAAGCGAGGTAACGGTGGAATAAAAATATCTTGTTTCTTTTTCTATTTGCTTTAAGTGTCATGATCAAGCTTGGTGTGATGTTGTGACAATGGATGGACGCCACATTGTTGGGGTGATCTTGGCAGTATGATCGCGGAGCTATCCATGAAGGGCGAAAGAACATGTATACATTTCGTCTCAAGGGAAGAAGATTGTATTAATACCCTAATAAGAGAGCCAAAGTACTTGCATGGATAATATCATCAAATCAAACTCGAGAATAAGTTCTTTTCAATCCGAGGCGATTGATGCAAGGGCATCCAACAATTCGAGTCATTTGTATCTTATGATGAGATGGTGTCTTCTCTTAAATCATGACAAAGGACAATTGATGACACCAATAAGGATATTTCTATGGACTCCAAGCATAAGCATACTTAACTATAAGCCTTGGAAAGATGAATTCAAGTTCTCTAGTTGTGCCCCTTGGCACGGGTGTATCCCATTTTGAAATATAATTGAGGTTTCCAACAGAGAACACAATTGTATCCCCTGACGCAATCAAACTGTGATGTGCCTTCGTTGCAACATAATAATTAATATTTTTTTAGTTCTTTGTTTGCTTTGAATTTTTTTTATTATTTTATTTTAAAATTTTCCCTTTTCCTATTCTACATAAACATGAGTCAGACGCTAATTTAATTTTTTATTAATAAAATTTATTTTGGTTCTATGAAGTTTCTTCCTCTTTCATTCTCTCACCCCATCTCTCTCCGCTGGCCGTGAAAAATTTTAGCACCTCCCACTCCCACGTCAATAAGGCATTTGGTTCACAAGCGCTTTTTTTTTTCTTTTCTGAACATTTTCCAATCAAATATAAATTGTGTTTTTCAGAAAAATAGAAATAGAAAATGTCTAGCCAAATATATTTTCCACATTTTTCTATTTTCCACAGAAAATAAAAACAGAAAACACATCTATTACGTTTGGTTAGTAGAGAATTTTTTGTTTTCTATTTTCATTCTTTTTTTTTTTCAAAAAACAGAAAATGAATTTTTTTTTTTTTCCAATTTTTCAGAAAACGCTCTTTTATTTTTTGAAAAACGAAAATGAAAATAGAAAACGATTATTTCTCATTTTCCAAAAAACGCTCTTTTATTTTCTGGAAAATGAAAATGAAAAATACGAATCAAACATGTTTTTTCATTTTCACAAAAAATAAAAATACTTACCAAACGCCCACTAAATTTTCCTAACTTCTGACTTAAATTCACGCTTTCTCCGTATTTCCTGACCTCAGAACGTTGCACGTCATCTGCTGTTAATTAAAGATCAGCCTAGTTACTTATTTGGCTCATTAAATCGCAAAAGTCCAAAACATGATCACTCCATCGCAGCAAACCCGGTTGAAAAAAATATCGACGCAAAATAAAACCTACGATATCAAAATCGCAATATCGTACTTTTACATAACACTAATGGTCGGAGTTCCAATCATCAATTGAAAGAGGCAGTGGAAAACAAAACTTAAACCCCCAGATTCAGTTAACCGCGCAGAATCAAATCATTTCACCAATAGAACAAATATTGAGCCACCAAAACCTAATAAAGAAAATGTTAACTCCCAGAGCAAATTCAGATGGTTAATAATTAATATAGTCGTGTTAAAATTTAAAAGGGCAAGGAGTCGATTTCTGAAAGTGATGATCAGACTATCGATGATTCTATATTTCTGTGTTAGTCATTTGACATTTGATTTACTCTCTTCACACGCACCTTCACACGCAGAGACAACGATGAAAGACCGTTAATGTGACAGTTTTAAAAAGAAAATGCTTTTCTGATCCTAAGCTTCGATGGAGAAAGCTCTAGGAAAGAGCAAGAGCAAGATCCTAAGGAAGGAAGAGGCCTACCGGTGGAGGAAGCTCACGTCTACCTGGACTCCATGACCAAACGGCAACACTCGCCTCTCTCGCGATTATTTCCGGTGCTCAGCTTAAGCGGCACTGGCGGATCGACCGTAGCCTGAATCAAACCAGTGCAGAAATTACCCGCTCATATCTATATTTCTGGGATTTTTTTTTTTCATTTTACCTTCAAATTTATTTATTTATAAAATTAAATACAGTACTCTGCATATTTTCACTTATATAATCTTAATTTTACAGTTTTTTTTTAATCTACGCACTCACATACATTACGTATTTGTCACTTATATAATTTTAAATTTATACTATTTTTGAATTCAAAATTTACAGATGGTCTAATAAATTTATCTTGCATGAAGTAGTATTCAATGAATAATTTAACAAAAGGAAAAAAGATCCGAGGAATAAATTAACAACATTACTCTTTAATATTAAATATTACATTATGTATCTTTGGGATTGTTCATTTATAAATAATTTTTAGCTATTTAATACTTAGGCATGGCATTTTAATAAAATAAAAGATAGTTAAAAGGAACGAGATGAAAAGTAAATAGAGAACGAGAAGAAAAGAAAAATGACTAAATACCTAATAAAACTTAGAAGGGCATACATAAGGAATCAGAAATTAGTGAGAAATATATTATTTTATGATTTATGCAAGATAATTATATATCTGTCCTTATTTTTGCCAAATTCTATGGTAAACTGTTCGTTGTCACAATGCAACTCCTCTTCATTTTCAATGAACTTGATATTTACATTTGATCGTCGGGAATTGAACGGGGATGGGTCTGCATACGGCCACAGATAGCCTAACGGTGAGCTCTATAACTACCGGGCGAGGCAGAGCTCTATGACTGTGCATCAACTGCACACCCACATCAAAGCTTTCTGCAGATATAAGAGGCGCAGAGAGGAGGGGTCTTAAGTTTCTAGGATTTTGTTAACGTTTGTAATTTGGTCGATATAATTTATTTAATTACGTCCAACGAAGTTTTCCGTTGGAGGGTTTCAATTCAATTCGATCTGGTTGTTCCATTTACACAATGTTTTAAAATGTGACTTGTAACAACCTGATGACCATGCCATACATGACACGAGTCGTTGCTATAACATGGTCACGCAAGAAGGAAGCTCTTGTAACAGATTAAAAAACGTTTTTTACATTCTCCAACTTGGACGGTCAGGCTACTGGCCAGGTTTTGGTTGGCCACTCAATCCTAGTGTTCTGCAAAGATTAGCGGTCAATGATCCTTTATTTCCTTCCAATGAATTAACATAAAAATTAGGCCTCAAATAAATAATAAACATTTTTATTACTATTCCATAATCTTCTTTTATTTTTACTAAATATGTTCTTTATGGGGAAAAGATGAGCCTAGAGTGAATATGACACATATTAATGCTTAGAGAATGAATCAAAGAACAAGTATACAATAGCAGATTATAACTGATCGAGAAACAAATCGAGTGCCATTTGACACCACTTGTCTGAAAAAAAATTAAAATGGAGATAAGCATCATCAACTTGATTCAAAATCAAAGCATTTCCAAATAGACCTTGACATGAATTCCGATGCAGATCAAGGGAAAGATCTATGTGTTACTGACCAAAAAGGGGTACAAGCATACATCGATCATTCAATCGGACATGGGATGCACTTTGAGCCCGTAGCAAAAAATCATTCCTTTGCTTAATAACAAGTGAAATTGCCAGAACAAATAATGTTGCGTGTTGTAGGGAATGAAGATTTCTGAGCACCTAAACAAATGTAAAATACTTTCAACACAGCATTATATAGTCGTCAACGCATGTATTATAATTCAAGAGCTCTGGCAATCACATGCCAAAAAAAAAAAAAAATCTAAAATTTGTTGGTGTTCAAGAACCATCAAATTTAATGTAGAAAAGAGGTTCCATAGTTACAGATGTTAGCCTATCTTATATTTCACCAAAGAAATGTTGCAGAAAAAAATATCATCCATTTCTGAGTTGTAGAATATCCTCTAGCATTTCTACAAAGTGCATAAAAAGTAGCCAGTGTTGTTATCATGGCAAACAAAACTAGTTAGATACATACATTGAAGCATCAAACACACGACATGTTCCAGAGGACCTGGATAATAATTGGATGTAAAAGACTGATTCCCCATTGTTAAAACTTCTTCCTGTTGGATGTTACCTTCATCCTGTCCAGTGAACATCAAATTCTATGAATTGATTGAACGCCTGAGGATGTGAAAATTTATGTAGAATTAATTAGACGTAATGAAGGTTCAATAGACCACCTAAACTCAAGTGGAAGTTTTTAGTTATATGAAATGAAAGAAAAATTTAGGAATGAAACATAATAGCGAAAAAAAAAAGTTTGGAACACAACTTGAGCACAAACTGTCAAAGTATACTATAAACCACATCAATCACAAAATCATGTGATTATCCATTCTAAGACTGTGTTGTTCGTCAATTAACATTTTTTTTGGAGATAAAGGTCTATTAGTAGCCAAAAATAAAAAAATGAAAAATGAAAACACTCATACAAGCTGACACCATCCTACCAAGTAGTCGCCTAACTGTTGTCCCTGACCTGAGGGAGGCATAGAATGTGACACTAAAAGTTCTTCAGGGCTAAGATCCATCTTGTCCATCACGAGCCTAGGTGGCGTTACCAGTGAAGGAGAGGAAGGGAAGAGGCAAGGTTGACCAGTGGAAGGAGGGGTGGTGGCATCACCCATGTCAAAGGTGCAGTGATGAAGGCCATCAAGGCACTGACAAAACTTTGCGATGTCCACAATGTAGAACGGGGTCCGACAATGAAGATTTGAGGGTTACAAATGGCAAGCTGAGAAAAGGAGAGTCCACGTGTCATGTCCATGATGCAGAAACACAAGGTGAAGGAAAGAATATATTGGATCCTGAAGGGTGAGTGAAGCTAATTTTTTTCTTGCAAAAAAGCCCCTTTTAAGTTTCAAAATTTCAGTAGAGCTTCCCTAATTCTATAAGAGTACCCCCATTGATTTTGGAAAATTATAGTAAGGCATGTGCCCCACCATAATAGCAAGGCCACTTGTTGAGCTTGTGAATACTTTAAGAGACGAAATTCAATTTTGCAGAGAGGGAGATTGGATGGCCGCTTCTGTGATTCCTAGTAGAGTCGGCCATTTTTATTTTGCCCAAATATGGGCAGAAGCTAAGGAAAAGAGAGGGAATTCTGTAAATACAAACTTATTGTGCCCTTGCTAGGTTGAGAACCCTGCCCATGCTGATGTTGCAGTGTTGCATCCTGTGCTTCTCTCTAACAACCACCTTGAGATCATCCCCACCATGCCCCCTCCTTTGCTCTCCCCTCTAACCACAGCTGCAGGTAAACACACATTAAAGGTCAAGGTACATTGCAAATCAAACCACACGGGGATGGCCTAGCTGCACAATGGAATACTGACCGTGCACATACGGTGCTGCCAGAGCAATGTCATTACCACAACAAAGATAAAGCACTTTGCCCTTAATTCCATCATGCATTCAATCTTCAAGCAGTTGATTCTATCATTGGTGAGATATTGAACACACAATTGAGGAAGGGGATTAATGAATGGCAGGAGATGGCATTGAAGGTGTAATGAGGTGGCATCATAGCCATCAACATTGAAGGAAGTGGAAGAAGACATGACTTATCAGTAATTTGGTCCTTTCTCCTCTCCTTTTCCTTCCCATTACCTAGTAATCAACCTTGTGTCCTTTTCCCTTCCCTCCCCACTCTCTCCTTTTTGTCCTTTAACACCACTCGCTCCTCCCCTCTCTCACCTGAAGTGGTCATCAAAGGTATATGTGAGATTGGGAATCCAATTTGAAACTGTGGGTATAAAAAATAACTGACTAAGCTTGAAGTTTCCTAAATGGAGTATATAAGGGTGGCCACAAAGGTGAAAAAAATACAAAGCAATGAGAGCTGAGGATGTGTAAAGAGATATGTGCAACATCACAGTGGCAATGTGAACAATGAGAGAAGAGCCAATGGCAAATGGAGAGGCAATGACATTGATGAAGAGTGATTAAAGAAGGCGAGGAGATAGATACAAAATTCTGACAAGAATGTGTTTTGAAGTTTCATCTGTCGTTCAATCCACCTCATTAGGGATGATTAAAATTGGGGGTTCTTGGATGGATGGTGGACGGAGCAAGTGAAATTTAGAACATTGTTATGGTAGCAGAAATAGAAATTATTTCTCCCAAAAATTTAAACTTACTATACTAAGATAGATAGATGACATAGACCACGAAGCATACATACCTAACAAGGAAATTAATCATGACCTACTAGACCATGAAAGGTGGCAACCACTGTTGATCATGAGTAAATTCACTTCAAAACAGACTCATTGACCATGGTCGGGCAATTGTTCATTAGCCCATAATGACTGTTCATCTAAGATCACTGTTGTCAGGCCATGGTAAGTTAAAAAGACCATTAGTGGAGAAAATACAGAAAATCAAGCAATAGACCCAACATACACTTCCAGCAATTGAGCTGAGAAGCTAATTCGCCATACAGCTGATCTGCCATATCACGATGCAACTTGAACCAAGAAGCTACCTAATAACTGATCAAAAAGATAGCAAAAGTGAAGCTAACGAAAAATAAGAGATAGAAGATATCAATTTGAAGAAGCTAAGAAGAGGAATAAAGTCACTAAAGAGAAAAATTATCAACCTCCGCAAAGTTCTAGCATACAAAAGCCTCAGTTTGCAGTAGATTATATGACCAGGTCAAATCATATTGGTGTATTGACAATGAGTCTTACATCATTACGGGGTGTAGATCTCATCAGACTTCAAAAATGCATCACCATCATGATATTAGCAAATACCCATGCAAATGTAAAGGTAAAGCACACCTGGATTATGTTTAGCCTCCTCAGTTTAGTATTATGTTGAGACATTGACCAAAAAACTATCCAGCTAACAACCATACATGAGGAATGACATGTTGTATATGGAAAACAGCCAGAGAGAATGTGTTGTACCTTTAAACATACATAAGCAGCCCATAAAATTCCCACATTGAATTGAGGAATCCCAATGAACTGCTGACAAAATCTTCAACATTCACCTCCCTGCATTTCTTGGTCTGAAAACAGTAAAACACCTGGCACACAAGCCGGATCAAGCTCCCAATATCCACAAAGCTCACCACCCCTTTCCTCTGTTAGTCTGAATGCAGGTATTTGGTGGGAGAATCTAATGTACTCGCTCACTGGAATCTCCATTGAGGTTACAGCTTCTGCATTACTCTTGGGTTTGAAAACAGATATATAGCCGTTTACCTTTGCCAAGATATTGACTTTCATGCCAGAAAGAGTATGTTCACAGATCTCTACCAAAATATACTCACAATTTTTTAGATCTGAGATGGTCCACCCAATACTCCAACTTTTGTACACTGCCCAAATTTCACCAACACAAGGTTCTATCGAGTAATGATTCATTTTACCAGCTAGCTTGGCATGTGTGCGATGAGAAAATAGATGAGTATCATCATATGTTTCATATTGACAAACTACCTTAAAAGTCCCACATCCAATTGGCATTCCGTCTTTGTGCCACCTTCTCTCCTCTGGTAGGCATGGGCAGGCGTCAAGCCATGCAATTTTTACTCTGAAATTGTGTGTCCCAGTGTCCATTACCAAACCATAGTACTTGGGGAATGTGTCTACATCACTGTAGAAAGCCCAAATCTGACCACATTGGACAGATGCAATTGTTTTTCCTCGTTCAAAGTTGTAAAATTCTGGATCAGGATACTCATATATAGCAGGAGTAAAAGGAGACTCCAAAAGGGAATCACCCTTGACATTGACAGTTTCATGGACATGTTCAGACTCTATATTTTCTTTGACACTAGTGTCTACTTCTGGAACTTTGGCTTCACTTTGAACATTTTCAGAAGGTTTTAAATTCTGACTTCCACTAGAGTGCTCTTTTTTCAAATCATCATCTTTTCTCATCCCATTTGATAACGAATCATGACTTGTGATCTTCTCTGTTTCCTGAAAAGTATTTGTCCCAGTTTGTCTTTCATCCATTGTAGATTTTGAACTTGAACAACTATTTCCACTTACATTTCTAATTGTGCTAATACCACAGTTAACGGAAGGAAACATCTTTGTGAAGTTAATGGGAAGAGATGCACAATCAAGTTCCAAACAATCCTCAGGAATACCTTCTCTTTCAGTACCCATCAACTTATACGAAGGAACATAATGAGAAAAACGAAATATTTCATTGGATGGGATCACGAATGGGGGCATTTCCTTATCCTTTGCTCGCACAAACAAGCTCACAGTGTCTTCTAGCCATACCAAGGGAATGACACTAATTCCAGATCCCGAAGCAAAATCTGAAAGTATTTCTACTATTTCATATTCATATAACTGTGCAATCTCTGTATTTGAGCTCCAAGAGGTACTCCAGCCCTTGAAAATAGCCCAAACATCACCTTTTCTGGGATAAATATCATAGGAGTCTCTGATTTTCCCTTTTGTCCAGGAAACAACATGGGAGAACAAAAGCCTATCTTCAGTAGATTCTGTCTCACCCAATGTGAAGTTTCCACAAGCAACAGGTAATTCTGCATTTGTCCATGCAGCCTCAGCCTCATTTATAGGATTATGTTCAAGCCATGTAAAAAACAACATGAAACTAGGTGAACAAACCTTTTTGATTTGAACATAAAACCTAGGCATCCCATCGTTGCTGTCATACAGTGCCCATATTTGATTGACCAAAAATTGACTTGCATCCCTGAATTTGTCAAAGTTTCCAAATTCAGGATCAGGGTAATCAAAGGAGCTTTGGACAGGAGACATCTTGGGGCCAAAATCAGTTTCATCTCCAGACCTGCATGTCCCATATTGACTAGTCCCTTCTTTAATAGGTCGACCATTTTGCAAAACTACATTGTCAGTAACACTGCCATTTGAATGAACGCCCTTTCTTTTTCTTCCAGTCAGGGCTGTCTTGTCTGCATGTTCACAACCATTGTTTAAACTTGACTTGACAGAAAATGCATCCCCAGATTGACTTTGTTGGTAATTACTATTGACTTTCTGACTTGGATTACTCTGCATTCCATGGCTACTAGATGGGGGTTGGACTGAAGACACAGGTTTAGCATTCATATCATATGCAACAAAAGAATGCAAACAGTTATGACAGCGAAGGGATCTATTTAAGATGCTTCGGTAATACTGATATCGTATTCCACAAACAGGGCATATTGTCCAGAAGGTCTGTCCGAAATTGGAAACAGAAGACTGCTGCTGATGAAGATTTATCCCACTAAAGTTAACCGTGTTAAAATTATTTTGAGTCTGAGTTTTCACACTTGAACTTTGAGAATGCTGCCTAGTAGAAGGAACTTTACAGGGCTTGTTTCTTTTAGAATCATAATTGCCTCTTTTTGAACGGTCTGATAGAATCATGTGTGCTTCCCCAATTAATTTGAAGGCAGCTTCAGCACCTGGCAATTGATTCTTATCTGGATGAAGTAAAAGAGCAAGTTTACGGTATTGCTTCTTGATAGACAAGTCATCAGCTCTCAATTCAACCTGGAGAATTCCATACCAATCCATTTCTCCATTCATCTTGCACCCAGCAGAGCAATGGACATCACAAATAGTTAACATCTGAGAAATGTTCTCAATGCTGGGAAACAGTTGTTGGGCCTTCAGAGCAAACTTCCGAGCCCCAATGAAATCTTTATTCAGCATCCTTTTCTCTGCAATATCCTTGGCTCTCATAGCTTCTTCCTTGTTGCACTCCATTATCATGTATAATTGAAATGTAATTCTAGTCTTTCAAGCAGTATGAATTGACTAACTAAGTTTCTTATTCATGCTTGCTTTTATTTTTTTTCAGAAAGCAAGGAAATTCTGCATATCTCAACTTTCATCTATTGAATATCTTTTCGGCAGGGCTATAGATTGCTGAAACCTAGAGAATTTTAGGGCAGACTACTTGCAATTACGAAACAAACCCATGTCCCTGCATTTGATGGATAAAACAAGAAGTTATTCATATTGTCAAATGCTTAATAAAAGAACAAGAGTGTCATAATGGGAATTGACAGTATTTACTAATTTAGGCAAACTATACTCATGCAGTGGGAGCTTCAAGCTACTAATTTGAAAAGAAAGTGTATAGTTATAGGGAAAATCAATGTGAGAGTGAATCTTAACATTGCTTTAGCTCATGCAGTCTCAGTCTAGAGGAATCCATGAGCATAAAGAAATAGAATATCTAGCATTCAGAAGTTTAACCATTTTCTTTTGTCAAAATAAACATAGACAAACTAAAACCTCCATGCTTAAGAGAAGCCATGTCTACAGTCCAAAACTCTTCCTTTTTCACAAAAGTTGCACAAGAAAGAAAACAGTTTTTGAAAAAATAAAGGAAAAAGATGGAAGAAAAGACTAAACAAGGATATTAGGTCAAGCAGTTTTATGAACTAAGTCGTTTATATAAAGGGTAGCCCGGTGCATGAAGTTTCCGCCATATGGGGTCCCAGGAAAGGATCCATTGTATGCAGCCTTATCTTGCTTTGCAAGAAACTGTTTTCAGGATTCGAACCTGTGACCTCTAGGTCATAAGGCAGCAACTTTACTATTGCGCCAAGGCTCCCCTTCCCATGATTTTAATTGTTCTAAGTCATTTGTATATATTCATTAATTCCAGTATGCTTAACTCCTACAAGCACAGCTCCCACAAATGTCAAAGCAATCATTTGAAGCTCCTTCATGTACATGAAAGACCTAAAACAATAGTGAGCTTCATGTTTAATCCAATGATGATTAAGATGTAAAAACATAGTACAATGCATATGTCTAACAGATTATAGTTGTTCAGAATAACAATTCTACCCCAGCAGAATATGCGCAATACAAGTATTGATTATAATAATAGTTGTAGCCAAAATAGATATTCTCACAAGATTAAAAAAAGACTCCAAACTTAATTTCATTAACTTTGATACGTGTGATAATCATTATAATGACACATGTCTAGTTTCTTTTTTAAGAAAAAAATTCTACTACTAATGGTAAAATTACTGTATGAACATGTGTAGAGCTAAAACTAGCAAATCCTAACATAGTAGGTACAGTGACAGATTCTCGGGAAGAAATGTTTGGTTATCCATAATGCCATTTCTGATTCACCTGTGCCAACAAATAAATTTATATAAAAACACATAATATGCATAACATTATTCAGCAAAGAATGTTGACTCAAGTCACGAGCTGTTCAACTTATTGTCACGACCCACCATGTAGCGTGACCGATGCAGGTTATAATCAAATAATCCTCTTTCTTACTTCCCACACATGAGAAAGAAAAATATATGTCATCCAAGTTTAAACTGATAAAGCATTTTCCAATTTTTTTTAAGGGACACTGATCCATCTTTCATTTCACCATAATCGAAACTTTAAAAGTGACAACTGAGGATTGAAGATATCAATCTAGCTGTACTTCTTATTGAGACTGACCTACTGTGTATTAAATACAAACGCATCCGCGCCTCAGTTATACTAGTTAACAAACTTTCGACTGTACAAAGACATTACCAGATTAAGCGGAGCAGGAAGGCATTGGAACAGGGGGGAAAGCAAATCGGCGGACAGACGCGAACTAAAGAGGAAATACAATCAGATCCTTACCCACCAAAGAGAGAACTCTGGCACAGGATCCTTGAAATCAGAGGGGAAAAAACACCCTCTGACTCAGCAGACAAACCGGAGAGTGGAAATAGAGGAGAGAGGGGAAGGCAGCAGTAGGAGGATAACTTGCGGGAACTTGACCGTAGAAGTAGCAAAAGTGCTTCGATTCGAATGCTCGCGGCTAGGCAGAGCCACTGCCGCCCACGCCTGGAACCCTAAAATCGAGTCGCGATCGTGGCGGACGAGACGGAGTCCGAAAGTGGAGGGTCAGGTTCGAACGCGCCCGGGAACGCAGAATGAACGCGCCGCAACGAAAACACGATGAAATAGGCCACAGCTTCCGCACCTTGTTGCCTGTGCGGAGTTTTTTGCGCCGTTCAATGAGAGGGGGAAATACGACAGACGTTTGCATCAATACGTGATAAATGAGATGGACGGTGATGGATGACTTCGCCCTCACTTTTGTTTTCAAATATTGGAATTTACTCGGTTCACTTATTGCCTCAATAGTCTATACTATACATTTGATCGAGAGGGCAGTCGATTCAGATGGACGGCTATGATCAAAATTATGACGGATGGACAGTTGAGATCGCGCATGGCGGGGAAAATCTGAGTTCGCAAACGTGTCGTCCGCATGGATGAAATGTGCACCGAGCCTGGGCACGGTCGACGATAAAATCAAGAAATATTTTATAAGAAAATATAGTCCATCGATATTATTTGATAATGAATTTAAAAAAAAAATTATTTTGATAGCTCTGGGACTACGAGGCTCAAAAATTTATCTGACGAATAAAATACGATTTCGATATTAAATTATCGTTCAGAAATAATGAAACTGTACAGTTCGAATTGAACTGTAAAAAAATTACGAACACTTTCTTAATTTATTTTTAATGACCGATGAAAATTAATTAGACTTCGATCTAATCCAGATTAATTATTAATAAAGTGTCTCAAATATCCATAGAACTGAATTGATTGCTCTTGAAAATTAATCATACCGAAAATTGAGATACCATATTGTCAATCAAAAAAATTGCATTGCACGGAGCGTTTTTTATTTTTAAATACGACAAAATGATTGATTCAATAAATATCGAACGATTAGGAGATTTCATTTTTTTTAACCAAAAATACTCCTTTTGATTCTAAATATCTTTTTTATTTCATTGTTTTAAAAAATATAGCTCTGAATATTCGTTTTCATTGTATTTTGAAAGTGTTCGAACCAAATGATGTTAAAATATTGGTTCTGATTGATTTTAGGATAAATTTGTCAAATTCATCTCTACACGCTAGTTCCAAATTGACTTGTGGTAAATCCTTAATTTTATCGTTATTTTCACTTAAAATTAAAGTTTGTGTTTACCGATTCGTACTTTTTCTTGTTTACATGGATGTTGATCTCTCCCAGATGCCTAAATTGTTTCAATAAGCCCCTAGTTATAATTTATTTATGTTTTAATAATTTGAAAAGTTCATAGAACATTTATAAAAAAAAATAACTTTAAAAAAGGGGGAAAAACTTATTAAGGGGCAAAATAAAGATACCGCTAAAATTCACCCATCATAAATTTGTACGGCACCAAACGGCAGCGATCCAGCCATCTATCCGAACATTTCCCCGGGATGACCTCCGTGCCGCCCGCCGAGTGCTCGATCGAATGCTCCATCGCACCGCGGCCTATTACAACTCCCTCATCGCCGCCTATAGTCGCAGTGGACGCGGCCGTGAAGCGGCAGCGCTCCTTCCTGCAATGCTGGCTTCTGGCCTCAGACCGAGCCGCTTCACCTTCGCGCCCCTCCTCTCCGCTCCTTCTCTCGGCCTCGACGAAGGCATCCGACTGCACTCCATGATTCTCAAGTTCGGTTTTCT
Organism: Wurfbainia villosa; assembly: GCA_025175895.1. Taxonomy (NCBI): domain Eukaryota; kingdom Viridiplantae; phylum Streptophyta; class Magnoliopsida; order Zingiberales; family Zingiberaceae; genus Wurfbainia; species Wurfbainia villosa. The sequence goes on along the minus strand of CM045991.1, from coordinate 43,461,906 downwards.
TCATTCAGATGCTTTCTCTGGCACCGCCTTGCTTAGTCTCTATGCTCGATATGGTAGCTTAACACAAGCGTACCATTTGTTCGACGAAATGCCTGCTAGGACCATCGTCACTTGGAACTCCATGATTGCAGCATTCTCTCGGTTCTGCTTTAACGAGGAGTCCATGTATTTGTTTCGACAGCTCTTAGCGAGTGGAATTGGTCTGACGGAGTGCTCTTTTCTCAGTATTTTGCCAGCGCTTTCCGATAACTTGCAGTCCGTGGAGCTTATTCTTGCGCTGTCTCTTAAGATAGCAATGAATTCTTTCCTTACCGTCGCAAATGCACTGCTCTGCTCACTCTTCACTTGCTTTGGAGTGCACACAGCTGAGCGGTTGTTTAACAGTTTGCCAATCCGTGATGTCGTTTCTTGGAACACCATGGTAGCAGGACTCGCAAAGAGTGGAATGCCAGAGAAATCTTTGGAGTTCTTTCAGATGATGCTTACCAACAAGGCATCACCGACTGATTCTACAATTGTCAGTACCATCAATGCTTGTGTTAGCATGAACTCAGCTGAGTACGGAGTGCTCATCCATGCCAAGGCCACCAAGTATGGTCTTGACAACAATGTGTTTGTGGCTAGTTCACTGATCAACTTCTATGCAAGTTGGAGAAGATTGGAAGATGCACGACGAATGTTTGATGGGATTCCTGAAAAGAATGTTGTCTGTTGGAATTGCCTAATCTCAGGCTATTCACAAACTGATTCATCTACTTCTATGCTTCTTTTCAAGTCATTGTTGAAATCAGAGGTCAGACCAAATGAGCTATCATTCTCTCCAATGCTTCCGAAAGTACCTTTTCTACAACTCCAGCAGCTCCATTCAGTTATCATAAAGTTGGGGTACAGTAAGAATCACTACATTTCTAGTGCTCTTATTGCCTCATATGACTCTCATGGTATTCCATCTGATTTATCACCTTGCATCAATGGCATTGACGCAGAAACATCTACTGCCAAAATGAATGCTATAGCCAGTATTTATAACAGGGGTGGCCAGTATGAAAAAGCCCAGGAGCTACTATTCCAGCTGCAAAGCCCTGATACCTTTTCCTGGAACATCTTGTTAAATGCTTGTGCACGCAATAGAGACTATTCTCAAGCCTTATTGTGGTTCAAGCGTATGCAATCTTCAGGGAATTCATTTGATAGCTATACTGCTGTGAGCTTATTGAGCATCTGTTCAAAGATCAACAGCATTGTGCTTGGAGGATCACTTCATGGCCTCATCGTAAAGACTGTCTCTAGGAGTGACACTTTTGTGTGCAATATGTTAATGGACATGTATGCAAAGTGTGGTAGCATTGATGGCTGTGTGAGGGTTTTTGAAGAAATGGGCAACAAGAAGAACCTTATTTCATGGACTGCTCTGGTCTCTGGACTGGGATTGCACGGTCGTCCTCATGAAGCACTTGTAAGGTTCAAGCATATGAAATCTGAGGGCTTTGAGCCAGACCGAGTTGCTCTACTTGCAGCCCTCTCAGCATGCAGGCATGGCGGTCTGGTAGAAGCAGGAATGCACTTGTTTGAAAGTATGAAGAATGTTTATGACATTGAACCAGAGATGGACCACTATGTCTGTGTAGTTGATATGCTATGTAACTGTGGGCAGCTAAAGGAAGCCGAGAGGGTGATCAGTGGCATGCCATTTCAGCCAAACGGTGTCATTTGGCGCACCTTCCTTCAAGGTTGCAAGAGATTTGGAGGTTTTCTAGCATGAACACGATAAGGACATTAAACTCAGGCGAAATGTACGTTACCTCTAGGTTTATTATATGTTGCATCATGTCGTATTATTCATTTATTTATTTTATGCAGTATGATTTATTATATGTTACATCTGTTTTATGAATTTAAACTTTATCTAATTGATAAAGAATACGTCTTCCATGGGTATGCAAAGGAAGCAAATTATGTTAGCTTTCACCTCGGTTCATGTATCGAATTGGTATGGGATATAGACGTAACAAATAGATTCATTATGTTTCTTTGTTAAATTTGGAAATTGTTGTGGACAAAATCTGTTTGTGTAGTAAAATTTTTGAAAGATTAAGAACTAATATTTACAGAGTGTGAAAGTTCGTTTTCGTCCAAAATGAATAAAATTATATTAGGCATATAGTGGGTCTCCAGTCGAGCGTCAAAAGTGTTCGTTGTGAATGATAATTGGACAGAGTTATAATTTAGTAAAATATATTTGTCAAAACTAAAGAAATTTATAAGAATATGACCAGCAATGTTTTATTAGGTTTTTATGGGAACATGATGAGTCTATATTATTGGCTCTTAATTTAGGTTTGGATTCTCTTAATTTAGATTTGGATGTTAGACTCACTCCGCCGGTTATGATAATTAACTTGCTCTGCTCTAGAGAATTTTCGAGCATTAATGTAATCTCAGAGATCATATTTGTCACTGAGATAAAGGAATGAACGCTAAGGATCTCTCTATTGTTGTGGTCTTTGAAGAATTATATGACTTTCTTTCTAAAAATATATTTTTTTTATCCCTTTTTAATATTAATTATCATTTTCCTCTAGTCAAGTTAATTCACGTTGATCAAACTAGATCATATCAAAATTACTCGCATTTTTATTTACTTAAAAATTATTTTTATCACAATTTATTCACAAAATAGAATAGCTCTGTTCCTAACTGATCTGGATTTTAAAAAGATGAGTTTTGTCTCTTTTTTTTTTTTTTTTGGTAAAGAATTATACTTTAGCAACATATGCACTTATTTGTTTCTCTCTGATCAGGGGAGGCAATGCCTAATTAATAATGAGAAAAAAAATATTTATCGATTGATGACTCCAACGAGATTTTGATGACTTAAATGGTCATTGTCCGTCAACTTGGATAAGGTTGCATTGTTAGTGAAATAACAAAGATATTTTTATAAAAAAAAAAAAAATAATAAGAAGAAAAAAATCTATTTGAAATTGAAGAATGCGAGTCACGTGATCAGCGCGTGACTATTCTTCCGCCAAATGAAATCAGTCGTTGCATTGACGGCTACGCAACAAAGAGTTTCTGTTGCTTGTAAATTCCCAATCGTTGGGCGGACGCATACTTCAATTGCACAACTTTTCGACCCCTACTTCGGTTACACATACTTTCTGTTTCCGCACCCGGCGAACTCTGTCAACGGCCAGAACTACCACCTCCACGGTTCCTCCTCCACTTGCCTTCTCCACCGTCACCGTCAAACTGTAGGTTTTGATTGGCAGCAAAATAAAAAATAAAAAATACTCCGTTAAAAAATATTGAATTCTATTTTTTTCATCTTGAACTAAAATACTAAAAATTCTATTTTATTTTTTCATCTTTAACTAAAATACTATAGCATTTTAAAGTTATTATAAATAGTTATAGTTAAACCAATTTTAATATTGATAAACATTATCAACTAATCAATATTAATTCAATATAATTAAAATTTATTAGATATTATTATAAGATTTTAGTAAAAATTATAACAATTTTGGTATGTTACAATAGTTTTAACAAAAGTTAATTTAGTTGAAACTCATTTTATTTGCTTCGTATTATAAAAGTTTTAAATAATAATATTTTTAAAATAAAAAGCCGTCCTGTTAATTTTTAACCTTTTGTATTTCTGCCTAGCTGGTTAAAGAAACACCAAAAATAATTATACGGGGCGGAGTCCTGTAGCCTCGCCTACCTGTCCGCGCAGAAATTTGGCAAGCCGGTGTTCCAGTGAGCGAGAAGATGACAACGAGTTGGAACAACGATGCACAAATCTCGAAGCCGCGAGCAGGAACCCGCACAGAAGTCGGTCCCACATGCATCCAGATTCTTTATTGCTTTAAGGCTGCGGTGGTGATGCAAATGACAAAAAAAATCTCCGCATAGAGAGAAGAAAAAAAAAAAGAGGGCAGGAAAATTATGGCACTTTACTCGATCGTGTGAAGTTTGGCTTCCCCTAAAGATTTGAGGATGAACTCCTGCTAATTTAATTCATTTTTTATTTTTAAATATGCGACAATTTCCTACTTCCTCAACAAGTTTTTTTCTCCTATTTACTTTAAAAAATAAAGTAGTAAGTTTTCCTTTTTACAATTTTTATCAGTTGTGTCTGTGGGAGCTTTAAAGCCTTAAAAGGGTTTTCGTGATCAGTGACAATGAGCGGAGGAGCAGATTGAGAGAGAGAGAGAGAGAGAGAGAGAGAGAGGAAAGCTGCCCGCAGATCCGATGCCCTCATGAGAAATCGCCAACGCGCCGCCCGGCCCGGCCCGACCGCTAACTATGACCCTCCTCCGCTGCCTCCCTTCTCCGCCGGTGGTGGCGGCGCTGGTGGGAGCGAGGAAGGCGTCTACAACATCATCCCCATCCACGATCTTCTCGCCGACCACCCCTGCCTCCGGAACCCGGAGGTGCGCACCGCCATATCTGCGCTGCTCAGAGTGGGGGAGCTCCGGACGCCGCCTTTCGTCCCCTGGCACGCTGGCCTCGACCTTCTCGATTGGCTCGGGTTCTTCTTCGGGTTCCAGCGAGACAACGTCCGCAACCAGCGGGAGCACCTCGTGCTCCTTTTAGCCAACGCTCAGATGCGCCTCCAGCCTCCGCCGACGAACGACCTCGACCTCGACGTCCGCGTCGCCCACCGCCTCCGTAAGAAGCTCCTCCATAACTACACATCCTGGTGCTCCTACCTCGGGCGCAAGTCCAGCGTTTGTATCCGCAACAGCTCTGACACCCGCCGCGAGCTTCTATACCTCGCCCTCTACCTCCTCGTGTGGGGCGAGGCAGCCAACCTCCGTTTTCTTCCTGAGTGCCTCTGCTATATCTACCACTACATGGCTGTTGACCTCGGCCACATCCTGGACGGTCACATCGATGACGCCACCGGTCAGCTAGCCCTCCCAGCCATTACCGGCGAGAATGCTTTTCTCAACCGTGTCGTGGTGCCTATCTACCAGACCATCAAGGGAGAAGTCGATGCGAGCCGCAATGGCACCGCCCCCCACTCCGCCTGGCGCAATTACGACGACATCAACGAGTTCTTCTGGAGCAGCAATTGCTTCGAGCGCCTTCACTGGCCGCCCGATCGTTCCTCGAATTTCTTCGTCACGCCACCCAATAAGGATCGCGTTGGGAAGACAGGTTTCGTAGAGCAGCGTTCCTTTTGGAACGTATTCCGCAGCTTCGACCGCTTGTGGGTTATGCTTATCCTTTTTTTCCAGACTGCTATCATTGTGGCATGGGGCGGTGAGACGTTCCCGTGGCAGAACCTGCAGACCCGGAACGACCAGGTCCATCTCCTTACCATCTTCATCACCTGGGCTGGCCTCCGCCTCCTCCAGTCCATTCTCGACGCTGGCACCCAGTACAGCCTAGTGACTCGCGAGACCAAGCTCCTCGGAGCGCGTATGGTGCTCAAGAGCCTCGTAGCCATCGCGTGGACTGTGGCATTCTCCGTCCTGTACGTTCAAATTTGGAACCAGAGAGACCGAGACCGAGGGTGGTCGCAGGCCGCGAATCAGCGGATTGTGAACTTTCTGGAGGCTGCCATCGTGTTCATCCTCCCGGAACTGCTCGCTCTCCTCCTCTTCGTCCTGCCCTGGGTCCGGAATTTCATAGAGAAAACTAATTGGTGCATTCTTTATGTGCTCACTTGGTGGTTCCAAAGCCGCATTTTTGTTGGCAGAGGGCTCAGAGAATGTTTGGTGGATAACCTGAAGTATTCATGCTTCTGGATTATGGTGCTTATTGCCAAGTTCACCTTCAGCTATTTCCTTCAGATCAAACCGATGGTTGCTCCTACAAAAGCATTGATTGACCTCCAAAATGTACAATATGAATGGCACGAGTTCTTCAGCCGCACCAACCGGTTTGGTGTCGTCATCCTGTGGATTCCGATTGTTCTAATCTATCTGATGGATATCCAGATATGGTACTCCATCTTCTCTTCCTTTGTTGGAGCACTAGTGGGCCTGTTCTCTCACCTCGGAGAGATTCGTGATGTGCATCAATTTAGATTGAGGTTCCAGTTCTTTGCTGGTGCATTGCAGTTCAATCTGATGCACGAGAAACAGCCAGTCCATGGACATGGTACATTGCAGAGCAGATTCAGAGATGCTGTCAATCGGCTGAAGCTAAGGTATGGGTTAGGGCAGCCATACAAAAAGATTGAATCAAATAACGTGGGTCCAAGCAGGTTTGCACTGATATGGAATGAGATCATTCAGGCATTCAGAGAGGAGGATATTATAAGTGATCATGAGTTTGAACTTCTTGAGCTGCCGCCACACATTTGGAATATCCGGGTGATCAGGTGGCCATGCATTCTACTCTGCAACGAACTTCTGCTTGCGCTGAGCCAGGCAAAGGAATGGAAGGCTGATGACAAGCAACATTGGCGTCAGATTAGCAAAAATGAGTACAGACGCTGTGCTGTCATTGAGGCCTATGATAGTATTAAGTACCTGATGATGCATATAATCATAGAAGGAACTGAAGAACATGCTATCATTGGCCGATTGTTTGATGAGTTTGATGCTTGGATCGGGGTAGGGAAATTCACAGTGGAGTACAATACGCTCGTTCTGCAGAATATCTTTGACCAACTGGTCATCCTGCTGGACACATTGATGAAACAAAATAAGGACAAAGTGGTCAACATATTACAAACCCTCTATGACATAGCTACCCGTGACTTTCCCCAAGTAAAGAAGACCAAAGAACAACTTAAAGTATCAGGTTTGGCACCAAGGGGCTCAGGCGGTCTACTCTTTGAGAATGTGGTTGTATTGCCTGATGAACAAGACGATAACTTTTACAGGCAGTTAAGAAGACTGCAGACAATTCTTACATCAAAAGATTCCATGAATAATGTCCCAAAGAACCTTGAGGCTCGGAGGCGCATTGCTTTCTTTAGCAACTCATTGTTCATGAACATGCCTCGAGCTCCTCGGGTGGATAAGATGCAGGCATTTAGCGTCTTGACTCCATATTACAATGAGGAAGTTTTGTACAGCAAAGAGCAGCTTCAGTCTGAAACCGAAGATGGCATCTCTATCATTTTCTATTTGCAGAAAGTTTATGAAGATGAGTGGGCAAATTTTTTGGAGCGTATGCATCGGGATGGTATGGTTGATGAAGAGGAGCTCTGGAATAAAAGGTGTCGAGATCTTCGGCTTTGGGTCTCATATAGGGGTCAAACATTGTCACGCACTGTACGAGGAATGATGTACTACTACAGGGCTCTTAAAATGCTAGCCTTCCTGGATTCTGCTTCTGAGATTGATATAGAGGAAGGAGCAACAGGATTAACATCACCTGATTTCTCAAGGAGGACTAGTAATTTGAATGGTTTGCAGGATGGGGGTGAGTCAAAGTTACAAAAATTTAGCAGAACTGGTAGTAGCGTCAGTTTGTTATTTAAAGGCCATGAACATGGGACTGCTATGATGAAATATACTTATGTGCTTGCTTGCCAGATTTATGGAAGCCAGAAAGATAAGAATGACGCACGTGCCAGTGATATTTTATATTTAATGAAAAAAAATGAAGCTCTCCGAGTGGCCTATGTTGATGAAGTAAAGTCAGGTAGGGATGAAGTAAAGTATTTCTCTGTTCTTGTAAAATATGATCAACGACTGGAGAAAGAGGTGGAGATATACCGGGTCAGGTTACCTGGACCACTGAAGCTTGGAGAAGGCAAGCCAGAGAACCAGAACCATGCCCTCATCTTCACGAGGGGTGATGCAGTGCAAACGATTGACATGAACCAAGATAATTACTTTGAGGAGACCCTCAAGATGCGCAACCTGTTGGAGGAGTACTCCCACACCTATGGCGCTCGGAAACCAACAATCTTGGGAGTCCGAGAATATGTATTTACTGGTTCGGTCTCCTCCCTTGCTCGGTTCATGTCTGCACAAGAGACAAGCTTTGTAACACTTGGACAGAGGGTGCTAGCAAACCCATTGAAGGTCCGAATGCATTACGGGCATCCTGATGTCTTTGATCGCCTTTGGTTTCTTAGTCGTGGTGGCATTAGTAAAGCTTCTAGGGTCATAAACATCAGTGAGGACATATTTGCAGGTTTTAATTGCACACTCCGTCGTGGCAATGTAACCCATCATGAGTATATACAGGTAGGTAAAGGACGAGATGTAGGCTTGAACCAGATTTCTATGTTTGAAGCCAAGGTTGCCAGTGGCAATGGTGAACAGACCTTAAGCAGAGATGTTTATAGGTTGGGCCATAGGTTGGACTTCTTCCGAATGCTCTCCTTCTTCTACACAACTGTGGGATTCTACTTCAACACTATGATGGTAGTACTGACTGTCTATACATTTGTTTGGGGACATCTTTATATGGCTCTTAGTGGTCTGGAGAATTCCATCAAAAACACTGCTGACTCGACTAATAATGCAGCTCTAGGAACTATTCTAAACCAGCAGTTTGTTATCCAGCTTGGACTTTTCACTGCCCTGCCCATGATTATAGAAAACTCCCTTGAGCATGGATTTCTACCTTCAATTTGGGATTTCCTGAAAATGCAGTTCCAACTTGCATCCATGTTCTATACCTTCTCCATGGGAACGAAGGCTCACTATTATGGGCGGACAATCCTTCATGGCGGTGCAAAATATAGGGCAACAGGACGTGGTTTTGTGGTTGAACACAAGAAATTTGCAGAGAATTATAGACTATATGCACGTAGTCATTTCATCAAAGCAATAGAGCTTGGTGTGATATTGACAACATATGCTTCATATAGCCCAGTAGCAAAGAACACTTTCGTTTATATATTACTGACAATTTCTAGCTGGTTTCTGGTGGTATCATGGATCATGGCTCCCTTTGTTTTCAATCCTTCTGGCTTTGATTGGTTAAAAACTGTCTATGACTTTGAGGATTTCATGAACTGGATTTGGTATCCTAGTCTGATTTCAACAACGTCTGAACAGTCTTGGGAGAAATGGTGGAGTGAAGAAAATGATCATCTCCGGGCAACTGGCCTCTGGGGAAAGCTATTGGAGATAGTACTAGATATTCGGTATTTCTTTTTCCAATATGGAATTGTCTATCAGTTAAAAATTTCCAGTGGGAGTCAAAGTGTTGCTGTCTATCTGCTTTCTTGGATATGTGTCGTTGCAGCTGGTGGGACTTTTGTCTTAATGGATTATGCTCGAGACAAGTATGCTGCAAAGAAACACATAAAGTACCGAACCATCCAAGCCTCAGTTATACTCTTTGTGGTATTTGTTATAGTTTTGTTACTGGAGTTTACTTCCTTTGAGATAATTGATATCTTCACCAGCCTATTGGCATTTATTCCAACTGGATGGGGTTTAATTTCGATTGCTCAAGTAATCAAACCATTCATAGAATCGAGTGTGCTATGGGATAGTGTGGTTGCTATTGCTCGTCTGTATGAAATACTTTTAGGAGTGTTCATAATGGCACCAGTAGCATTCATGTCCTGGATGCCTGGGTTCCAGGAAATGCAGACTAGAATTCTGTTCAATGAAGCATTCAGTCGAGGTCTTGAGATATCACGCATACTCACTGGAAAAAAGGAAAATACTATTTGAGGTATATTTCTTGCATTAATATGCTACTTTTCAGTTATACTTGAATGAAAGAAAAGGCAAGTCTAGCTCAGAATTTATGTATAGTTTTGAGTCATTAACACTTCACAGGGATGCTTTTTTTTTTTTGTTGCATTTTTGAACAGGCTTGGATTTTATGGATATATAATCACAAAACTTGACTTTTTGGGGTCATATTCTTAAGTTATGCATCATCCACACGACTTCTGACTATTGAATCTAGTAAAACTGATTTTCTAGTTTTTCGTAGAACCCAAAGAAAATATAGGTTATCATACCAATCTTTTCAAATTATTAGGTTCAAGCACTGGTCACTTTTGTTTGATTTATTTAGTAGCATCAGGTCAGTGATTCTGTGCTTCAATCTTCTACTATTTGATGAACTTATTTTATTGGTTAGCATATATTAACTAATGACTTTTCATGTGTCTGTTACTGTTATAATTAGATAGAGTAAATTTTATTTTGACCTGTACAGTTTTTGTTTTCCCCAAATTGGAATATGAAAATGTTTTTTTTTGCCTCAATTTCTCCAGAAAATATATTTGGAAGCAAACAATATGCAAGGACAACAAAGTTGCGCTAATATGCATATTGAGGTAAAAGAAATAATTAAATAGCTATATTTATTTGGCTTGTGCCAAAGTTAAAGCATCTAAAAATAATGCACTCCCAATGATTTACCCATGCAATTTCAGGATTAACTAGTTACAAAACTCATAAAAAAAGACCTATAGTTTTATTAAAACTGAAGATGAGATAACAGGAAGGATTGAGGCAACTTTTAGTGGCATAAGGCATCATTTAGTGGAACAAAGATTGCCTAACTCAGAAATAAATACTCTACTCCCCATAAATAATCTCTCTTTAGTTATTTCCCTTTAACATAATTAAAATTAACTAGTTTGTAGTGACTTAATCAATTAAAATCTTACATTTTGTAAAACCCACAAATAAAAGCTTCTTAGCTTAAAACTGCTCCTTTTTCTGCATCATTTGCGCTGTGTTTTTTTAACACTCAAATTTGATAAATTTGTTGCAATATTAATTTTTAGTTGCTAATAAAAATGCCATAAATATCCATGTACTTTATTTTAGAAAAGATTGCCATCATCAATTTGTTGTTGTTTGGGTTAACATTTGACAACTTTCTAAACCATAAAATGTAAATTTAGACAAAAATGATATGGTCAAATTGAAAATTTTATGGAACCAGACGGCCCAATAAGGTATACCTAGACTTCACCCTTTTTGCAGAGTGCTATAAAAATACCCTCTAGGTTTTTATTACATTGCAGGATTTCTCTTATGCTTCACAAATCTAGTTAGTGAATATGTCCTGACAATGGGCCAACTCAAGTGGAAAAGCAGAAAGATAAGCCTTACAAAAGTTCAGGAACAAACATGGAAATAGATAAACTAATCCGAGACATGTGTTTTATGATTATATCTAATAAAAATAGTTAAATTGGAATAATGATAAGGATAGGATTTAACATTTTAGTACGCCTAACCAGCAAATTGGATCTTTTTGTACATTCGAGTTCAAAAGGACTTTTATTCCCTATTGGAAATTTATTTTTTGAGTTTCTCCTACTTTGCATCATTTCAGATCAGACTAAAATTGGGTGTTATTCTACCTGATGGCCATATGTACTAGTAAGCTAAGTATGCTTATTGCTGGACACTGGAGTAATAATGCTTTTAGTAGGTCTTTGTTCTGCTATGTGCTTTTCTAAAAATTAGTTCATGGAAGCTCCTTGAGTGGAATTATGGATCATAAAGTTATTCATTGTAAATGACTGAATGGTAGCAGTTGATATGCTGACTGTACTCTTACTACTAGTAGTAATGTTGTTAGTGGTAACTTCAATTAAATCTAGTTGTGGATTTAGAGCTCAGAAATATGATTCAAGTTCCATACACTGTATTTGGCTGCTCACAAAATGCTAAAACTGTTGTTACCATCAACAATATGAGATGGAAATTTTTATGAAGGTTTTTTCTGTCCCTACATTTGGTCAAAATCGAGCTTCAAAAGAGCCAACAATCTGAGACAAACATTCACCATGCTAGCTTTATATCTTTCTTGTTTCATGCGCAAATGTAGCATTATTTATTTAATCACTTATTTTGCATCTGATACTAATACTACGTTTTCTTGCAGGTAAATTTTCACAGCGGGTTTGGTTGGTGAAGGTGATCCTGCCCTATATGTGGTGCATTTCACATGCAACTTCCAGGTGGAAATACATCCTACCTTAATTCTAGTTTTGGAATCTAGTCAGTTCTCATTCCTTTGCAATGGGATGATATGTAAATATCTCATTTTGAAACTTGATTCACCTGGCTATCTTAGGTGTTGCCTTAAGATTCAAGAAATTTATTTTTAAAAAAACTCTGAAGTGGTTCTCGACACTTGCATCTTTGATTCTTGGGGTAGCTCTTTAACTTTTCTTCTGAGAAACTTGTTACTAGCAAAAGACATCTATGTTTCACAAAGGCTCCTAGATTAGCACCAACCTAGATGGGCAGTACAGAGGGTATGCATTTTGAATAATGACAATTACCAATTCCACTGGTGGTACTTTTGCTTCCCTTGTGCCCAACGTACCTCTTCCACTCTTGCAAAATATCAAAAATGCTTAATTGGCAAAATGTTGTCAGGATATATTTTTGTATAGAGTAGTTTGGCCTTCCTTGCGAAACACACCACCATCCTCGTGATCTTTTAATGTTTGCATTCATGTCGAGTCTTGCATTCATATTGAATCCAATTATTAGTCTGAGTTGCTAACCTTCTAATGTGATCATGTGTAGAAATTCAATACTCAGAACTCTCAGTTCGTGATGCCATTTACTTTTTGTATACATTTGAAACAGGACAATCATGAATTGTTATGCATGTGTTCCTTTGAACCAACATACTGTTTATACAAATTTCTTGTAGTACCGCTATTGCTCATTTGCTAGGCTTGCGAGAGATGACATAAATAAATGGGGAGAAAAAGAGTTCAAGCAACAATAAGTCATGCTATATTGGCTGCAATATTGGCTTGTGAGAGCAAGCAAATGTTCTAGAGATGTACCGGATGAATTACCCGCCATGTGATTGCATTCTTATCTCCCACTGTAAGTTTGGTTAACCAAATGAAAGCGAACATGAGTGAAACATTGATTGCTATATTTATTGATAAATTATTTATCACAAAAGTTTAAGTTGTTAGGAAAAGAAACGCTCTGTTATGGATATATATCTTCTAGTTTTATATGTGAGTGGTTATGTTTGGTTGATTTGTTCAAGTCTAACATGAATTAAGGAGATAAGCATGAGCAAAATTGGACCAGCATTTTGTGTTTATCATGTTATAGTTGATTGGTTACGTATTTTGTCAAATGCTCGAGCCAAAAAAAATCAAGGTACATTTATATATATTTATTAGTGATTTCCTAGGGACGGGATAGAATTATGTAGTACTTTTTTTTTATTGTGGAATGATATAAATAGTTTATTCACATTCTTATCTTTGGTTTGCTGGAATGCTGTAATAAATACGGAATAGTTTCTAAAATATTGATATTCCTGTAATAAATATTTTGCCTACTTTGCGTAGTCTCCTTAGTTCACTTGACCAATTTGACCTGTTGACCAATCCCATGTATAGACTCATTTGGTTTGTTTGGCGCAGTCAATCCATTTAGATTTGTTTCTTCAACTTGGCCCCTTTTGCCTAATCTATTCAACTAGTTAGGTTTTTGGCCAATCCATCCCATTCGGTGCACTCAGCTCAACCTTCGAATATCCAACTTGCTTAACTTGTTTGATGACCTGCTTGGTCTATGTAGATGCCTTATTAGCTTGGCTTGTTAGCTTCACTTGCTCAACTCTTCCACTTAAATTAGGGATTGTTTTGGACGATGGAATTTTGGAATAATGAAATAATTAACTAAAAAGGCTTGTGATGGTTACAATTCTATGAAATTGGTTGTCCAAATTCATCTCTTTAGCCACAGAAAAGGGTATTCATTCTGTCAGAATTTATTGATTTAATAGCAGCTACTTATCAACCAAAACGATTTCTCAGCGTTTACCTATAGTCACAAACGTATTTCAATTAACGATACCCCAACTAAGGACGAAACATTTCGATCAACTCAAGGTTTGTAAGTAAATAAACCAGATGCAAGAAAGGGGGAAAATAAAAAGATTTACAACTTTGTCTGTACAGTCCATAATCTTTGTAGCTGTCAAGTAAATCTTGATATATGCTATATATTCTATGATTGATTTGTTGTTCATGATTCTTTATATATATATACTTTTGTGGTCGCTACAAATGTGTTCATTGACGAGTGCAACTCGTTAAATCAAGAACCGAAAGACACAGTTAATAACCGAAGACAAAGCGGTTCAAAGATTCTGATTAAATTAGTCGGGTTAACTTATGGCTTCAGACGTCGCTATGGTTTTTGATAATAATGCGTCTCCATGCACCTCTCTGTCTTTTTTATTTTTTTAAAAATAGCTTAGCTAAGAAATAAATTTTAAACTTTAGATCCTGACAAAAAGTAGCTTTTGAGACCCTTAGCTTATCATGGTTGATCATTCTCATGCTGATTTTTTGACAACCAACTTTCAATTGACGCCTTCTCGGCCATGCTTTATTCTTTATAATATAAATAGATAGATATTTGTTCCAGTTGCCACTATGCTATCTTATGACTTAAAAACTAAAAGAAGGTTGGACCCGACGACAATGAAGCTTTAAATTAAAACCTTGAGTATCTAATTTGAAGGATAAATAAATAAATAACCAGATTCGGTGGTCTATGCCACATCAATCGCTACGAGTACATTGATGCTCTTTAAATTAAATGTAATTTTTTTGTATTTTCATTTTATTGAGCGAATCAAACTAGCAAAGGGCCTTTTTTGTTTTTTCCTCCTGTACATCAAGATGAATGCAGAAACCGTGGACCGTAATACAAATCCCAAACAAGTAAAGCTTTAAAAACACCACCGTTATTTTACTCTTTAGTTCGTCAAAGTACAAATTGTGGTTCACAAACACGAGCTTTCGTCAATACAAAAACAAAAGAGAAGACAAACGAGTTTTCTACAAACTTCAAATCCTCTATAAACTACTGCTGCTAAAGCTTTAAATCGTCAACAATAGTTACCATCTTGCAGAGCAAAAGGAAAGTAATGGACCTTGGTAGACAACGCAGTTGCATGTAAAATACACCTGTGGAGTAACTCCACGCAACAAAAAGTGCCTATTAGAGAAATTTTTAGCAAAATCAAGACAGAAAGTGTTTTGAAAGAAAACATTTCACACATTCTACACAATGCATGCTTATAGCTACAAAATTTTTATGAAACAAAAATAAGGTTTTTGAAGCAACAATCCAGTATTAAATCCTAACTTTGAATCATCTTAGGCTGCATCAAACACACAAGACATGAAGTTCCAACAGGAAGCACCTCCATTGTATTCATGCAGGTAGCGACGGAAAGCCAGCCATAAGTGCATAAACCTTCGAACCCTTGCTATTCCCACAAGTCTGGCCGCTTCCTTTGCGAACCTAAGTTGAGCAACAGCCAACTTTCTTAACAGCTGAAACATCATCCTTACCAACATTGATTGTCTGTCCCTTTGGCAAAGCAGCTGAATCTTCACCAGCTTCAAGTGCCTTCCTACTCACAACATTATAGATCTGAGTGAGCACTTCAGTAAAGGCACCTTCCACATTCAATGATTCCAGCGCAGATGTCTCCATGAAGAAGGTGTGCTCTCTCTCTGCAAAATCCTTTGCATCCTCAGTACTAACAGCTCTAAGATGAGCCAAATCTGCCTTGTTACCCACGAGCATGATGACAATGTTGGGATCAGTGTGGTCCCTTAGTTCCTTCAACCATCTTTCTATGTTCTCAAATGTCGCATGACGAGTAATATCATACACAACTAGTGCACCAACAGCTCCCCGATAATATGCACTTGTGATTGCTCGGTATCTATGGCATCAGATAAGTTATAGTTGCATAAATATTATTTCCAGAAATATCTATCATATATTTTGTAAATAAGAATCTTTTCTAATAAAAGACTTAGTTGATGTATCCCCAAGGGAAAAAAAAAAGCCTATAAACGAAGGTTCAAATACAAAATTCATATTATACTCAAAGACAAAGCGTAACTAAAAAATTCTAATATGATCCAATATTTTAAACTTTGATTTTGAAAGACACAAAGTTAACATTTTTTCAATTTTGTAATATTCTTTTTTAGTTCCTTTTTTCTTTCTACCTTTTTTTTCTCCTTCTCTTTCTTTATTCCTCCACGGATATTCTCCAAAACTTGTGCTACTGTCGTTGCCCTATATAAATGAGCGAGGTAAGAAGAGGAGAAAGAGAAACAAAGAAGGATAAGACAAAGAGGGAGAGATAAAGGAAGAGGAGGGATAGAGGGATGGGACAGGCCAAATAAAAGAGGAAGAGAAAGGAGAAAATGGGAGGATGAAGGAAGAGGGAGAGAAAGGGTAGGAGGCAATTGATGATGGTTGATCGATGGCGGTGTCATAGGAAGAATGGGCAAAGAGGAGAGAGGTAGGAAGAAACAGAGAGACAATAGAAAGAAGGAAAGGAAAATTAAAAAAAAAATAGTTTCAATAGAAAAGAAAAAAAAATCAAATGAGTACATTCTACTTGCTATGCTTTTTAAAATAAATAAAAAAAATATACAATATATTTGATTGAGACATGTAAATATTTAGTGTATCTGACTGGGAATGAAAAAAAAATATACACGTATCGAAGTGAAATATTTAATAGAATTTATATATGAATCTTATAACTAATATAATAATCATGAATGAAGGAATAACCCTTCCAACGATTAACCAGTAGCACAACTTAATATTGACTCCTATAACTTGCTGAACAAGTCGCCTGAGTTACTTGGTTACAAATCATGTTATATTGTTGTAATCAAGTGGTTCCAAATGGATCTCGCTTTAGGATTGACGACGAAGTCACATTGTATCTGGAGTTGATTCTAGGGTCTCCTATCTTGAATTTGCTAGGAATAAAAAAGAGAGAAAAGAAAAGAAATAAAATTAGTTTATTTAAAAGGAAATAGTGAAGATGAAGGAATTTAATTTCATCCGTCTCTATTTTATTTTCATCCATATTAGATGAAGATAGAGAAAAATGGAATTCATACGCCACAAGCACACAAGTGAGAGTATCTCTTTCCTTCAACTATGTCTAAGTGAACAATATAAATAAAGGGAAAAATAAGATGATAGAATTCATTTCTTTCTTTCTTGTCACGTAAACAATTTCATTCCTCTTATTTCCTTCTGTCTTACTAAACACAACATACTTTATACACATTTAGGTTAGGAACTATAAAGGGTTTATCACAACTTTGTGATCAACGGCCATCAAAAATTTTCAGTAAATATGTACGTCATTAACTTTTGTTTCAGGATTTATCTATAGTTGGATCCTCATTTTTAACTTGTGGGGCTAACCATAGCCAAGATTTTGTTATATATAAGAAAATGGATGGCTTAGAATTTGCCACTATGACCTAAAGAGATCCCGCATCCCCGTTTCAAAACTAGTATTTAACTTATTAAGTTCCACTTTTTACCTAGCAAAATAACTAACTGACAAGCCTAGAGTACTTGCAATTCTACTAATAGAATAAGGGTTAATTGCCAAAAACTATTCTGATCATTCCTTCCCTTGATCTGACATTGCTAAGAAGAAAACATTAAATCTTTTTGTTTCCTCAATAGAATTTTGTTGAGTGATATTGATACCCGACTCAAACTTCGAATTTGGCTAAACTTGCAAAAGAATACTTTCAAATTCACCCTTTTTGGTGGAAGTGGGCAATTTATGATTCACAAATAAATGTGATTGAATTAACTTAATTTTCATTTGACTTTGAGGACAAGGGAATCCGTTGAGAATTCTATGCAAATTGCATCTTCCAACTTCTTACGACTAGCTTTAAGATTCTACAATTGTATGGCAGGGACTATGAATCGGTTTGAATTTGGTTTGGTTGTCTATAAGTCTATTGTGGCAGTGGGAAGAAACCTTGACCTTTAAAATGGATATGATGGCTACAGCAAGGGTTGGATGCAGATTGTGACTGGGTCACGAGACTCACAGGTGTGACTCTGACAGGTCTTCGAAAAGGGGACATGAGTTTTGCCTTGTCTTTCTGACCAATGTCTATCATATATAACAATGATACCTCCTGTAGGTGGCATGTTTTCCACATCTTGGTTCTTCATATTTTTTAAGAAAAACATTTAATTTATGAGCTTATAGGTCCCCTTCATCAACATACTAGATCAATAGATCCAGTATAATCTTACATGATAAGAATGCACCATTTACTAAATTTGAGAGGTTCATGTTCAGCGATATGGAGCATGATATGGAGCATGCAAAGTCAGGAACTTAAATTCTTGGATAACCTTTAGCCACTTTTAAATCTTCATACATAATGAATGCAATGTCAGGAACTTAAATTCTTGGATAACCTTTAGCCACTTTTAAATCTTCATACATAACGAAAGATTTTGTAAGCTAGTATATACCATCTCTAAGACAATTGGAGAAACAGAATTCTTAACATTTTTCATTTTGAAAAGAAATTGTTAAACGCTTTGATGTATAGTAAATAACACAAATATAAAAGTTGAAGTGACAGGACAATTTTTCTGGTTAACCAAAATGTAGCATAAATATACACCCAAGTATGGAAAAGATGCATGTTCATGAACCTTTCTAGTTTATATGCATACAAATGTTGTCTATTTAGATGTATTCATCTGCAGACGATTTAAGGATTCGATCAAAAACTCGTAGGCTTCAAATAATATGTCCGTCCAAAACAAGATAAAACAAAACAAAAATAGTTCACTTAAATTTGGGAACAAGCCCTTTACAGTGATTATTTCAAACACGGCTCAATAGATAGATGTCTAGGTCGTTAACAACAACTTGAAGGATACACTTCGAAAACTCCAAACCCTAGTATAACCATTTTATTGAAAACCAATAGGTGTCTTTTCAGCTTTACCGAAGGAAATGGAACACAAGCGAAAAGAACGACTTTAAACAAGATCTTGTTACATCAAGAACGAGAAGGAGGGCATAAATCTGATTAGTGGAACCACATCCCACGCCAGATCTTAGACCAAAGACGATAGCAGAAAATAACATTAACTAGCCGAATAAATGGCTGGATCATTCGGAAATATCAGATCCAAATCGAATTTTCGTATAAATCAAGATAGGATATCTTTAAAAAACAAGGGGGAAAAAGTGGAATAATGCATACCTCTCCTGGCCCGCGGTGTCCCAAATCTGAGCCTTGATAACCTTGTCGTCAACGCGAATAGTTCGGGTGGCGAACTCAACTCCGATAGTGGACTTGGACTCGAGGTTGAACTCGTTCCTTGTAAACCGCGAGAGGAGGTTAGATTTGCCAACGCCAGAATCCCCAATAAGCACCACCTTGAAGAGGTAGTCGTAATCGTCCTCCGCTCTGTATGACATTGCTTCAGCGCCTTCGCAACCACTACCGTCGCCAACTGCACCGCTAGCAACTCCACCGAGAGTTCCTCAGGCTGAAGATCGACTGCAAACTTAGTCTCTGTCCTTCTCTTCTGATTAAGGAAGAGGAAAAAAAGCACGCGATTTGTCGTCGTCGCAGCTGCCGTTAGGGTTCGCCGCTGCCGTGATGAGGGCGAGTTAGCGAGGAGCAGGGGTAAGCGCCTCATTTATTAAATAGTAAAATAAAATCTAATTCAGTTACTTTAAATTACAACCCGAAAACTAACTGCAATTTTAAAGTGCGACCCCAAAACTTAAACTTCGCATGAAGTGTTTTAGGGGGGAAAAAAATTAGAGTCAAGCCTTTGCTCTTCCATTAAATCAAAATAGGAAAAAAAAAATCCTCCTGTTAATTTCCTCTTATTCTTTATTTAAATGCAGCGCTTCAAAATAGTCTAAAATCTTTTAATATATAATCAAACATTAAAAACAATCGAATTTTTAAGATCTGCCGGAGCTAGGCACCAACTAATAAATAGGCTATAACAAATATCTTTTTTTTTTATTGGCAGTAAGATATTTAAATTTAATTAATTTTTAAGAATCGATTCTATTGTATGGATCTCCATAATTTCAGAGTTCAACTGTCACCAACTATATGCATGTTGCCCTGAGAAAATAACACTGAACAAAGCTGGTTATCTGTCACCAACTACACTGTTGCGATGATAATTATCAGAACATGTGACTGTAATTCGATGAGCTGGAATCATGAATTATTAACTTTTTTTTCTTTTTTAAATTATAAAGATTCCGACTGTCGTTAATGGCAACTGGCAAGTGGCGCATATCCACTTGAGCCCCGAGGGTTTTGTTCTTCTTCTCTTTAGCCGCTGAAATTTTAAACAATTGCATTTACTCTTATAATGTGGAAAATCATTGTATATATTTTTCCTCCATTAACTTTGCCAACTTAAAAAGCTCAAACAATGACAATCCCAACTGATGGAGAACAGGAACAGAATTTAACTTTGACTAGGCGAAATCTTAAATTCCTAGGGGATAAAGTCAAAAATGATCGCATCCCGCTTTCCGTTCATCCTCTCGAGGACAGTGATGAGGCCGTGCAATCCCATCTTGTGGTCGCCGTTCGCGATCATCCCCAAGTACAGCTGCCGGCACAGCGCCGTCCCCGGCATCGCCGCGGCCACCGACTTCGTCCCCTGTTCCCCTGCTCCTGCCTTCTCGGCAGCGTCCTCCAGCGCCATTCCCAAATCCTTCACGAAGTACTCCGCGAACCCGCCCGGGGCGAAGTCTCTCCTGGCCACCCGCTCCCCGAAGATTTCCAATATGTTGGACCCTGCCGCGCCGCCCCTCACCGCCTCCACGAACTCCGCCACGCCGAGGCCTGCCCTCTCCGCGAACAGCGCCGCCTCGCTCAGCCCCAGGATGCTGCCCGCCCCCACAATCTGGTTCGCCAGCTTAGCGCTCTGCCCGCTCCCCGCCGGCCCCAGCCAGGTCGCGCGCCCCAGAAGGTCGAACAGCGGCGCAAGCCACCGCACCAAGGCCTCCTCGCCGCCGGCGAAGATCGCGAGCCGCCCCTCACGAGCACCCACGTCGGCGCCAGAAACCGGTGCGTCGACGGACCAGCAGCCCCTGGCGCGTGCGGAGCCTGCGACCTCTCGAGCGAGGGAGGGGTCGCAGGTGGTGCAGTCGACGAGGACGCCGCCGGTGGGGAGGGAAGCGAGGGCACCGGAGGAGGGATGGAGGAGGACGGAGCGAACGTCGGAGGTGCGGCTGACGATAGTGAAGACGACGTCAGCAGACCGGGCAGCGTCGGCGGGGGAGGTGGCGAGGGTGGCGCCAAGGAGGAGGAGGGGGGCAGCCTTCAAGGGGGTGCGGGCGTAGATGGTGAGGTGGTAGCCGGCGGAGAGGAGGCGGGCAGCCATGGGGGCACCCATGATACCGGAGCCGATCCAACCGATGCGGGTGTGCCCGGGACGAATAGGATCGGGGTAGCCGCGGGGCTGGTTCTCCTCCATGGCCATTGTCGTGTCGTGGGCGGCGTGGCTACGTCTGGTTAGTGAATTAGTAGCTCTACAAGTCCATGACCTGAGCTAATAATTCAACGAGTCCACAAAGGCATGCGGATCTACAGTCTTTTTTTACTATCGTTTGTGAGGGCGCTATCAAAGGGATCTACTTCTTATAAATCTAATATTGAATAGAGAGAGACTGATCATTCGTCATCCCGATAGATTCGAGAAATTTCTAATTCAATTCCGAATTGCAAATTAAATTGATTAGTCCATGGGTAAAAAATAAAATAAAAAAACATTTATCATTTTTTAAAAATACTATTTTAAAATGTACATAACCAAAATAATTTTATTGAGAAAAATAAAAGTTCATTTTCTCCTATTAATTGAATTTGATAAATTAAATTAAATTAATATAATAAATACACAGATAAATTATAAATGTTTAACAAAAGAGAAAAACTTTCAATTTTCTCAATAAATTTATCATAAGCTGATCAGTCTTGATCTATAATTCACACGATTATATCGAATGATGAGTTAATAAAATTTAATTCAATCCATTTTCTTATTAAAATCATGGGTTCATTGCATAATGACTAATTCTATATAATTTGCTAAATCAACGAGATTCCCCGCGATGGTATATCCGCCGCTGGAACTTGATCTAACGAACAGTATATCGCCTAATTGGTCAAATTATATGGCCCGCTCTCTTTTTGGTCAAATCGCGTTGTATTCGTGTCAGTATACGACGCGTACCGGGAGAATCCAAGGAACCAGATCTGACACATCTGACCGTAGCTTTGGTAGCTTCCTCCTCCAGGCGCGTGAACCATCTCTTGTCGACGGTGAACGCTGACTTCTCTCGTTGACAATCCATTCAACAAAACTCTTCATATAGTCTCTTCTCACTTCCCCTCATCTTCTATCATTTCCACCTCCGCATCGCCATTTTTCTCATGATGGGAGACGACAGAGAGCTCTTCGGCTATCACGACGACCACCTCGAGTTCTTCCAATCCGTCTCCAATACCCTGCAGGGATTCATGAGTGTTGAGGACTACTGCTTATTAAAGGACTGCCCTGCCGATGTGCCATGGTGGCAGCAGAATGCAGGGTTCGGCTGCCGAGAGGAGGTGGAATTTGAAGCGGAAGAGAACGCCTCCCAGAGGAAGCTCATGCTAACGCAGTCTTCGTTGTCTTCATCATCGCTACAGGAAGTTGGGGAGGAGGAAGAGGAGGTACTGTGAGAGATTGAAGGGATGAGCAAACAAGAATTAGTTGCTGATACGGACAAATTTAAACTTAATGAGTAGGTTTTTAGCTAGGTTTGATATATATATTTATACATACGTATGTATATAGATTTCAATGATTATATAAATTGGATTTGATGATTATATATGCAGGAAGAAACCTAAGAAGAGACGAGAGAAGCGGCTGAGGGAGCCTAGCTTTGCCTTCATCACAAAGTGCGAGGTTGATCATCTTGAAGATGGATATAGGTGGAGAAAATATGGCCAAAAATCAGTAAAAAATAGTCCTTTTCCAAGGTTCGATCTAGATCCTTTTCCCCTCCTGTGATATATATACATGCAGTAGGTACTCTTTAATTATCCTTGATCACATTATTTACCTAATGAACTGTGACAGAAGCTATTATCGGTGCACTACGCAAAAGTGCCCGGTGAGGAAGAGAGTGGAGAGATCATATCAAAATCCATCCACTGTGATCACAACCTATGAAGGGAAACACACGCACGCTAGTGCCGAGACCATTCGTCGACTGCAATATTTTCCGATGGCACCACCTCCACCGGCGGCGGCTGCGCCGAGCTTAATCCATGCACCACCACCACCTTCTGATGCAGCAGCAAGCAGCATCGATCTACAAGGCGGTATTGAACATGTAAAAACGAACACCACTGACATCCAGCATTTCCTATATAATTCTAATTAATTTGAAGCCATCAGTTCAACTTCCTGACTACGATCTCTTGCAAGATGCTATTTGCTGCTCAATATTCATGCAGAGGAATCGACCATGACTGCTGTCTAATTAATTAGGTAACCAATTATAGATCTATATATAATTGCCATTTTCGATCATTTTACATCTCGATTATCGACTCGCGACTCTCAGGTGAGTGAGAATGTGAGATGGACTGATGATTAGTTATGTTATCTATAATTAAGATGACTGAATAAATGTATGTTCTTGTTTACTTATGCCTTGAATTATTATGAATATTCAAATTTAGAAATTTGATTTTCGCACTAATGAATCGATTAGGATCTGATTTTGGCACTAATTGCTCATGATAAATAGATTATCGCGATACGTATGAGTTATGACCAAAAAATATGCAGAAATTTCAAATCCCTCTTACATTGTCTTGATTGTGTTGTGAACATGGAGATCAAATTAGGTAACACATAACAGGAATTATTTTACTATAAATCACTGAAGAAAATGAAACACTATATATGTGAAAATAAGCTTCCAAACAACCCCTTCTCCATCACTCAGTCCTCGATATAAGCACCACCACGTGGTTCAAGCTCCCCCTGTTCCCCACCGCTTCACCTGCCCCGTCAGCCCTCCCTCCGCCATCGGCCATCAAGAACCTTCTCAGTCCTCGCTCCCTCCCAGTCTATCTCGCTCATCCACGCCTCCATCGGAACCACGCTGCCCCTGAGGTTGTACAGCCCTGGACCAGCAGCAGTGCAGCACCCTGCTTTAATTTCCAGCTCCTCCACCATCGACGTACTTGACGCTCTTCATCACGTCTGCATGAAGCGTCGCTCTGGATGTCTCACCGCACTCCTTCCACGCACCTCCGCCGGCATGCGCAACGCCTTGACTTCCCCTCCGCTCTTCATGAACCACCCCACCGGCCCAGTCTGGTACCGTGGTACGGCCAGTTCTTGGTCAGCAGGTCAGGTCGTGAAGAGTCGCTATCCATGTCGCGTTCTGGAACCGCTCCATGACCCTCCTGCGCGTGTCCGCCGCCTCCGGTCACTTATCCGACGAGGTCAACACTCAACCGCACGGCCTCAGCCTGCAGCACCTTTAGCTCGCCCTTCACCCTAGCGTCAGTAAGGCCAGAAAGCGTCAATGAGACCGGAGAAGAGGGCGGAGTCAGGCTTGAGTAGCCACGTGGCCGACCTGGTGCATATGTCCGTTGCGGAAGGCGACGCTGCAAACGTCGATGCGGTTGGTGGTCAGAAGGCCGGCGTTGTGCTGAGGATGCATGGCGTTACCGAGGGCGGAACGTACTTTCATGCGTAGCTTTCACTGGCACGAGACAGGTGCATGGGGGTGGGTCGGAGACGAGGAAGTGTAGGAGCGCAGAAATTTAAAGGAGGTGGCCGGCGCGCGGCAGGGGACTGATTGCGAGGATTGCTTAGGGGATCGGAAGGGTACCTCAAAAATTACCTATTGCCTATCCAACAATTACTGCATATATAGTCAAGATCTTTAAGTGAATGATGAATTTAGGCTGAACTTTAATGATTTTAGATGCATAAATTCACACCGGTTAGTTTATCCATGCAAATTAAATAATGTTTCATCTCAAAATATATACATGTCCTTCATCTAAAAACCTTTAAATTGCCAATATTAGTTACACTCTAATCGTATTAAAATTCACAAAGTGGAACTTAATGTGCATTTTATCTTATTCCTTCTTTTTTTTAACGAAACCACCTCATTAATTAGTAGAATAAAATTTGAATGTTGTTATATTCTATTCAACAGGAAATATATACTATAGTCCTTTATTTACAGTGCTCTTGCAATAACTAATTAAATTTCACTTTGGACGCACAATTTTTCACTTCGATCTAGCGCACCTAATCCTTTATGCCGCGATCCAACTTACCCCAAAGTACTCTCTAGCCTAATTTCACCTTGACCCTTGCTACCGTTAACCTGGCACCCAATCACCTAAGCCTATCTAACTACTTTTCGATTAAATCCAACCTACTTTGGTTGACCTAGTTGCAGTTCGACGACCAAACTAAGCCTGACACTCCATTAATTTGCTTCAGCCGAACCACTAGAAATTCGATCAAATAAATCTGACTCTCCAGTCAACACAATCAGACTGTTTCTAACTTGATCTTCTCTAGTCAATTCTCTAGCCAAGAGTAGTTAACAGCTAGCAAACTTTCGCTAGTCTTCACCATGACGTTGCTTATGATTTTTTTATGCATAAGCCATACAATATTTGATCAAATCTGAGGGAATTCCTTCTTTTTTAAAAGAAGAAGAAGAAGAAGAAGAAGAAGAAGATCTCTTCACAAAGTTTCTCTCGCATCAGCATATATTTACTATGACTCTGAAGATAGATGCAGAGAAGTGCCTTTAGTTGTAAAGTTCCCTGCAAAAGAAGTTGATGCTGATAACATCTACACTAGTAGCTAGCTATTCCCGGGAGGCTGAAGGAATTCGACTTCATTATCTTGTTAAAAAAAAAAAAAAAAAAACTTAATTTAATTCCATCTGAAACAGTAAAGAATGTGATCCTGATTCAATTCTTCCCTTGTTTGAATTAATCCAAAAGGCATTAGATTCTTCACATATAACCACACTACCACTGCATCACACAACTTGTAAAACTGACCTAAAGGAGGACCACAGGGTCGAGAATGATGCCAAACGATGAGAATAGTTTCTGTTGATTTGTGCAATATAACCCTGGAATTAAGGCAAATGATATGGATTCTTACTATCACTTGGAATCTGTATCACAAGGGACACTTTTCTTCAGATTGGTTTTGAGAATCTGGTCAGTCTTTTGCTCAGCAGAAAAGCAAATCTTAGCTAGGTCTCATTCCTGTCTCTGAGCCAAATCCTGTATGTAATATTATGTTGCCAAAAAAAAATAAAGGAACTGACAGGATTTGGGGGTTGAGATCACATTGACTTCATCCATTGAAGTAAATACTATTGAGAAATCTCTCACCGAAAAGAGTTCCCATCCTTTTGGGTCCTTACTCTCGCAGCATCCAACAGCCCCTCTGTTGCCAAAGAATCTATGTAGAGATCCAAATTCACTGGAACTTGGTCAAGAGAGGAATCTGAGGTTGTGGCAATCAATCAAAAGATTTATTGCTTATTCTAAATCTACCATTTCAATTCCATATGTAAATTATTTTTATTCTCCAACTGGTCTGTCTCCGCTGGAATAGTAACCTCCGATCCCTTCCCCTTATAAATAGCAGCCATACCAGTTCATCCAACTCCAACACCAACTGGTCTCCATTGCTTACTTCTTACAAAGTATCTAGTATGGCATCGAGTTCAATCACCTCTTCCTCCTCGCCGTGGACCACGAAGCAGAACAAGATGTTCGAGAAGGCCTTGGCGGTGTACGACAAGGATACGCCCGACCGTTGGCACAACGTCGCTCGTGCTGTCGGTGGAAAAACCATTGATGAAGTGAAGCACCACTATGAGCTGCTCGTTGAGGACATACGCCTCATCGAGAAAGGCCACTTGCCCTATTCTCACTACCTTTCTTCCGCAAGAAGAGGTACTTCTCTCTAAAAATTACTCTTTTTCTCTCCAAACAACTTAAACTTTTCCAATAATTTTGCCATTTTGTAGCAGGTTGAAGTAGATCAAAGGATTCATCTCCTCTTACAGATCAGCCAGGAAAAAGATCTTATCAAAAAAATCTAAGAAAGATTATTGTAATACCTTCTCTATCTAATTTTAATCTGTAACCGAAAACTGTATATCTCTGTATTGACTATTTAAGGTACGCAGGCTTGCTTCATAGTTTCAGTTTCTATCTGATGTACTTAATTATACATTAACATCTCTTCGGACCGTTCCATATATTTAGGAGGAAAGTAAATCAAGAATTCACATTTGGACGAATATTTTATCAATTTAAACATGAAGATTCCGTAACGGAATTTTTTGATAAAAAAAAAAGGATAGACCACAGTGAAAAGTCAACTATAAAATCGATTTTTTATTTGCAGAATTGTAGTGGGCTTTACAGGTAATAATATGCTTTTCAATTGACTAAACAAATTTATTTTTTCTTAATGTACCTATATTAATTATCTATTGGCTGAAAAGAAAAAAAATTATTAAACATAAGTTTCTGTTGCGTGAAATATTAATTAGAAACCCTGAAAAATGTTTTCTAGAAAAGACTTTGTGAAATAAATATATTTGTCTCTCTGTCTAATCACTACCAAAAAATATAATAATTAGCGACGAATTTAAAAAAAAAATCGTTGCAAAATAAATTAGCGACGAATTTAGCGACAAAAATATTTTCGTTGCGGATAAAGCGTCGCAAATATTAGCGACAAAAATAGCGACGAATTTTAGCGACGAAATTAGGGACGAATTTAAATTTTAAATCGCTAATTTTGTTCGAAGATTCTGAAGAATTCAAAAATTAAATGCCAATTTTAAACGTCATAAAAATTTGCGGCAATTTTAAATCGTCGCAAATTTTTTCGGACAATTAATTTTAGATTGCTAATTTTCGCGACGAAAAAAATTAAATCGTCATAAAACTTTCTGACGAAAAAATAAATTCATCATGAAAATTCACGTGAAATAACGATTTCGTTGGTAAATTCTTGATACAAATTAAATCGCCATAAATTTCATCATTGAATTTATCACAAATTTAAATCGCAAAAACCATATTTCGCGATGAATTCTTTTTCATTACCAAATTTTTTGACGAATTAAATTTTAAATCATAAATTTAAATCATAAAATTCGTTCGAATTTATCATGAGTTAGTTTACGTTGCTAAATTAAATCGCTAATTTAATAAATTCGTCATTCGTCCAGTAATTCTCGAATTTAGTAACGAATTTGTATTTTTGTCACTAAATTTGTCGCTAAATAAAAAAAAATTTAACAGGCTCTATCCGTTTCGATATTCTATCGTATATATAAATTTCACACACACAAAACAAAACACAATAAGTTTTAATATCCAAATAAATACATTCAATACAAACAAAACACACACACATTCAATACAACAAAATAATATTCAATAATATCCAAAAATATTTCATATCAAAATAAATACAAACTAACACAATAAGTTAAGAACAATACAACATTCCAAATAAAAAGTTATATCGTACAACATTTCAAACATCAACATAGTTCTGATATCCAAATAACAATATCCACACAAAAGATCTCAACACATGCGAAAGAAAAAAGAAAAGAGCATCTGCTAAACAATGGTCGACATTCTTCTACCTACATTATAAAAGAAACAAACAAAAAGTATCATACATAAAAAAAAAACTATATACTAACACGAAAATAAATATGCAAAGACTTACAATGATATGCATTTTCAACCGCCATAAGGATTGACTTCATCGATCATTCCTGTTTAAAGCAAAATAAAAAGTACTAATCAAAAATTAAAAAAATGAAGGATTAACAAACTCAATAAATTAAAAAATTTTAAAAGTACTAATTACAAATATGCATACAACATCATCATCGTCGCCACCATCATCGTCATTATTAGGAGGAATATGACTTGGACTGTAATTAAATCAAATGCGTGATAAGAAAGGCTTGTTGTCGTCGCATTTCTATCATTTCTTGATCCCTTTGTGAGTTTTGTTGTTGTATTTCTAGAATTTGCTGATCTCTTTCAAGTATTATGCCCTTCAAATTGCTAACCTCCTCAGTTAAGTTATGTATCTGTGTCTCTACTGCTGGTGGAGTAGAAGAAATAGATCTACGAGGAACATTATGCATTCTGCTCAGAGAACCTATACCTAATATCCTTCCCCCTTTTGCTCCTCCACTCGCCTCAAGCCATAAATCCAAATTATTACTAACAGATGGCTCAGATCCCTCATTATCACCGTCATCTCCTGAAATTCTCTGAGATGAGGATAACTGATCATATCTCTCCTATACAAAATTAAAATTTTAATCATAGCATATACATAACTAACAGAATTAAAGTTATAAAGTAAGTTTAAAGATTAATTCAAACCTTAATTGTTCTGGCTCTATCTCCACTCCAAGTCTTATCTTTTTTTTGGAAAGTGTGAACGAAAGTATCTATAAATTCCGGCTCCTTTCCCAATTCCTTAAACTAAATATAAGAATGTTAGAAATAAAATAATAATCTGAAATAAATTTAAAAACTAATTGTAGAATTAAAAAATTACCAATCTACGTGAATGCTCCTCGATATTTATAGATCCTCCCGCATATGTTGCAGATAAGTCTCCAGAATTACATGCTTGATTTAATTTATTCTGTTGGCTCCTTTTTTTGCTCTCATCAGATTGCCAATAATTGAAGATTTTACTCCAATTTTTCGGCGTGACACAGGCTGGTTTTTTTTCAGTACTTTTGGCATGACTTAATACATATCGGATATGATCGCCACATTTTTTTTAAAAAATTCTTTTAACTTCCAAGTCTTGAGTAGGGTCCCAAATAGATGTCCGCTGAGATAAAAAAACAATTGATTATATAATCACTTATTTAATATATAAAATGAATCAATTATACCTTAAACTCGCTCCACCATAGTTCTTTTGTAGGTCCTGTACTTGAGTATGACAATGAGTCTCCTCTCCAATAGTTATTCACGATTTTATTGATCTCGCGAATAACAGTCACAGAATTTTCAAACCTACAATAAAGTAAAAAAAAATTGGATAAATAATTAAGATAGTTTAAAAATTATAATATTTATATTACTTACGAATCTCCAATCGAAAATATATACGGTCGACTTTCGATATTCTCAGTAGAGGAGTGTTTGGCGGGTACAGGTGAATTTGAATGGGAAGGCCCTGCCGGTGAATGAAATGGTACTGGCGACTGATCATGTGAAGGTCCAGCCTGATCAGGGGGGCATGTAGGTATAGTGCTGGCAGACGGTGAATCAGTCTGGCCAGTACTAGTACTATGTCATCTCTGGCCACCACGTCGAAACTATCAACCAAAATCAAAATTAGAATAAAGCAAATAAAACTTTTATGCTTAATGAAGAACATGAAAAACTTACAATATTCATAATGAAGATATGAGAGACTGCGAGAAGCTACGATGATGTCACCTCTGATAACCTATAAGAACAAAATATACACAACATACAGAGACAAAAGATATAAATTTAACAATGAGACATTATATAAACAAATAATTGAGCTAAGAAATTTGGTAAAATTATAGTTTAAAACTAAAATTATATAAAAAAAAATTTACCCTAGACGTCAAAATTCAAAGTCCTCATTATCATCTTCCTCATCCTCATCCTCGGTCTCCTCCTCCTCGTCCTCCTCGTCCTCGTCCTCCTCCTCCCCCTCCCCCTCCTCCTCCTCCTCATCATCATCAATTTCAGTTGCATCCACGTTTATCACTACTCCGCTGGGATCTCGTAACGTTGGAATAATATATTCATCGGTATGAAACATATTTGTAACTTTGTCTTGTTGATATGCAATGTCTTGTCAGCGCTCTTCAATTTTTTTTCGTGCTTTTGTTTTACAAACAGCCCACCATTCATTTTTGTCACGCTTCAAACTAGGATATGGAGCATAGAAAACTTGAATCGCTTGTTGTGCCAAAATAAATGGTTCATATCTCTTATACAATCTTTTATGATTTATTTCAACCAAATTATACTGTGGATGCACCTTCATCCCTCTGACGGGGTCAAACCAGCTACACATAAATAAGATAACTCGCATTTCTGGACCAGGATATTCAATCGCTATAATTTCATCCAGCAAACCATAAAATTCATTGCTTGCACCTCCATCATTGGAAGACTAAACACATACTCCACTATTCATTGTACTCTTTCCATTTCTATATTCTTGAGTATGGAAATTATAGTCGTTTATGAAATATGTTGGCCAAGTGCGTACCATTGCTTTTGGATCCCATGATAGATGGATTAGCAATTCTTGCTGAACGTGAGCTTGATTAGCATAAATCTATACTCAAATGAAAATGATATTTATTTAAAAGTTAAGATATGTGTAAACAAAAATGAGGTAATTAAAACTGCTTACATATGATTTAAACCATGGTGCAAATTCTTGATCGCAGAAGTGATCAAACTCACGTGTCGAGATTTCAGAATATAAGTTTTGGAAAATCCTATAATAAAAAATTGAATTATAACATAAAAAATTTAACACTTAACGAAGAAATAGGAAATATATACTAACTTGAAATATGGCGATACTTCTGGACAATTAAGTAAAACATATGTCTGGGCTGCCCGCCATTCTTGATCAGTTAAGTATCGTTGCTTACACGGTCCACTTGGTCGACCAAGATAATTAAAAATTGAGAATGAATTCAAATTGGGATCGACAGGACCTTCATCATTCCTTCCGGATTTCCGTCTTTTAGTCTGAACGTGAGGCTCAAAATAATATGATGCAAAAGTTGTTACTTCCTCCACAATATATGCATTCACAATAGAGGCTTCAACATGTGCCTTATTTTTCACTTTTTTCTTCAAATGATATAAGAATCTGATTGTAATATAACAAATTGTATTAGAAATGAATATATAAATAAATTATAAATTTTTATGCAATAATAACGAAGTATAGAATATGCAAATTATACCTTTCAAAAGGATACATCCATCGATAATGAACTGGTCCTCCAATTTTGGCCTCATATGACAAGTGAACCAAAAGATGTTCCATTGAATCAAAAAATGCTGGCGGAAAAATCCTTTCTAAATTGCACAAAATGATTGGAATGTCTCTCTCTAACTTCTCCATGTGTGAATATCCCAAAACTATTGATTACCGTTTCAACATCCATAAACTCAACATTACTAGATGTGAAATTTAAAAACTCTTTCAACCCACTCATAAATTCATCAGTTAAACCCCGACGTTCAGGTAAATTCCTATTATACATCCAACTCTTTTCACGCTGCATTATGTCTGTTTTCAATAAATTATATTAATAAAAACTCCTAGAAAATACAATAATACGAATATGCAGTTAGTTCACATATGAATTCACTATGTTTAACTATCTTTAAACAGAGACAAAGAAAGACAACAGTTCAGAACATAGTGTGGTCTCCTTGGCAAACTAACAACATTGAGGAGAACTAACATGTAATTGATATGGAAAGAGAATTTGTTGTTCATGGGGATGAGAGGACACACACAAAACAATGTTGTTGAATGTCATTGTCAACAGATTTTGCAGATGCATAAGACCATAGACGTCAACAAATCAATAGCACAGTTTGAATGTAATTAAGGTATTTTGCATTTCGAGAATGCATAACGTTTGGCAAAAATGTAAAATAGTTGTAATGAGTTGCAGATTCTGATGGTGTATGTGAATGTTTATGAAATGGTTATGTGTCATATCCTTGAATTTTATCATGCTTGAAAACTTATATTATATATGTTACATGAGTTGCATGTTTGCAAAATGTTTCAATAAACATATAATATGTTTCCATGTATTACTGCATTTAGTATACATTATCCTTTGTTATAAAAAGACATCTCACAATCTTATGCTAACCACCATAGCATTAAGGTGTCAATGAATTGGGCCCAGGCATAAAAATCTGTAAGATTATGGTAAAATCATGGAGTCCCAGTATGGTTTTGAATAGAATGCATCGGGCGCAACCTATACCATACCACTCTAGATCAACACAGAAAATTAATAATAATATAAATTTCAATATAAAAAATAACACTGATTTTAAAAAAATATATATTATACCACTGGTGGCTGCTGCGTCTCCTCACGTGATCGATGGTCGTCGGCGTCTCCTGGCTGCCGGACCTCTCAGACGAGACCTAATCGGTGGCTAACCGTGGTGTCAGCGTGGCGCGTGGCACGAAGTCTCGGACAGCATGGGAGAGGGCTCGGCGCGTGGTCGTGGCCGAACAGCTCGCGGTCGAGCAAGTGGCGGCGTGGTCAGCGCGTAGCAAGTCTCTGACAATGGGGAGGGCTCGGGAGCGCGTGGTCGTGGCCGGACGGGCTCGCGGGCTGGCGGCGTGGCGCCGGCCGTGGCGGGCTCGAGGCACCGGCGACCTCGCCGGACGACACCGCTCGCGTTGGGGGCACGCGGCGATCGAGCTAGGATCGCGACGACGAGCACACTTTGCGGCTCATGGCCGGGCCTCGTGGCGGCGAGCGTGCTCGCGGACAGGCCGCTCCGATGATGTCGGGCGCGGACGGTGAAAGGGCGGCGGCGGAGGCTTCGTGCGCGAGGAAATTTGGGATTAGGGCATCGCGGGTGGAAAAAAAATGGAAATTTTGCAACGAATCCAAAGATTCGTTGCAAATATTTTAAAAAAAAAAATAAACCATTTTAAAACCTTAAAATATTTTTTTTTTAAATTTAAAAGTTTACAACGAATCAGTTATTCGTTGCAAATTTGCAACGAATTTGTAGGTTCGTTGCAAATTTGCAACGAATCACAGATTCGTTGTAAATATTTTAAAAAAAATAATAAAAAAAATTGAAAACGTTAACTAATTTTTTAAATATTTTTTTTAATTTAAAACTTTGCAACGAATCGCAGATTCGTTGCAAATAATTTAAAAAATAAAAAAATTTTAAAACCTTAACTGATTTTTTAAATAATTTTTTTTTAATTTAAAATTTGCAACGAATCCGGGATTCGTTGCAAAGTTTTAAAAAATAAAAAATAAAAAAATTTTAAAACATTAACTGATTTTTTAAATAATTTTTTTTTAATTTAAAATTTGCAACGAATTTGCAACGAATCGCAGATTCGTTGCAAATAATTTGCAACGAATCCCGGATTCGTTACAAAGTTTTAAAAAATAAAAAATAAAAAATTTTAAAACATCAATTGATTTTTTAAATTTTTTTTTTAATTTAAAATTTACAACGAATCGCAGATTCGTTCCAAATTTTTAAAAACTAAAAAATAAAAAAAAATTAAAACATTAACTGATTTTTTAAATATTTTTTTTTAATTTAAAACTTTGCAACGAATAGCAGATTCGTTGCAAATATTTTTTAAAAATTAAATTAAAAAACTTAAAAATCGTTAATTGAATTTTTTTAATATTTTTTTTATAAAATTAAGTGTTTGCAACGAATCTATGGATTCGTTGCAAAATTAACAACGAATCCATATATTCGTAGCAAATATTTTTTTATTTTAAAATAAATAAAATACTTTAAACTCGTAAACTAACTTACAGCTATCCGAATGAGATAAATTCAGTGTCAATATGTTCGTCTAGTTCTTCTCATTATATAAATATCATCAAAAAAATTTTAATCCCGGCATTTTTGAATATCGTTCTGTCTGAGAAATCTAATTCACGTTCAAAAAATCACGTATCGCAATATTTTTGGTAAATTTAATTTTTAAATATATATATATAATTAGGGGAACTAGACTAACACATTGGAACTTGTTTCATCTCATTCCAAACTCTCTAAGTCACTTAACCAGCTTCGAAGAATTTTTAATATTTTTTTTCTAAAAAACAGCTTTTGCAACGAATCCGTCGATTCGTTGCAAAATTTATTTTATATAATAAAATAAAAATCTGCGACGAATTATGTATTAAATTGCTAAATTTTATGACGAAACATAAATTAAATCGCGATTTTCTGTAACAAATTTATTATTTCGTCGCCAATTAGTGACGAAAACATATTCGTCGCAAAATTTGCAACGAATTTTTGATTCGTTGCAAAAAACTGCGACGAAATATTTTTTTCGTCACTAATTGGCGACGAAAAAAAATTTTCGTCCCCAATTTACGACGAATTTTGCAACGAAAATTAAATGTTGGAAATTTTATAATTTTTACAACTAATTATTTTTCGTCGGAAATTTCGTTATAAATTTGCGGCGAAATATTAAAGTCGTCGCAAAATTTATTGCAGATTTGCAACGAATTATTTTCGTTGCCAAAGTTCGTCACCAAAAAACAGTTTTTTTTTTTTTGTAGTAAATTCCTTCCATTCAATTTTCATGAATAATGTAAGTATATTCATTTCAATAGTGACATTTTTAATTTTTATTTAACAGAATTTGTGATACTTGACAGTGTAAATTAAAATTATCTTCTGATTGACTTAATAAAATATATACCACGTGGATCATAATTTTTTTATTAGTTAATAAAATAAAATTTATTATATAAATATTAGAAATATCTTATTGAGTTGTAATGATGCAAATATTTGAAGATGAAAGTCGATCAATATTTTTGTGAAATTGAAATTTATAATTGTTCTCTATATGGTCAAGTGCACAAGTGCATTATATTTATTATCTTTGACTAGTTAAATATATACAACATTTGCTATAGATACAGTGATTTTATATATGCTATATCTACTGCACGAGTCTCTACGTACTTGCTTTGTGACCTCGCCACAAATCCTATATCTCCCTACAACTCCAACCTTTGTTGTCTTTTGCCTTCACTTTGTCTTCTAGCTAGTCTTTTCTATAATTTAGTGACATAGCCAGAAAGTCATTCGAGTCGATTTAAGAAAATTTAAGGGTAAATTTTTCGACGAGAATAAGTTAGATAGCATATAAAAATGATGAATTCGCAAGTATTTCATTAAAGAAAGTACAACTTAAAGTTATTTTCTAATGACATGAAAAAATATCATCATCTATTTATAATTAACTGTGGTTAGCTGTGTGTTTTATAATTTTGGAATCATTTTAAAATAACTTATATAATTGTATGGATGGTTTAATATATCCTTCTTAATAAGAGTGACCTCAAGTTGATCTTTCAAACGTACAGTTAATTAGTCCTTAACAATATTCGGAAAGCGATTAGAATGAGAGACAACGACAGAGAAAATAGAAGTGGCGATGACAAGCACTGACAATAAGTAATGAACATGTATGACATTATATTGATAAACAACACAAAATGTAAGAGCTGTGAATATTGACTTAAAAGTTAAAATAGTGCAGATATATTTATTCTGCACTAAAAAGTTAAAAATTGACGAGTCGATTGACCCGTAGGTAGTTACGTTCAACTATATTCTATTGCAATTTTAGTTTAAAACTAAAATTATTTACAATCTACGTGCATGCAGTGATTGACAAGCTAGCGGTGATTAGTAATAATGGTACGATGGAGCTTTAATTTCTTCTCCTTCAATGAATCCTCCGATCCAAATCAAGTGGAAAATAACCCTCTCAGATATATATTTTGAGTTCGATCGATGAGTTCTAGTAGTCCCCAATCCCATGTTGTTTTCCAATAAGCAGATAGATGGCATTGGATTCATGCTAATTTTCTGAAGCACAAACACTGTAGTACTCTGCAGTAAAATAAACACGTTTTTTTTTCCCTTTTAACTGGCTCAAAACAGAGCCGTGCTTGCGTTGGCGCAATCTGTTTCCTCGATCGGGAAGTAAACTTCAGTTGGATTGTTCCATTTGCGCCCACCGTAATGGCACAGCAACCAGCTCGATGCCTTCATTTCATGACGTGCAAAAGGTACTTAATGCAAGTACCCATCGTCTACGGCTTGCTAGCTGCTTCATCGATAGTAATATATATACATTCCCCCAGCACAGTCAATTATAAGCTAGCACGCACGCAGAAGAGCATAAGAGATGCAGCCATTGTCCGTACTCCTGGATTTCATCTCCGCTAAACAGCACACAGTATTGTATTGCTTTCAAAACATAGTAATCAGTATCCTTTCGTCGAATGCCGAAGCGATGCAAAAAAGATAGACGTTGAGTTTTGTGATGCAGAAAATGGATGTTGAGTTTTGAAGTCGCTGCTCTGACTGGTAAAATGTAGGGTCGTCAGAGGCGTTCACTGCGCTGCTCTGCCCTCTTGCTTGCTATATAAAATGGCAAATGGCAGCCCGTGAGTAGTCTCCAGTCATTGCAGACCACAAGTCGCATCTGTCTAATACAAACAACGTGCCTCTGATCAGAATTGTGGCACGGTACCACTCGTGAGAATTAATAAGTACGCAAAGCAGAATTGTCGCCGCAAAGCTTGTCCATTGGGAAATTTATAAAAGGACTCGTGGAATAATTAATGTGCTAATCATATTTAAAGGTACATCTTTTTTGTTTTTATAAGTCTTCAAAAATATTCCTCGATCTAATCCCTCGATTTATTTTCATCCAACCGTAAATAGATGACTAAATGTTACAACCGAGTAATTACAGCTGCTAAGCATTTTTAGTTAAAAAATATTTGATTTTTTTTTTAAATATGTAATGTTATACACATAATATATATATATATATAAATCCTTTCACCTGGGCGCCTGCCCTCACGCGCGCACGGCGACGCGCAGGAGCAGGCGCCCAGGTGATATAGGCGCCCTTTCACCTGGGCGCCAGGTGAAAGGATTTGTATATATATCATGGACAGATTTATTTTTAAACTTTTCTCTCTTCGAACTATAAATATTTTTTTCTTATGCACATACATACACTAGCTAGGCGGAAATGCATGGATCGAGCAAATTAAAGGAGTTGGGAGAAACACATTTTGGAAAATCTGTGAAAGTAGCAGGGACTGTATTCCATAATTTTAAGTGCGCGGTTTGTTGTCAAAACGAAGGAAATTGCAGAATGATCTATGGAACAAGGTTGCGATATCTATTAATGTGTATGATGTATCTGTATATTGCAAGCTTTGTTAAAAAAATAAATAAATAAAATTGTAGGGGATGGTTTTCTTTTGTTGTGTGTGGGGTACTAGTTAACTAAGATCCGCATTTAGACCGTGTCAAATCAATCAGTTAGATTTTGATTCCGATTCCCATTGAAAGGCTATCAATTTCTTTTCCCGTAAGATTTAAATTTAAAATTTCTCACATGTATCAATTTAGTTTGAATTGAAAATCTTCTAACTGAACCTCGCCTGACTGAGTTTGTATTGCATTAATTGCTTGCATCAAATTTGAGCCATCGCCGATGGAAAAGAATTCCAAAAGGAAGTCCTCGTCGGCTCTCCTTCTCCAAGTTGGAAAAAGAGTTTTTCTTTGGTTGTAATTGAAAACCCACCTCGATTTTAGATATCCATAGTCCATAGATATAACACACAGTCACTGAGAGAGATGAATGAATATTATGCAGGGGAAAAAAAGTTCGAGAGATCAATTCATTGATGATGGAGGTTCACGAGATTCCCAGAAATCACGAGCCCAACAGCGATCGCTAAAGGACGATTCCGGTGGCTTCTTAATCAATAACCTGCTCAATGGATTGAACAAAATTTGGTCACATTTTATCTGGCTTAAATTTAGCAAAAAAGATCAGCGATGTTATCTTGAATTAATGTGATCGAATTAGATAATAACCAGCCTTGTTCCACTATATACTGGAAAGAATGGCTCCAAGAATTGTTAAAAGTAAACAATGGATGCAGATAGACATCCTTTGCAGTTCACAAGTTGAACGATACTGGGAAAAGAAACAGCTCGATCACTTACTTAAAATCGACAACGGCAAATTAAATAAGAAAGTTAATAATGTCCTCGAGCAATAAACCGAAGTAATTCACAGATATGAGAAAATTAACTTTCATTTTCTCAGAGTTTCAAGTCATGGAGCATTTATGCAACGCCATTTGGCATCATTTTGGTAATTCACTAACAAATAACAATCAAAAGGAGGAGCCTAATCGATTAGCTTATGTTTGTTCTTTCCATATATAATGCATGTTCTTTAATTCGTTCGAGGGCATTTGGAAAGTAAAAAGGCATAGCTATCGTAAATCTTCAAGATCAATGGACTCGTCATGTACGTACGATTAACACTCACCAGTGATCATGTTTCTTATACACATCAGGCAGTGCAGTGCATTGCAGCAACCCTCAATTATTCAGCAAATTAATGATGTGCTGGAAGAGAGGCGAGGAACCAAAGACAGTGCTAATTAATTAGTTGTAGAGGAGAATGGGTCCTTGTGCTTTTGTTTTGCTCCTCCTCTCTATCTGGCAGTTGGAGTGGACTAAGCAGCATACTCTTGGACGCCCCGTGAAGAGGCTGCATGAAGCAAGCGGAATGTGATTATATTTTGTCATTGTTCTACAGTTGGAAGCTCCTGGACAAGCATTTAGCGCACTGTAGGATAAATCTCTATCCCAACTACTGGTGATTCCTTCACGAACAAAATTATAAGAACGAAAAAAGGTAGTAACGAAGAGGAAAAAATCGAATCGTCTGGTCCACCTTAAATGATAGAAGAAACTCGGTCGAACTGGATCTTTGATTAATCGATTAGGTAATTAACCTGGAAAGGAATATTTAAATTACTGGTGGGAAATTAAAGTGTTGGGGTGTGCGTGCGTTTTGAGAGAGCGAATGGTTCTTGTGGCTATTTAAACACAAGCTTCCCTCCTCACCCTGCTCAAAACCAGCCGAACTCTTTCTTGTTCTCCTCTTCCCTCCTCCCTCACGTTTCTCGAAGCAAAGCAGGTATAAACGAGAAGATGGGTGGGGTTAGGATGGGATGCTTTGGGCTGCTCCTCCTGATTTTGATCTGCTCAAACTTTGATGGCTGTGAAGGGAGGAAAGGATGGCATTGGAGGCATAAGAAGTCTCCCTCTTCTT
This sequence comes from Wurfbainia villosa, assembly GCA_025175895.1. Classification (NCBI taxonomy): domain Eukaryota; kingdom Viridiplantae; phylum Streptophyta; class Magnoliopsida; order Zingiberales; family Zingiberaceae; genus Wurfbainia; species Wurfbainia villosa. The sequence goes on along the minus strand of CM045991.1, from coordinate 43,422,046 downwards.
CTCTGGCTAGGAAGAAGGGTAGAAGAAACAATGGTGCTGGCAATGGCCATAGAAGTGGGAGAGGTGGGGGAGGTGGTTATCCGAGTCCACTGCCGCCGTCACCGCTGCCATCGCCTCCTAGTCCTAGGCCAAACCTGAAAAATGGGTCTCAAGCAGCCCCAGCTGCGGACACTTTCGATGTACTTGATTTTGGAGCGAAGGGAGATGGCGTCACGGATGACACCAAGGTATCTGTCCAGCCAGTGCCTTCCTCTTATCTCCGGTGTTCTGCCCACCTGCATTGCTCTGCTTGGAATTTTGATGGTTCAACTAGAACTTGCTTCAAATATTCAAAAAATTCTTTAGTTTTAAGCTCATTATATATTCTTAGAAAAAGTATTGTCATGAAACTCCAAAGTTTTTCTTGTTTTAAATCCTAAATTCAAACGATATCTGAAAACTTAAAACTCCTTTGGTCACTAATTTACAAAAAAAAAAAAAAAAAAAAAAAAAAAAACTGTACTTGGTTTCTAAACAAACTATGAAATGATGCAGGCTTTTCAGGCTGCATGGGCTTCTGCTTGCAAGGTGGGAGGATCAGTTATGGTCGTTCCAGCAAAATTTGAATTCCTTGTCGGCCCTATCTCCTTCTCTGGGCCATATTGTCAGCCCAATATTGTTTTCCAGGTAATCTACGTACTGATTAAATTTATTTCTAAACAAACTTGCCAAACATATTATCATCTGGCGATAACCCAGTGAAATTAGGCACTGCAATGTCTAGAAAATCTATGTTGTGCCTGACGACAACCCAAAAGTATTTTTGGCACAGAGGTTCTACAGTGAATTAATCCCCCATCTTCAAGTATCAGTCTTTCTCTGATGCAGCTGGATGGGATGATTATTGCCCCGACTAATGCCAAGTACTGGGGTTCAGGACTTCTATGGTGGATTGAGTTCTCGAAGCTGCAAGGCATAAAAATTCGAGGCAATGGAGTAATAGAAGGGCGAGGCAGTGTCTGGTGGACAAACGATGAGCCTGATGTTGATTCAGTAAGACTCAACCATCAATTTTTCATTGCCATCATAACCATATGAAATTATGAATAGCTAGGTTTCCCTACCATTTGTCATATGGAACTCATGGTTCATCGCCTAAAAACTCTTCAGCAGATAAATGAGGAGCTAAGTCTGGTGCTGCCAAAGATTAAACCAACGGTGACATTTCTTACTCTGTTGCTATTCCATTGATAAAGCAATTTGTGGAAGATTATGAATAACATTCTGCGTTTGTATTCGCTAATTTTGATTTAATCTTCAGGCATTAAGGTTCTATGGGAGCTACAATGTTACAGTGAGTGGTATCACGATCCAAAACAGCCAACAGTGCCACCTCAAGTTTGACAACTGTGAAACTGTCCAAGTCTACAACATGACAATCGCTTCACCTGGAAATAGCCTCAACACAGATGGGATCCATCTGCAAAATTCAAGAGATGTTATGATCCATCATACCAACATGAGCTGCGGTATTATATATAGTCCACTACCCTGATCTGCACTTTTCCTTTTCTTATGACAAAAAAGAAAACTACGGAATCTTCCATCAAACTGCACATGTAAATTTTTAACTCGGTCCATTTTGCTCACATAGCTTCGTCTTGCCTTTTGAAAAAAAAAAAAAAACAGGTGATGACTGTGTGTCCATCCAAACGGGGTGCTCAAACATTAACATCCACAGTGTGACCTGTGGGCCTGGCCATGGAATCAGTATTGGTGGTCTGGGACGAGATAACAGCAAAGCATGTGTTTCCAACATAACTGTAAGGGATGTCAATTTGCACAGCACAATGACTGGTGTCAGAATCAAGACCTGGCAGGTACATGTTTTGGCACCTCCACATAAAAATCAAAAGTTCAATTGTAAGAGGCTCGTCATCTTTTTGCAAAGACTTTACAGTATAAAAATGAAAAAAAAAAAAAAACCAAAGTCGTTGAGATTATCGATAGATTTCTATGAGTTGCTACCTCGTCTGGTTCGAAACCCAACTGGGAATGCTATTACATAATAGATGTTGTATTGTCACAGGGCGGAACAGGTTCAGTCCAGAGCATAAGATTCTCAAACATAAGGGTGACAGAGGTTCAGATTCCAATTATGATTGACCAATTTTATTGCGATCGAAGCACTTGCAAGAATCAGACATCAGCAGTAGCTCTGTCAGGCATTGCATATGAGAATATTAAAGGGACTTATACAGTGAAACCAGAGCACTTTGCTTGCAGCGATGCCTCTCCATGTTCAGACATCACTTTAACCCAGGTTGAGCTTCAACCACTACAACAACACTATCACATGTATGAACCCTTCTGCTGGCAGACCTATGGAGAACTGTATACCCCAACCCTTCCTCCAATTGCCTGCTTGCAAAGTGGAAAACCAACAAGTAACCATATCTTATCCGACCATGATTTGTGCTGATTCAACCTTGGTCGAGTATTGCTGTACATATACATGTCATATGTGTAGTCGCTGTAATTCTTGCGACCCATTCACCCCATTGCTTTAGAATAAATATGTAGGTTGCTCAGTTAATAGGTATTGTTTTGTTATAACAATAACGATAGTTCATTTCCTACTCAATGGATTAGAAAGAGATTGATTCTCCCCCATAGTGATCTACCATGCGTGGTTGTCCGGATATAAAGCCATATGATAAGCTCAGGTTTCTGCTGATGATATTACACGCTAGCAATATCCAACTTAACAGTTTCAGGACAAAGAAGAAAGGAGAAAGAAATTGGAAATCGGAAGCATTCCATGGCGGGTCGCATGCATGGATGAAGTCCAATATCAACTGCAGATCGCAAGCTAGGGTTAAAACTGGTAATAGGAGGAAGAGGGCATACACCCATGTCAATTTAAATTATCTATATGAATATCCTATTATAATTTTTTCAAAAATAAATTTTATTTCCTTTTCTTCATCATTCTTTTGAATTTAAATTTCATTCCAAAATATATAATTAATATATACAGTGATCAAATTCAAATGCACTTTATGCAATATTGAAAATTAAACGATAATACTATCAATTATATTATACCATAAGATATTAACAAAAAGTCAAGTGAAAAAGTCCATTTCAGACTACATATTTGATGTACTTCCTTATAAACTTGATCGTCAAGTCAAGCTGATCTAGTTACCCCATGCTAAAATGGTAGATTTAATTAGAGATTCGTTAGATTCAAAATAACTATTTTTAGTACCCAGAAGACACCACCTACATGGTCATTTTACGTACCATTATAAATTTATTTTGGGTCTCTAAGCTTAATTAGATTTCTCACAGTCGACCTTAACATGATCAATTGAATGATTCTTTTTGACCTCATAGAGGCTCTCCATTAGTGAAATGCAAGCTCAATATTAATTGGATATGCTCTTTGTTTTTTTTTAGGCTTAGTTAACCTCCGACATTAACACAAGTATTATATTAATTGCTAGATTTGGAGCCCAAAGTATTTCATTAAGAATTATTGCTCTTAATCAACTTGAGGCTGCGCGCGGTTAAGTCGAGTCACACCTAATTATATATGTTATTCTTCAATCAAAGTGGGTTATGATCGAAGAGGGATCGGATATCTAGATTAAAGAATCAACCCTCTTGTTGTTTTCATCAATTATCAGTGTTTTTGTTGTTCTAGCAAACGTTGTTTTTCCACATCTCTAGAATTCTCCCTAACGACGACCCTCAAATTCGGCCACTAGATCTCTTCCTCTTCTTATGATTTTATTACGTAGATTTATGTTGAGTCACATTAGAGAGACCAAAATTTCCACCATCTAAATAGTTTTCTAGTGAGATTATTCTACATTCTAGAAATACAAAACTTTGGATCAAAGACAAGTGTATGGTTTGAGACGATAAAATCTATTAAGTAGTGGTAGAGAAGTCTTCAACTCGTGTCCAATAATGTAAAAAACACTTTTGATCACAACAACATAAAGATCTAAAAGCAAAATCCACCTAAGTATCAAAGACAAACATTTAGGTATAGATCGTCTCCTTCCTAGCAAGAAAGAAACATTCCACAGTATTTTCTATTTCCATGTTCATCAATTTCTAGAATAAGAAACATGCATGCTAACAACTCTTGATGATTTGAAGTCGTCGACTTAATGACTAAGAATAACGTAACTCAATAGATTTGTTAACAAACACTACACATATACTCGTTCACATCTACCAATTAATGGACAGCATGGAGTTAGGCATTTTTCACCATCATGGAAGAACCATATGGTACTGGCTCAACAAAATTGGTTAACAAAAAGAAGGCATCAAGTACTAGTCAACAAAAGCCACCCATAATCCTTCATTAGAGTAATATTTTCACGTGTTCATTTTCCAACATTACTTTGCTGACTACCTCTTTAATACCCACGTTATGTGTTAATCAAATATAATAGTATTTGTTTAATTAACTATACATGTATAAACCTTTACGGACTCACTGACCAATAGTCTTTGACGACACAGTTGCATGTTGCGTATACCGATTAAAGTGATCTAATAGATTTCTTATATATTGCCTTGACTAATCGTGTGATAGATGTATATATCGAACTAACACTAGCTAACGCTTCAGCACTTGCAATGTTGTAGATCTAGGCTCAGTACATATATATTGATGCGGAACGAGTAAAAACCTGTTCATTCCGTTTTCAATGCAGTGAAGCATTGAGAGAGGTCTCAGAAGGTTCTCACAGGCCGCAATCAGTAAAGAATAAGAAGATGAAATGGGTGAAACGCAAGAAAACCGATGATAGCAATCGAGACTCAGACACAAGATGTAACGTGGTTCGGAATAAGGATTCCTACTCCATGGAGGTGAACTTTCTCACCGGAGGCAGTGCCTAAGCACTTTCACTATGAAGATCCTCCTTTACGGAAGGTAAGTTTCCGGAGGTGGAGGAGAGAAGACCTTTTACAGTGATGTCATAAAGCGAGAAAAATATAAGAGACGTGACAACGATAGATCTCCTCCCTTCTTCTCCGGCGAGGCGACTGTGGTTCTCCTTCTCCTCTTGCGTCCTCTGCTCTCTCGCCGAGTTGGAATGATTGCGGATCTCCTTTTTTCTCTTTGCCTCCTCCCTTTTATCTTCCCTACTCCTTCATCATAACGTTGGGGATTATCTCCACTGTACATGTGGCCACCACCTCCACCTGGAGAATAATTCTGTTACAAACATGAGGAACGAGGGCTCCTCGAAATATTATGTGGGGGCCTCCCAAGTTATTGCATAACGCCTTTTCCTCTATTTCTCAGGTAACTAGGTTAGACTGTCTCCTTCAACCATCCACTTTAGGTGGAGCTAGCTTAGGTCTATGGCTCACGGGTGACCTAGCCCTAGGGCTTCTTATCAACCCGAACCAATCCCTCTTTTTCCCATGTCAAATTTCCTCCATATTGATCAGGTTGAACCGACCTCTTGGCGAAGCGCCTTCCGTCTCTCCTTTACTGTGCCAATTGCTTTCACTAACTCTTCCGTACCAATGACTTTCGATGCTCGCCCGTGCCAATGACTCCTGATATTCGCCCGTGTCAATGGCTTCCGATATTCGCCCATGTCAATGACTTTCGCCCGTGCCAATGGCTTCCGATATTCGCTCATGACAATGGCTTTCGCCCGTGACATTCTTCCTTTTCTTCCTTAGCTGAACCGTGTATTTTAGATCGGATCACGGGTCACCTGCTAACTCCTCTATCGGAGATCACACACACACACACACACACACACACACACACACACACACACACACACACACACACACACACACACACACACACACACACACACACACACACACACACACACACAAATGGCTCTCAGTGTATATTCTAGTTTAATTTCAGCTGGTTTCAGTCTATATATATCTCCCTCAACTAACTCTCTCCCTCCCTCTTCATCCACACCAACTCTCCTAAAAACCTAACTCTTTGCTAATTACTACTGTGTTACAGATCTCTATCCCTTAAGTTTGATGGTGGAGGCCAGATCAGCCTAAGCAGCAGCATGGACAAGAGAATAAGCAGTAGCCAGGAGGCCGAGGTGAGGAAGGGCCCCTGGACCATGGAGGAAGATCTCATTCTCATCAACTACATCTCCAACCACGGCGAGGGCGTCTGGAACAACATCGCCCGATCTGCCGGTACGTGATATATATAATATTATAGTTTTGACCTCACTTGCTGGCCACGTGTAGCGATCTTATCCCAGCAATCATCATTTGAAACAAGGATTGAACCGGACAGGGAAGAGCTGCCGGCTGCGGTGGCTGAACTACCTCCGACCGGACGTGCGGCGAGGGAACATCACGCCGGAGGAGCAGCAGCTGATCATGGAGCTGCATGCGAGGTGGGGGAACAGGTGAGGTTATGTTTGCTAGGGTTTTCACACGATCCGATTGGGACGGGGAGGCGAAGAGAGGGCATCAGTGTACATGGAGAGCGAAAGAGTTGGCTAAATAAAACGTGGAGAAAGCTATAAATGGGAGGCGATGTGTGTCTAGAATTCTTCCGCCACGACGTACGAGAGCCACAAAATTGTTTTCCCGGGGAAAATGATTTCCTAAGATTTCGGGACGAACTGAGATGGCAAAACGGGTGGCCCTAAATAATCCGCACCCCACAATTCTATTAACCAATTAAACGGGTAACATCTCTATTTTTTTATTGTTTTTTTTTTTTTGCATTAAAAAGATGTCTTTTTCAATTACAAATGTAGCCATTTTTTCCTTCTAAATTACCTTATAAAATTAATTTAATAGGGAAAGGAATTACTGGGTGTGGCAGATTCATCTTTAGAATTTTAGATTTATAAAAATGAATTTATCTCTATAAAATATTTAATACAATAGAAAAACAAATCATGAACTAAAAGTAAATAAATCTAAAAGTATTAAAATATTTTAGTAAATAAATCTAAAAGTATTAAAATATATATATATATATATATAATATTTATTGTACAAAAATAATTATGCACCATGTATCATGAAGCTTGTTAACATGTTTTATTTATTTTTAAATGTTGAGGTGGTCGAAAATCGCGAAGCAACTCCCTGGGAGGACGGACAACGAGATAAAGAATTTTTGGAGGACCCGAGTGCAAAAGAAGCTGAAACACGGCGAGTCCCAGAACATGAACGGGAGTACCTCGCTGACCGACGAAGCCAGCACCAGCGCCGGCGTCCTCCATCCCAACGCCGCTGCCACCGCTGGCGGAAGCACTTTCGACACCGCCGGTATACCTATTTGTGACGACGTATCAGCCGCGGGCAGCGACCCGCAGCACGGCGATGGCAACTTCTCCACCGAGTCTAGCGACAATTTTTGGACGGTGGACGACTTCTGGTCGATGCCGTCCCTCAACGGCGATTAATTAAGTCGAATTGAATTACAGATAATCGATAGATTATATTATCCTAAAATCCGATCGTTGATTCGACAATCCAATATTATATATATATATATATATATATATATATATGTTGGATGTGGCCATCAGATCGACCTTTGTAATTAACCTTTTGGTATATTTATATATAAGAATATTAATAAACTTACTTTTGTGTCGACAATTTACTTCTCTCTAATTTGAAATAATGGAAACGGAAAATATGATAAAAACATTTAAAATATCAAACACAATATATAATTAATTAAACTTGCATCATGCATTAGTTTAATAAATGATTGTCAGTGTAATTTTTCTCTGCATTAATCAGTGGATGAGTCTGTCCTCTTTGTTGGTGAATAGTTGTGATAGGATTTTTACTGCTACAACATATTGAGTCTATTTCATTAGTTTTTAGATACGGCCCTTCAGATTGTCAAGTCATTTGTTATAGCTAGGGTTAGTTGCCCGTGATGCATAACCATTGAATTTAGTCGATACACCCTTTTTAAATTGACAACAAATTTTTAGGCAAATTATTTTAATTTGACGCCACCATCCATCTTTTGGGAAAATTAACTTACCTTTTTGGGATGATTGTCACGAATAACTTTGACAATGTACGATCATCGAGATATCCTCAGATGGTTGACACACCCTTTCATTTCATGTAAGATAGTTGAGACAAAGATTAATTGAACCCTCTTTTTATGAGATGATAATATTTCACTTAGGTGTCATTAACAATTGTCAATAATCTTTAATTTAAAATGAGAACAATTTAAATTCTAAAGTAGGATGAATTTTTAATATTTTGAATTAAACTCTTACAAAAGAAATAAAAATAAAAAAAACTCAAGTGGAGAGCGCAACGCAACTCTCGTTGTTGCCTTCTCTTCTTCGTGCCCACGGAGGAGGAATTAAGAGGAGGGTGCAACTCGCCTCTCTACTGTTTGTTTTTTTTTAATTGAGTTCCAATTAAATTAAAATATTAATTAAAATCTCGCAGTCCAAATTGAGATCTAAAAGTCATAATTTTTTCTGCCACAATAAATAAATAAATATAATATAATATAATATAATATAATATTTATTTAGGATGAAACCATTTATATATGATCGAAAGAATGCATGGATTTAAGTATGAGGAAAAAGGTTCGCGTACGTGGTTAGGCTGTTAAAGCTTAAAAAAAAAAAAACCATGCACGCACGTGGAGTAGCTAGCTAGCGATGGAATAATTAATACAATCAATGATCGCAACGAAATCTAATTCGCACAGCACCGTGATTGGATCCAATACCGAACTCGACCATTTAGGGAATACCCGAATCCGACTTTACTGAGCCTGCCATTTGGGTGCATTGGAAGTGGACGGGAGCCTAACAGTTAGGTTTCCATTCCCTAGCTAATTACTAATTAATCCACCACGTGCATATATAATTTATATATCACAAGCTAAGTCATATCTCATTTAATGTGCATGTGTATACATTAATGGCCACCAGGTGAACATTTGAAGAAGGGTTTGGCAGGGCTTTCTCTTGAGATCGAGAGGAATATCAAGGCTTCATGGTTTCTTTCTTTCTTTCGTATATGCATGGCTGCCATGTTGTTAGTTCTGTCTTTGAAAGAGATCGATCGGAGTGTCCTTTACATCGAATTGGAGGCCACGTTTTTTTAGCTTAAAAGGAAAAGATAGAGATCATTCATCAATATAATGGACATGGAGAGGGAGCAAGGTAATTAAGGGAATATTTTTCGATTGTCGTGGAGATGAAACTAGCTAGGATTCAAGTCTCTATCTCTGTCACATTTCTAGTGGATATGTAAATGTCAAGGAGGATAGTTTAAAATACATTAATTAGCATAAAATAGTAGCATATGACTATATATGACACATGTTTTTACGAATTAATTTTGTAGCACGTATCTGATAATTGACATAAAAAAAAAACCTGTCATCTACTAATGCTATTGGTAAAATACTATAGGTAATAAGGTAACTAATGACGCTAAATTGTGGCATTCGATTAATTACCACTATTGGTAATGCTAAACATCAAATTATCATATTGGGAACACTGACTTGTAAAACCTAATTATTAAATATTAATTACGTACTGGACTGTGATACATAATTAATAACAATAGGGATTGACATCAGTTTTGACTATTAATTAATTCCTCCGGTACATGTAGCTTTCTTTTGGTCTTGTTGATAACTCGTAACAAATGATCTTTCTTTTTCCTAGCTGCCAGTTATGGCTATCGAATTCAACCAAATATTTCCTGATAGAATCAATTAATATAATTGCACCGATCGAAACATGCCACTGAGTTACGTTGATCGCTAGACGCCTGTGAATATAATTAAGGGCATCTAGAAGAAGAGATTTCTGCGTAATCAAAATTGAAAATTATACACCTTTGACATTAACGATGTACATGAAAATAAGAACAAAATGATAAATTGGGAAAAAAAAATAACAATTTTCTTTTTAGGTGGGATTGGAGCCCACCCTAGGCCAAGAGTGGATCCGTCACCCTTAGCTATAGTGTAGTGGTAAAATACTGTACCAATGCCATTTTTTAGATATCTATGATTCGATCTGCAATTGAGATGATAAATTAATCATAAAACATTAGATTATTGAACCGTTCATTACGAGTGCTTCTCAATTTATCTTAAATATCAATGAGAAATTCCAGTAAGGTCAAATCTATCACGCCTATTTTTATTTGGTTCAAAGACTTGAATACTTAATACCAACTAAAAAAATCCCTTTAGCGAGAAAGATCAAATCGTTTATGAAGGAAATGTAGTGCCGTTTGATGGGTTGCTTGATGTTGGCAAAAGCTAAAGGGAATGATTAATTAGTTCACGCACCGAAATTGAAATTTTCACAAGAATAAATATAACTTAAATCGATTAGTAGTCGTTGCTCAAGTTTCAAAGTCTCCAATATATATTAATATCATTGATGCTTATTGCATTAAGCATCGAGCTTTTCAAATTTTCTCCATTTCATATATATTTCACCTTGCATTCAATTTTACCCCGTCATGTGGATCATCCTATAATTTAACTTTTCAAGCTTTAATTTTAGTCTCTTAAATAAACTAAACTCCTTGAATTTACTCTGCTAATCCTTCACCTAACTGCCTCCAAGTTCACATCATTATGAGCCACGGTAGTCTTCACTTTGCTACGCCTCCTATGCTTCTTATCCTAGAATTCACCTCAATATTAGGCCTTTAGTCGATCTCTTGGATAACTAAATTCCTCTAGCTTGCTCCATATTATCCTTTGAATTGATTCCAAATTCGCCTCATTACAGACAGTCGAACCGTTAAGTGCAAACATTTTTTGCGATCGCTTAAAACTAATTTGACTCCATTGAGTCTCAATACTTATCAAATCATTATATATACAGTTAATATATACACATATCAAAAAATATAATATAAACTTAAACTCTTTGCTAAATACATCAAAGCAACTAAGTCAAACTCGATCATTGTCTTCCATATTTGAATTAAGGCTCTCCAAGTATAATATAAAATGCATATATAGAGATAATTAATAAACAACAATGGCATATATACCAATTGTGTTGGTTAACGTTTGAAGCCCCAAAAGACTTCTCGATTTCATAAAATATTAAAAATGGATATTGATGCGGCGAGGAAGATTCGTTCACCTCCTTTCGATGCGATGAAGCACGAAGGGAGCTTTGGGTGGAGGTTTCTTACAGGCCGCAACAATAAAGATGAGAAAACGAAGCAAAGAAACGCAAACCAACACAGGCAATGAAATTAAAACACAAGATGTAACGTGGTTCGGAATAAGCATTCATACTCCATGGAGGTGAGCTTTCTCACCGGATGCAGTGCCCAAGCACTTTCAACTATATGAACGCCCTCCTTTCCGGAAAGGAAACTTCCCAAGGTGGAGGAGAAAACCTCTTACAGTTCAATCCCAATACAAGAAAGAGTACACACAGTGCAAAAGCAAAGATCGCTCCTCTCCTTCTCCGGCGTGGTGGTGGTAGCTCTCCTTCTCCTGTTGTGTCTTCGTTTCTTGCCAGTTGGAAGAATGCGAATCTTCTTCCTTCTGTCCTCCTCCTCCCTTTTATCCTTCTTCTCTGATCCAGCGTTACCTCGTGAGTTGTCCCCATCGTACATGTGACCACCACGTCCACCTGGAGAATAATTCTGTTACAGATACGAGGAGCAAAGGCTCCTCGGAATATTATGTGGGGACCCCTCCTTCTGTTACATAACACCTCTTCATCTACATTTCGGGAAACTAGGTTAGCCTGTCCCCCTCAACCATCCACTTTTGGTGAAACTAACTTAGGTCTATAACTCACGGGTGGTATAGGCTTTAGGCTTCTCACCAGCCCGAACCAACTCTCCTTTTCCCCCCATCGAACGATCTCCGGACTGACTAGGCCGAGTCGATTCTTATCCATCCGGTCTACTTCTAGGCCTATATAGCCGAACCGATTCTAACTTATTTCCTAGCGAAGCGCTTCCCCTCGCTTCCGCTTTGCCGTGTCGATTACCTTCACTAGCTCTCCCGTGCCAATTATTTCAGGCACTTGTGCCCGAACCGTTCCTCTCCTTTTTCTCCACCGAACCCATTATTCGATTCGGATAACGCCTTACATGTGAACCCTCCTATCTGGTTCACAGAGAAAAGATAACACAGCAGTATCAGATATGATAATGCAATCCACGAATACCTTTGGATGGGAGTCTAGGATATATATGATGTTAACTAATTAATTGTAAAGTTTTACCGATAAAAAGACCAATACCAATTGGCATACATTCTTTAGATAGGCTGATCTTGATGATATATAGCTTCTTTCATTTTGAGATGTTTAAAAGAAATAATAGCCTCTCACACAATAATGACACCGTCACCAATTATTTTATTCTAATATGAAATTAAACCGATGAGGCGAAATTAATTAGTTATAAATAGAGATTCAAGTCTTTAAACAATTACTTACTTTGATCACCATTTTTATATACGACCTTATTACAGTGTCCGCGTTACGTTAGGTTAAAATGAGATATATATATGGCAACTCTTAATATATATATATAAGTCTTAACTTGTCTTTCTCACTTAATTAGGTATCAAGATAAGAAAGAATATAATTAGTCATGACCCATTCTACTTCTAAATCATGCTAATTAATCAAGTGGGCGTAGTCATGATCTGATGTGCGTAATTAGCTAGGCATGCTCTGGTTTAAAATCCCATTGTTACATTCCAACTGGAAATTAACCAGAAATTTGTATTATGATATCGACATCGCCGCTCCAGCTGCACACACACGCACAGACTCGCTATCCCTAATCCCCTCCACCGTCGACGTTCCCATTGCCAACTTCATTGTTCACTCTTCACGTACCTGACGCCAAGGCCGACAGGCGAATTTAATTTAAATTGCTGCTTCAACACCGCCCGTCTGTGTTCCAATGGTCCAACTTCACAGTGAAAGAAAATCATATATAAAGTCAATCGAGCAACGTGGAGGAATTGAATCAGCAAATTACCAACAACTTCTTTTTAAATTTGGAACTCTCTCTCTCTTCTCAATATCAAATAGTAGGATGGTGATATACACATCAATTTCCAAATTGACTGAAGATTGATAAACATTTTAGCCTGTGGGTTTTACTATTAACGTATATATATCGACCAGCTTGAAATATATAATCCTAATTGACATCCGACACCATTTAATTTCATGATGAGCTGAACCTTAATAAACTTGTGTCCTCATCAATGAATTAGGATCGTGTATATATATGAACCAAAAATTCCATCATCATAATATATATATATATATATATATATATATATATATATATATATATATATATATATATATATATATATATATATATATATATATATATATATATATATCCATTGCAATTGACTAATCCCTTGATCGCATGATGAAATTTCATCCATAATAGATAGCTCCACACAGTCTACCGTAGTGAAAACTTAGTCATCTCCTTTTGTCGATCAAATTAAATAAGTAAATGCAATGAGACAGAAGCCCAATTATATATGTGGCATTTATTGTAGTTCCAGTAACACCCAGTTTCCTCTAAGAATGGCCAAGTGAAAGAGACGACGGAGCTAACTGGCCGGGGAGTCCATGACGGAGTTCGTGGCAGTTCCACGAATTGCACAGAGATAGTTCGTGGAACCGCCTCGAGCACGCATGGCTTGAAGCCGTGCGTGTATCTCCTTCCGTGCGTCCAAGGTGGTTGCTGCGAGGGTTCGGCTGCTCGGCGAAGAGGGTGAGAAGCGTAGAGGCATTCGGCGGATTTGGTTTGTGGAAACAGAGGAGTCTTCCAGCTGTGATCACTCCTTCGACGCAAGTCGAAATTCCACCGGGTAAACAACAAGGAACAAATATATATTTTGCTACAATGGTATCAGAGCATACATTTTACCTGTTTGATTTCTTCGCCGTTGATTTCCTCGCCGTTACCGGCATCAGTCGTGAGCGGCATTTATCATGATCGGTCGGTCTGCGTCGGAGGCGGCATCAAAACCGGGGACGTCGTTAAGCGATCTTTGAGGCGATGGGGCGCTCGCGTCGGAGGCAACCTTGTCGCCGGCCGGTGGGCAATCTTGAGAACGGCCGAAGCGGCGAGGACCGTTAGGCGATCTCGAGGAGACGCAGCCGCCGCCTCGAGGCGCGTCGAGGCGCCGGCCGGCCGAGCGAGCGGCAGCGGTGTTGTCGCCGAGCCTTGGCTGTGGCGCTTCGCGTTTAGCGGCAACCTCGGAGGTGGCCGTAGGCGGCGTTAGGCGATAGCCTCGGCGGCGACCACCGGCGTCGGGCGGCCTTGGGCCGATAAGCGTTTAGCGGCAGCGGCACAACATCGCCGAAGCCTTGTAAAGCTGCGAAATTTAGGGCGCACGAGATTTTTTCTATTTATTGAAAAAAAAATAATTATTAATCTGTTTCGTACAGATTAATTTTTTTTAATCTGTTTCGTACAGATATGGGCTTATTAAAAAAACAAAAAAAAGGCTTTTTATTAATCTGTTTCATACAGATTATTTAGTTGGGCTTCAATTGGGCCGAATTAATTGGGCCGAATTAAATGGGCCGAATTAATTGGGCTTTAAATTGAAGTTTAGTTTAATTGGGCCGAATTAAATGGGCTTTGAATCAAATTTTAATTGGACATGAGTTCAATTAAAATTTGATTCCAACAAAAGGATAAGTGTCCAATTAAATTTATACAAGAATTGTGTAAAGTTGACTTTGGTTGACTAAACTCATAACTAAAGTTAGATGGATTGTTTTGGAACAATTAGAATCTGACATGAATAACTTAAGGATAGAACTAGTTTATGGTATGACATGGGTGAAATTGATTGATCGAATTGATTAATTATAGCCTAAAATTGAGGAGTTTAGTTCTTCTTGACATATGTGTATTTGTTTTGTGCCTTGATTAATTGGAATATCTGGTATTTATCTTTGGTTTTATGTTAGGTTATCGACATGAATTATTTCAATTTACTGAGATGCACGGATGTATACCACTATGACGTAGCGATGTGTTCTTGTGATCGGTATAGGAGGCTATCGAAGATTTGGACTATGACCCTTACCATGGAGTCGTTGGACACATTGGGAAGGCGATGATTGCTCGGAAGCTCGATGCAGAGTTTCGATTAGACAACCACAGGATTTGGGCGTTGATTCGATTTCATTGCTCGATAATCTTCTTGCGACGGCACGACAATTTTGGGGTTACATGAAGGGCGAATTTCATATACGGGTTGTGAGGATTAACTATCTTGTGAAAAGGATCTGAAGAAGACCACATGGGAGGATTTTGGTTCTCGATTAGTGAGGTCTTTAAAGGACTGTATCGAGCGACATGTGTTGCTCGTGAGTGTCGAGAGAAATCGTAGTTGAGTCTAGACGGAGGGACATGTCATGATTCTTGCTGTATAGGACTTGTCCTAGTGGGAGCAGTAATCGCTTATCTAGTCTATTAGGAGTTGTTTTAGTTTATGAGTAGGAAGAATGTAATCTGTTACATTCTTAGTAGACTTTGTTATTTGTTGACATTGTACAACATGTTTATTTTAATGATGTGTTCATTTAAAATGATTAGTTCATTTAATGTTGTTAACTCTACATGATGCATGATTATTGAATATGCCATTGATTAGTTCAAATGAGTAAATAATGATATGCTCATTTAATGTGTAATATCATGCTGTAATAATGATTAATATCATTAAGTGGGATGTATGTAATAAAATATATCAATATAAGTCTGATTGATACATACAAATGATGAGTGACAACGCAGTTGTCACTTGATTTTGTAAACCAGATCAGATTTATCTTGAGTATATTTTTGAGATTACATACATAAAAGCATACACTGAGTAACTAAATAATATGTTTATTTATGTTAGGTTATGACAACTAAGAACATCATAGCTGAACTGAACAAAGGTGAAAAACTGAATGGGGATAACTATAAAATATGACACCTCAAAATTCAGTATGTTCTTGAGGAACAAGAAGTTCTAGAGGCTGTTAATCAGGTTATGATGGAACTTGTTGAGAGTAATACAACACAGTACAGACGTGACCTTGATACCTATAAGGTATGGAAAATGAAGGATTCCACTGCTAAGGGCATATTGATAAGTTCAATGGTGGATGACTTAGTGTTAGAGTATGAGTCATATCCTTCAGCTCATGCAGTCTGGGTAGCCCTTAGAGAAAGATACAGTGGAATAAGTCTGAGTAAGTCCACCGACGATCGGGACACGATACAAGAAGCGCCCGAATGCAACGATGGTTCAACATCTCAGGGAGATGTCTAATATGATTCGGGAGTTGAAAACTGTCGGTCATGAGGCCGATGAACAAAGTTCGAGCGGTTATTCGTTCTCTTCCCGATTCTTGGGAGACCATGAAGCAGACCTTAACTCACAGTGAGAGTATTAAGACTTTCGCTGATGTCTCACGGCATGTTGAGCTGGAGGCTGAGAGAGTAGAATCCGCGAGGATTTCTGGCCAAGTCTATTTGGCTGCAGGTTCTGCTGGATCATCTGGATCCAAGAAGAAATGGTACAAGAAAGGAAAGGGAAAGAATAAAAACGTTGCTACTGCTGCTGGGAAGGATCAAACCAAGAAGAAGAAGACAGGGAAGAAACCTAAAAGCAAGTTATCTTGCTTTAATTGTGGCAAGAAAGGCAACTTTGCTCGGGAGTGTACTGAGCCAAAGAAGGTAACTTCTAGTCTGTCTTCTGAGCATTTTGTTGCTAGTACTGTGTTGATGGCTGATTCTTATCCTTTGTGGATTATAGATTCGGGAGCAACCAACCATGTAGCTCGAGAGCGGGTTACATATGTGGAGTAGTAAGATACTTGGCAACAAATGGATCTATGTAGGAAACAATGCAAGAGTCGAAGTCAAGGGAGTCGGCACTTGTAAATTTAACCTTCGTGGTGGAAGTACTTTGTTTCTACATGATGTCTTGTATGCTCCAGAGATTCGAAGGAATCTTGTATCTGTTACTAGTCTTCTTGATTTGGGGTACTCTGTAAATTTTTTCAGTTGTCGTGTAGAACTTAAGATTGACTCTGTGTCAATCGAATATGGTTATTTATCTAATGGTTTTATGGTACTAGATGTGGTGTCTGATGTGAATTGTGCGATTCATAGTTATTTTTCAAACATTGCTCTTACTAGTAATGCGGATATATCTGATGAGATTTGGCATGCTAGATTGGGACATATAGGACAAGATCGCATGAATTGATTAGCTAGAGAGAGTTTATTGGGCTCTCGTGCTAAGATTAGCTTGTCTGTATGTGAGCATTGTCTTGCTGGAAAAGCAACTAGAAAACCATTTGGAAAGGCTATTAGAGCAGACTTGCCATTGCAATTGATTCATTCGGATATTTGTGGTCCGATGAGTGTAAATGCTAGGCATGGAGCTTCCTACTTCATTACATTTATTGATGATTTCACTAGATATGGTCATGTGTATTTGATTTCTCAAAAATCTGAAGCGTTGAATTATTTCATTCGTTATTTGAACGAAGTTGAGAATCAAACGGAGCGTAAGGTTAAGGCCTTACGCACTGACCGTGAGGGTGAATATCTGTCTGATTTGTTCAAGACGACATGTAATGATAAGGGGATTATTAGACAACTAACGATCCCAGGAACTCCACAGCAAAATGGGGTTGCTGAAAGAAGAAACATGACTCTTCTTGAAATGGTTAGGTCTATGATGGCACAGGCTAATTTGCCGGTCTCCTAATGGGGAGATGCATTACTAGATGCGGCATATATACTTAACAAAGTGCCTTCAAAGTCAGTTCCATCGACCCCATATGAACGTTGGACGGGCAGAAAACCAGATTTGAGTAATCTGAGACCCTGGGGGTCAGCTGCCTACGTTCATGATAGTTCTCACAGATATGGAAAACTCGGACCTAGAGGTAAGAAGTGTATCTTTATAAGATATTCTGATACCTCAAAAGGTTATGTTTTTATAGGTGAGACGACAGATGGAACAATCTCTGAGATTGAGTCTAGAGATGCCACTTTTCTCGAAACTGAGTTCCCAACAAAGGGTGAAGTTGATAAGACAGTTCCTCTTTTTGAGGAGGATGAGTTGTTATCAACAAGACAGGTGTTTAGTGAGATACCTGAACCTAGTCAACCGAGTGGGAGTAATGCGCCTGATCACGGGGTGACTTCTCAACAGTCCAACTTACGAAAAAGTGTTCGTAAGATCATACCTAAAAGGAGGTTTGACATTGAGAATGAGGCCATGATGACACTCCCAATTGACGAAGATGAACCTCAATCAGTTGAGGAAGCGTTGGGATGTAGGGTTAGAGATAAGTGGAAAAATGCAATGGAGTCAATGATTCGGAATCAAGTTTGGGAGTTAGTCGATCTTCCTCCTGGCCGAAGGGCTATTGGGAATAAGTGGATTCTCAAAATAAAGAGAAAGTCTGATGGATCGATTAACCGATACAATGCTCGTTTGGTTACAAAAGGATTTACCCAAAGAGAGGGTATTGACTTTGAAGAGACATTTTCTCCCGTAGTGAAGTTTGTGTCAATCCGAGTTATTTTGGCCTTTGTGGCGCATTATGACTTGGAATTACATCAGATGGATGTCAAAACCGCTTTCCTTAACGGTGAGCTTGACGAGGAAATCTATATGGTTCAGCCAGAAGGTTTCGTTGCTTTAGGCCAAGAGGATAAAGTATGTAGATTGAAGAAATCTATATATGGGTTGAAGTAAGCGTCAAGACAATGGAACATAAGATTTAACAAAGTGGTTTTATCTTATGGTTTCGAAATGATCAATGAGGATCATTGCGTTTTCCTAAAGAAGGAAAAAGAAAAGTATGTCATTTTATCATTATATGTTGATGATATGCTGATAGCAGGAAATGACATAGGTTTTGTAGTGGAAGTCAAAAAGTGGTTGTCTTCACAATTTGACACAATAGATATGGGAGAAGCTGAATACATCTTAGGAGTAAAGATCATCAGGGATCGATCAAAGAGACTTTTGGGTTTGTCACAAGAGTCTTATATTACTAAGATGTTACAACATTTCAACATGTCTGACTGCAACTGTGAACAGACACCTATTGCAAGAGGTACTGTTTTGAGCAAAAGTATGAATCCCAAGACTCCAGCTGAAATAGCCGACATGAATAAAAAACCATATGCCAGTGCCATATGTCACGCCCCGAGGGAGTCTCCGCCAGACGAAAATCCGGCAGCACCTCCCCTGTACGGGTGACAATACCAATTTTTATACAAGGCCTACATGGCCACTATACATCGGTCAACACGACCGGAATCCAAACAACACACGCAGATAATAATAAGGCCTCAGGCCAACAAATCTAGGTAAACAAAAGTCTACACTAACTAGACTTACCCCTTCTGCCATCTGGGCAGGAATACCCAACCAAACCAATCAAAATAAGATCCGACCAATGGTCCACAAGGACCCCAAAAAAAATCCACGAGTATATATAAATCCAATTCCAAGCCTAAACATATCTTCTATACAAAAATCCAAATCATAACTCATACAACTAATAAACTGTCACTACGAGGGGGGGGATATGGCAACTGGACTCTCCCGACTTCATCTGAAATAAAAATAAAACCACGGGTAAGTTCAAAGAACTTAGCGGATACTAGTCGATATGAATAGTAAGAAATAGCTAACAATACTAATCATGTCGATCTGATCTCATATATGGTAAGCAAGAAATAAATGCAAAAGGGTTTGTACTCACAGAGTCTCCTACGATATAGGAGCATGTGCCTACTATAAGAGATAAAGTCATCACCGTATAAGAATATGAATCGTATGCATGTCGATCATATGCAACATCCAAGGCATCAATACAATAATGCATGAAACACAATACAAATGCAATCAGTGCAAAATGCATGCGTCAAATGACATGGTCACCCCGGCCTTGATCGGCCCGCCTCACAGCGATGGTGAAGCCGAGTGGGTAGGGCTATGACAATGTGCACTCTGCCATCGCTCTGAGTGGCCAGAGTGGGCGAGGATCTTTGTCAGTACACCTATCCTCTGCCCCAAACATAGTGGGAGCTAAGCTCTCATCTCCCGGTGTCATAGACGGAGGAGGGATCCTGCCGCTACCACATTGCCTCGTCGCTACCCAGGCGGACGCGAACTGTGAACAGAGCATTGCACACCTCCTCGATGTACCACTAACCCATGAGTGGCGGTGTGTGCGGCCAGTATGAGGCTGCGGGCTCACAATAATGGAACCCCGTCCAGCCAGCATGCAATCATGCAAGATGGTGCATGACACTAAAGCATGTAAATCCTACTCAAAATATATATCCGAATAATATGTACAATCAGTATGTACATATCCCTAATCCAAGTACTATGATCCAAATAAAACAGGGAGATATTATCATATTCTATCCAATGCATGTATCAATAGGCACAAAACATACTAGGCATATAAACATGAATATTATTGCATGCTATCCTAACTAACATATCAACTTGACTATATCTAAAAGATAAGTCAAAGTACCCGCCTGCTATAATGATCGTGAAAGCAACGAAACCGTCATGACCGTGGACCTGCCTCGTGACCGAAACCTGCAGGCAGCATAACTATAGTTAAGCACAAAATATACAATTCAACGACAAATCGAATAATTAATCGATTTCCTTTATATCTCAATTAACCCAAACGATTTCTAATTTTTCCTTGTCCACAAATAATCCATACAATTTAATTTAGCCCAAATCCCATATCCTCCGAGTAACACATTTTTGAACCATTCCTCGCTCACTAACATACCAATCAAAGCGAATAACACCGTAATCAACCCACTCGCAGCCAACCAAAACCCCAAGTTCAGCCCCAAATTGACCTGACTCCGACTCGACCCTTGTTTTCCTGGTGACACATCCACCCGCCCACTACCATCCGAGGCCTTGCACGACCACTCTCGACCCAAATTCCTGCTGCCTAATGAATAACACCATCCATACTCACCGATCGAAAAATAGAAAAGACCCTTACCTACTCCGGCGACCAGCGGCGAAATCACGCGAAGGGGAAAAATCGATGGCTCCGTCGGCGGCAGTTCGCGTGAGGAAATGAGCGTGAGTCCGGCGGAAGGGCCGGCACCGGGCGGAAAGCGGCGGCCGCAAGAAATCGACGATTGCTCGGAAAGAAGGGCGTCGGTCGTCGCCTAGGGCAGAGGAAGTCGGCTGCGGACGGCAAGGAAGAGAGCTTCGCGGCGGTGCTCACGGCGAGGAGGACGCGCCGCCGTCGTCTAGGGCGAGGCAGTGGCGGCGACGGCGGTTCGCGTGGGGCGAGGAAAGGAGGCGCTCGCGGAGGTATGGCCGAAGGGCTCGGCGCCCGTGGCGTAGCGATCCGAGTGTAACGCAGCCGTATGACGGTGAGGTCGCGACGGGAAGATCAATAAGGCGAGCGTGAGCGCACACGCGGGAAAAGAGGAAGAGGGCGATGGCTTCGTCGTGCGAAGCGGCGCCGAAGGAAATCGGATGGAATCGGGGAAATAAGAGAATAAAACTTAGGTTTAGATATTTCAAATAGGTCCTCCAAAAGCCTATCTATTTTATCCCCGTACAAATCTCTTACAAGCTCCATTTAAATCCAGAAAAATTCATAAAATTCCTAAAATTCCTAAAAATTTCTAAGATTATTTCTCAAAATATTTGACCATTAAATTTTGGTATTTTAAATTTCAAAGATTTAACATTCTCCCCACTAATAAAAATTTGGTCTCAAATTTCCTACTCAAGTACTAACGAATGTCACACTGCTCAACTCAAGTACTTGGGGAAAACCACACATCAAGTACTAAGTGGGGTACTGAGCTTGAATCTTTTCCTCAAGCTCCCAAATAGCATCCTCATCTGTGAGGTGACTCCACCCGACCTTGACAAGCCGCACTATCTTGATTCGCAACTGTCGTTTCTTGTGATCCAAAATTCGTACCGGAACCTCTATGTAAGTAGCATCAGGTTGAATGGAACCTGATACATCTGATAGAATGTGTAGAGTCTGACATATACTTCCTCAGCATGAACACTTGAAACACATCCTGGACGCCAGCCAAAAACGGTGGTAGCCCTAGACGGTAAGCGACTGCTCCGATCCTCTCAAAAATCTCGAAAGGCCCAATGTACCTTGGAGCTAACTTACCACGGAGGTCAAATCTCTTCACCCCTTTCATGGGTGAGACTCGCAAGAATACCTGATTACCAATAGAGAACTCCAGGTCTCCGTCTCCGTCTGCATAACTCTTGCGATCCTGCGCCTCTGCCATCCTACGTCTGATAGTACGGACCAACCCTGTCTCATACTGAGCTCTATGGGTCCTAGCAACTGGTCCTCCCAGTTGCCCCCGAAATTCATAACACAGGACCCAGCAAATCCTCTAGTATCCAAATGGTCCGATCAGACTGTCCATCTATCTGTGGATGGAATGCAGTACTAAAACGAGAATCTGTGTGCCTAAGGCCTGCTGCAGACTCTGCCAGAACCGAGACATGAATCGGGGATCTCTATCTGATATAATGCTCAAAGGACACCATGCAATTTGATGATATCCCGACAATATATAACTCGTCAAACGATCCAAAGAGTTAGTCTTCGCTAAAAGTGCACGGATTTGGTTAGTCGGTCACGACTATCCAAATCGCATCATGGCTTTGACGTGTCCTAGGCAAACATACCACAACATCTATAATAATACGCCCACTTCCATTCCGAAATCGGAATTTCAAGCATCTGCTTCCTTAAACTAATGCAACCCGAAACCATTATCCTCCTCAAGTCAGAGATGATAGTCCATCTACCGTCCAAAATCCACTCCACCACACATTCCGTAAGTGCATGGTAGGCTATCGCGACCAAACTTCCTTGTTACAACCGTTCGTGTTCCAGCTACTCTATAGTAGTTATCCAGTAGCTAGCCAAAACTCCATGAGCATTTCGCTCCTCACCTCTTCTAAACTATATAATAATCAAGTCCACGCTATAAATATATGACAACCCATCTCGTAGTTCCTCATTCGACGTAAACACGGATACGCCCCTCGATCAACTAAATCAAACGCCCATTCTCAAACATTACATCCGCATACAATACCCTTCCTTCCACCCGAGAATGATCAAACCACACGGGTGTAAAGTCAATCATTATGCATGAAACTAATTTCACAAGCTTTAGACCAAATAAATTCCATCACCAGTCAGCGGTATAGTACCACTAGAACATCCTATCCATATCTATGGTAATAATCAAATCAATACCAAAAAAATCATCATCTACGGTGGTAGTGCTCAACTCCAACTACCACCATCACAAATGATCCAATCGTGTCCAGAATACACGATTTCCCAAATCCCTGGACGACTAAGTCGTCAATAAGTCTAATAAGATAATCAAAAGCTCAAACAATTCATACCAAGTATGAAATTGTCATCGCTACACACATGTATTCTCTTTACTCTAAGCTGATGATATAAAAATCATCACAACGACAATGATACTTGTAGGACACCATGTCCCTACAATATCATCACACCAATCACCAATCAATCCTAGAGTATATATAGGTATCCTATAGCTGATCTAAATAGATCCTCTATCCACAATGAAGGATATTCATTTCCTTCCACAACTACCGCATTCTATCATCGATAATCGATGCATAACCTCAAAGGTCCGTCTCTCTTTTAACAACGAGTTTCGGATCTTCTCTGGAAAACTACTGGGACAGATAAATATCCCATCCAACACCTCCTATAATAAGGTAAAACGATCTTTCATCGTCTTGACCAGTGTAAGTATACACGTCTTATCCATAACCAAATCACTATTAGTAGGGACTGATACTCTCTGAGGGTTTACTCCTTGACCTTCAAATGGGTGACTAGCAGGCCAAATCCCTAGCTTCCTAATTCGACATCAGTCTGCACCTCTAAAGAATCCGTACCTCTGAAATCATCATTAGATTCCTCAAGATCAATACGTTATCGACCTCGTCCCCGACCATGAGTAGGGACAGTTTCACTAAGTCAATAGTTTTCCTAGCCACAAAAGTACCGTAACTACTAAAGACAATACTTTTCCTATAGCTCAGAGATATCCTTCAGCTTGCTTGGTCTCAAAACACGAGAACTCCCAAAAATCCAAGGAAAAGAAAATCCTCGATACACCAAAACCAAACCAAAACCGCAAACCAATAAAATGGTCACGTCCTGGGGGCATATCCGTCATCCAAATGACAAGGGAGCCCCTTAGTGACAATATCCAGAATCCATGGACCAAATCTGGTAAAAACCTCGAAATAATTATAGAAATATAAGTATTTCAATAATCGCATGCATGCGACTAAACATATATCAATCAAAGTAAAATAGTTTTATGACCCCAAATCCAATTGCGACCGAAAATCCAAAGTGCATAAATAAAATGCAATACCAATAAAGTAAACAAAGCGGCATCTCGACAATGCGAGTGGGACAAGCACTAGAATGAACTCTGGCGACTCGAAGGTAGGTCAACATGACACGTCCTCCATCGCTTAACCTAGAGGATAAATGAGGAGGATAAGTACAACCACTCTGTGGATGTATAGACAATAGTGCATAATCATAATGCACATAATGGAAGTCACAGGAACAAGCTAAAGTAACCCAACCTCAAAGTACCAATATCGATGCAACTATCACGATCGGATATATCAATATACATAACATAACCAACAAGCAAGCAGTGCTCATCCGGATACCACGACAAAGTCTCGTGGCTCTCACACAAAAAGGAAACTATCTATGAGCTACCTCGAAGGTAACCCATGGGCCGACAATCAATAGCACGGTCTACGCGCAACTATATGCTACCACGAAGGAGACTCGTGGATAGACAGGCTGTATATAAATATCTAATTATTTACTGCACGCTCTGACGTACTACCATCAATAGGTCACGTTAGCAGTCGATTATCCTAGGTTGTTAAGCCTAGGGTTATCCAATACATCCAGTATAAAACGACCATTGACATCGACAAAGATCATCGATCTATAATTAAACCCATTGAGGCGGTCAAGCGAGGGTTTCAACATCTCTAATACGAAATGTTTATCAAATACGATAAAGATCATCAACTTATAAATAAATAAGTCTAGATGATTAAATCTAGCCTTCCAACCCTTCCAACATGATCGGTATCAAGGTCGATCAAAATCATAAGTCCACTAATAATCGCGTCGAGACGATTAATCATAGGGTTTCGTCCCAACTAACAGAAACGCCTATCAGAAGCCAGGCCACAAATCTACTATCGAAGCCCTTGAGAGGTTAAGCCTAAATTATATCGTCCTACCCGATTCGATCATGCATGCCCTAACTGCTACCGAACATATCTCGTAGGTACTTAAGGCGTAAAATAGCTATCTTGCTACGGACATCATACAAATCGATTATCACCAACTACGACGAATAACGCAAGAGTATATCTTGCGATGAGTCATCTCAACCATGCATGAGAGACCACATGTATACAAAGCACCTACCTATAGAGAGACTCTACTGCAGACTCTCTCTCAACCAAGAATGAGAGATATAGTAAGGATTAATCGCATCCTAATCATTCGACCTCCGATCACCATATCACAGAAACAGTAAATGGGTAATCACATACCAATATGCACATCCAGTTATTACGCCTAGGGTTCCAACACCTAGGGTTCTACTAATATTGTTTCATTCCTGAAATCCGCTCCTACCGAATAACCTCATCTAAGTTATTCTATCTCTACGATCTTAATCATGGTATCCACCACACAAAACTCATAACCATAAACATATAACAGTTGTCTAATAAACGACATGAAGATAGTCATACCAATGGCAATCAATAGCGAAATTAATTAGGGTATATCTAAAGGGTCATGCGTAACAAAGTCAAGGCAATATATAAATAAAGCATCAGATGCTTATATATACTCTAAACTATATAAGCTATGTAATCATGTCCTCATGCCTTCTACGAATTTATCCATCTTAGTCATATTATTCAACTAGTCTAATAATCCTAATACTAGTCAAATCCTAAGTGGTAAACATCTACCAATAATATCTAATCATTTTTATCACAATGATAACAAGCTACGATAGCAAAGAATAGCAATTTATAACCAAATGTTATCTATAAACCAAAGAACCTAAAAATCTAATATCCAATAGATATCGAGGTTAAAACAATACCAAACAAAACATGATATCACCGCATAACCAATATAAATATGTACTAAATCTAGAAAATTTTCTAGAATGTATTTACTGTTAGTATGCGGAGATGTCACATGTCACGCAAATCCCCATATTGACCTCGATAATACCTCGAATTTTGAAACATAAAAATCGTCGAATCCGTCTAACTCGAAAATACCAGTTAACTCGCCAAACTTGGTGAACTCCATAAACCCAAAGACCCTAAGGAACTCGAAACCTACGCTCACGATGCAAATAAATTGTCACGCCCAGGAGTCTCCGCGACGAAAATCCGACAAAGACCTCCTCAGACGGTGACAATACCAATTTTTATAAGGCCTACATGGCCACTATACATCGGTCGCAACACGACGAATCCAAACAACACACGCAGATAATAATAAGGCCTCGGGCCAACAAATCTAGGTAAACAAAAGTCTACACTAACTAGACTTACCTACGCCATCCGGCGGGAATACCCAACCAAACCAATCAAAATAAGATCCACCAATGGTCCACAAGGACCCGAAAAAAAACGCAGTATATATAAATCCAATTCCAAGCCTAAACATATCTTCTATACAAAAATCTAAATCATAACTCATACTGACTAATAAATTTGTCACTACGAGGGGATATGGCAACTGGACTCTCTCGATGACCTTCATCCTCGAAATAAAAATAAAACCACGGGTAAGTTCAAAGAACTTAGGGGATACTAGTCGATATGAATAGTAAGAAATAGCTAACAATACTAATCTGTCGGTCAAGATCTCATATATATGGTAAGCAAGAAATAAATGCAAAAGGATCAGACTACTCAAGTCTCTACTGATATAGGAGCATGTGCCCTACTATAAGAGATAAAGTCATCACCATATAAGAATATGAATCCTGTATGCATGTCAATCATATGCAACATCCAAGGCATCAATACAATAATGCAAAGAAACACAATACAAATGCAATCCGTGCAAAATGCATGCCGTAAATGACATGGTCACCCCCGACGCTAGCCTCGCTACATGCGATGGTGAAGCCGAGTGGGTAGGGCTATGACAATCGCGGCACTCTGCCATCACTCGCTTCCCGAGTGGACGAGGATCTTTGTCGAGTACACCTATCCTCCTGCCCCAAACATAGTGGGAGCTAAGCTCTCATCTCCTGTCATGGCGGAGGAGGGATCCTCGCTACCACGCCGCTGCCGCTACCTACGAGCTGACCACGGAGTGAACTGACAGAGCAATCGCACACACCTCTCGATGTACCACTAACCCATGAGTGGCGATTAAGCCATGAATGGCTGCGGGCTCGATAATAATGGAACCGTGATGGTGCATGATACTAAAGCATGTAAATCCTACTCAAAATATATATCCGAATAATATGCATAATCGGTATGTACATATCCCTAATCCAAGTAATATGATCCAAATAAAACAGGGAGATATTATCATATTCTATCCAATGCATGTATCAATAGGCACAAAAACATACTAGGCATATAAACATGAATATTATTGCATGCTATCCTAACTAACATATCAACTTGACTATATCTAAAAGATAAGTCAAAGTACCCGCCTGCTATAATGATCGTGAAAGCAACGAAACCGTCATGACCGTGGACCTGCCTCGTGACCGAAACCTGCAGGCAACATAACTATAGTTAAGCACAAAATATACAATTCAACGACAAATCGAATAATTAATCGATTTCCTTTATATCTCAATTAACCCAAACGATTTCCAATTTTTCCTTGTCCACAAATAATCCATACAATTTAATGTAGCCCAAATCCATATCCTCCGAGTAACACATTTTGAACCATTCCTCGCTCACTAACATACCAATCAAAGCGAATAACAGTAATCAACCCACTCGCGACCAACCAAAACCCCAAGTTCAAAATTGACCACAACTCACTCGACCCTTGTTTTCCACGGTAAGCACATCCACCCACGACCCCTACCATCCGACCTTGCGACCACTCTCGGTAGGCCAAATTCCTCAGCCCTAATGAATAACACCATCCATACTCACCGATCGACCAAACATAGAAAAGACCCTGACCTACTCCGGCGACCAACGGCGGAAATCACGCAGCGAAGGAAAAATCGATTAGCTCCGTCGGCGGCGGATTACGTAGCGAGAGGAAATCGGCGAAAGCCTGGCGTGATCCGTGGCCGAGAGGGACCGGCGGCACGCAGGAAAGCGGCGCCCTTCTTGCGAAGAAATCGACGATCGCTCGGAAAGAAGGCGTTGGTCGTCGCCTAGAGGCGGAGGAAGTCGGTGCGGCCGGAAGGAAGAGGCTCGGCGGCGGCGGTGCTCACGCGAGGAGGGCCAACCGCCGTCGTCTAGGCGGAGTGGCCGGCGGCAGTGACGTCAGCGTGGCGAGGAAAAGGCCTTCTGTGTGAGGTGTGGCCGGCCATGAGCTCGAGGCGCCCGCGTGCGGTAGCGATCAGTGTAAGCAGCCGTATGAGGTCGTGGAAGATCAAGCAGAAAGAGGAAGAGGCGATGGCCGTCGTGCAAATCGGATGGAATCGGGGAAATAAGAGAATAAAACTTAGGTTTAGATATTTCAAATAGGTCCTCCAAAAGCCTATCTATTTTATCCCCGTACAAATCTCTTACAAGCTCCATTTAAATCCAGAAAAATTCTGCAAAAATTCCTAAAATTCCCTAAAAATTTCCAAGATTATTTCTCAAAATATTTGACCATTAAATTTTGGTATTTTAAATTTCAGTATTTAACACCATAGGTAGTTTAATGTATACTATGTTGTGTACTCGTCCCGATATCAGCTATGCAGTGGGCTTAGTCAGCCGGTTCCAGTCAAACCCAGGATCGAGACACTAGAAGGCAGTGAAAAGAATTTTCAGATATCTGAAGGCGACGACAGATTATTGTCTCTGTTATCAAGGGTCAGATATGAGCCTAAAGGGCTATTCAGATGCAAATTGGGCTGGGGACCTGGATGATAGAAAATCAACATCAAGCTATGCGTTCTTGTTGAATGGTGGCGTCATCTCCTGGAACAGCAAGAAACAGGCCTATGTGACCTTATCTACAATGAAAGCTGAATATGTGACATGTTCAGCAGCTGTACAAGAAGCAGTCTGGTTGAGAAGGTTCCTAAAGCATTTGAAGATTGCTGAGAACAGTGGGAGTCCAGTGACTGTCTATTGTGATAGTCAAGCTGCGATAGCTTTTTCTAAGGATCCCAAATATCACAGCAAGGGCAAGCATATAGCTATAAAGTATAACTTTATAAGGGATATTGTTGCTAAAAAGAAGGTGATTCTTGAGTATATCCCTACACGAGCTATGCTTGCATATCCTTTTACTAAGCCAATGACTAGAGAGTCATTTGATGAGCATGTAAAGTCCATGGGACTTCGTAGAATGTAACAGTTTTGTAATGACAATTAAATATTATGATTTGATTGTTTGAAATGTCAGTCATGATCTATTCAGTGTATGTTATGTTACATTCTAGTGATAAGATCTCGATAAGTATGTTGGCAGGTAGTG
Organism: Wurfbainia villosa; assembly: GCA_025175895.1. NCBI lineage: Eukaryota > Viridiplantae > Streptophyta > Magnoliopsida > Zingiberales > Zingiberaceae > Wurfbainia > Wurfbainia villosa. The sequence continues at coordinate 43,392,173 of CM045991.1, read as the reverse complement.
ATTAGTCCTCTCACATGGACAATCATCTCTATTTGTTGTATATGAATAGAGGTAAGACCGATGCTTATAGGTCAGCCTATGTGGTTGTTAGCTTTGGAAGCTGTAAAATTTGTTACATTCCTATAAGTTAGGGTCGTCTTGATATTTGTATCAAGATAAGATCATTTTATGGTAAATGATCGAAGTAAATGAACCCACCATTTACTATACCTGTTTTGAGCCATATTAGAATTCATATGTTGAATTCTGGATTCATGTGTTGAATTCTGAATTAGACATTGGGAATGTCTAGATCGAAATCTGTACGATGTTAATTTGAGGAAAACATGCGCTCTTTATTAGTAAAGAGAACGACATCGTAGCATGTGAATCATACCACATGTGCTAAGACAACACTAAGGGTAGTAGGAGAATGAATCTCTGCTTCTCTACTATGTGAGCCCTTTGAGATTATATGTTGATCTCAAAATTTGTCTTTTGTGACTATTTAGGTGTCTACTTGAAGTTTTAATCAAGGTTTGCTACTTTAGCATGTCTACCTATGACTATGTATAATTCGGTCTATGGAACATGACTAAGAAAGCGATTGATTAAAATGAATAGATTCACACTAAAAAGGAAGATTAAATAGGTTTACATCTAATGAGTATTATTCACTAGTCGACTCTTTTACATTTGTATGGAATGTTTGTGAATATTTGGAATATGAGGCATGCTCTTGACATGATGGTCGATTTAAGAGATTAGAGATGTTCTATTGATATAAATGAGATTATTTAATCTGGGTAAAAAGCAAAGACATGAATGTTTGAGTAAAGCGGTTTATGTACCAGAAATATGATTTTGTATCATCTGAAAAATGACTGTGTGTCACCTGGGAAATGACTGTGTGCTATAAGATAAATGGTTTTGTACCACCTGGAGATGACTCTGTGTCATCGGGAGAATGATTATGTATCATATGTAGAGTGGCTGAGTTAGGCGTAACAACTTCTCTTAGCATGTATCACTCTATGAGCAACTATGTAAGATGTAACAACTTTCTTAGCATTTGAATGCTTAATGTGCTTGCTGTCGCACGAACCATTTTCTAATTTGATGTTTCATTTAGTCTTTGTGACTATTAATCTATATTATATTAGTCTTTTTGGATAATAGATGTTGCTTCGATTTAGTCTATGTGACTAAACACCTCTTCTAAAATGGTCTGTGTGATCATTTTATCTATGTGACATACCTTGGACGAGTGGGAGATGATGGAGTTCGTGGCAGTTCCACGAACTGCACAGAGGCAGTTCGTGGAACCACCTCGAGCACGCATGACTTGAAGCCATGCGTGCGTCTCTTTCCCGAGCGTGCGTCCAAGGTGGTTGCTGCGAGGGTTCGGCTGCTCGGCGAAGAGGGTGAGAAGCGTAGAGGCATTCGACGGATTTGGTTTGTGGAAACAGAGGAGTCTTCCGACTGTGATCACTCTTTCGACGCAAGTCAAAATTCCACCGGGTAAATAACAAGGAACTGATATATATTTTGCTACAGTCCATACTACGTACGATCTATCGTGGTTTACTTAAGGCCAAGTTTACTCTCGACCTTCCAAGAGGAGAAGAGAACGGGATGGATCTAGCCTGAAAAGAAAACCGCATAAAACCGATCGACCTTCATTATTCTGATTAATTAGTTAATTAGGCTTAGATGATTCATCTCTTTATCCTCATGCTCGAGATGAGTGCACTTCATAAGTACACCTCCGTCCCGAATTCATCAGCTGGAAAAGCTTCCGGTTCGACAGCTCCGACGCTGGCAAAGTGCCAGTCTGCGTCTTGCCTGCAAGGCTGATCCGAACGTTGAGTTGCCTCTCCAGTTCCTTTATCTCTTCGCTTCTTTGAACGATATGGTCATAGCAGATATATCGCCCGCTGCTGACCGCTTCGTAGACGGATACGTGAGCATCGGCTACTGTTTCCAAGTCGACTGTGGCGAGTAATCCTTCTCCAAACATCTCATGAGCTCCTGTTGGTTTAACATGAGCAGATGCAAAGAACTGTTAATTTTTTAATCGTCTTCATCTGAATCAGATTACGAATTCAAAACTGATCCGTGAAACTGACTTTTGAGGTAAGCAATGGATCCGGTTGAGTTGTGCCGGTGGAATTCGGGACCGGTGACGAGAGCCGAGCACAGAGTCACTAAATGCAAGTTGCTTCTCCGAGCAGCTTCCCAAGCTGCCTTCTCTGCCATCGTCTTCCCCAGAGCAAACCAAAGCTGCCATTAAATATAGTGGGTTTGTGTCAACCAATTGAGTCTTTATGCAACCAAACAGGTGGAAAGATTGAACCTTGGTAATCAAACTGCTACCTTTTTATCCTGGCAAAGGCTCTCATCACTCCAGCAACTCTCATCGACGACGGAAGGACCTTGCTGGCGACCGTGACGGTCACTCTGCCGCCATATACAAGCCGCAAGAGAGGAGGTAAACACGCACTTTCTCACGGACTCAGTTCTAACGCAGGCTTCGATCACTTGCTCCGCTGCTCGCACCTCCATGTTAACCATTTGTTTCTACACAATAAAATTTTCTCTTTTACATCAGCAATTCGTTCGTGTAGTCTCAATTTGTCCAATCTGTTTCTTGTTCTAGCATTAAACAACATACAGAGTAGCCAGAAATGCCGCCGAGGTCAAGGGAAGAGGAGGTATGGAAGACGCCGGCGCAACCATCGAAAGCCTGGCACAAGCTTTCCGCGTCCATGATTCGGACCATCACTGGGCGTACGCCGGTGTGGCGGATTGCTCCCATATTGCTGAGCATATCCATGTCCTCTGAAAAAACAAAATTATCAATTCAGAGGTCTAACTACTATAATACGATCAAGTGATTCTTCTAATCTTCTTTTCGTCATTGTCGTAAAAGATTGAAGCGGAGAAGACAAAAACAAAAAAGGAGCAAAAGGTGATCTTATTAAAAACATATGGAAATTGAGTTAAAAATGACACATTTCTGGAAACAATGAAAAAACCGAGAACGGAGAAGGAAACGAAGGGAAGTAACGGAAAACAGCAATTATACTCTACCTTGGCTATCGACGAGAAGTCGAACGGCGTATCCCCGGAGGAGAAGGCGTTGGACGATGGCGGATCCCACAAAGGAGACGCCGCCGGTGACGCAGACCTCGCGACCCTCTTCCTCACACGACGCCGATCCGCCGTCCCTCTTCCGCCGGAGTCCATCAGGTTCCGGCTTCCTGGCATCGCCAACGCCGCATGTTCTACCCATCATCTCCTCCCGGAGCTCCTCTATCACGTCCGCCTCGCTCCTCCAAATCCCCATCGCTTCCTCTCCCCTTGCACTAAAGATGAGAATCCTTTTCTAATGCGAGCAGAGAAGCAAATCTAGCGAGTGTCTTTATATCTCTGAACAGTATGATCATATCCGTGATCTTTCTTACTGTGTATCTTTGAAACATGTACACATGAACGAAAGACGCAAGACCAATAAATAGGAGTAAGTTGGGCGATTCCGCTACGCTCCTCTCCGACAGGCTCGGCTCGGCTCAGTTTAATTTATTTTTGTTAATATGAGCGTCCAAATTTATTCTCTGTCGATTTATTTATGTTCCTTTTTTCATCGTGAAACCTCGAATTATATTAGACTACTAAATTTACTTGTATTTAACAAATCGTGATTATTTTCAATTAGACTACTAAAAATAATATGCTGATTGGGGAAAAAAATATTTAATTAATCACTACCTCTCCCAGTTCCATTGGCCAACTTTCAATTATATTTTTTAAGAATAATTAAAAATAATTATATATTTTAACTTTATTAGAAAAAAAAGTATAAGATCATTTTGACGCAAAAGGTCAATCATTAATCTAATGGGCTTTATCTGCTCGCTGACCATCGTAAGAGTATGAATCATAATAGCCGACTTCGAGACAAGAACTATCGATTGGCGACGACATCCTCGTGATTCAGAAAAGATTGATTTATTATTCTCTGATGCAACGCTCAGACAGATTATGTTAATACGCTTATAAGTTCCACATATCTCCACAAGCACGATATCATTCCACTTGTCTAAGCCCTCATTGCTTTATTTTCTTTACCCAAAAGTGCCTCATACCAACGGAGATATCTTTTTCTTATAAGACACGATCTTTCCACGCCTTACCAACGCGACTTCGATCAGATTCCCATACTCCCAACAATCCCCCCCTCAAACGAAGGACCACATTGGGCCCCCCCTCAAGCCTATCCCTCCTCGAAGGATTTTCTCTGCTTGATGTCCGATCTTCAACCCACCAGACTTCATTGTTCTGGCCTCCCGACCCAACTAGACTTCCTTCCCCGATGTCCGTTCTCTTGATCCGACGTGGGAGCTCAACTTCCTTCGCTCGAGGTTCGTGGTTTCGACATGACGACTGATTGACATTGTTAGTGCTTATAAGCTCCACATATCTCCACAATGACATGATATTGTCCACTTTGGGTCTAAGCCCTCATGGTTTTATTTTTGGGCTTTACCCAAAAGACCTCATACCAATGGAGATATCTTTTTTCTTATAAGCACATGATTTTTTCCATGTCTTACCAATATGAGACTTTAATTGTATTTCTCATACTCCCAACACTAGTCATTAGATTCTTCCCGCAGAAACAAGTATACGATCATTCACAACAACGTATGGAGGTGGACCATTGATTTGGGAAAACTTGTGACCTCCAAAATCCGACTTTTGCGTGCACACACGACAATTCGACTAAAATTAAATATCGTTTAAGATTTTCCTTTTTCTATTATTTGTACTATTCTTTATTATTCTTTTTTACGAACTTAGTTTTAAAATATTTTGGTATAGTTTATTTTCCCTCCCGGCTCTCCTTTTTTTTTACCATATCATTAAGGTTTTAAGGTGCAAATATTGTTTAATTTTTATTTTTGAAAAAATTTCAAAACTGTTTTACTACATAGCTAGAGTTAAAAACCTACAAAAAAAAAACACTTTCTTTTCTCAATTGTTATCATTTTGAAAAAGTAAATGCCTTGTTTTTCTTTTATGATTTTGATTAAATTGTTTACATATGGCAAGTAATTAAATAATAGAGAGGGAATAAGCGTGGGTAATTGGTACAGCGTAGCTGAAGCCGAGCTGAAGTTGAAGCCGACCCGGTGGACTTGTAGGTGGAAGCACAAGTACACCAACCAACACGTGCGGAGGATGCTGCCTACCACACTATCCCATCTCAATCTCAAATCTCAAATCTCAAATCTCAATGCCGTGGGTGAACCGCCGCCGCGCCTTTTCCTAAGTGGCTAAGTCCTAACTTTCAAACCGATTAATTTTAACTAAATCAGAGGCAAAAAAAACTAATTAACTCCATCGCTTGACACGCCTCCAAACAACATAGCAAATTCAGGGGTACAACTTGATTGACTTCGTGCCATCTGAGTCGAACTAGTAGATTATACTTAGCTTGAATTTTTTTGTTTAATCTGTATTTTGTCGAACTAAATTGTGCGAGGGAAAAAAAATTCTTAAATCATACCTGGCACATTCTAGTTAGAGCCATATCAATTCAAAAGCAACATAAAAAATAATTAAGCAAATAAGCACGTAGATATATAGTTGATTGACACACCTATCTACTCTAAAATCTTAATTTTCGGGATAATTTATTACTCATATTTCTCATTTCCTCTAAGCAATCCGTCAGTTAATTAGTCTAAATACCTTCTTCCACTTCATCAATTGATTGATGATTGGGATATCTTCATTTATTTTTTTTCATATTCCACTACATCATCATCATTTTCATCTCGTATACTCCTCCTAAGCGAACTAGAAGCAAAGAGAATCTAAAATATAGTTGCCTTTGTCGGACAACTTTAGTGATTAGGATTTTTATTATTATTATTATTATTATTCCGATCAGTTTAAGTGAAATAATTAATTAAATTTCATAGTTTAAGAAATAAAAGTATTTTCACCACTGCTAAATGCAATATTATTGTAATGTCTGAAATAAATTAGGCGAAGGGATGTGTTAGACGAACTGAGTTATGAGTATGTCAGATGAATTCAATTAATGTTAACGAACTAGAAGATTAGACTGATTGAATAACAATCTGAACTAGTAGAGTTGATAATGTCAAACTCTCTAGACAATTTTGATTGGTTTAAAAGGGCATAAATAAAATGAATAAATTCCTTGCAAAATGGACCTGAGGTAAACTGTCATTTTCTGTAGCCATCATCCTTTTGCTGCCTATCAGATGGAACCATTGTAGTGTAGCTAAGCTTTTTCTTTGTATTGACAGATTCAGTATTCTCTGTTTTTTTTTTTTTTTTAAACTCCATCTGTACGTCTCTTCCAAGTAAAGAAAACATCTCTAAAACGTGAATGGGTAAAAAATAAAATAAAATGATATAGTAGTCGATCTGAAAATGGAAGCGAATCAATCCAAAAATTAATTAGTTAACTTGAATACTCACATGATAGGAATCCTGAACCCTCTAAATGTTGCGCCACATCACATGAACCCACCAATCTATCAGGTAACCAGTTCCAGCTGCCTGCCAATTGAAAATTTGAAAAAATAGTGAGAAATTGAGGCGGTAAAGCAGGAAAGCCAGCAACTGGGCAACATTAACAGTGTAAAGATTTGATTGGAATTTTTTTTTATGTCATTTTATTAAAGCACAGGGTCAATGGTGTAAGAAAACCGAGCTATTAAATTTTCTTTTGCCCGCCTTGAGTCGCCGAAAAGTATTAACTCCCGCCCGTTTTTTGAAGTTTTGCTTTTAGATCTCCCGCCTTTTCTCCTATAAATTGACTCAATCTTTTGCTTTAATCCTCTCTTCCGATCTTTGTTGCTCTTTTCTGACGCTCGAGCCACCGAGCGATCTCGAGAAACCAAAGAGGAAAGACACGCGGGTATTTCTTCTCTTCCTTTCTTTCTTCTCTCTTCTGAGGATTTTGATTTTTTTTCTTGTCCATTTCAGTTTTCGTTTTGGATCTAATATGAAAAAGTTTTATACACTTCATTCGTATCGAGGTACCAGATATTTTTTTTTTCTTCCCTCCTAACTTGCTGCTTTGGCTTTTCAATTTCTCGAAGACGAGGGAGATGGCTGGAAAAGGAGGAAAAGGTCTTTTGGCTGCGAAGACAACAGCAGCGAACAAGGACAAAGACAAGAAGAAGCCGGTTTCCAGATCTTCGAGAGCTGGATTGCAGGTACCATCTGTTATTTCTTTGGAGACGAAATCTATGTGCAGGGTGCAATTTTGATTAGGATTTCACATATGAAGGTTGCGTGTTTGTGGTTGAAGTAGATGCTTGTGCAAGATGTTATCTTTTTAGTTGTTTGCTTTAATATAGAACAATTTCAGTACTACTCAAAAATTCTGAGATCTAAACTTCAATAGAAAACCGATATAAATTTTTGTGGATAATAATATCCACGTAATGGTTTGTCATTTTGACGTGATATATAATAATGTTGCAAACTAAAATTTAACCTTTCTATTGAGTTTGCAAATATATGCTTGATTTTCTTGTCGTGGTAGAGGTTATAAGCTCACAATGGCAAATTGTTCTACTTCGTTAACTTTATGAGAAAATTGATTTGTTAATTTGAAGGTGAATAAATTTGAACTTGCATATTACCTTGTCTGACAATTCCCCTCGGTTATATAAGACGACAACAAAAGTCTTGCTTAATTAGATGCGACACTTTGCTAACTCCATCTTATTTATAGTTTCTCAATAAAAAAAATGCAATTAGAATTTATAAATTGATGCATAATTGTGTTTTAAGGGCGCCGAATAGTTCAGTTAATAAGAGCCTTATTAATTGTTGCTAAGATCTTGAGTTCTAAATTTGTCTTTAGCTAAATGTGAGTGCTTCGGGATGGACTGTCGGTTATGCGCTCTTAAAAAAAAGTGACAGTCTTTAGCTAAATTTGTATTCTCTTATTTTTTTTGTGTGGATATCCTCCTTGTAGTTTCCTGTTGGTCGAATTCATCGCCAGCTCAAGTCAAGGATTGCTGCTAATGGACGTGTTGGGGCAACGGCAGCAGTGTATTCTGCTGCTATACTGGAGTACTTGACTGCAGAAGTGTTGGAGCTCGCTGGGAATGCAAGCAAGGATCTCAAGGTGAAGCGCATAACTCCGCGACATCTTCAGTTGGCCATTCGTGGGGATGAAGAGCTTGACACCCTCATCAAGGGTACCATTGCTGGTGGCGGTGTCATCCCACACATCCATAAGTCCCTCATTAACAAGTCCACCAAGGAATGAAAAAGAAATATTTGCCTGAATGCTTTTAGGTAGTTGATGCAGTTTGTGGTGTTGTCTCATCTAGTGCTTCTCTACATTGTGTTAGTAGCTTGGTCAATAGAATGCTTGCTTAGCTTTTCTAGTTGTATTAATGTGAAGTTTGAAACATGCTGTTGTTACAAATGATTTCATCAAGTGCTGTTGGTGTTTCTGTAGCACTCCTTAAATCACAACTTATTTCCTTTTATGCTGTGAAGATGAAAGCCTAGTTAATGTGGCAGATCAAGAGGATATTCTCATCTATTTATTTAGTTGTATCATCATAATTCTTGGTGATCAATGTGATTAGTGAATCCACTGTTGTTTATGGATTTTAAGCAAGCTTTTTTACAGCAATAACACGATTTTCTCAATGATTTGGACAGAAAATAAGATCGCTCCAAATAAACCTTTATTCAAGACAGCATCAAGTGTATATGAATGAGTTATGTGGCATCTATATGAGCATGTACTAAAATAATGTTTTTTGGATCTTGTTTAACTTACAAATCTCGTGGTACATTGTGGGGTATAAGGCCAAATAATTGAAGATTTGTTCTACTACCATAAAATGGTCTGAAAGGTGTTTACAAGGGTACAGACATGCAATTGACTAACGATATTGATAACTCAAAATGCTTGTTCAATCTCAACCAGGGTTTCAGTTGAGCATTTCAAATCCAAAACTTTAAGCATTGAACGGTGAGCAAGAATCTCTCCGTGCTGTAAATAATGAATAATGTATAGAAATTGTTTTTTTCCCCTTGTGATTGAAGCAGTTTCACACCACTAGGGACTTTAGGTTCCTATATCTTGATTGAGGCTCTTGACCAATAAGTAAAACAACAAGACAGAAAGAAGAGAGAAATATATCAAAAGAAAAAACAATCAACTGGACATTAATAGAATATAGATAAACTTCTCGAACAGAAAAAAAAATTTGAACGATCGAATTAGACACTCACATTTCTGCTCTTCTTCCACCTCTCCTGCGTGACGATTAACAGTCGATACATATTTTGTGCCCAACAAGGAAGAAATGAAGCTACCAAAACATGATCTAGCCAACAAATTAACAAGAAATCTCTTTTGGATTCACATAGCTAGCCCTTTCTTTTCCTTTCTTTCGCAAAATGTGTTCAGAAAATTTAACTCTTAGCTAGTTAGATCATGCTGGCAGCTTCACTCCTTCCCTTGGACACTCAACTTCAGCAGTTGTTAGGATACAGAGGGAGGATCAAGATGCATTCTTGCATATAAATACATGAAATCTTGAAGAAATGGAGATGATGGAGACAAAAGACATGGCATGTGATTAACCTTTGTGAATATAATTAGTCTAATGGAGTTTACTTTAAGAGTGACACGAACTGCTTTGAGCAGCTCGCCGAGAGGTTTGACTTGCAGCAGTGCATTAAATGCCAAAGTCAACTCAAGTTGCAAATTAAAAGCAAGATGAGCAGATTCAACTCATGATCTTCAATAATGAACCCATATGATAATTGTTAGTCTGACTAAACATTTAAAATCAAATTGTTACACACCACTTTCCGTGTATAATTCTGCCATTTTGTTAATTGAATAGAGTAGTTAATCTTTAATTGCACGGACTCTTTCAGCAAGTTGGAAGAGATGACCACAAAGTTTAATAAAAGGGAGAATAAACATATCTCGAGTTAGGTTCTTCAATTCACGGCGTGCTCTCCTCACATGCTAAACGCGGTCCACTTCCATTCTCTTTGCTTGCATGTTATGCCTACTAATAGAGGGCACGGCTATCATATTCTACAAATTAAATACTAGTACTTGGCTAGGCTAACGTACCAATTTTTGAGTTCCTTTCGTTTTAAGACTAATGTTCAAGTTAAAATGAATAATGATGACAATATTTGAGTTATAATTAAGCTCACCATGAAATTACCAAGGGGTTGTTTGGCAACCACTACATTTTTTGTTTTCTGAAAAATAAAAAATAATTTATTTTTTTTTCTGTTTTTCAATTTTTCAAAAAATTCTTTCTCAAAAAATGAAGATGCAAAACGTCAACCAAACATTATTTTCTCAGAAAATAAAAATAAAAAATAAAAAATTTTCTACAAACCAACCAAACGTTACCTAAGTCTTTTGAAAATTATAATATTTTCTAACAAAAGGTTTCTATAAATACATTTCCATTCATTATTCATCCCCCGTGTCTCGTCTAAAGAGTTTCAGCAATTTAGCAAAGGACGCACCTCAAGTTTGGAATTGTCCAAACACAGTCCCATAGTTTTATATTTATTAAAGGGTGCATCTCATTCCCCTTTTACCCCTCCCATCAAATGTGAATTTAATGCTGAAATATTGCATGTATTCAAGCCACAACTAAAAATTTCGAACTATTCAAACGTGGTGTTGGGAATTCAAATATCATGATCACTGTGTTCCTGGGAATATAATTTCCATGACCACCTTTTTTCGATCTGATTTCTGATTTATATTAGCATAATTTCTGAAATATGCCTGTGGATACCTAATAAAATCTTAAATATCAAAAATTTTGAGCGCGGATACACAGAGCGACACTTTCCAAATCCAATGGATTTGGATTTGATCGAAAAGGTGAATAGGGTCATTAATGGGTTTTGACCAAAACTCATTGATGGATCTAGAGGAGTCTAAATTCCGAAATCTTGACATAGACTGAAAGATCTTATAGCATGAATTGTTGATGTGTCGAGAAAATTTGATTATGATCCTCCTACCTTCCAGTTTTGGCCGCGTGTCATGTATAAATTCAAACTGGGCGAGAAAAAAGGTGATGCTGAGAATTATATTCCCAGGAACATAATAGTCATGAGATTTAAATCCCAGGAACACAGTGACCCTGAGATTTAAATTCCCAACACCACATAAAATTTCAAACTGATCGAGACAAAAAGTTATGCTGAGAATTATATTACCAGGAACATAATGATGTTGGGATTTAAATTCTCATCACCACGTACAATATCAAGTTGGATGAGAAAAAAAAATGGTGTTAAAAATTATATTCTCAAGAACACACTGGTCTTGGAATTTAATTCTCGGTACCATATACAATTTCAAGTTGATGGAGATAAAATGTGATGCTGAGAATTATATTACCAGGAACATAACGGTGCTGAGATTTAAATTCCCAACACCACGTACAATATCAAGCTGGTCAAGAAAAAAAAATAGTACTGAAAATTATATTCCCAGGAATACAGTGGTCCTAGGATTTAAATTCTCAGCACTACATAAAATTTCAAGCTGGTCGAGACAAAAGGTGATGTTGGAAATTATATTACCAAGAATATAGTGGTGCTAAGATTTAAATTTTCAGCATCACGTACAATATCAAGCTGACCGAAAAAAAGATGGTGTTGAGAATTATATTACCAGCTTGATATTATATGTGGTGTTGGAATTTAAATTTCAGCACCACTATATTTCTAGTAATATAATTTTCAGCATCACTTTTTTTTCCAATCAACTTGAATTTATACGTGACACGTAGCTAAAACTGAAAGGTAAGAGGATCATAACTAAGTTTCCTCGACATATCAACAATTCATGCTATAAGATCTTTCAGTCCATGTAAAAATTTCGGAATTTGAACTCCTCTAAGTTCATCAATGAGTTTCGGTCAAAACCCATTGATGACCATATTCACCTCTTCTTCGATCCAATCCAAGTCCATTGGGTTTGGGAAGTGTTCTTCTGTGTATCCGTCCAAAATTTCTGATATTGAAGATTTTATTAAGTATCCACAACCATATTTCAGAAATCAGGCCGATATAAATCAAAAATCAAGCCGAAAAAAAAATGGTACTAGAAATTATATTTCCAAGAACACAGTGGTCAAAGGATTTGAATTATCAGCACCACGTTTGGATGATTCAAAATTTTTAATTGTGACTCGGATGCATACAATATCTGACCATTAAATCTATATTTGGCAGGAGAAATAAAAAGGAAATGAGATATGCCCTTTGATAAATATGAAATTATAAGATTGTGTTTGGAAAATTCTAAACTTAAAGTGCGTCTTTTGATAAATTGCTGAAAGAGTTTAGCATATGTGAAGGATGAACGTTTTGATCTACATAAGTCACAATTAAAATCTAGATGTTTCTCATATTTTAAATTTTATTTTTCAAAAAAGTAGCAGCAACAAATTTAAGTTTTTAAAAAAAAATAAATTTAAGATATGAAAATAAATTATTTCTATTTAAAAATATTTTTGGAAAATTTAATTAATTATTGATGATAAAAAAATATATTAGACATTGAATATAAAAGAACATCTGTCGTCCCAGGGCACACTAGCATGCGCTCGGTTCAGGTTGAGCTAGGGGCAAAGGTCCAAGGTCAAGAATCAAGATCTCTAATGCAACCCAAGAGAAGCATTGGGCCGTGCACAAAATATTGCATTGCGGGGATAACAAGCAGGTTAAGCCTAAACATACATGGTTTGTTCCCACTTTGTACCTTCGCATTTGAGCCTGAGAATGTTTGGCTGCTCTGCATGACGAAGGGATAGCCCTACCAGTTCTTCCTTGGGAAATCAAGCACCTTTTCACTTGAATGAAGCGATGAGGTTTAGTGTTATGACCCACTTTGGTTTGAATGGGCACGACGATCTCCAACGCTTTTAAGTCGAGCTCTGTTGAGTATACAAAGCAAAACATATTGCAAGGACCACTGGACGCGGACAGAAACAAACAAGATATAATTCCCAGAAGCAGAATAAACATACACAAAGAATCTGAATAATAAGTTGAAATTGCTCGTTTGGGACAGAAGAATGCACTAACCAGGTCAGCAAAAGTTGTGCAAACCAAGTTATCAGAAGCCAGTCATAGAAGCAACTTTCTTTTCAGAATCACACTGTATATGTACGAGAATTAAACATAGAAAACAAGCTGCCTTAAACATAATAAATTTTTTTTTTCAGAAAGGGAATGCTAGTAATGTTACGCGTGGCACTAGTTAGGTAATTCCAAATCTCTTTTGCTGTTGATGTCAGTCTTTTTCCTCAAATCACGATCCATTTTCTCTAGGTCCGTTGCGGTTCCGAGATATCCATACAGAATCCGATGCTCAACGTTCTTCCCATCGACCTTAACTAGGGGAGGATTCTTCTCGTCATGGCCAGAGAGAGAGCCTTGGACATGTGCCCAGCCTCTACGGCCATGGTTTTCCTTCTCCAAGTGTTCAGCCAGGCGCTCAGCCTCCTTCAAACCAGCTTGACTTTTGGCAAATTTCACAACTGTTATCCCCGTGTGGCCTCCCTTCCCATAGATTGATTTGGCCTTGCAGTTAGTGAAACCCATATCTGAAATAAAGACGAGGTTAGAGGACTACTCAATGGTTATCCACGTGAAATTGATACGCTCGAACACGAGATATAATTTCGTACAAAAAAGGCACTTATTGACATCCTTGACATAGTGAATACCATAAATTTTGAGAATACGTAAAACAATGCGACATAAAAAAAAACTTGTAACAAATTAAACCTGCAAACAAAAAACAACATTTATGCCCAATAGTCAACACCACTATACTTGATTTGTCTCATAATAAAGCAACACGAGCAAACGGACTTCTTCATTAGCCGAACTACCACTATTGCTCTTTGAAGATAATATTGACCGATGAAAAAAACTACAAGCAAATTGGAAAGTGAAAGTGAGCTTATGTGAATATATTTGATATCTAGAAACGAGACACTAATTATGACCACTTCCATCAGCATGATGTTCCTATGATGATAGATGGAAATTTGTGTGATTGAGATAGAATGTCTGAGAAATCATATACATTGCTGCTTTAAACAACAGCAACAAAAAATTACAGATGAAAATTTTAGACTTATTCCCCCATTGCATTAATACATAAACAAGAAAACTTCAAAGAAATGGAAGGAACCTTTAACACCTCAACATCCCTTCCAGCCACAATGATAAACTAACAATAGACCTGAAATAAACATAAGGTGGACAACGAAGGAGATGCAGGACACTCTAAGTGGAACAAGGTACCCCAAATGTTATAGTTATATAACAAACAAATATCAAGACAAAAGATAAAAAAACAAAGAAGATGTAGCCTCCTCAAAGACTTGAATAAGGTTATCGACATCTCCGAGGAGGACAAGAGAAGAAATCAAGATAGGAAAACCAACCACCAATATCTCATCGAGTACTGTCTGAATGTCAGGAACATCAATACTGAAACACATTCAGAATGACTTCAAAATGAGAAAGGCACATAATGCAGATTAGAGCTAGTGGTAATTATTATTTAGAGCAGAAAAAAACAAAGCTTGATAATCATATTATATCCATCTTTACTACCCAGATGCTTGCTAGTAGTCATTATCCTGTTAGTAAATTATTCATTTAAAGAGAAAAATGAAGCTTGGTAATCATATATACCTTTAAGTCTATTATCTATCTCTTTATTACCCATACCCTCAACGTGACCATCTTTTTTCCTTCCTGAACTTGTATTATGAAGTACTACTGTTGGAGGCCATAAAATAAGGTCGTCCCTGTTCGCTTGAGCATCATCAGCAGACAGCAACTGATATGCCTTTGAGTTATCAGGGGCCTTTCTGTAATTCCAACCCATGAGAACGCACAACGCCTTGTGTAACCCCAGATGATTAACACGCAAATCAGCATTTTGTGAGTTGTATGTGTGCATAATAAGCGAATGCACGTCAGCAAAGACTTTGGAGGCCCTGTAAGTATGCAAACAAAAGACATTGAATACTAAACACACAAAAAATAACTTTTAACTATAGTAATAAAATTAGAGGACAACAATCAATTCAAAACACTACTATATTTCAAGTGTGTGAATATTGATATTGATTGCTATATTTCATGTATTTTCATTGTGTGATTTATATATTTTCAATGGACGTACTAATTAACACACAATCTTCTTTCTCAATGTAACAATTTAATATATTTAATATTGGTGGCATGTGCCCCCACATAGCTCACATACATCCCATATGTGCTATATAGTGGGTCAAAGACAACCTGCCCATATATGCTTTTTGAAATCTAGCTCAAAATATATAGATAGATAAAGGAAAGGTTGCATTATGACAATGTATTGGAAATGAAATACCAAGTCTGAGAGTAATTAGCAAACAATAACTACATTATCCAATATTTATCATATAACTGAGTAAAAAAAGATAGGTAAGCACATAAATGAAATGAAACAAAACAAACCAAAGTAAACTTTTCAAGAAAATAGCAACAGTACAAAAAAGTTGCGAGATCAGAAGTCATAGAAAAGTATAAGCCACTTGGAAAACTTTTGAAGCAATCAAACCTCCTACAAGCCACACATGGCAGAAGTCCTTCTTTCCCACCGTCCAAGTACTTCTTTCTCTGATCGGGAGACTCATTTATCATCTTTGCGAATCTAAGGAAAGCCTTCCTCAGAGCATGAGGATCAACATCCGTAACTGTAGGAGGCACTTCGTTAGGGCGAACCCTCTTTGGAGGCAATTCATGACCTTCTTCTATCAACCTAGACTGCTTCAACATACTTAGCTCATCATGATTATCCCAACCAAACGGACTGTCCCCCAAGAAGTTCCTGTGGTCTCCACGCGATCCAGAAGGGCCAAGAGGAATCCCGTTAAGGTTACCATGCTGCAAGAACGGTTGTCTGTGTGGCGGGAACTCATCTTCATCACCATACCTCCGTTTCAGAGATAAAGGTCTGCCCGCACCATCTAGAATACTCCGAGGACCATCAAGCCCGAGAGAATCCCAGTAGTCGCTCCGCAGATCGGGACCACGGACATAGGACGGTGGCTGGCGGAAGTCTTCCGGACTAAACCTCCCACCCGAAGTTGGAGGCAAGTGACTTTCCAAGCCTAATCGGGAGTTAGGCTCCGGTCCGAGACCAAACCCTTGCCGGCGGAACGGCAACCTATCAGCGACAGGATTAACTGGCGCATCTAGCGGCAAAGCAAAGTAGGATCGGACGCTGGCATCGGAGAGGACAATGGTGCGCCGCTCGAGGTTTTCGAAACCGTAGGAAGGAGGGGGAAGGATCCCAGCGGGGTCGGGGAGAGAGAAGGGACGGGTATTAGCGGTGGGAGCGGGGTCAGGATGCGAGAGTGGGTGGTCCTTGGCAGCGATGGCAAGGGATGAGGCGGAGGGCGTTTTGGATTTGGAAGGATTGGGATCGGAGGACGAGGCAGGGCGGTTGACAGGGGTCTTGTCGTTCGACTCCCGCAGTGGCTTCCGCCTGCCGGCGAACGCAGAAGCGGCAGCGGAGGTGGAGGCGAGCCCTCTGCCTCTCGATCCCGCGGGCTTCTTCATGGAGGTGTTGGATTGAGGAAATTGAGCGCTAGGTCTAGGGTTTCTGTTAAACCGAAGGGGGATTTGTAATGTTGAAGTTCCATGGCAATTTTGGCATCTCGAAAATAGTACTGGACCTGTCAAATTGACCGAACCCCGCAATCCGGCCTGATCCGGCTATCTGATGCGGTCTTTTTTTAAATAGAGTCGCGTTGTCTTCGGTCTGGTCTAATCTGCAGGTTGAGCCGGATGGCAGAGGCTCGGCCCTATGCAAAGCGCAGTTAAGACATGGCTCCTCTATCGAGTCTGATTTAAATTTTAAAATAAATTAAAAATATAGAATTATTTTTTAAAAAATAAAGTATATAATATTTCTTTTTATTAATATTAGATTGGCGTGAAGAAAAAAACTCTTTACAAATGCTAACCATAATATATATTAATATTAGATTGATATCATGATTAGAAAATTGCTTGGCCATTTTGAGCTTCAATAATACGAACCTAATGAATGAATCCACAAGTGCTTCATTTAGTAGAAAACTCTTACAGACTGTGCAAGGGAATTTGAGCGAATTTTGAACTCTAACAATCTTTTCCTTTTACTAACAACTTGAAACTTTCAAAGCAGCGTTCAGTATGAATATATCGAACTTCTTGAATCACGCTTTCACTGGAAAAGAAAAGAGATGTAACTGCTGATTTGTAAGAGACTAATTACACCCACGACACAAGAATCTGTTTAATTAATAAAGATCTGATGATTAGCTCCAGATTCTGAAAACGCATTGAAGTTTGATGCCTGCATTTGTAATTTGTCTTACCACCTTGATTCATGTGTTTTATCTGGAGCATAATAAACAATGGCTGCCATATTTCATCCTGAAGAAATTACGATTAAAAAATAACTGAAAGCAACATTGCGTTGAGAAATAGAAAGCAACAAATTTTATAAACTTATATTATTTGAATAAAAAACATGGATAAAGAAAAACTAATGACCCTTAAGTAAATAATTTTCTCCCAATTGACACCTTATAAATATATAGTTTATGTTTCAGATCATTTGTTTACATTAGCGATCTATGGTGGCTGTCTTGTGTATTCGACAATTGAGGAAAGAATTAAATAGCATTGGAGGAAGAAAAAAAAAATAATAATAATAAATGTAAATTCAAGTGTTGAAATTACATGTGCTCAATGAAGTTGCCACTAGCTATAACTAAATTCATACACTCCTGTAAGTGGTAACTCAGCATCTACCTGAAGGGGCTCCAAGGAATCGACAATGTCCCTCATTAGAGGCCTTGCCTTGGGGTTCCGGTTAAGGCAGTGGTGAATGAGCATTGCTGTCTTTTGAACAGCTTTCTCAGAGTAGTCTCCCCCTAATCTTTGGTCGACGATTTCAAGAACTTTCTTCTTTTGAGTGAGCAATGGGGCAGCCCAATCTATGAGTGTTTGTCGGTGGACTGGACGCGACATGTCCAGTGATTTCCTTCCAGTAAGGAGTTCAAGGAGGACAACTCCAAAGCTGTAAACATCGCTCATGGCCGTCAAGTGCCCTGAGTCAAGTGGTAAATAATATCATGTTAGATTAAATGATCCAAGTTGCTATTATGCAAATGCATCTACCAATAAAAAAAAAATTGTAGATTTTTTCCATGTTGGACTAATTTTGGCTAGTTTGAGTCTTGGAAGTGTGATGAGTTGTTACTTCGACTCAGAAGAAGGCATCGAACACAAGATACAGTTATTGTTAAATTTTTTACACACCATCAACAGAGTGTCCACTGGGAACATCGGCACATATAACAACATATCGAGACTAAAAATCATAATAACATAGTTTGATTCATCAAGGTCACTCAAAAATTAAAAAAAAAACAACACATCAGCATCAAAAGCATAATTCACAAGGACTTTGAAGCTGCATATTTATGATTCAATTGTTTAGCTATTTACCTGTCATGAGATACTCTGGAGCTGCATATCCATAAGTTCCCATAATGCGCGTAGAAACATGAGATTCATCCCCGACTGGTCCATCTTTTGCAAGCCCAAAATCAGAAAGTTTTGCATTGTAATCCTATCAATGGGAAGTAAAAGTTAAAGAAACAAAGAAAAATTAAGCTAATAACAATCCATGTCAAATAACAAAGTGCTGTACTTAATATACTTTCAAGAAAGAATTTTGATGGTCAACAAACAAAGTTTTGTCATTAACAAATTTTCAACGAGTTCTACAAGATCAACTTCCAATCTACAAGCTGACATTCAGTTATATTGCAGAGGACAAGTACAGATGACACGCATAGTTCAGTGCACCAACCAGGTCGAGCAAAATGTTTGATGTTTTAAAATCACGAAATATGACAGGTTTTTCAGCTTCATGGAGAAAAGCAAGTCCTTTAGCAGCACCAAGTGCAATCTTCATCCTGATAGACCATGAGAGGGGGAGCAGCACAACTACATGACAATATTTTTCCGTCAATTGATTATTTTCTCTTAAAAATATTTTGCAGTAGCAAGAAAGGATAAATAAACAATATTTAGAAATAATAAGAGCCAGTAGACAATTAAAAAACTTCAGTTTTATTATAGAATCACAGACAGCCTTATAAGACAAATAGGTTGGTGGGATTATATGTACCAAACCAATTTATGATGGTGGACGAGCAATAGAGGATGATGAACATTATTTTAAAATTATCTGTCTGCTAAGGTTACATGCAAATATTTTTGTGCCTCTATAAAATTTTACAAAATTCAGGATTAAATTGGTTTCTTGTGCATAAAGTGCCAAAGAATTCCTGTAGGAGATAAGGTTTCAGTTTAAATACTAAACTGAAAACTCCATAGAAGCAGACAGCACAACATTTATTGTAATTGCCCAAGATGCAATAAGAAAATCGAGAACATTGACTAAACACAACAAACATCAAGATAAAAATCGGAGATTGCAGCTAAAAGAAAAGGGAAAAATATCTAGTGATAAACACCAAGAAAGTTTGGTAAACAGTTTCCATGTTGTAAATATGCGTTAAATCCTTGTATGCACTGAATCAAACAAAAAGGAAAAAAAAAAAACAGAACAAGATGATGAAACTGTTCAGAGAATTACTTGAGAAGAGATTGGATTCAACGCTTCCACGAGGCATGAACTCGTATATTAGGACTCGATGCTCATCCTCACAGCAGTAACCAATCAACTTGACTAAACTAGGGTGAGAAAGTTGCCCAAGAAATATAACCTCAGCCTGAAAAAAAATAGCAGCGATTGTAACATCCAAAGGGAAAACTAAGTAGAAATTGTTAGGTTTTCTAAGCCAATAAGGTAGGATACCAGCCACTCTCTGTGTCCCTGTAAACTGTTATCAACATCATGGACCTTCACAGCCACTTGAAGAGGTTGAAGCCCTTCCCTGAGATCTGGATTGATGAAACCCTTGTAAACTCTTCCAAATCCCCCTCCACCCAATACATAGTCCTGCCGAAAATTTCCTGTAATGATCTTGAGTTCATCAAAAGTGAATGCTATGAGATGGTTTGTTGCAGTATCCCGTCTCAAGTCCTCTACTTCCTCAGGGTTTGAGGGCAATTTTTGGCTTTCCTGTTTTCTGACTGAAGCAGTGGAGACTTTCTGAGAATCTAAAATAAAAGAGATAAAATTGGAGCGACAATACAGTTTTGAGGGATGAAATACAAGAATCTTGACATCTACTAATGCTTCTGACCTAGATTAACTTCTGAACAGAAGAAATACATTCAAGAAAAAGGGCGTTGTTAGGGTTCTTCAGAATTTATCATAAAAAAGAAAACAAATAAACAAAAAAGTAACTTTTGTATCTCTACATTTCAATACAAGGAGGATGCAAGGAGATGATGATAAAAAAAAAAACTATTTATAATCTAACCTGCCTTGGCATTTGAGTGTACGTCGTAGCTGAAAGAACTTCCTCTAAACCAGCAATTACCCATCAATAATCAGATGAACGAACCAGCAATATTCCTCTCTCATAACCCAGCCTGTGCCACTCTCCAAAATAGTTTTTTCCTAGTAAAAGTGGGAGGAGAGTGGAGAGCGAGCAAATTAATACATAGCATGAGATCCATCCACATCTTGTCTGTGTCTCTCTCTGTTCTTCTTCCTCTCAAAAGGGAACAAATAATGACAAAGATGGATTTTCAAGGGAAAAATCACCCATGTCATTCTTTTTTATAATTCTTGGATCATTTTGTCTTGGAGAGTCATGAAATGTAAAGAAAGATGAAATATTTTTCACGGAGAAGAGGTGAAAAGTGAATTTAATTATGAACAGGGTGCATGAAAACAACACCTCTCTGATTCAGACAAATGCATCCCAGAGTTGGGTTGGCTCGTTACGCCTGTACTGGCTCGTTCTTTCTGTACATGAATGTGAACCATGTCAGTTTTGAGGTTAACAGAGATGAGTGAGGTGGCCCAGGTGGCCCAAGTAATTGTCATTCATAATTAATGGTTGTTAGTGGTGGAGGAGGTGGGAATGGGATTCATGGTATTGTGGAGTTCCAAACATTCTTGATTAGATTTAGATAGATCACTGGAAGCAGTTCCTTGGTGAATATTAATTAATGCCCATGTGAGTTCGACATCAGTGAATAAGAAATATTTATGTAAATTCCTTTTTGCTCTTTCCTTCGTTCAAAATAACTAATTGATAGAACAATATATAAATTGTTATTTCTTTACTTTTCTGTATAGATTTTCATTTCAATAAGTAGAGTACAAATGGTTTAGGCTATGAGGTGAAGTTATAGCTGGCCTCAGGTGTAGCCCTTCGTTTAGTTTGGTTGGTCCCTGGTGACCAGATCAAAGTGTTGTTTAACTTTGCTTGCGAGTTGAGAAGAGTATCCCCTAAAAGGATGGTTGAGTACGTGGTACCAGAGCCGTACCTGTATTTAATAGGGCCCGAAGCGAATAAAAAAATGGACCTTTTATTACAGTAATTGATTATAAAATTCAATTTACAAATAACGAATACACTAAATAGATAAATAACTCAGTAATAATATATTACATCAATAAGCTAAAAAGTTAACAAATATTTGAAATAATTACATAAACATTACTCGTCTAGCTATTTTAGAAGCAAAAATATTTATCAAATCTGCATAATCCAATTGTTGAACTATTTCTTTCTCAATCGATAACATTGCTAACTCATTTAGTCTATCCTGTGACATTGTTGATCGAAGATAATTCTTGATTAACTTCAACTTCGAGAAACTTCTTTCTGCCGATGTAACTGTTATTGGTATGGTTAACAAAATCTTATATACAATGTAATTAAGTATTTGGAAATAAACCATCCAATTTTGTCAGACATCGTAGCATATCAATTGCTCTTTTTTCATTTGTTAAATAACATCTCACAACCATCAACTCTGAATACAACTCATCACCATTAATGTCTGAATGTCCATTGTGACTCAAAAATTGTTGAAGTTCCATACAAGACTTCATCAAGCTAGTTAAAGGCTCACTCTTTAACTTCTCCAAATTCCATAAAAATCCAAAAATCCCTTGATATTGTTTAAGTTGTTCGAACCGAACTTGAAGAGAAGATCGAGCTTGATCAATTATAAATAGAAAATATTCAACTCTAAAAGATTCTTCACCTTGTGTCACATTGTCATTGTCATTTTCATCAAATTGTTTCTTTCTTGAATGATCGTTTTCTCAAAATTTAGGTTCAATCCCCATTTCACTTGCCATTTGTATAGCTTCATTCATAGCACTAGCAAATCCCTCTTCTCTAAACTCATTAAGAAATTGATCAAGTCCCTGTAAGAGGTTGATCGCAATATCAATATCCATATCTTCAAATTGAATAAACTTACTCACGGTATTTATTGCTCGTAACAAGTTATACCAGATTACTATTCCAAGCAAAAACTCAAAACTCTCAAGATCATACAGTGCTAAGGTCTCAGCATCACTCTTTGTTTTAGAATCTTCAGTAACTTCTGCCAAGTCAAGTAAAACATCTCTTATATGTACAATTTGCTCTTTTATAGCTTTCACACTTTCAATATGACTTTCCCAACGGGTATGTGACAATGGCTTAATTGGAAACTAGTACCTTATCTTTAAAAATTTTCCATCTCTTTGTAGAGGAAGAAAACAATGTGTAGATGCGTTGCACCACTCCAAAGAAGGATTTTGCTTTAGGACAACATTCCACCATATCAACCAAGGCCAAATTAAGACTATGACAATTACATGGTGTGTAAAAAACTCTAGTATTTATTTCAAGCAATCTTTTTTGTACACCTTTGTGTCTTCCACTCATGTTAGACCCGTTGTCGTACCCTTGTCCTCTTATGTCATTAATGTCAAGGCCAATTCTAGTTATTGCATTCAGAAGTTCATTTGATAACCCAAGACCTGATGTGTCATCCACCTTCAAAAATTCAATCCAATATTCTTCTACTTTTGGCATGTCTGTTGAATCATCCAAGCATCGTAGCACTAGAGACATTTGTTCTTGATGACTTGCATCCGTGTCTGATCAGTATTACTGAAAAATATTTTGCATGCTTAACTTTTGCAATAATTGTCCTTTTCACTTCGTTTGCCAAAGTCTCTATTAATTCATTTTGAATTTTGGGACTCAAATATGTATACTGAGATTCTCTTGCTTCACAACGTCGAACATGCTCCTCCATCACTGGATCAAACTCAGCAATCATTTCTATCATTTGCAAAAATAGTCCATTGTTCTCAACATAAAGTTTCTCATCATCTCCTCGAAAAGCCAAAGTATTTTTGGCAAGTGTTTTCATGATAGAGATTATTCTTGTTAACACTTGCCTCCAATGTTGTCTTTCTTTGTTGATTTGAAGTTGCATACTTGAATCAATTGTTTGATTTTTTTTCAACCTCTTTTCTAATTCAACCCAAGCAATCATGCAATCCATATGGTCTCTACTAGCTTCATGATGTTTAAGACTTCTATGTATGTTACGCCAATCTTTGTATCCATCATTACTCAAATTCCCCATTCTACTCATCATTGATTCAGTCTTGAACAACTTGCAACAGAAGCAAAATATTCTATCCAATGAAATAGAATATACAAGTCATCTTCTATCTACTGTTTGTCCATTTGCCATAATCCGTGTATAATGCGATGAATCAAAATGTCTGTTGTTACTATCCTTAGGAAATAAAAAACCATCAATTCTTTTTGGACCCATTTCTACTAAGTAATCTCTTAATTTTTGACAGATGCTATTCCAATTTCCGGGATCCTCCAAATTCAGAGTCGAATTTAATTTTTCATGTTGGGAGTCTTCTTCTAAGTTCTCATTCGATTCAACCAAATTGACAGCCTCAGCAAATTCTTCATTTTCATAGTGACTTTGTTCTTCAATCATCAAATTATCCTCTAATTCTCCTTTTTCTATTCTGCTACTTTTTCTGAAATATTTGTCAATATCACCGGCTTGACTTTGAATTAATGTCTCCTCTCTTTGTTTCATTTTTCTCTTTTGAGCTCCAGACAAATGTTTAGGAGGCATTTCAATATTCTTTGATTATACCTATAAATTAGAAAAAGTAATATATAAGTTATAACTCAATAATTTATAATGAAATTAATTCAAAATTTCTCATTTAATCATATACTTATATAGCTCTACGTGTTTAAAAAATATGTACCTCGTTATTTAAATCATAAACAGTCTGGGTGTAATTTAAAAGAAAATAATCTATGCATGCATTTATCTAAACAAAACAATAATTAAATCTACTTCCTAAGTCATCATACATCATTATTTCAAACCAATTAAATTCATTTTTTTGTAATAAATTCCAATAACACTACTTTAATATCTAACATTTAAATTTCTAAATTAAAAACAAAGTAAATTAGACAGGAGACTTAATTTCATAATCTTGCTATATGCTAATACAATCAAGTTTAAAATTTTTATCCTGAAATAGACATCTATATTTTAAGTCATTTAGATATTATTCATAAATAATTTTAAAATTTGATGTTTTATTATGTCAGTTCGAAAAGAATGAAAAGTATGAACAAGAGATATGATGACATAAAATAGTTTTAAGCATCTATTCAAAATATACAAGCGAGTAAAAAAAATTAATGACTACAATGTGAATTTACATATTTTATTATCTTAATCTAAATATTATTTGACTATAAAAGTAATACAAAATGATAAAAAAATATATAAATTATTCTAATATATCTAATATGATCGTTGTTGCATGTTAAATCATTCTAGAATTGATAATATAAGCATGCTAATATTATTATTGGATGAGATAATAATCTAAATTTATCTTCTTCTTCTGTGACTTTTTCTCTCTCAAATAGATTACTGCTTTAAGATTTATGTAAACAATATCAATAAACTATCTTAAATATTGCATCAGTTAATGTTGAATCAAAATCTACATTCAAATCAAAACAAATATAATTTATGAATTAAACACGGAAACACTTGCAAATTAAAATGAAACAAGTATCACAATACCTCAATGATCATTTTTTTTTACAATGGTGATGATAGCAAATAGCAACTGCAGCAGTGTGGTGAGCGATGAGACGATAACGTTGTCAGTGAGATGTTGGCAACGACAACGGTATAAGATTAGGGAAAATAAAAAAACAAAGGCGGTAAAAATGAAAAAGACGATGAAAGTGAAGAGGAGAAGAAAAGATTGACGGTGGAAATAAAAGAGACCGAAGAATAGAGAAAAAATAAAAAAAAATGGAAAAGTTGAGCGGCGGCCAAAACGAAAGAAAGAAAAAAAAATTGGAGAAGAGAGCGTCAAACCGAAAAAAAAACAAAGAGAGATAGGAAAAAACAAAAGAGAAGGTTCACGTTTTTAATTTTTTGACAACATTATAAAAAAGCCCATAATAGTTTTGAAATTATGATTAGACCCTTTAAATAATTTTTTTTATCAATAAATTTAAAAAAATTAGGGCCCCTTTGTAGGTGGGCCCTGAGGCAATTGCCTCTCTTGCCTCGTGAAAGGTACGGGTCTGCGTGGTACAAATGTTGTTCTTGATTCTTCCATGAATGACATGACCACTCCAGAAATTTTTAATTACCGCTTTCCATCGCTTAAGTTAATCCAAGTATCAACGGAGAGAACCTAGCATGGCAAGGATATTCCTAGCTAGTCCTGGGTGGATATATATAGAGAGAGAGATTTAGGAAGAAAGAAAGAAAGAAAAAAAAAAAAGGAAGGATAGACATGGGTCAATACTCAAATACCCTGGATATATGATATATAAGAAGTTATATAGTTTCATGTCTTAATTAAAATAAAAAACTAGATAACTAACTAATTATTGTTAGTATAGTCCTCTTTTATGAACAAAGCAATTTTGAGTAATTAGATAAGAGTAACGTAATTGTAACACAGCTATATATTGACAGAGTGCTTCGATTCCTTAGCTCACATCAACTTGTCATTTTACATATGATTACGACACACACGACATATGGTTTACAACCGCAACCATATTAGCTTTGAATTATATAGAAAGCATGATGAACCACCTTGAAGTTTAGATAAGTGAGTGCTATCTGATTGTGCCCAATAAGTTCTATCATTTTCATTAGAGATTGACAGCTTAATCAAGGAACATGTAGATTCTCAACTCGGGCAGATTTGTCCAAGAGTTAAGGCTCCATGTGATCGATTATACAATGGCATGGTTCCCTAATTAATAATCCCATATATCTAAATCATTTCATAAGCCTGCTCCATAAGGGGAAAGAGGAGCCGTTTTTGTTTTTTTAGTCGGCTGATCAATCCTTTTCTCAATAATGTATGTCTCTTTTTAGTAGGACTTTTTTCTTCTCATATTCTATTAAGTATCGTGCTTGCTCGATTTTAATCAATTCTTACAAACTTTGTTGTTATTGTTAAATAAGAGTCTCAAAGACGACAACAAAATGTTTTTTAGTTTCAGAAATTATGAATCATAAAAAGTATGATAAAAAAATAATAAAAATTAATGATTTAGTTTAAGAAGAATTGTTTGCTCTGTCAAAGAAAGCCAGGACTGCCAGTGATCTATTGTACCCACTTCCTAAGAATGGAAACAAGCAACATAGCTCGTTGCTGGAACTTAATCAATTATGAATCGGAGTATATAATAGACTTTTGAAGATGCCATAAAATGATTAGAAGAAATCTTTTCAAATTTAAGTTCTTTAGTTTATGATCGAGTAAATAACACAAGAAGAATACGTGTTATTTGCAGCAATACATAAGCAGTTAACTGTGCTGATAAGATAATAGATCGATGTATCAGAATTATTCAAATATTACATATATCAGTAGCGAGTGATTCTTTAAGATGCAATATTTTTCACTTTGAAATAAGAATAATTTAAATTTTAAGATCTGATGAATATTTAACATCTCAAAATCCTTAGAAAGAAAATTATCTAAGTTCGAAGCAAATTGGAATGAGATTATTTTTATAGAGATAAATGAACACTACAGCATAGCATAACTGAGAATGTATCTCTTAAAAGTAAAATCAAAGTTTGAGAAGGAAATAAGTTCCTACACAAGACTTTGTTGGCTGAAATCATTGATGATGGA
The DNA here is from genome assembly GCA_025175895.1 of Wurfbainia villosa. Taxonomy (NCBI): domain Eukaryota; kingdom Viridiplantae; phylum Streptophyta; class Magnoliopsida; order Zingiberales; family Zingiberaceae; genus Wurfbainia; species Wurfbainia villosa. Next base: position 43,364,863 of record CM045991.1, on the reverse strand, counting down.
CCTACCCACATGACATAATGGTCTTCCATTTCACTGGAAACATGTAAAAGAGAGATGAAAGGTCCGAGAGATAGCGCGCCTGGAATGCTTGAGAGGCAAGTGAATTCGTCTGATAAGAAATTAACTAAATCTTAGTGTTTGACTGTACAAGTAAAACCATTTACAATAATCCATCCATCACTTAATTATATTATAGGTCATCATCTACAAAAGACGAGAGTTGTTAAACATGTAAAAGTAGCGGCCTGTTGTCCTAGCTCGCATGCAGCAAGCAGAAGGAAGAGAAGAAAATGCTCGATCTCGGACGCAAGTGAGGACGGTAGGTCCCAGGGAGTTCTGCTGTATGCACGAGGAGACGATGCAACAGGATTTGAGAAAATTGGATGAGACAAGAGTTAAGCAAAGCTTGAGCATTTTGTTAATTAGCATTGTTCGATTAACAACACTCTTTGACCACAAAGATAGCTCAGTGAATGTTTCAGAGAAGATAGACTAATGAAGACAGGAGGCAGGAGCCAAAGCCATCCGTGTGCAGTGCAGTGCAGTGCAGATGTATCTCGATGAAGGCTCCACTAGTCAGCTCTGTCGCTGCGGCCATGGGGCAGTTAATTCGGCTGCACGCCAAATTATATTCACCACTGTTCTGGTCAACAAAATTTCTAATTTTTTTTTTCTTTCCTCCTGCAGCACTCACACGCGTGTCGTCGACTCAATGGTGCAACTTCTCGAAGCAGCGTCTCGACAAGCGAGTCCAACGCAGCGCCCGCAGACCCTCGCACAGTATGCAGTCTTCCGTTGAACATCTCATCTCCAGGTGAGAAAATTGCTCCTGGGACCCACATTTTCAATACTCTTTTACCATATATACAAACTCAAACCTTCCACCATGCTGCATAATTTTCTCACTTGGAGAACTTCTTCCCCAAACCGGTTCTCCCTCGACGGACCAGTCGTAGAACGGGAAGGCACCAGGGGGAGCCCATTGAATTGAATTTGTACAATCGAGGTACCGAGCCCTCGGATAGAACGTAACAGTGCGAATAATAACCTCCACGTGGCTTAAATGTTACTTTCAATACCTGCGAATTATCCTGCTCCAGCGGACTACCGCATACCTTTTTTCTGTCCTTAATCTCTGTTCCTCTCTCTCTCTCTTGTCTCTTTTGTCTCCGCTTTGAGGTCTATACACGGTACACCACCAGAAAAGGAGAGAAGAGGAGACACCTCGCTGTCTTCTTCTCGCCGCCTCGAAGGATCCAACTTTGGCGTCGTAGCGAGATGGCTTCTGCGATTCTACTCTGACTGCAATTTTCCGTCGATTCATTTGATCATCTAAGAAGTACTCAAAGAAAATGTTTGATTCTTACCTTTGTAAAAGCGCCCAGTTGCTTTTCTAAGCCCATCCATCGACCTCGGTTGCTGGGGAAGGGGACGATGGCGCGAAAGAAGGCCCAGAACCCCATGTCGAAGGAGGCGCCGGTTCCGACATCCGTGGACCGCCAAAACCCTACGTTCCTCCAGGATACGGGCAATAGGTGCACGCGGTTTGCGGAGTCGGCGGGAGAGACGGCGGCTGAGTGCGCTGCGATCTGCTGCTGCTGCCCCTGCGGACTCGTGAATCTCCTCGCTGTCGTGATGGTTAGGCTGCCGGCGGTGCTCGCCCGGAAGACCCGTCGGTGGCGGACGAAGCTTCATAGGAACGGCGCGATCTTGTGGACCGAATCGCGCGCCATGGGGGGCGGCGATGGCTTCAGCGCCCACGGAGGGACTCTCCTGGCTGAGGGCGGCGGAGAGCAGCTGTGGCAAGGGAGGTCGCCGTCGGAGGAAGTATCGGAAGTGGAGAAGATCATGCAGGCAAGCTTCTACGGCGCAGGGTTTTGGCGGAGCCCTTCGCAGATCACAGAAAAGGAGAAGTGTCAAATGGTGGAATCTTGCGTGTTAATCAGAAATGAGACTTTGAATTCTTAGAAGCAGATGTCAAAGATGATGATTCTTGAAGATAGATTGCCAATCCAGTCGAATACTACAAATTCTGGAGTTGTAAGGTTTTCATTTGACATCGTACAGGTTAAATTCGTGTTCGATCGTACTCGTTCTCTAAATGTAGTTGTCTTTTCGGTAACTTTTTGTTCGATTGTACTTGTGCAACTTTTTTTTTTTTCCCTTTTTTTTCCGCGATTTTACTTTATTTTTGCAAAATATTAAAACTTACTATTAATATTCTAAATGTTGAAGCAACTTAAATTTTCCTTTTATACATGATTTGTGTATTTAAATATAGGGACTTACGAGAATAGATAGATACTTGATAATTTAAAGCTTATTGGAATACGAACAATAATCGTATAAGATATTTAAGGAATTATATTAAAAGGGATGAAAATTATTAGAAACAATTAAACATTGACGAAAGAATTAAACATGCAAATCCCTTGAGGTACGGTGCGGTAAAGTGGAATATATTTGACGGTGAATTTCAAAAAATTTATGTGAATAATCTTGATTGTAAGAGTTTATCTTCGTAAATAGAATACAATTTCAATGTTGGATAATTTTACAAGGATGACGCGACTGTGAAAGTCGAACTGGACCACTGAGCTACGAGTATTTTCGAATTTATTCTAGTGGTCGATAGAGACTTCGCTTAGGAGAATTGTGAGCTCCCGAAAGAGATTCATGTGATCAAACTGACTACTCTTAGAATTAGTCGAGCCAGAGGCACAGATACATAGTACTACTCTTAAAAAAAAAAACATGCAAATATGATAGCATGTGAAGGGAGTCAATTAGATAAAAAAAAATTTATAGAAAAAATACTTTCATATATAGAGTGAGAAGGACATATACATAACCGGTCTTGATTTTCAAATTTGATCTTAGAATTTTGGACGAAATTGAAAAATTGAATCTCATTTTCACTTTAAAATTTAAAAATTAAATCCTCTAAAATATTAAAAAAAAATTGGGCCCTCCAATTGCCCTCTCCCGAGCTGACTCTGAATACAAAGAATGAGTCGAAAAGACTCGGTGCATTTGAGAGACGAAAAATTAGAAGTCAAATTGTATAAGATAAGTTATAAGTTGAGTCGAGTGAACTCTATTCGGGATGAGAGTATGAATTCGACTTAGGTAAACAGTCGATTTGAGTCACAGTTTCGGATGATTAAAAATTGATTTTAGAGTGATCAGATATGATTCGAGCATTCATATTTGTTGAATAGGTTTAATTTGTGATATAAGAAATTTACAGATGCAGACGATGGAAAAGGGTTTCAAGGACTGGACAAAGATCATGGATCAGAGTAAATGAATTGAGATATGAGAAGATCATTAGTCTGAATACTCAGATCCATTTCTGATGTCTAAAATGATGTCACATCAACAAAGGTCGATTTAATAGTGTTAGAAGCCACATCAATTATATATATTTTTTTAAGCATCCGGAAGACTTTCAAAAGTCATATAAACTCAACGATCAGATCAAAGAGAAGTTTTAAAAAGACTCTTGGAACTCTAAGATAGAATACAACACACTCGAATTGTTTCTATAGTATTGTTTTTATTTGTTTTACCATTATTTTCTTATATTATATTACACTCGTCTCCAGACCATTATCTCCTTATATCAATTGCTTTGTAAGAAGTTTTTTCATTGACTTTTGTATAAATTTTGAATTAACAATTAATCTTATATCAACTAAGTAAATATTGATGTCCACTATCATATATTTGCAATTATAATTTTTGTTTATATTTCATAATATTTGTATGGCTATTCAGTCTTCTTATCTGACGATCTAAATCCTTCTGCGTCACACCAACACTTACACTGCAGTATCATCAAAATCCACGTACGCCTCAAGAATTTACACACAATATTATTTCACTCTACTAAATATGATTCAAATCATCTAAAAAAATGGGGAATGAAATGTATCCTTTTAATAAATATCTAATTAATTAGTTTTGCCTGCTGTTGTTTTCTTTTTACCTTTTTAAATTTTTGGTTCAGGTGAAAAAAATAGCAGGAAAGATGGTGGAGAATAATTTCTCTCTCATTTTATAGAAAATGTCATCGAATCTATTTGTGCACGGCACAAGTCGTTCTCTAACATTCAGTTTGTGTTAAAACTGACAAAATTCTGGTGCAGTTACGTTGTTGACGCAATAGATTTCCTAGATCTAGGCTCTGACAAGGATCCACGATAATTTGATAATTTTCAAATCATTAATTTTTTGTTTCTATTGTACTTTGTAGTGCATCAGTTTCATCATGGAAATATCTAGTTTTAAGTAAACAACCAAAGGTTAGATTATATTTGACGCGAGATTTGTGTTTTTTATTCTATGGTAATATTAGGCATGCAGCACTTACTCACACAATGTGCCTTTAATATATAAGTAATAGTTTTAATCATGTAAAAATATTTTAAAATATGGAACAAGTTTTATATTATTTTCTATAGATTTATGTCGATACAAATAACTCGATTCACTTATAATATGATTTTACGATATTATCTACTTGTATCTAAAGTGAAAAAAAAGAAAAGAAGAGAGAGAGTGATTTATCATTTATATTTAGAATCGACTACAATCTCTTTCAAAACTATTAACAATTATATAAAATAAAAATTACTATAAAATTTTGAATTTAATTTAAACTTTTATTCTATGCACCGACATTGTTGTTCTCTCTCTCTATATATATATGCACTAAAACCTATGTCTATTAGTCATCGAACAAATTAATATAAAACTAACTAGTAAAATATTAATTAAGGGGTCAAGATATATAGTTTTATGAAGTTCATCACACAAAACCAACCTTAAATAAACATAATTAATTGTAATTCTCTTAAAAATAAGCAACTAAAAAATTAAAAGATTATGATTCTTACACAAAAAATATTATATCAATTTACTTGGTATATCACAACCTCAACCTCTAAAATTACATCAACACACCCAAAATATGTGATGAGTAGTTTTTTTTTTTTAAAAAACTTATAAAATTGGCGGAGAGAAAAGGAAAAAAGGAACTCCAATTTATTTTTATATTGGTGGCAATTAATATGGGTGAGTTTTGAGTCGAACGGAGATGAATAAGTCCAACGATCTAGCTTTGTGGCAATTGCATTGCCAGTAACAAAGAAGGAAAGGAACACTTGAAAACGGCTCGAACAGAAGAAACAAAAGGGATGTGACAGAAAAGTTCCTCACGAGGGCTACTAGTGCTGAGGCCTCCTCGCAAAAGCTTAGGCTCTAAATTTTTTAGGGATTACAGAAATCGGTGTTTTTTTTGTTTTTTTTGGCAACCAAAGAATTTGAGACCTTTTTATTTAGATTATTAAAAATCTCTACCACTAACTCGGAATTTAATTTTCATCCACTACGTGATAACATAAAATTTATCCATTTGACATTTGCAGATAATTTACTATTACTTTCTCAAGAAAATATTATATTCTATTGAAGTTTTTGCAAAAATTTAGTACGGCTTCTCAAGCTTTTATATTTATATATATATATATATAACAAAACAAAATATTCTGGGACCACAAACGGAGGATGATTGAACAAATGATTAAAATACTCAAAGGGTAGGTGTCATTTTGTAATTTGGGAGTGTCTTTTGACCAAAAAAAATTAAAAAGAAAAAAAATACATTTTAGTTGGTGCAAAAGGCGATTTGTTAGCTCTCAGTGTCTCTGTCAGTCGATCTCATAGTTAAATTACGGGAAACATATTATTCAATTCAAAACTAGCGCGACAGGAGGAATGACGTTATGAAAAACTTACTGACGAGGATTGACTTTTAGTCATTATGCAGAATCATATCGCTACATAAAATCCTTCTATGGGGACAAGAAAAAAATGCATTTTAGTAACTGAATTAAAGATTGAAATATATTTGATTTTTAGTTAGAGATCGAATTTATAAAATATTAATTCAATCTCTAATTATATATCAAAAAATAAATTCGCTAAATTTGATCTCTAATTTAGAAATAAAAATTTAATTTGATCTAATTCCAATGTCTAAATTTTTTATTTTATTGATCTCTTTCTTCACTATTTTATCTAACAATATTTAATGACCGAATTACATTTCAATCGTGAATTTTAATGACCGATGTAAACTTAGGTCACTAGCACATCTAGCAAAGAACACACACGCTAACACATTTGATTTTACTTAGGTCACCATCTCCCTAAGTGACTGCGTCAAATTTTGATCGCTAATTTTATTGACTGACGTAAACATCAGTTGCTAACTCTAGAGATCAATGAAAAATAATCTCTAATTTTAGAGATCGAAATATCTATCAATTTCTAATTAGAGACTGAAATATTCATCAATGATGCAAGTAGGGTTGTAAGATGAAGATCCTTCCACGTACATTGTTAGAAGATCGAGAGATTATAGAGAAATCAAAAGAGTGAGTTCGCAAACAAAGAGAATCTACTTCAAAATTTAAATGAAATAAACTTCATTAATTCAAAATTTATTGTCTTTATAAGAGCCTTGACTCGTGTTTAAATAGACTAAGAATTGAAATAAATAAGAATAATTTAAAACAAATAAAAATATAATGAATCTCTAAATTAAACTAAGTTGGGGTGGTGGCGATGGTGTGCCACGACCGTGGTAGGAACCACAGAGAGACTGTGGTTCCCACTAGAGGTCTCTATCGAGCCACAGAATAGTCCACACTTGTAGTGGTGACCATGAGTAGACTATGATAGCCTATGAGAGCTCCATTATGCATTGTTTTGATCCAGAATAAAGCACACTCGTGTCAGCGGGTCACGAGGATATCGAGATTCTTATTGGAGGCCTTAATTAATTGCTCTTTATTATAGCTCGAAGAAGGCAAAGACACGTCATAAGAAGAGAGTGTTGGAGATACAATCAAAGTTCCACATTGGTAAGACATGAAAAAGATTATGTGCTTATAAGATAAAAAGATATCTCTATTATTAATGAGGCATTTTGGGTAAAACCCAAAAATAAAATCATAAGGGTTTAGCTCAAAGTGAGCAATATAATACCATTTATGGAGATATGTAAATTTTATAGGCACCAACAATTGGTATCAGAGTCATGGTTCATGTCAAGCCATGAACTTCGAAGGAAGAAAGTTGAGCTTCTATGTCCGGATCAATAGAACCAAATACCAAGCAGAAAGTTCAGTTGGGTCAGAAGGATCGAATAACTGGCAGAAAGTCCAGTTGGGCCAGAAGGATTGGACAACTGGCATGAGTCCTACTTGATTGAGGATCAGACATCAAACAGAGAATATCCTTCGATGACGGATAGATTTGAGGGGGGGGTCAATATCATCCTTTGTTTAAGGGGGGATTGTTGGAGTATTGGGAATACAATCAAAGTCCTACATTCGTAAGACATGGAAAAGATCATGTGCTTATAAGATGAAAAGATATCTCCATTGATAATGAGACCTTTTGGGTAAAGCTCAAAAATAAAACCATGAGGTCTTGGATCAAAAGTGGATAATATCATACTATTGTGGAGATATGTAAATTTTATAGGCACCAATAGAGAGCTTATCAAACGGTTGTATATGCTTGCATCAATTGGTCTCTAATTCATAGACCATTTTTTCATCGATATCTAAAGTTAGCAATCGAAGTTTACCTTGGTCGCTAAAATTAGTGATCGAAGTTTGATTCATTTGTTAAATAACGTTAGATAAAAAAAATTAAAGAAAGAGATCCATAAAATAAAAAAATAAATTATTTAGAGATTGAATTTTAATTCGTTCTCTAATTTAGAGACTAAATTAGAAATAGAATGCGAGCTCACACCTGCATCCTTGGTCGCGTGAGGCAGGGACCACAATTGGGTGAGGCAGGGACTTCACAAGGCCACGGTCGCATGAGGCTTGCTTATTTGTTACCAATGATACAAAATATGTGAACAAAATGACACGTAATGACATTATCTTACTGTCATGATATCTAATTGACTGCAACTAAATAATTCTTTGTTGTTATTATGAGTGAAATATATTTGATATGGTATGTACACTCTTTTCCCAAGTATGTATATTACCTTTATCTGTTGATTTCCTAAATTTGTGTGTTCTTAAATAGTGATCATCTTATTTGTCATGAAAGGAAATAATAAAAAGTTTAATTTTTATTGTTGAATCTTCCCACTTAGAATATGTTTTTTTTTTCAATTAAATTTATTTTTCAGTATTCAATTTAATTAATTAGCTTGCTCATAACTAGATTGCTAATTCAAATGGTCATATATAGATGTATGGTCAAAATATATTTCTGTTCAACCTTTTGACTATATCGTTGTTTGTTTTTATATCATTTTTTTTCTCACTTCTTTATTATTGTCTTGTTTTGATAATATTTTTCCATGGAATTTTCATGCACTAGTGGCATAACAATACTAAATGATGGGACACACCAAGATGTTGTTCTTGGACTTAGATTTCTTAAGTTGGATAGTATAATATCTTAGACTATACTTTATCTGAATATAATAAAGTTTTCATTTGTTCTTTAGAGTTTCTTCATATTTAGATGTTATGTTATGGAAGATGCATATATAACATCGAAGGTAGAGGACGTCAACATATATGTGGTGTAGGTTTTAATTATGTAAATGAGTATTACTTGCATTCATGTCATATGATTAACTAGTTTAAAAAACGTGGAGTCTTTTTTATATCTCCTAAAATTTTTTATCTGAACATAATGTTCTTTATTTTTCACTATTTTTTTCTTTTGTTGTTACTATAAATTCGAACTCGAGTTGTGAGTAATGTGAATAATCAATTTCTCTTATGCAGTTTATAAGAAACATTTATGATATGGTTAAAAATAAATTGTACCAATTGCAAGACTTTCACTTCAATATCAAACTTTTTTATATGTAGTAACTCCTTTAAAATTGTTTCCTGTGAGTTTTTATGTTTATACGACATTTATGATCAATTAATCATTTTGTTGAAATAATTCCTTGTGTAGAGAATTCGTTGGCCGCTAGAGGGGGGGGGGGGGTGAATAGGATCTTGGATGCATCGATGGAGTTCGTTTGCAATGCTTGCTACAAATGATTAGTACGCAACGGAAATAAAACAATAACAATATACAAACACACGAACACAACTATATAATGTGGTTCAGAACCGAATGATTCATACTCCACAGATTGGACTCTAAAAGCTCTAGCAATGCTAACACACACTACTAATCACAAATACTCCTTCTCGGAACAATCCGGAGGTGGAGAAATCTCATACAAGTGATCTTACAACAGTAAAAAATAAATACAAGCAATTACAATAATGAAATACAATGTAAGTAAAGAAAAACACTTTACAATTACTCTTTTGATAACTTGCTTTATGGTTGCTTGAATTTCACTTGGAGACCCTGATTTGCAACAGCAAATCGCACCCAAAAGCCCTCAAGAAACACTGCTGCAAATCTCCTCCATGAGCTCCATTTAAAGCTGCTGCTTGGGCTAGAAATTGCCTATCGAGCGATTGACCGTCGGACCATCACCAAGATGACCACTTTGTGAGACAACGGTGCAATCTCTGTTGAAAAAATCCAGCGGATAGGACATCGATCGTGATCATGTCCATCGATCGGTGATCGAGCCTTTACTCGATTGCTACCCCGGTCGAGTCGGACTCCATCTGTGCAAATACCGAGTACCGATCGGTGATCACAAAATCACCATCCCGCCCACTCTGGCGATCTGCTAGGGCACTCTCGCGATCAAACCCTAGTTGACTCACACCAGTCGATTGCCACATGATACCAGTCGACTGATACACCTCAAACATGAGGTTTAACCTAAGTATGATGCCCCCATACTTGCTAGATCACCCGTAGCCTAGACCTAAGTCTTCTAGCCACCTCCGTCAGCCTCGCGCCTATCGAAACCCTCCAGGTCATCCATGACTTGTTCATTCATACGCTAGCCTTTAGGTGCTTTCATTGACTATGTCATGCTAACGGTGTCTACACCGCCAAGACACATTGGACTTACGCTGCCAAGATTCCGCTTAGACTTTACGCCACCAATCATTGAACTTATGCTGCCAAGACTCCCACTTGGACTTTACGCCGTCAATATCAAACCCCTTGGACTTCTCAAATGTCAAGACTCAAGCTTGGACTTTCCTTTGTCAATCCATGTTGGACTTTCCATGCTTGAACTTTTCTTTGCCAAGACTCATGCTTGGACTTTACATGTCAAGTACTTAAGACTTGGACTTTCCCTTGACATGGTCAACTCCAGTCAACCATCAAAATCCCCCTCGAGTAAAACTCGAGTCCGGTCAATCATGACCCAGGTCGATTGCACCAATAATCTCTCCAAAACACTATCAGACATCAATGTCAAACTTTCATGTCAAATATCAAAACATCGCTCGAGTAAAACTCGAGTCCGATCAATTATGATCTAGATCGATTGCACCAACACCTTGTACACCTTCAAGGTCTTTCCCTCTCTCAAAGATAGAATGCGATTCATTACATTTGAAAATAATGAAAAAACTTTTGATCTATTTGTGGATAAGGTCACAACAGACCCTATGCATGTCATACAAGTGCTTTAATATGCAAATGTTATTGCACTATTTTTGTTTCTGAATGCTTCATACTATATGTATAAATTTTGTTATGTTATTTTCATTTATGAATACTTTAATTATTATTTCTTTTAGGAAGTTTATTGGAGTATGACATCTACCTTAATTGAGATTGATGGTTCATAAGGTAATATATTTTATTAATAATATATATCTTTTATAATTTTCATTGTTATATTTGTTATTTTTAATCAAATTGATCATTTTTTTTAATTTTACCTATATTTATAGATTTTCAAAATACTTCTAAATCCTAATATATAAGTTCGAAATACAAACTCTAAAACACAATTGTTCATCCTTCCTAACGATGTCTTATGAAAAATTATTTAATATTATTTGAGCATCCTGTAATTATATTTGTTGATTACATATGAAATTTAACATTGTATTTATATTGTAATTATGTATATGTGGATATTAATAAAATTAAATTTGATTAATATTTATATTGTAATCGTGTGTTTGAATGTTATTAGTAAATATTGAGGTTAATATTAATTATTAAAATAATATACATATTTTTTATAAATAGATCTCTAAATTTAAAGATCGAATTGAAAATCGGTCTCTAAATTTAGAGATCGAATTTTAGATCGACCTTTAAATTTAAAGATCAATTTCATGTTTTGTCTTTAAATTTAGAGACCGATTATAAATTCGATTTCTACATTTAGTTTAACAATTGAAAATTTAGAGACTGAAATATTCGGTCTCTAAAGCGATCTCTAATACATTTAGAGATAAAAAATCAATATCTAATTTGGTATCTAAATTGTGTTTTTCTTATAATGAATAAACTCACAAGATATTATACTGTATGACTAAAATAGAATTGATCTGGTGTGTCATTCAAGATGTGGATTATTACTAGTTATCTACTTCTATGATTCCAATGACAATAATAGTCAAAATTACAAGATTATTTAGAGTGTTTTTTTTGTCTAAAAAGCCTTCAATGGTACAATGAGAGATGTATTTGTCTAAAGAAAAAAAAGATTGGTGTTTGAGGGACTTTTAAAAAAAATTTGAAACCGCTACATTAGCGGTCTTCTCTGGTTGTCCTTATCAGTGGAGGAGATAAATCAAAAATCTAAATGGCAAGTGCAAATGAGAGGATCGATCGATAGTCCAGTGTCATAACCTCATCGGAAATTAACCTTTATCCATTTAAAAATTATTCTTTTGTATTTACCAACTAGACTAGCTCCAGGAGCTTTCAAGGGACTTTAAAAGCTGAAATGTTACATTGCTTACTAATATGCTATAGTACATTTATTGCAAAAAGGATTGAATTCGATATATATATATATATATATATATATAGTCTATCTTACCACATGTTTTTAGGATTGAGAACCAAAGAAGGGAATCTTACCATAAAACAAATTATCCAAATAAAAAATAACTCTCAAGAAGGATTGGTAATGCAAATTCAATTACTAGAATGTCAGAGACTCCAACACAATACAACAATTTCAATATCAAATAATTATATGAATTCTTATATTCAAAAGGCCAAATTTAAGTATTATATAAATCAATTTGTAAATGTGTTGTACACTAAGGTATTCTTGGGTGTTAAGAGGCATTGGTTAATGAAAGATCGAATTCACCATTTAGAGTTAGATAGTCGATGTGACTCGTTTAGATATCATATGAAAAATTTTTCATGCTTGTTCTTCAATTATAATTATTGTAACAAAATATGAGAATATACTAAATTGTGTATAGATATTTCAAGGTGGATGATGATTTTCAAGAATGTATGCAAATAGAAGCACATCGAAGGCTGACAAAATTTTTGACGAAATACAGCAAAAAAACAAAAAACAAACAAACTTATGCTTGCACAATTTACTAAATTTGGAGGATGCGAAATCTTATTATTTTTTTAAAGATATTATAGAATAAGAAGTAATGAGATGAATTATTTAGGTGATAGTTATTGATGTAATTTATGATAAGAAATTATGTAATTGTAAATTGGTTACTATATTTATATATAAAAAATAAGATAATCTTTTGTTTATAAAAATAATAATATTAGTTTTTTTTTTTATCAAAGAAAAATAGACCACGCTGTTTTTGACTGAAATATATCATTCAAAAATATAGAACTGTCATATTAACGATCCTCCTCAATTATCCCTAATCGAAGAGGAAGATAAATCGAACGGGTATGAGCATGGACTATCTCAATAAACTTGAGCGTCCCTTGGACATCCTAATTAATTAAAAATCGATCTAGAGATTCCTGATTATTTATATGAGCATCCTACCACTACACTATAGCGCATAGCTTAAAATATACCCTTCAATTGGGGCAAAAAGGGCAATTTGCTCGCATGAAATATATCATTCAAAAAATGTGGAACTATTACATTAATGATCCTCCTCAATTGTCTCTAATCGAATAGAGAGGTAAATCGAACGGGTGTGAGCATTGACTGTTTCAGTAGCTAGTTAATTAGATATCGATTTAGAGATTTTTGAGATATGGACATCTTACCACTATACCATAACTCGGAGTTTAAAATATACCCTTCAATTGAGGCAAAAAGGCGATTTGCTTGCCCTTAACGTCCTCGTCAGTCGATTCTACAATTAACACAGAGGAGATAAATCACGGAGGGACTATATCCCTTGATCGATTGGCCAGAGCAGCAAAGAGTCATATTGAACTCAAGGAGGATTATTAGATCTCCGTCGAAATTCAATCTCTGATTCATTCGAATAAGATCATACTGTTCTAGTCAACTCTTTTCTACGGAAGACTAAAATATATCCTTTAAAAAAAATATAATACTGCTATATTAACCCATACTTTTAGGATCGAGAGACATTAAAAATCCATATTAAAAATTGGATGGACAAAGGACACCATTTTTTAGGGATGAATCTTAAATCTTTACGTCACACTCTAATGCATTTATAGCTAAGCCCTAGACCTAAAATATACCCTTCAAACAATTATAAATATTGAATCAATAAAGAAATTTCTTTCCAAAATCAATCATTACGCACATCTTTCTCGTTTTTTAAAAAATAGAAAGATATATTTAGATGGGATGGGTTCACTTAATTATATTTCTAATGCGATTTAAATGATTAGAAAATTGATAACATAATTAATTTAACCCTTTAAAGAACCTCAACAGCCCTTCCGTTTCTCACTGCCCCTCCTCTCTATTTCCTCGTTTCGTTTTCTCCGATCTCACTTCTGCTTCGCTTGCCTTCCTCTCGAAGCAGCTCCGCTTCCGCCCCCCCAATTCCATCACCTCTGCCCTAGTCCATCCGATCACACCGCCTCCCTTCGATTCGCCGTCGAACCCCGCATGGCAGACGACGAGGACTACCCTTCGTCGAGCGATGTGGGGGATTGCTACCTCACTGATCAGGAAGACGCTATCGAGGAGAACGTCCTACAGGGCCTCGAAGACGGGCGCGAGGAAGAGTGCCACTGGTCGCTATCGTTGGTAAGCGGCGGACTTGTGCGTGCTTGATTTCTAGGGTTCCGGAAAGTTGGAATCGGACGGAAGGGATCGCGAGGGGGATGCCCTTTTGATCAATATGTTATTGTTTCTGGCCTTTGTTTGGATTTTTGATGTTTGAAAAAAAAATTGTTCTGCCGAGGACGGCGGAGCGTACCTCCTTGTTGTCTTGAGAGAAAGACACAATTTTTGGCTGAAATTAGAAATTTTGCTCTTTTGGTATGGAAAGTTTACCTGATATGCCTTTTTTTTTGTTCGCTCAATTTTCTTTCCTTCTGGTGTTGCAGGTCATCACAAAAGAGTCCCTCCTGGCAGCACAGGTAAACTTATCTTGTTCACAATCACCTCGATCAGTGTGGCGGGATTTTACTGTAACTAATTGTTAATTCTTGTAGAAAGAGGATTTGCGGAAGGTGATGGAGCTGCTGGCGCTTAAAGAGCAGCATGCGAGGACCCTTCTTATTCATTACCGCTGGGATGTTGAGAGGATCTTTGAATTACTCGATCAAAAGGGGAGGGACAGATTGTTCTCAGAAGCGGGAGTAACAGTTGTCGATAACAAAGGGTTATCCACTTCAGCGAATCCAGTCGCCTGTAGTGTCTGTTTTGAGATTGTTCCTACCGATGCAATCACTGAAATGGACTGTGGGCATAGTTTCTGCAATGATTGTAAGTTTCTAGTCTCCAAATTTCCTGCAAAAATGGTTGAAGGACATCAAGTTGCTTAAATCTGGAAATGATTCCTAAATGTTTGTAAGCCTTTCCAAGAACATTATTCAACTATGTTAGTGAGGATTATGGTATTCTGGAACAACAATAAAAAAAAATCCATTAAAATTTAATGCCATCATAACTTTTCCCTGTGAATCTAGAATATCTTTGTTCTGCAATCTAGGAATAGGGAAATTGTAAATGTTAATACATATCATGGATCTTCTTTCTAATGTTACTTCGACATCTTTATGTTATAATCTGCTAGTTTGTTATCCAGTTCATTGGCTCTAATTAACTCATTTATTTTGAGTCACTAGCTAAACATTCTTCTTCTTAAGATTTTTTTTCCTGTACTACTCCTTTATTTTTTTGAATTTTTCCATATATGCTCACCTTCTTAGGTTGGACTGAGCATTTTATAGTGAAGATAAATGATGGACAAAGCCGTCGCATTAGATGCATGGCACCCAAATGCAGTGCTGTATGTGATGAGGCAATCATAAGGAATTTGGTCAGTGCAAGGTGTCCAGATATTGCTGATCGTTTTGATAGGTTCCTGCTTGAATCATACATTGAAGACAATAATAAGGTTAAATGGTGCCCTAGTGTTCCACATTGTGGAAAAGCTATACGTGTTGAGGGTGATATTTATTGTGAGGTTGAATGTAAATGTGGTATACAGTTCTGTTTCAGTTGTTTGTCAGAAGCACATTCGCCTTGCTCATGCTCGATGTGGGAGCTATGGATCAAGAAATGCCAGGATGAATCAGAAACTGTTAATTGGATAACAGTAAACACAAAGCCTTGTCCAAAATGTCACAAGCCTGTTGAAAAGAATGGTGGTTGCAATCTTGTTGCATGTATCTGTGGGCAAGCATTTTGGTAGGAATATCATACTCTGTGCTTATATTGCATTTTTTTTGCTAGTTCTTGTAATTTTTTTACCTCGCCTTTCAGTTCATTCAGGAGGTATATGTCACCACTCAGCTGCTGGTTGCAGTGTGTATGACTTTGTAGAGCTCTTTCCACTCCTTTCATATTTTTTGCTTTATTGCTATTGTTTCTAGGTTCTTATTATTGTACTATTTACTTCGAGTGATGCAATATTTTGAACTGTTATATCGTGATTGACATCCTATCTAGGTCTTTCATCATTTTCTAGGC
The DNA here is from genome assembly GCA_025175895.1 of Wurfbainia villosa. Lineage (NCBI taxonomy): Eukaryota > Viridiplantae > Streptophyta > Magnoliopsida > Zingiberales > Zingiberaceae > Wurfbainia > Wurfbainia villosa. The sequence continues at coordinate 43,348,836 of CM045991.1, read as the reverse complement.
ATGATTGCAATATTTTCATTATCCTATGTCTTTCATCACATAATATTTTTGTTTATATATTTATGTAATAACCTTGATAAAGATCTACGGTGTTTTCAAGCTCACGTGCTTTGGGACTTACAAAATATATATTCATAATGGTTGTTATGAAAAATTCTTGAGGTTATATTAACTAGGCAACACTGCTTCCAGTTCATCAACAAAACAATGTTGAGTATAACTGATTCTCATGAGCTAACGAAAATCCCTGATTGCATTTGACCAAATCCCTTAGGATGGATGTTCTTTACCCATGCAGAATCTGCCACCATGTAGTTTTTTAGATTCCCTTTATCTTGCTAATCTACTTTATTCATTCATCAGATGCTTTGGTGATAAGTTGCTTCTTATCTTCTTTTCTTGCACCTCTCTCCCAATCACGTATGCATTAGGTTCTTTTTTAAATTAGTATAATTTAGGACCTTATTTGATCAATGGTGGATGGATTTGTCTAACTAAATAAGAGGTGCATTTCTTGTACAGTTAACCGGAATCCAACCGGAATGTAACAGTGAATTGTTTCTAATTTACTAGAACTGCTTGTTTAGTAGGATGTAGCTAGATCACTGAGGGATAATGCGGAGTCACGTTGATTAATAGAATCAGCTATTGTCGAGATTGACTAACTCCAAGAATTTTGTGGGCAATGCTTATGATTGCCCCAATGATCTGGTGACACAAGTAAACTGATGAATTTTTCATTTTGTTGAGATTGGCCAGGTTGCTCTCAAGATCTTTTCTAGGTGAGCTGTGTGGATGGATTAACTTTAATGTTGAGTTTTCCTTTCTTCAAAAGATTGTCTTTTCCACATTATAGCACAATTATGTGCTTATATTGGGTGCTAACACAGATCATGTGGCACAATGGACATACCTACCGTCATAAAATTGAGTGGGCCTTCTCGAAGAGGCAGTGGGATGATTTGGCCTCACTACTAGATCTCTATCTAGTTAGTTCACTGTAGCCTATAGCCTAACAGTATCCAACCTTGATGGATAAATTTATGATGTTGCCATTTGGCCTTGTACCCTTGTGACTACATGACTTTGTGCAGTTGATTCCATAGTGTGTTAGTGTTTGCTGTTTGTTTTTTCACATTCACATGACAAAACCATTCAATGATTTGGTGCATACTTCCAGCTACCTTCACTCGAGTAGGATTGTTTTTGCATCTTCTCCCAGATGGAATTACTTCGGCATCTCATATTGAATTGTTTATTTGTCTTGTTAACACCATCAATGTTTAGTTGGCTTATCATATCAAAAGAGACGCCTGCTTTGCAAATATTTGTTTCAGTTTTTTGTTTGTTTGCATCCATTGTGCTTTTCTCAAGGCATTTTAAGGTTTCATTTTTAAGATTCATCGAGAATTATTTAATGTTCATGGCTTCTTTTCTTTCTTTCATTTGTTGATGTAACACAGTTGGTTGTGTGGTGGGGCTACGGGAAGAGATCATACGTGGTCTAGTATCACTGGTCACAGTTGTGGTCGCTTCAAAGAAGACCAAACAAAGAAGACTGAGCGTGCAAGGCGTGACTTATACCGGTATATGCATTATCACAATAGGTACAAGGCTCATACAGATTCTCTCAAGCAGGAAAGCAATCTCAAGGAAACCATTCAGAGGAAGATCTCCATTTCAGAGAACAAGCAATCTAAAATCAAAGACTACAGTTGGGTGATGAATGGATTGAATAGACTCTTCAGATCAAGACGGGTCCTTTCATATTCATATCCATTTGCATTCTATATGTTTGGGGATGAGCTATTTAAGGATGAGATGACAACAGAGGATCGAGAGCTCAAGCAGAATTTGTTCGAGGACCAGCAACAACAGCTAGAATCCAATGTTGAGAAGCTTTCTATGTTCTTGGAGAAGGATTTTCCAAGCTTTTCTGATGATGAGGTCATGGACATCATGCGGCACATCATAAATCTTTCTAATGTCGTCGACAGGCTTTGCAAACAAATGTAACTATTTGCTTTATACATGTTTTGGTGTACAAGTTTATCTTTATGTGCTTGTCTTTGCAGGTACCAGTGCATTGAGAATGACTTGTTGTATCCCCTTCAGCGAGCAACTCACAACATAGCTCCATATAAATCCAAGGGCCTCGAGAGAGCATCAGAACTATTCGTGTTGTGGGGCTCTGATCAGAGCTCTGATATGAAAACCATTCATGACACACAAACAAATTCAACTCCCAATGGAACTGGTACACCTTTATCTGTAAAAGACCTGAAATTTTTTTGATTGATACGATACAATGCCCTATGTTGAAGGTTGATAATACTGTTTCCTTGTTGCTCCATGTGTTTAAGTGACTAAGTATTATCCTTGGTAAACACATTTAACAAACATTGATATTGAAATGCAGCTGCCATATGCAAATTCCGTGGGTCCACGAGTTCAGATGAAAGCGGGTGGGCTTCTCATAAACGACCCAGAAAAGATGCTCATGGCGGTGCTCCTCTATTTGATCTGAACATGCCTCCTGAGGTGATTGACAAAATCTGACACCAACCCAAGTTAGCATCCTTCTCAACTGTACAGCTTTAGCTCGTTATCAATCACAATCATGACAACAGAAAATAAACTTCCTAGTATGGCAACCGCATCATGGTCTCTTATTTAGTATGTTTATATGAAAACTACAACTTGTGGGGGTAAAACGAGATACAAAAGCCTTCTCTCTGAAGATTTTTCTTGGATGGACTTCTCAGCTCTCTGTGTGCATAAGGCTAAAAAAATCTGGCCATGCCCATGTAAGCCAGCGAAGGCATATCTGAACTCAGCCTTTTTTTTTTTTTTGGTATAACCCATCACATTGTAAAGATGCCCACCAATTTTGAACTATGGTGCAAAGGTTTTGAAGAACTTCCAGAGGTGGGATTCTTGCTATTGCAAGCCTGACTTGATCATGCCTTATTTATAGCAGTGAATCACTGACTGGTATTAGTGTGGGGCTTCCAACTGTGTTCCATTTGATTTTGTTCAGATTTAATTGTTATGCGTTATTGATTATATTAATATAAATTCAATGTAACGATGAATGAATTGATATGGTTGTGACACAGCAGATCATTCGCCTGGAGGAGAGAGTTGTCGACGGATTATGGCTGGGCTGAGGGACTTTCCTCGGCACATTCCGGTTTGATCTGTATCAGATTTGGATTGACCCAAGTAATGCCCAACTAGGCATGCTCGGCCACACCTGCCTATTGCTGATTAATTAGCCCAAGTGGTGCATTAAATAAAAATATGTGAAAAATTGCTAAGTTTAATTGTGTAAAGACTACTACTTAATTTCATCGTAAAAAATATTATTAAATATTAAATGATTTAAAATTTAGAATATTAACAATTACATCATTAAAAAAAAATACTAGTACATGTTATAGAACTAAAAAAGAAGCATCACATTTGCATTTAGATCCACATAAAACTATGGAAGTAAAATCAACCAGGATAAAGAAACCATGGAAGTAAAATCATCAAGATTAAGAAAACAGTTTTCTGCAGCAATCCACAACGCATTTAGATTCACATGAGGAATAAAAAACAAGAGTTTCAAGCACAATTTTACCTCTCTTCATACGGTCTCATTCACTTAGCCAACCTGGTGCTCCTATAAGGTCCACAGCAACTAGTCTCATTTCCTTGTTTAAAAAAAAAAAAAAACTGAATCATAAAAGTTTGTCTCATCTATTAGTCATTTGCATAACATGATTTTTTTTTTTTATATACGATAGGATTTTTAATCTTCAACAAGCCGTGCTACGCAAAAGGCTATAGTCTTGTCTTGGAATAGAGTCTTCTTTGGATTATATATACTTTATCGATTTCATCTTTTTGGGGTCTAATTCTTCTTTTAACACTAAATTTTGTTCCATTCTTAAACATCATGAAAAATGAAACCAAAAAGAAGAATTGGTCGTCCAACTTTTACCCTTATACACCAACACTTGGATTTGTTTATTTTTTTTAATTTCTTTTAATGAAGTATTAACGAAAACACAAAATACACCTTTTAAAAAAATGACAATTTTACTAAATGACACATCTAAAATTTAATATTTCTTAAAACAAATATATAATGGTTTGAGAATTATCAAAGAAACATACTTATTGTCTGCGTTACTTCTCTACTAAAATTTAAAATTATATAATGCTGATTTTTAAAAATGAGTACTACATTAATACTGATTTTTAAAAATTAGTACTAAGTGGTATTGATTTTGAAAAAATAAAATCATAGTAGTATTGATTTTAAAAAATAAATACTAAAATAGTATTGATTCGACAATAAAAACAAACTCATTGATAGATTTAAAAAAGTTGAAATTATGAATCTTTAATATGGAAGGGAAGAAAAAGGTATACAGAAGGTTTATATGGTGAGTAAATTTAATTCTAAATTTCTTATACGAAATTATCATAACATGTCAATTGACAAGAAGGTTGAGTTTTGAAATCAAAATGTGTCGGGCTAGAAAAACCTTGAGGATGAGAGTTTAGGGTATAGTTGCACACATATTCACTTCAAAAACATACGAAACTTAGATTGAGTTCAATAAAAATTGATTAAGACTTTTGATAGGTTTTAGTCAAAACCTATTGATGGATCTAGAGAAATTGAAATTATGAATCGCTGACATGGAGTGGAAGAAAAATGTATATAGAAAGTTAATTGACAAGCAAATTTGGTTATGAGTCTCGTGTGTGAAGTTATGGATGTATGTTAATTGTCATGGAAGTTGACTTTCGAAATCAAGTTGTGCAAAGTTAGGAAAATATTGAGGATGAAAGTTTAAGGTACTATTGCACACATGATCACTTTAGAAATCTATGAGACATAGATTGGCTTCAATAAAAGTTGGCTAAATCGATTAATAAGTTTTGGCTGAAACTCTGGTGCAACTAAGGTTAGAATCCGTCAACATAGTTAAGTTTTGGCTGAAACTCATTAATAGATTTAGAGGAGTTGAAATGATAAATCATCGACATGAACTAAAAGAGAAACTGGATTTTTTATGATTTAAAATTCTAAAATTAGGACATGAGAGGGAAGAGGAGAATTTTGAGAATGTAAAAAAATATATGCAATTCTATTTTTGAGCCTCCTATGATATTTAAAAGTTTGGTTATTACGATTAACTAGAGATAGATATGATCTATTTGTTGATTTAGCTTTGAATCTAAATCTGATCTTGTTGTACACAATTCTTTAAGATTCAAACATCATATCAAGATCCTTTAATCCTAAGATGAACCTTTTCAACGTTCTCCTAAGCTCTTGAACTTGTCATTTCAATAAGAAATTTTCTTTCTTAAGTTTTTGGACTTGAGTTGAGTTTTTTTTTTGAATTTGACTAGTTGAAGAAGTTAGGTTAACTTTTTTCCTTAAGGCTACGTTTGGTAGAACGTAATATAATCAAGGTGGTAATGTAATTAAGTTTGTAATGAATGCAATGTAATCTTGATTATACTCCTATGTTTGGTCACAAAGTTGCATGTAATCTTGGATTACAAAAGATATTACATTCTTTTGTTTGATGTCCATTATAAGGATGACAATGGTCGATCGCCAATAGTAATTAGTGGCGATGGCGGGCCGACTGATATGTGGGTCGCGGGAGGCGAGCGACGAGTGACGGCGATCAATTGGCCGGCGACGGCGGTCGGTCGGTCGACGATGCCAGTGGTCAGTCGGCGGTGATAGACCATCGACAGGCGATAGCGATGGCGACGAGCTGTAGCACCGGACGATGGCGGCTACGGGCAATGGTGGGCGACGACTTTTCATATTACGACTTGTAATTTAATCGGATTACATATGTTTTGTCCTGTAATCCATATTACAAAACTTTAGTAACTTTTGTAATCCAAATTACATTACATTATAACTTTAAAATGATAACAAACAAAGTAATCAATTTTGTAATGAATTACGACGTACCAAAAGTAGTCTAAGGGTTTTAACCACTTTAAGTAAAAGCTCGACCTTAGAATTATCTTAGCTATAATAACACGGACTATGATAATGATTTTTGAAGATCAATATCACTCTAATGTTTATTTTAGAAAATCAGTATCACTATAATGCTAATTTTTGACAATCAATATAATTTAGTATTGATTTTGAAAAATCAACATAACTTATAATTGGTTTTCAAAACTCAATATTAATGCAGTATTGATTTTTGAAAATAAGCATAGTAAAGTTTTGAATTTTAGTGGAGAGATAATAAAAAAAATAAATGCATCATTTGATAATTTTTAAATTATGGTATTTTTTTAATATTAAATTTTAAATGCGTCATAAATGATCGAAAAAAAAGAACAAAATTTATTTAGAGATGACCCAACCCACATATTTATTCCTGCCATATCCAAATCCAGTGAGATGATTAAATAGACAAACTGGCACCGACATGTGGTGGCGTTCCTTCATAATGAATCCAAGGAATAATTGCCATTATGATATCTCCAGGGACATCCTAAGACACCATGCAAATGCAATAATCTTGCATGTCACTGATGCCACTCGATCCAAAACAACTCCTGACAACTTCTTTAATACTGTGCAAAGCCTGGTTTTTAGAACATGATCTTGTCTCAACAAGTATTTCGATCTGCTTCATTACTCGTAATAGCAGATTAATCTAATCACCACTTCCATTTTCCTTTTTACAAATCCCAGAACAGCAATGTTGCCACGTATTTATTGTGCTAACCTGCTGAGATTAAGTTGACTGTTTAATTCGATGTCTTTCCTTTGACTATGTTCCAGGCATCCTATTCAAGCAATCTCACTCAGGCTTTAGAAGAGTAAAGGACAAGAAGGTAAAAGGATCATAAGATTCCACATGTTTCAGATAAAAGAAAATGGGAGGAGAAAAAGGTTAGTGTGGTTGGCTGACAGTTGGAAAAATGTGTAGAAGTGGCTGGCATTGTGTCAGTAGAAGATTACTTCTCCAAAGCTTGGTGTGGAAGAGAAGCACCCTGACTCTTGCCCCATAAAAAGCATTAAAATAACAATGGGATCAGTAATCTCTTTCTCCCTCTCTCTCTCTCTCTCTCTCTCTCACTTCGAGATTAAACAGGGTTCTTTTTAGAAAAGCACAAATTACTGAGAGCAGTTGGAAGTGGTTAACCACCCCTCTTTAATCAAAGGCACCCTTCATCTTCACCACTACCTTCTTTACCTTCTGGCCTCATGGCTTCTGGGTCACTTGTAGTTATTTCAAGCTCTTATTTGACGTCTCTTAATCATCTTTCAAGCTCATCTTCATAAGTCTTATTCATGTACCTTTTCGTAGCTTTAACTGATGCCACAAGTTTCATTCAAGCAAAGTGAGAGAGGAACTGGTGCTCGGAAGAATTCTTACTGATACTTAATACAGGTAAGTTTCAACAAATTTCTATTTGTATTCATATTTCAAAATTTCCCCCCCATTTTTGCAGCTTACTGAGTAGTTTTTGGGTGCCCATCAAGGCAGGTTGATAATATTTTTTTCTCCTGATAGCTGTTTGCATGCAGATCGTTCAGCTGGAAATAGTGAAAGACCTTTCTCTTCTGAACTTTAAAGGTTCAGTTAACCAATGTTTGGTTAGTTCTTCAGATCTGCTTTTTCTTCCCCCTAAAAAAGTCAGGTGTGGAAATTTCTGCCATGTGTGATGCTTCACAGTGTTCTCCAATTGTTGGAAAAGAGAAGTAACCTGCAAGAATTTAACTTGGTATAAAACACATTTTATTTCCATTAGACGATAAGAATTCATAGGAAGGTAGTAATACCTGGTGAGCGCTTTCAGCTAGCTAGCTAACTTAAAGCCATTTTGTGAAATAAAAAAAAGGGGTAAGAGATATGAATGTTTTTCTACTAGTTCTAAGAGCATGCAGCTTAAATTCCTTTATAATTGGATGAAAAGGTTAGCCTTTCTACCTTGCTAGAAACTGAAGTAGAGGATATTTGATCCTTATGCTGCATCGTAAATTTGATGGCTTGACATGTGTTCTTCGTTTGGTCTTGCAGTGAATAGGATTTTATTCAAGTTACTGCTTTTGCTTTTATACCTCTTTATTTAAATCTGCCAAGGGTAATTGTTGCTTGCTGAGTCTTGCAAGAATTATCAGTCAGCATTCCTCCAACTCTTTGCCCAAAGAAAAAGTTACCTGTGTTTCCCCTAGCATTAATTAATATTTTGAACTTTAAATGCCAGCTTTCTTATGAAGATTGGGCATTTCAGTTGTAAGCTCTTTTTCCTTGCGTAGCTGCTGATACAAATTTGCCTGGTCCACAGATGTATTTCACTCAACAATCTGAGCTAGAAGGAGGTGTTGGTACATCGGCTTCAGCGCGGAGAGTTTCCGAAGAGTGTTCGGGGAACACTTGGGATTCCCTCACTGTGGTCCAAAGTATGAACTTTACTGAGGCAAATAGAATCACTTCCTACCGCGACATCAGGTTACCATTAGATCATCAACTTAGTGGTTTGGTTGCTGGTCCTGCTACTCTCGCATCCAGTGACAAGGGAAGATCTCATGAAGACATGGATTCCTTCCCTTCATCTCAAAGGAACCAGCATAATAAGAGGAAAATTGATAGTTTTCAGGTAAGATGAATCATTCTCTTTTCAAAAATCTCATCAGATGTGCACTAACTTCATGTTCAGTAGCGAACTAAGCCGACTTCTATATCAGAATGTGAAGGTCGAAGGGCAGCTTGATGCTTCACTTGAGTCTGTCAAGGATCCATCAGGAAAAGATGAGAAGAAACAGAAGAATGAATTCAGCAACAAAAATAGCAAAGGATCTGATGCTTCAAAGGATGATTACATTCATGTAAGGGCCAAGAGAGGCCAGGCCACGAATAGTCACAGCCTCGCAGAAAGAGTAGGGTTGCTGATCGAAGTGCACGTTACTTTTATGCATTATGCTCGGAGTTTCTTTAACTCATATTTACTGAACATGCAGGTTAGAAGGGAAAAAATTAGTGAAAGGATGCGACTTCTTCAAGATCTTGTTCCTGGCTGCAACAAGGTAAATGCTTACACGTATAATCCTTCTGTTCTTCATACAATTGTGTCTTTCAACATGTTCTTTTCGGTTTTACAGATCAATGGCAAGGCTACGATGCTTGACGAGATAATCAACTACGTACAGTCATTGCAGTGCCAAGTTGAGGTAGCTCCTCGAGCCTGTTAACTAGAACATTGATTCAAAATCTCTCTTTTGGAGCTAAGAAATCAAACTGTTACTACTGAAATGTGCAGTTTCTTTCGATGAAGCTTGCGGCTGTCCATCCAGAAATGATCTTTGATCTTGAGAGAATTGTTCCTAAAGATGTAAGATCATAGCTTGTCTTAATTAGAAGACTTTTGCTCTCTGATTCTATCTGAATTCTGTTCATTTAGGTGCATCAACCGTGCTACGGTGGATCTGCGGTCCTCGGACTCAGTTCAGGAATGAGCAGCTTCCCGCCCTACTTATATGCCTCCTCCTTCCAAAGAATCACTCAACCTGAAACGCCTTGCGTTGTTCCTACTTCAAGGGAATTGCAGCAAGATTCTTTGTTACAAGTCTCACACCTGGATCAGGTAAATCGCAATCAACTTTTTCATTACGTCTCGCCTCTTCATCCGAATTGATTCTCTTCTCTAACTCGCTGCTTGCCAGCATTTGAGTCCGTGGCAGAATGAACTCCACATCATGAATCCGACTCCTAGTGAACTTGCAACAGATCACATTGGAAGCTTTTTAATGGCACAGACTCCGTGAAGATACTGCAGCTGGAAGTAGCAAAGTGAAGGGTAGCACTTCTCCTAACTGATCCACACGAGAATGTAGTGCATCTATTCGTGTCCTGGACCATTCAAAAGTTGTGGGCATAGAATCACACTTCTGACCTTTTCCTTGATTTTTTTTTTTTGTTGCATTTCTCAAATGATACTTGGAGAGTGATGGATTAATCCTATTGTTTCTGCTTCGTTAGTTTATAAGATTTTCTGGGTTTGTGTTGGTCATTTGTGAGGATTGACATGGGATTCTTTGATTATATTAAAGAATGAGAAGTTGAGTGAGTTAATTTTTTGGAAATACATCTTTTATTTTCTTGATATCTTCCATAGACAGTGAAGAGATCAGGTTGGTCGAGTGGTTTTGTAAGTACGCGAGAGATAGTAAATATTTTAATCAAGGACAGAACATTTATCTGTCAAAGTATTTCTGAGAAAGAGTTTGTGATTCACTTGGGAAATAAGATGGTCAATTGTTATCTGTCAAAGTATACAACTCTAAAGACCAGAAGAAGAAGATTACAAGAAAAAGATACTAGTTGTGAATTCTCAATCGAATTCAAGTGCCTGTGCAGCCCATTTTTAGCTTTTTTATATTGGCAAGTCTGCCGAACCTCGCGCTGAGCCCCACGAGGCTCTCTCAACATACACATCAGTAAAACAACTCCCCTAACACTTTGTTCCTGTCACTTAAGTTTTGCTGGAGATAGGGGCATTAAATTCTCCATAGCTTTTCTTTTTGAAATGTAGCAGCAGTTAAAAACATAAAAGTTAGGGCAAAACCAAAGTTATATTCGGAATTCTTGAAGGAATTTCTAACATATTGTCTTTTCTCTTTTATATAAACAAGCTCTATGAGAACGATTTATCTCTACTCTCATTGCTTTCGTTTCAAATAGCTTGCCTTTTTCTGCTTCTCAGCAAATGAGATATATTGCTTCAATGCATACTCTTATGCATTGAAAAAAGGAAATTATATAGCAAATTATCATCCGGTGTATAGGCAGTTAAAACAGAGGGAGCCGCCGCCGGCCCACTCCCTTCAGACTTGGAGACGGTCTGAGAGAGGTCTTCGCTAGTAGCCGAGGCCTAAAACCCAAAAGCCTCGGATGATTGTAGAACAAGATTGGCAAGCGAAAGGAATAGGTGGAGTGCGGCAAGGACTTCCATTTGCCTCGGGAGAGCTTCCACTGCTGGAAGCGATGGAGCTCGGGATTGGTGAGGATAGGGCGTCGACCGGGAAGAGAAAAAAAAAAATTCAGAATTCTAGTGTCTTATTCGACGCCGACTGCCACGTTGGATGTGCTAATTCTAGCATCCAAGCCGTTATTTTATTCTCCAGTAGGATTCATTACTCACTCGGGCTCACCGACGTGTCGCATGCCGCCTTCGAATCTTGAAGGATCCCCGCCCGTTACCCGCCGGAAAATCTGCGCTCCCCGTTGGACGGCAGATAAAGCGGCCGAATCCAGCTCCCGGTAAAGGCTGAAATCTCCAACTTGTATAGCGTAAACTCGGTCGCGGAGCAGACGAGTCCGCCGGCCCCTTAGTCTTTAGAAACCAGGGCACGAGCTGGAGATCGTGAGAAAGAAGCAGTGGTCGATTGGGCTTCTAAAGGTTAATCGGAGATGGCTGAGCACTAGTATCTCTTCGTAGTCATCGTCGGCTCGATTTTGGCCTTCGATTTTCTTGCTAGAGTCCGGGTACGGAAGACGTGTAATTGTGTAAATGCTATAGAGAGAGAGATTTAACAGAACCTGACAGAATTGATGGTGAACTTTTGCAGCCTGGAGGCTACCTGAAGCTGGTTGAGTTGGGCCTTCAGGGTAATTGAAAAAAAAAAAAAAAAAAAAAAAAAGGAAAACTGTTTTTAATTTAGATACCCAGGAAAAGCTTATGTACCAAACTTATTTTTACGTGTCTTATGTTCGTGTTGTCATTTCAACAACTTGGGGCAAACTATTCTTAAATTTTTTTTTTCCTGATCATATAGATTCTGATTGTTGTTAAGGATATCATTTAATAATCTTTTTGTCGCTTCACAGATTGTGTTGAAGAAATTGATGCTCAACAGGTGCTTGGTTATGCTATTCTTAACGATGGCTGAAGTACTAAATTTGCTTATCATTTGGAAAAGTTCCATTCCGATGTTGCAGGGAGGAGCTTTCATCCTGGGAGATTCATAAAAGGATGCGCGAGAAAGCTGCATGTTTGCCCAAGTAAACAATTTTCTATTATTATGTAATTACATTAATATAAAAAAAATAGGTAACATGAGTTGTTCAAAACTCCAAAGCCTTACCAACTTGCTTCATCTTCATAAATTCAAAATACTAAAGGTCACAAGTTTTTCCTTGAGTCAGACTTCAAAATGAAACAAAATATTTTAAGAGCAATTGAACTCTTTAGTCTTTAGTCTCTACTTGACTAAATCTATATGGACCTTTTGATGCAGAAGCATGGAATGTGGCATTGATGACAATACATCAAAGTTAATTGCATGTTTAGTGCTATGTAATACATTGCCATGTTTGTTAGACATGCAACTATTACATTGGTTACACTTTTTATCATGCTTAATTTTGCCTTATTTCATAATTGTGGTTCATCTAGAGAAATGAAAAGCTCACAAGATCCACAATCCTTTGCAGCATCCAGTTGGAGCAGAGCACTGCGACATCATTGCTACAATTGAAGAGAATGAAACGGTGGAGGGGGGTACTGCACAAGAATAAAGCTGCCGATGCATTTAAAGCTTTTGCACCTCTTACATTGTTTGCGAAGGGTGCTTTTCAAATTTGCGCAAGTCTCTTTGCTCTCCTAAGGTAAAAAAGAAGAAAATATATATAATAATACTTAACACCCATTTGATGTCTGACAACTAGAAGCACAATTTTTGTTATCTATCTTAAAGGAAGACATAATAAAATATTTAATTGCATAGCCTGTAAGTTGCTAGTACAAGGGAAGAATTGTTTGTTTATATAAGAGCTGCTACACATCACTTGTTCTTTCTTGAGATTGTAAGTTACCACTGAGTAGATAACATCCTCCTTCAAGTAGAGCCCTTTCAGATGCCCATAATTAAAGATGCCTTGATGGATTCTTTTGCTGATGAATCCATGTATGCTTAAGTTTGAAGAATTATTAAGCAATAGCATCGACTTGGGAGTTTGTGCACCTTACTTTGCACAAAGGTATCTCCTCTGGCATGGGAAAATGTACAATATTTTGCTAGGCCAACAAAGAGACTCAAGCAAATCATGAATAGACGATACTGACCAATTTAGGTGGCGTGAGCAGCTCCTCGTATGAGATTGTGTTAGACAGTTCAAGCCCAAAGATAAACAGGATGGCTGTTTATTGGTCCCTTCTTTAGGATAAAAAGTAAAATTCGTCGTCTTGAGATCATTATCAATTGGTCTCGCAATCATTATAAATGAAATAAATTATGAAAAATATTTTTTTCAATAAAAACTAATCAAAGATAGATTGTGTAAGTAGGTTCGCAGAAAAATTCTCTACTAACTGATTGTAATCGCAAAGAGACGACAGCGCACGCGGCGAATCGACTTCGTCGTAACACATGATATGACACCCTTTATAAGGGGGTGTGCTGCGTCCAAAGGAGTAAAAGAGGGGGACGCCGAGAGGCTGTTCGAGCGAGGTGATGTCGGAGAGAATAGTAAGAGTAGAGAACATCAATGCGCGGTTGGATTTTGGCTTGTGGAGGAGGAGGTTCTTTCCAGTGTGATCGATCCTCAGACGACAAAGCAGAAACGTCGTCCTAACGGTCCAAGAAGCTAGAAGATTCTGACGGTCACTGTAAGTTCCTTTACCGTTTTACAATTTCGTTATTCTTTTCCATTATTATTGCTTAGATAATCTCGATTAAATGCTAAAACATCCAACATTGGTATCAGAGCCAAGGTTAGTAAGCATCTATTCGAGTTTAGAAATTTTTTTCAGAATCATCGCTCATCGCGAAAAAAGTCGCGAGAAGATGAATTCTTGTCGCTCGGGCGATTACTGGCGAAGAATAGAAAATCACTCGACAAACCGCCTCGTCCGTGCAGCAGAAGCGGTGTCGAGTGGAAAACCACTCGCGAACTAGCCAGTGGTTTGAGCCCAGCTGGCGGCCACACTCTCGGCAGTGGTTTTAACTGCCAGGCGCTTTGAGCCTCGCAGCAGTGGTTTTAACGCTAGGGGCGAGCCTGCAGAGTGATTTTAACCTTGTCGGGCCACGGCCTTGTGAATGGTTTTAACTGCCAGGCGATTTGAGCCTCGACAGAGTGGTTTTAACCTTGTCGGCGATTTCGCCACTGGCAGAGCGGTTTTCAACCTTGCCAGGGCGGTTTCACTGTCGCGGCGGTTTATGCGACGGCGACTGTTGCGGAGCATCGCTGCTGGCGGCGATCACCGCTGGCGAAGCGTTCTTGCCACCGGCGATGGCATTACGCCGGTGCGCCAGCGTTTTGCACAGCCGTGGCCCGCCAGCCAGCGGTTTGCTAACGCCAGGCGATCACCGGCCGGCTTCTGCGTGCTGTAGGCGGTTTATGCCCGGCAGAGCGCTTTACCGCCAAGCGAGCTGCTTGAGAGCTACCAGCGGTTTGCGATTGCGGCGGTTTTATGCGGCAGAGCAGCACCGCCAAGGTATGGTTTGAGAGCTACCAGAGCGGTTTTAACGCTGGAAAGGGCGATTTAACCTCTGGAAATGACAGTTTTAGCCCTGGAAAGGGTGATTTTACTGCAATAAGACCGGTTAGCATAAGTAATCAGTTTGGTGACTGATCTGAACCGATCAAGTATTCACTTAAAGTGGTCGGGAACCACAGTAAGTGCCCAAGAAGTTGACTAAGTTGACTTTGGTCAACTTGACTTATAACTTAATAATCAAGTAATTGTTTGGAGCAATTAGTACTTGAAATAAATAACTTACAGATAGAGAAAATGAACTAGAGTTGATGGCTAGGAATAATATGAAAAATTAAACAACCGTTTATTTCACTCGAGTGCCTGGGGTATTCGGAGAGAAATAAAGGAGTTTTGGTTTTCACATAAAAAGTCGAGTCAAAACAGTCTAAATCGATTAGACTTAGATGATAGTCGATTGGTAAGAGTACCATTTGACTGGTCTAAGTTAGTCGACTGTCCTCCATAAAATCAAGGAAATTTATTCTTGATTTATTATAATAGATCCATGCCTATATATATAAATTGAATTAAGCCGGTATATGTACTGGTTTGTCGGTTTTGTACTGACTTAATTAATTTCAATTTTTCCAGATGACACGGATGATTACCACTATGACTAGACGCGATGTATTGCGTAATCGGCTGAGAGAGGCTATCCAGGGGATAGAGTATGACACCAGGAGTGGAGTGGCACATCGGGAGGCTTGATAGATTGTTCTGGAGACTCGAGATGCAGGAGTTTCCGATTCTGGACAATTACAGAATTTGGGCTCTGGTCCGCTCAATGCCACAACACCTGAGTGAGATTGCGCATGAAATCTGGGGGCGCTATGAGGGACACGTCTCTTATACCCAGTTATGCGCTGAGCTGCTTCACTACGAGGCCTGTGAGGTGCATTGTGATGATCCAGAGGATGATTCGGAAGAGGACCCTGATGGGATCTTTCCTTTTGAATCGCTTCAAAGGTGTCCTACAGAAGATTCTCGTGATCCCGGCATCATCTTGAGAGCATCTCGACGGGGGATGTCCTAGTTCAGCCCAAGAAGATTGGGCATGTTTGGATCATTACTGCACTAGTGTTTGTCCTAGTGGGAGTAATGATTATCTATCTAGTTGTTTAGGTTTTATTTTTCAGTTATGAGTAGGAAGAATGTTATATGTAACATTCTTAGTAGAGTTATCTTTTGTTATTTATTGACAATGTACATCAAGTTTAATTTAATGACATTTCATATTATGCTGTTAACTCTACATGTGCATGATATTTTTACTCTTTGATTTGTTCATATTGAGTATAATTTAAATGATAGGTTCATTTAATAATATCATGTTAAGATGAGATGTATGTAATGTAATTGATCAAAGTCGATTCGATTGGAACATACAAATGATGAGTGGGAATTGGATTGTCACTTGATTTTGTAAACCAAATCGAATTCACATTGAGTCAGTTTGTAGATTACATACATAAAATCATACACTGAATAACTAAATAATATGTTTATTTATGTAGGTTATGACAACTAAAAACATCATAGCTGAACTCAATAAGGGTGAGAAACTCAATGGGGATAACTACAAGATCTGGCACCTCAAGATACAGTATGTACTTGAGGAACAAGAAGTTCTAGAGGCTGTAAATCAGGTCATGGTAGAACCTGTAGATGGTCCCACTGTACAAAACAGATGAGATATTGATGCCTACAAGGCATGGAAGAAGAAAGACTCCACTGCTAAGGGCATCTTGATTAGTTCAATGATAGATGACCTAGTCTTTGAGTATGAGCCGTATCCTTCACTCATGCGCTCTGGTTTCTTAAGGACAAGTACAATGAGTCGTCGAGCAACTTCGATGTACCTAACGATCAAGTTCGATAGCTACAAGAAGCGCCCGAATGTCACTATGGTTCAACATCTCAGGGAGATGTCGAATATGATGAGCTTAGAATCACGGCCACGAGCCGATGACGGATGAACAAGTTCGATAGCCATTCGATCCCTTCCAGATTCTTGGGAAACCACGGCGGACTTACTCACAGCGAGAGTATTAAGACTTTCGCTGATGTCTCGCGTCATGTAGAACTTGAGGCGGAGTGAGTAGAATCCGCGAGGATTTCTGGCCAAGCCTATTTGGCTACCGATTCTGCTAGATCATCTGGATCCAAGAAAAAGAGATGGTTCAAAAAAGGGAAGGGAAAGAAGAAGGAAGTTGCAGCTGTAGGTGGGACTGGCCCAATCAAGAAGAAGAAGAACAAGAAGACGGGGAAGAAACCTAAAAGCAAGGTAACTTGCTTTAATTGTGACAAGAAGGGTCACTATGCTCGGGAGTGTACCGAGCCAAGAAAGGTAACTTCCAGTTTGTCTTCTGAGCATTTTGTTGCTAGTTCTGTGTTGTTGGCTGATTCTTATCCTTTGTGGATTATAGATTCGGGAGCAACCAACCATGTAGCTCGGGAGCGAGTTACATATGTGGAGTACCGCCGAGTACCAGCTGGCAACAAATGGATATATGTAGGAAACAATGCAAGAGTCGAAGTCAAAGGAGTCGACACTTGTAAACTTAACCTTCGGGGTGGAAGAACTTTGTTTCTACATGATGTCTTGTATGCTCCTGAGATTCGGAGGAATCTTGTTTCTGTTACTTGTCTTCTTGATCTAGGGTATTATATAAATTTTTACAGTCGGTGTGTTGAACTCAAGATTGACTCAGTGTCAATCGGTTATGGTTTTTTAACGAATGGTTTTATGGTTCTTGATGTGGAACCAAATGACAATTGTACGATTGATAATTGTTTTTCAAATATTGCTCTTACTAGTGATGCAGAAATAACTGATGATGTTTGGCATGCTAGATTAGGACATATAGGACAAGATCACATGAATCGATTAGCTAAAGAGGGCTTATTAGGCTCTCGAGCTAAGGTTAGCTTGTCTATATGTGAGCATTGTCTTGCTGGAAAAGCAATTAGAAAACCATTCGGTAAGGCTATTAGGGCAGAGTCGCCATTGCAATTGATTCATTCGGATATTTGTGGTCCAATGAATGTGAGGGCTAGACATGGAGCTTCTTATTTCATTACATTTATTGATGATTTCTCGCTTTCTTGGCCATGTGTATCCGATTTCTCACAATCAAGCATTAGTTTGCTTCATTCGTTATATGAACGAAGTTGAGAATCAAACTAACGTAAGGTTAAGACTTTACGACCGATCGTGGTAGAGAATATTTGTCTGATATGTTCAAGACAATATGTAATGATAAAGGGATTATTAGACAGCTAACGATCCCTGGAACTCCACAGCAAAATGGGGTTGCTGAGAGAAGAAATAGGACTCTTCTCGAAATGGTTAGGTTTATGATGGCGCATGCTAATTTGCCGATCTCCTTTTGGAGAGATGCATTATTAGCTGCAGCCTATATCCTTAACAAAGTGCTTTTAAAGTCGCCTAACTACCCCATACGAATGGATCGCGAAAACCATATTTGGGAAATCTGAGACCCTGGGGGTCGGCTGCCTACGTTCATGACAGTTCTCACAAGTATGGAAAATTAGGACCTAGAGGTAAGAAGTATATCTTTATAAGATATTCTGATACCTCAAAAGGTTATGTTTTCATAGGTGAGATGTCAGATGGAACCATCTCTGAATTGGATTCAAGAGATGTCACTTTTCTCGAAACTGAGTTCCCAACAAGAGGTGAAGTTGATAAGATAGTTCCTCTATTTGAGGAAGAAGAGTCGTTATCAACTGGACAGGTGTCAAGTGGGATACCTGGAACTAGTCAACCCAGTGGGAGTACTTTGCCTAGTCACGGGGTGACTTCTCAACATCCCAACTTACGGAAAAGTGTTCGTAAGATTAAACCTAAGAAGAGGTTTGATATTGAGAATGAGGCAATGATAACACTCCCTGTTGACGATGAGGAACCTCAGTCAGTAAAGGAAGCTCTGGGCTCTAGAGCTGGAGAAAGGTGGGAAGTTGCAATGGTTGAAGAAATGGAGTCAATGATTAAGAATCATGTTTGGGAGTTAGTCGATCTTCCTCCTGACCGAAAGGCTATTGGGAATAAATGGATTCTCAAAATAAAGAGGAAAGTTGATGGATCGATTAACCGATACAAAGCTCGTCTAGTTACAAAAGAATTTACTCAATTAGAGGGTATTGACTTTGAGGAGACATTTTCTCCCGTAGTAAAGTTTGTGTCAATCCGAGTCATTTTGGCTTTAGTGGCTCACTATGACTTGGAGTTACATCAAATGGATGTAAAAACCGCTTTCCTTAACGGTGAGCTTGATAAAGAAATCTATATGGTTCAACCAGAAGGTTTCGTTATTGAATGCCAAGAAAATAAAGTATGTAAATTAAAGAAATCTATATATGAGCTAAAACAAGCATCAAGACAATGGAACATAAGATTTAATGAAGTGGTTTTATCTTATGGTTTCGAAATGATTAATGAGGGTCATTGTGTTTTCCTAAAGAAGGATAAAGGAAAGCATGTCATTTTATCGTTATATGTTGATGATATGATGATTGCAGGAAATGACATAGGTTTTGTGATAGAAGTCAAAAAGTGGCTTTCACCACAGTTTGACACAATAGATATGAGAGAAGCTGAATACATCTTAGGAGTAAAGATTATCAGGGATAGATCTAAGAGACTTTTGGGTTTGTCTCAAGAGTCTTATATAAATAAGATGTTAGATCATAATGATGAAACAGACACCTATTGTGAAAGGTACTGTTCTGAGCAAGAGTATGAGTCCCAAAACTCCAAATGAAATAGCCGAGATGAATAAAAAACCATATGCCAGTGTTGTTGGTAGTTTAATGTACACTATGTTGTGTACTCGTCCCGATACTCGGCTATCTTTGTTGGCTTAATCGGTAGTTTCGGTCAAACCGGTGAGACAACTGGAAGGCGAAAAGGATATTCAGATATCTGAAAGCGACGACAGATTATAGTCTCTGTTATCAAGGATCGGATATGAGCCTGAAGGGATATTCAGATGCAGATTGGGCTGGGGACCTGGATGATAGAAAATCTACACCAGGCTATGCGTTCTTGTTGAATGGTGGCGCCATCTCTTGGAACAGCAAGAAACATGCCTGTGTGGCCTTATCAACCATGGAAGCTGAATATGTGGCATGTTCAATTGCATAAGAAGCGGTGCAGTTATAAGAAGGTTCAAAACATCCAAGATTCGAAGATAGTGGAGTCGATGTATCTTTGTGATGATCTAAGTGCGATAGCTTTTTCCAAGGATCCCAAATATCACAGCAAGGGCAAGCATATTTCTATAAAATACAACTTTATCAGGAATATTGTTGTTAAGAAGAAGGTTATTCTTGAGTATATCCCTATTCGAGCTATGCTTGCAGATCCTTTTACTAAGCCAATGACTAGAGAGTCATTTAATGAGCATGTAAAGTCTATGGGACTTCGAAGAATGTAACAATTTTGTAATGACAATCAGATATTGTAATTTGATTGTTCTTTAATGCAAGCCATAATTTATTCAGTGTATGTGATGTTACATTCTGATAAAATCTCGGTGAGTATGTTGACAGGTAGTGATTGGTCCTCTCACATGGACAATCATCTCTGTTTGTTATGTACGAATAGAGGTAAGACTATTACTTATAGGATAACTTTGGAAGTTATATGTATGAGATACATACCTATAAGTTGGAGTCATCTTGATATATGTATCAAGATAAGATCATTTAAGAAATGTGATCGAAATAAATGTTCCCAACATTTATAATACCTGTTTATGAGCCAGATTAGAATTCATAGGTTGAATTCAGGATTAGACATTTGGAATGTCTGGATCAAAATCTGTACGATGTTGAGGTAAACATGCGCTCTTTATTGATAAAGAGAATAACATCGTAGCATGTGATTCATACCACGTGTGCTAAGGCGACAATAAAGGTAGTAGGAGAATGGATCTCTGCTTCTCTACTATGTGAACCCTTTTGAGATTATATGTTGATCTCAGTGTTTGCCCTTTGTGACTATTTAGGTGTCTGCTTGAAATTTTAATCAGGGTTTGCTACTTTAGCATGTAAACCTATTGACTATGGATGATTCGGTCTATAGAACATGACTAGGAAAGCGACTGATTAAAATGAATGGATTCACACTAAAAAGGAAGATTAAATATGTTTACATCCTTTGATAATTATTCACTGGTCGACCCATTTCTGTTATGTATGGAAATATTTGTGAATATTAAGAATATAGAACATGCTCTTGACTTGATGGTCATAATGAGGGATTAGAGATGTTCATATTAATGTAAATGGAGATTATTTAATCTGGGCAAATAGCAAGACATTATATCCAGGAAAACGGTTAAGTACCACCAGGAGAAAGTTCAGTACCACCTGGAAAATGGCTGGGAGCCACCTGGAGGATGACAATGGGTCATCAGGTGAGTGACTATGTGTCATTCAGAGAATGACTATACACCATTTATAGAGCGGCTAAGTTAGGCGTAACAACTTTTTTTAGCATTATGTAAGGTGTAACAACTTTCATAGCATTGGATTGCTCAGTGTGCTTGCTGTCGCACGAGCCATTTTCCTAAGTATGAATTGGTTGTTCTAATGGTCTTTGTGACTATTGATCACTATTCTATTAGTCTTTTGGGACTATGATCTCCGACATGATTCTGGTCTATGTGACTGGATACTTCTATTAGTCATTTGAGACTAATGACTCTTGCTCTATTTGGTCTATGTGACCATTTTGTCTATGTGACATACTTTGGACGAGTGAGAGATGTAATCGAGAAGAAGACGCACACGCTGTTTGCAACGCGTGCGCGTACACACGCGCGCGAATCAAGACTTCGGCAACAGATATGACACCCCTTTATAAGGGGTGTGCCGCTTCAAAGGAGTAAAGAGGGACGCCGAGAGGTCGCTCGAGCAGGTCGGAGAGAATAGTAAGAGTAGAGAACATCAAGGCGCGGTTGGATTTTGGCTTATGGAGGAGGAGGTTCTTTCCAGTGTGATCGATCCTCAGACGGCAAAGCAGAAACATCGTCCTAACATTTCAGGAAGCTAGAAGATTCTGACGGTCACTGTAAGTTCCTTTATCGTTTTACAATTTCATTATTTTTTATTATTATTATTGCTTAGATAATCTCGATTATATGCTAAAACATCCAACACTGATAATCCATTGCCTGGCTCACAGGAAAAGTCAAGGAATGTGCCAATGTTCTGTTTCTACTTTGTAAGATTTACTCTACGAAATCAATGAATGTGTAGACTCCAAGGCTAACAAAATGTGCTTTCAGTAGCTAGCTTCCTGAGCAACTGCAAGATGCTTTTATAAAGGCTATTGAAAGGAAACATTAGAAGCATGGCAAATATGAGCATGCCAGCTACTGCTACCCCACACGTAGAGCTCTGTTAGTTGGCTCTGAGCAAGGGTAGCTGGGTCTCGCTCAACCACGCGGTAAGTTATCCAGATGTTAATCCAGGGTTAAAAAAAAAAAATACTGTAGTACATTGTATAAAATTTTAATTTTTAATTTTACTGTTAGTTCGGAAAATTTTTGAACCGTGTTGATTAGTCCGGAGAATAACCTGGGACTGACTCCGCTATTGATCTCGCTCAGAATCTATTATTTTTTTTAATTTATAAAGAAAAAAATTTAATTTGTGTTAAAAATAAATTTTTTATTTATAAAAAAATAATCCATTTTTACTTTAAAATACCGAGGACTGTTAATAGGAGATGCTTACCACATGCACCATCCTTTAACTGGTGGAGGAATGACTGTGGCCTTGTCTGATATAGTCGTGTTGAATAATCTTCTTAAGCCTCTTCGTGATCTCCAAGATGCTGCGAGTATTTGATGACTGTCACTTTGCGTTTTGGGGGAGCACAATATCTTATCCACTTGGGACTTGGCTAAAATGAAATCCGGACGAAAATGTTCGCTTAAATATTGTCCGGATCCGCCGACACATTATAATTTGGTGGCCGGTGGGCCCAACCTTATCCGCCAGCTCACCATCACTCCACACGTGTCCCTTTCCGGCGGATGCAAATCTGTCATCCCCCGCGAAGCTACCAGTGGTCGATAGAAACACCTTCGCGAATCGTGCTTTCAAACGTGGCATAAATCTGATAGCTGTGAAACGGGTACGACTCCTTGGACGACTCTTAACGCTCGAAACGGATTGATCGCGAATCTTTCTTTTTTTTAAAAAAAAAAAAAAATTTCTGTCACTCGGGAACACTATAACCTAAATCGTGTCCAGAGTATAACAGAATTGGTCATCTCTACCTCTTTCCATTCTCGCTTCCGTCGCCTTTGCCGTTAAGTCAGACCCAGCGATGTCACTGCGGAAACGCCAACGTCTCGGTTTTCCCGGCCGACTACTCCCCGCCGACGGAACCCTAACAGGGATCGGCTTTGACGACCCCGCCACTGCCGATGTCATTCTTCGCCTCGAGCTCGATGATTCCCACCTCGACGACCTCGATCTCAACAACGTCCCGCTAGACCTTCACCTCCGCTCCGCTGATCTACGCCGCTCTCGTTACTTCGATGCTCTTCTCTCCGAGCGATGGAATCAGTCCTCCGTCAGTGGGGGGAGCGGGATTCACCATCGCCTCAACCTTAAGGTCTTCCCCTCTGCGGGAGGCGACCGCTCCCGCAGCCCCTTCGACTCTCACGTCGCTGTCATTCGGCTTCTCCACAGCCTCGACTTCTCCGGTGCGATCGGATCCGTCTCCGACGCTCTAGAGATGCTTCCTGTGGCAATGGAGCTCCTCTTCGATGATTGCGTCCGAGCTTGCGTACGATTCCTTGAGGCAGTGCCGTGGACGGAGGATGAAGAGGAGGGGGTGCTCAATTTGATACCTTTGCTTCAACAGGAGGAGTGTGAAAACCTCCTAGCGAGGATTTCACCCATCGTCTCGGAGGAGGTGGATGGGAATTGCACATCGGAGGAAATGCTCCATAGATTAATAGATTCTGCTATCCGCAGCCATCCAAATGTGGCTACTGTCAATGTGAAGGCCTTCGTCGCAAAACTACTTCGTGATTACTCTTCTCGGGATTGTGTAAGGAGAGCTCTTGATCAAGCCTTCTTGACGAGCATGGAGATGGTGAAGGACCACTTGGGGAAGTATGCAAGCCCGGATTTTGGACTTTCATGGGGGAATGACGAAAGAGAGGCAATGCAGAGGTTGAATCTTCACTCATCCATGATGAATGCAAAGCACCTGCACTGGCTGGTTGAGAGGATGATCGAGTTGAGGGTGGCCGACACAGCAGTGTCCGGATGGAGTGAGCAGATTTCCTTGGCGGCAGACTTGCAGAAGACTTTTAGGGACGATGCATGGAAGAATATAGCCCCCGGGCTGCCATCGCTTATCATAAGGTCAACATTCAGGCTGGCTAATGCTGTTGCTTCTGGAAATATACTGGTTCCTCGACAGGTTCGAAGTTGAACCTTAATGCATTTAACTTCTTTGTTGTTTCTTACATAATGTGGTCAAGATATGGATGGTCAACTTATAATAACATTGATAATTGTTAAACTGCAAATAATTGGAATAGGAAATCCTCAATAATTTGATGAAATGTTTAACCTTAATATGTAGATGAACACATGATAGGAAGCAAATCAGATGGGATAAAGTTAATATTCAATTTAGATCTTACAGAATGAACTTTGAATTGAGTAGACATTAAAAAAAGATATTTAATGGCAGCAAGCAAGTTACAATATTATATCATATTATGACTCGTATGGAATCTAAGTATCTAAAATGTGTAGCATAAAATATGAGTTTCTCGTTCAAATGTTGCTAGAAGAGGATGAATATTAACTTTAGTTTTTAAACATTTTTCTTTTTCATTTCTTTTCTGAAATATATTGCGCTAAAAGGGAATATAACTAATAACATAATGTGGACAAGGATGACAATTTCTTAGTTGTATTGGCTGTTGTTGCTAATAATTAAAGTAGGAAAGGTTAAATATATGTGGGAATAGCTATCACCAGTAGTGAATCACATTCGAATATAGTCAACTGGTTGTTCATATAGATATTTATATCTTTAATGAAATATAGGCAATATGGATCTAATGGGATTCATATTGAATAAAGTAGTGGGCTCCAGTTAACATTGCTTTTTAAGTGTCCACTTTATGTGGAGGTAATTTCTTGGAAATTGATGCCTCACATATCATGTAACTACAATACATTTCCTCATCCTTTCTCTTGGTGAATGGCTCTCCTAGAAGCAGAATATTTTGGCAAATTACTAGTTTTATGTGAAGGAGGTGAGGAAAATTGGAATTGGATAGTTTCAAGTTCTTAATGCTTTCTTGTTTTGGCATTTAATAAATAGATGGACCTCATTGCATGTGAAGAGAAGTTGGCGCCAAAATGAGAATTTGTGAAATTCACAGAACTAATGAAACAGTTAAATTTTGTGCCTTCGTTCACACTTTGGATACATATCATTCTTTTCTCTGAGATATCCAAGCTATTCATCTTTAGATCATCTTTTTCACTTGTTAGTCATTTTTTGACATGTTCATCCTATTTTAACATGTTTTCTTCATTTTTTTTTTTTGGTTATTTCCTAACAGTCCGATATTTTGATTCATACCACAATTTTATACTTTTATAGTCTAAAAGGGAACACAATAATCAAACAGAACTCCATGAGCTCTCTTTTTTAACCATCCATGCTTAACTGATATCTATTTTACTAATGGGTTGAGAATCTAACTCTGAAAATTGATTGCTACTCCACAATGAGTTGCCTGCTAGAGGAGTTGTATCTGGCAATATAGATTTTTTTTTAATATCTAGACATTGGAACTTCTCTGTTGGCTCCACTGACTGTTCTTTGTTTCAACTATAACAGCTTGCATCAAAAAAGGAAGGAGAACATAACAAGAATATGAATTGTTAGACTATTATTTTACACATTTTGTTTTTGATTAAATATTTTGCACGTTTTTCCAGCTGACTGTAAAAACGATGATCATGAACAAGAAATAGAATAGTGTGCAAGTTGTACTCAGACTGGTACCAGTGGTTATCTTGACCAGATATGGTTGTGGCTAAAGTACCTAGAGAACGGCAATGATGTCATCCTTTCTATTCATGTTCTTTTAGGGTGTAATTTATTTTCATTTAGTGCCGTTGTATTTGCCTCTAACAAAGTATATTGGTCATTTTATTCTCTTTTGAACTGGGTCTTTTATATTAATTATATCATATGCCTTTTGGTATACTTCAAATATCTCAAAGTATAATAGAGAGAGAGAGAGTAGTGGAACCATCTTATAGTAAAGTTAAGGAATTTGTCAATTGTATTTTATCCAAGTAACACGCTTGAATTTACTACTACTCATTTCTTGTGCAAATTACTGACACGTTGATCCTGGCATGGTGTAATGTAGCTTGCCAAATAATGGAAAAGATGGACTTGGAGCTTTACATAATTTTATGGTTGAAGGCCTATCCATACAATCAAATAGATTGGTCCATTGTTAAGGTGAACTGAGCATATACCTAGGTTCTTCAAACTCTAATTGTGAAGCATGAATTTGTCAGAGAAAGCAAGGAGGACCGAGTGGAGAAGAAGAATCTTAGATGAGGGCATCATATCCCAAATCAATCATTCTGATCAAAACACACAACAAAAAATGAACCCTAGAAACAAGGTGTAGTTAACCATTCAGAGTTTGGTAGGGTTGCGAATTCTGATTGTGGATTCTTTAGTCCTCTGACATCTGGTTGAAGTGTGCTTGTATCTCATACTGAAGCCCAAAGCTCAAGTAGTAACTTAGCAAGTCAGGGACCACTTAGTACAGTTTAAATTTGTTGTTCTTTTGAGCAGCCACCATGAGAAAAGAGTTTTGAGTGAATTGCACATTTGAGGCAACTTACAACAGTGTAGATCTACCTGATTGAACTTCTGGAGCAAATATTCCTATTTCATTTCAAATTTTTTGTCACGTTTAATTTGACATCTTACTTGCATTCTGTTGATTATTCCAACAATTTTATTGATTTAGCACTTGCATATGAGTGAAATGTTAATGCGAGAAAAGATATAACATTCCAAATTAAATCAGTTTGATGCATGCTTTGTCAGTTTGATCCTGTAAAAATATGTTGATTCAAAGCTCTTAAGGTTAGTATCTATTTTTCTCAGGTGAGGATGAATCTTGTCAGATGTTGGCTCCCGGTACTGAAGGTCTGCAGGGATATTGTTTTTGCAATGCCAACGGGTCAAAAATCAATCATCCAGGACCTTGAAGAAGCATTTCTAAGTATAATATCTACTCTTCCATTGCCAGATTCTCAAGATTTGCTGCAGCAGTGCTTAAGCTTTTCCACCCGTAACATTGAAGATTGCCCGCACTTGATTTTGGCATTCAAGACTTGGTTTCGACGAGCAAACAGGTTGGCTACCAAGGATGATGTGTTGGTCCAGAACTAACATTCCTGGTTGGCAGAAAATGAAGACCGTAAATGATAATGCAATACCAGGTGTTGTTGCTTCGCGAATGGTGGATGTTGTTTATTCTGTATCATTCAAACTGCCTCTTTGTTCCAAGATTCTGTGCTTGTCTATGACCCTTCCTTGGGAGACAAAAGAAATGTAAATACTTTGCAGAAGACTGTAAATGATAATGCAATCCCAGGCTTTGCTGCTTTGGGAATGGTGGATGTTGTTTATACTGTATCATTCAAACGACCTCTTTGTTCCAAGATTCTGTGCTTGTATATGACCCTTCCTTGGGGGACAAAAAAAAAAATGTAAATACTTGGCAGAAAATGAAGACTAAATGATAATGGAATACCAGGTTTTGTTGCTTTGCGAATGGTGGATGTTGTTTATTCTGTATCATTCAAACTACCTCTTTATTCCAAGATCTGACTCGGAAATGAAAATTGGTGAAATGTATCATAGTTTTCACCAATTTTCATCTTCTAGCTTCCAAGGTCATTTATTTCCAAAGTCACGC
This sequence comes from Wurfbainia villosa, assembly GCA_025175895.1. Classification (NCBI taxonomy): domain Eukaryota; kingdom Viridiplantae; phylum Streptophyta; class Magnoliopsida; order Zingiberales; family Zingiberaceae; genus Wurfbainia; species Wurfbainia villosa. Next base: position 43,321,267 of record CM045991.1, on the reverse strand, counting down.
AGTCTGCTATAAAGGTGAAAACTATGAAAATTGGTGAAAATTTGGTGAAAACTAAATTCATTTCCGTGTCAGATCTTAATTTAATTTCCATTGTTGGTAGGAAGTCAACGATTCGGTTGATTTAAAATAAGTATAATCAGTATCTGAACCAAGAACTTATTTCGCTGTATACCATATTCTCTCTCAAACAATTTATCCAAAATGTGTCTTTGATTTTTCGGCCATTCTTTTTCACTTCTTTCCATTCAAAATGTGGCCATAGATTTTTTTCCCCCTGTTCTTGTATCATGCTTTTGCAAAAATTTCTCTAACCGAGTCGGTCGCAACATCCTCATAATTTCTCTTATATATATATATTAGGAATACTTTATTTTAATATATTCTAAATAACACATTTTGATCTTAGCAAGTTGATTTTAACTTGCTTAGACAGACCTACAGTGCCAAATGAATTTCGAAATTAGTCCGTACCAATATTTGCACTCGTGTTTAAACTTGTTTCCATTTGAAGCATGTATTTTGTTGAGATTCACAATCTAATCGTGCTTAAACATCCTTTTGCTTCTTTTTTTTTGGTCCCTTTCTCTTTACAAAACTACATGCACTTAAACAACTCAAAATTTTGGCACAAATATTTTGCAAAATTACATAAGACAATTAACAAGTTGATTTTGAAAGTTTCTGTGCAAGCTCTTTTCTACTCGGAATGTGTTGCTCTTACTCTAGGTATGCTCATACAATTAGTTTTTAGCAAACAAATTAATTTCAGGATCAATTTTGGATGTTGAATTCGCTCATGTGGAAGGAAGAGGAAAAAGAACCACGACTCACTTTAGTCAAACAAAACAAAAAACAAAGAGGTGTTTTTTTTTTTTGATAATTTTCCTTTTTTTTCTGGCAAAATGCCTTCAGAAATTACTCTAATTTTAGTATAGTTGTCAAATTCCTTTAGTGAATAGTTATGATCCCACAGTTCGACACTTAACATACCTAGAATCGTTCAACTCCGTAAACAAGACCATATCAACACCAGTGCACGCAAAAAAAAAATGACAACATTAAAAGACAAGTGTTTGAACCAAGCATTCTAATATCATGCCCAACGGCACTAAAGAAACCAACAGGCGATGTTTACAGAATCCCAAGAAAACAAATCTGTAGCATGCCCCTTGTAGTCCTGTTTTTAAAGTCAAGGTACTAACATCAGTTGCAGCAGCAGTTACCTGCAACTAGGCCTACTGGTTGACGGTTGTCTGAAGGGGCAAAAAGCTGTCGACTTCTTTAATTTCTTGGTTCCTCTGTGCGACTGCCCTCGACATTCCAAACATCTGAAACATGCAACAGAAGAAGCTCAGAGCAGTTCTAATCCAAAGTGCAAGAAGTTATGTGATGTGTTTTCTCCACTGACCTTTTTAATCGTCTTCTGAAAGCAACTCTTGTGTTCATCCATAGAGGCATGAATGAATTCATCAATATGATCTCTCAGATCCTCTATAAAGCCAGCATCATCTGATTTCTTCTTTCTGCATGAAGTCATGGCTGGATCAACCGAACGTGGCTTTTCTGATGGCGGTTTTTGAGTTTCCATTGCGAGATCTTAGCACAAATAGAAATTCTCTACAAAATGAGAATAGCCATTAGTGAAGACAATATAAATTAGACATAAAATTGATAAATTACCCTTTTGCAAAACTTTGCAATTTTGAAAAATACGTTGCCAGCATTTAGTAAATTTGCATGATCAACACCCAAATGGCAAAATGGTTCCACAAATGCAATAAGGATAGACATTCAGGAAATTTTCTTTAAAAGAGAGAAGCCTGCAGACAAAAAAAAAAGTAGCAGAACAAAATGAAACAATATTTGAGTCCCTAAGTAATGACTAGTGCAGGAAATGTACAAAGCTCCTAGAGTGTGTCATGGGATAATCTGACAAAGCTTGTTCAAGCTCATTTAGTGCTACAGTGGCTAAATGTGAGCTTCTTATCTTACAATTCCAAATGTGCAAACTTGAGAATCGATCATTTAAGTTGGTTTACTATCCACAAAGAAAATGGTAAACAAGCTTCTTTATAAGACAGCAAATACATTCGCTCGAACAAACTCATATGCAAGGTCGTATATAAACTCAAATAATCTCAGATGTAAGGTTATAAATGGCCCTTTGACTCACTGGCAATATTATAAGCTTACAAGCTCGATGGACATATGCAAGCTTCTGTACTATCACACACACACACACACACACATTTTTGTAGTATCATGATGAAGACCTTTATCTCTCAAGAGCTCTGGATCTTGTAGCGATTTGGATATGTTGAAAGATAGAAGAAAACCAAAAGTGAAGGGCTTTTAAAAGAAGGATGCAAAGGCCTATTATAGTATGCAGTAGAAGATATAATTTTTCCCAAGGATTGCAGATGCCACATATATATATATATATATATATATATATATATATATATATATATATAGAAAGAGAGAGAGAGAGAGAGAACAAGGTAACAATGTGAAACTTCCAACTCTACATAAGAAATTAGAGAATTAAAAAAAAAATGTGGAACCGCCACATTAACGGCCCCCTCTGACGGAGGAAGTAAATCAGAAACTCAGGTGACAAGTGCGAAGGAGGGGTCGGTCGATAGCCCAGAGTGGTGAACTTCCCAGCAATTGACTCCTGTCCACTTAGAAATTAGAGAATTTAAGCATGGAGGTAAGTTGGTTCATGATTATTTAATAATCTGTCATTATGAATAAGATGAAACCCCAGGGCAAAACTCTTCACTGACCAAAAAATTATTGAGAAAGCTTTGATAAATTTCCTTCTAAGTTGGATAATTTGGTAATTGCTATTGAGTTAAAGAGACAGTTTATTCTCTCAATTATTGATGGGTTCACTGATAGCATCTGAAGAGAAAATAAACAGGTTCACAGAGAAGAATAAGGAGAAAGCCTCTTATACAAACATTGAGTCTTCAAAAGAAAACCACAATGACAGAGGAACCTGTGGTAGAGGAAGAAGCAGAGCCGCAGAGATGGGTAACGTTGTCATGGAAGATTTGATGTGATCCATCACTAACAATGAGAAGTGGAACAAAAAACCAAATCATAAAAGGAAAGCAGTGTTATTTTTGCAAGAAGTATGGGCATATTAAAGTTAATTGTCAGGAGAAGTCAAAGTAACATACAACCATTGCTGAAGAAAAATGAGAGAACAAGGATCTATTTCTCAAGTCAAAGTAACGTGCAAACCTTGCTGAAGAAAAAAGAGAGAACGAGAATCTATTTCTCACTTGTATGGTCTCAGATATGACTAATTTTGACTTGTGGTTTCTTTATAGTGGAAGCAACAACTATATGATAGGTATTAGAAGTATTTCTCGCAACATTGATGAGAATGAAGATGCAAGTTTGGTTGGATGATGATGCAAGTACAAATTGACTGCCAGGGAACAAGTGCATGAAAAACCAAGTCAGGTGTCGAAAAACCAAGTGATGCATATTATAAAGCTAACTTCAAATATAGTTGGCTTAGCATAAGAAAGTTGGTAAAAAAAGATTTGTGATTGCATTTGTTTATGGCGCGTGTGAAATCAAGTGTGAAAAAGCTTATAAAGTGTGTTTCCATGGAGCTCAAAGAAATTAAAAAAACACAAAACATTACCATCTTATAGAGTATTGTCGCTTCATCTGCTGCTTGTCAAATAATTCGGATAGGAAGGATTACATAAGATCTACAACAATCTGATGAGAGGTTATAAAGATGTTATGTGACAGTAAGGCAACCATTTCAATGACAACAAGGCGCGGGTAGAGGATTGGGACCTATTTTCTAGTAATAGATGCAGATCTTACTTAGTCAAGGTGTCCTCGCCAAAACTCTAGTGGGTAATTTCTTATGCGGAAGGTGGATCCAAGATGCAATCCCACTTTCATCTTTTTACCTACATGTGTCGACGAACAGACAATTTACAAAATTTAACTCTTGTTTTCTCTTTCATCTTGCTCCAGAACGCATTTTTCTGCTTCTGTAACATTCCTAACCAACGTACCAAAGTACACAAACAATTTCAATACCATTCCATAGAACATAATAGACGAATAAAAATTTCATTATTCAAGGAACTTAAAATTGAGGGAACGGTGGCATTCAAAACTCGAACTAGCGTTCAAAAGGAATTTGTAAGGATCGCATGAAAGGAAGAAAGAAGAAATAGAGCCCCCAAAAAAAAAAAATGCACCTAAAGGATGGTCGAACGCAGATGATGAGCTTGCGAATCAAGGAAAAACAAGGAAGCAAAATTCCCTGGATATGGTGCGGCGACTACGAACGCTTTTCTTTTCTTGAGGAACAAGGCAAAGGGAAAGGGTAAGGTAAAGGGTTCCAGATGTAAAACAGCGTGGACCCACTATTACCCTTATTTCTGTGTTTTTGTGACTGGGTTAAGTTTTATATTTAATAGATTAATTTCTAAATCTAGTATTGGAAAAATCTAAACTAAAATTTTATTCTTTACTTTATGGTAAATTTAGTTCATAGATATATAAAGTATTATAAAAATCTTAATGGCTAGGTTCGAATTTTAACGGTTTATACAAGTTGAAATAGAAATAGAAATTGATAATTTTAAATAGCATCTAAACTGAAATCAAACTAATAAATTGATTTTTTTTTTCTTTTTCTTTTTTTTTTTTCAATCTGGATTGGTTTAGTTTATCCGTTTTGGCTTTTACATGTCCACCCTACACATGCATTCTCAGTGTTCGCTACAGAACCTAGCAGTTCAAATGATTTCTGATTATCTTCGCGATGTTCGATAAATATCAGAAAGAACAAGTTGCCTATTTAATCCAGTTTTTTTTTTTTTTTTTTTGTTGGGATTACTAATTGAAAGACTTGATAATTTATAGCGCATTGCCAGATCTCAATGAATAAATGCGTGATTTTTTTTTTTAAAAAAAGCTTCGGCTGGAGCGGCCATCACATCAAGTCCTGACTGTCCTGAGTCCTAGTTTGCATCGCTGTTCCCTCGTGACTTCCTTCGTCTACAGTAACTGCAGCAGGGAACGGAGGAAAAAGGAGGCTTCAGATCTTTGTTCGAGGTATGTATGTTTTGCCTCCCCTCGTGCTGTTATGATAGGTCGGCTTTTCTGATGTGGTTGGGTTTTGTCGCGCAAAGCTCTGGATTGTCTGATTTAAGGGGCTTCGGACATTCATTAGGTTTCTTGCTCCTCTTTTTTTCAATTTTCCTTGATTGTTTTCCTTCTCGTGTTGTTTTTTTTTTCCCTATATCGCGCTTATGTAGAGATGTAAATTTACGACGTCTCAAGGCGTTCCATTCTATTCTCTGCCTGCAATTTAGAGAGGATTTGGTGTTTACGTTTATACGAAGGGAATTTGAGCTTATTCTTTGCAGGATTATGATTAGATTTCTTGATTGTTTTAGCAGTTTTTTTTCTCAGTTGAAAAAAAAAATTAGATATTTAGTATGTGTTATTCGGATGGACATTTGTTTTTATCTGCACTGAAATCTTATTTTGTTTTTGGAGAAGGAAAAAGGATCTGGAAGTTCATCGAATGTTTTGATTTGGTTTTAAGACACCTATTTGTACCCGTGGATAGACATTGCAAGGTTGAGGGATCTCTTGACGACAGTCACCATGTTGAGGCAGGTATCCACTAGGAATCAGAGGGGAAAAGGGAGTCATATGATGAAGATTGTTCTTCACATGGGTCTTTTGATTGCCATCTGCATCTGGTTGCTCTGTCAAATGAATCGCTCCCATGACAAGAAGGAAACATTTGAAGAGAGGAGCGAGAAGGGTGACAAGGGGCGGTTCAACACTAGAAGATTTGGGAGGGTGGATCTGCCTCACTTAGCTGAAGTAGGGGACACTGGTGACGGCAAGGGTGTTGATGAGGTGAAAAAAGATTCTATTGAGGTAGGACATGGAATCGGACAGGAAGAACTCAAGAATGAAGGTGGATCTGATGTGGAACTTGAGGATGAAGAAGAAGCTGGTCTTGAAGAAGAAAAGGAGGTTCGATCAAAGGAATGGTATGGGATTGATGACCATGAACACAATGAGGCAGTTCATAAGGCTCGTGAAATAAGTTTCAAAGGAGACGATGTGTCCAGTGAAGTAGTCCATACCATCCAAGAAGTAGACCATAAAGAAGCATCTCAGGCAGCACGAGAAAGAAGTTTTAAGGCCGACGATGCTTCTAGTGCTGTAGCTCATGTGGTCCGAGTGAATGAATTTGAACCTGAATTTGAAAATGAAGCAATGGAGAACCTTGACAGAAATAAGTCAGATGATAAGAAGGGTAAAGATGGAGAGAATAGAAATGTGCTTGAAGGAAACCAAAGATATGAATCTAAAAATGTAGCAGTGGAGAAACTTGGTGATAATGAACCCGACCATAAGGAGAACAAAGAGGAGGCTCAGCATGTGCTAAAAGAAAAGCTAGATTTTGAATCTGAACACGGAGCAAAAAAGATCATTGACAAAAATGAATCAGATGTTAGAAAGGAAGTAAATTCAGTTGCCATTGTACTGCTAGATAATATCAAAGGGAGCAATTCAAGCATTAATCACCAAGGAAGTTTGACTGCAAATAATATTACATTTGCGAGTAGATCTGAAACTCCAATCCTAGACAATATCTCTCTCCAAGATATGACTGTAGTTGAATCCAAAAATGAAGGTCAACAACCTGATATGAGAATTTCAAGTATCATCAACAACCAAACCAGCAAAAAGAGACAGTCACCGACAGATGCAAGCAAATTCCACATATTTTTCGAATCATAAGATCTATTTCCAAAAGAACTCTACTACTGTATCTATCGAGTTGGTTGAATCTCCAGTTAACATGACAATGAAGCTGGATCCTGCTAATTCCACAGTTTCTCAAAATCAAACAACTATTGTTCATGAAGAAATGAAAACAACAAAGATGTAAACTCAAGGCAAAGAAAAGCCTAAGTCTGAGAATGAACTGATGGAGCAGAAGATTGAAGCAGTATCCATAGCATTGGAATCCAAGGAGCCCCACAAAAATTCTTCAGCTGCAAATGGTAATGGAGAAGTTGTTCAGTTGGAAACTAGTAGTTAACTATCATCCCAATAGAAAAATAGAGTTGTGAATGGCGATCAATCAAAACCGAGTAGATAGCAGTAAGCAAGAAGCTGTAGAAAATAGTAGGTGGTGAAATAATTATTGAATGTGATTGCAGTTCCTTGCATCCTTCGTTTTGCTTTATTAAGCTATAGCAAAAGGAATGCTTTGCTGCATTCTAATGTTCTGATGGTCTTCACCAACAAACGGCTAATCCTATGGCATGCTTGAAACTTTTGTGATGCTTTAGATGCATATCAAACAGGAATCCTATTTGACAACTTGACATTGTTTATTTGTTAATGGCTGAGGCATTTTGCTCGATTTGAGATTGAATTTTTACAGCTCAGGGAATGAAACTGTAGGGCTTTAATATGGACTGCCCATTTAATTTCTTTTGGAAGTGGAAAATAAGGTTTTGTTTCCATCGCACATATGACCCTCGGGCCAACTAATATTTCAGTAGCCAATCACGGATTTAGATTTTGTACGTCAAACACTGCACAAATTAGAACATGTATTTATTACATAGACATCCATTACTTGAAGCTTGTACTGCGAAGAAACATAAATTGAACCGACATGTTGGTCTTCTTTCAATATCTAGGTTTTCCTTTTTACAACTTAAAGGATGCCTCTTTTAGAAAAATTAATATTTGCTTATTATATTAGATTATAGTTTTCCCATTTTACAAATTAAAGGATACCATTTTGAGGGCGCAATTCTATTCCAATGAATGCCGCCAGAGTACTCATTATAAAAAGAAGGTTCGTTATATAATTTTCAAAACAAGTGTGTAGATTTCTGGATTGTCTTCTTTATCTATTATTTTCTTCCTCTTTACTACTTTAAAATTTATAATTTTTTATTGTTCGACATTAAATGGGCCAAGTTTTACCATTTCACCTTGAGGCGCAGAGCTCCGAGCTTTTTTTCACTTAACTATTTGTTTATTTATTCCATTGATTTAGTTAATCTAAAAAATTTTCCTTTTCTAGAATATCGTCATTGATAACAAAAGAATTTATTATTGATATAATAGGAAGCCATGAATGTATTTCTTAGGGACAGAATCCCTTTCCAGCTTGGCAGATCCACCCATAGAGTGGCCTAGTGGATCTTATATTATATTAAGGGAAGATCCGGAATGAAGTTTATGCAGTCCGGCATATTCCGAGACTGGAGTCAGTATTTAGTTGCCTGTAGCGTGATCATATAATTCTAAATTGCTCACTATAATTAACACTTTAATATTCACATGTCAATGCTTCTTCTAGTAATGCCTGCCGTACAGATTAATTGAATCTCAACTCTGACTAACATCAAAGAAATGGTGCTTCCACGGTAAAATTACCCCCAAAAGCAAGGATCAAAACTGCAAAGTCTCCGCGTTAGAACTCATCACACCATCTGCAGCGAAGTTTCATCCTATATCTACTAAATGCTCTTCCAGAAACTCGCAGCTAACTTGGATAACTAAAATGCTGAAACAACAAACACGCTGGGAAGTTTCAGCGTTAAAACTACAAAACAAAGATTCAATCTCAGTGCTTTGGTAGAACCTGAATTATACAAATTTCCAAGCCACTTGAAAGTTTCGGAGTAACATAAGTCTACTGTTGACTTAATCGATGATAATTGCATAAATGTACCAATCTGCACGGCGTCATCAAATATGATGGACAATCCATAAATATCATAGGAAAAGAAAGCCTCAAAACAACATCAAAGTGGTGTTATTCAATTCATGAGTTTCTGTGTTATTATTGAACATGAAGTAAAAGCAGGATAGCCTTCCAAAGTGGATCCAAGTTTCCAACCCACAGGCTGCCACCGAACCCGAGCAGGAACATTGACATTAAAATTGTTGTTTAGTGATCATGATGCTTCTTCTCAAAGAGACCATCTGGACCTGGAAATCAAATGGGATCAAAATTGTCAACAAAGTGAAAGTGCAAAATCAATATCAAATATGTAACACAGTAAAAGGTTTGCAATCCTTGATAGCAAGACAATCATTCAAACAAGCAACACATTACATGCTTTGTCAGCTGCATAGGCAAAAATACTGCAAAAAATACACATATTCAAAATCAGTAAGAATCTCGAGAGATAACAACAAGATTACCATTTTTTTTAAACTAGTCCTTGTAGATTAGGCCAGAATAAAAGTGAACAGGACACAATGTTATGAAATTCCTTTTATATCTTGAGAACACAAGATTTCACTTTTCATGCCGCATACAACCAGTTCATGTATGGCAATTAGAGTTTCGACCGAAATCAAATTAGATGCAACTTTTGTATGTTAGTCAAGTCCAGTCCAGACCACTGGACTTCTCTTCACGGTAATGCTCCTTGGTTGCTAAAGTTTTCATATAATTATGCATCCAGAATGAGGCATTGTCGTTATCATCATCAATAAGCTGTGTTTGTCAATGAAGAATCCAATACCTCCATTGAGCTCTATTAGTAATTATATGTATGACTAATAATATTCAAGTCAATTAAAACATGCCAATACCATCACACCCTATTTTCTCTCATTTTATCATGAGCTACACATGATTATTCCGAATTAATATTTTTTATCATATCTTTTTTAGTACCTCCACATATCAATCTTAGTGTTCTCATTTGTGTTGCATCAACTTCTAATAGATTTAGCTTCCTAATAGCCCAACACTTGGATCCATAAAGTACGGCGAGTCATACACCACTAATGTAAGTCTTTCCTTTTAGCTTAAAGAACAAACACACAAGATTAATATTAACAATATGAATATAAAACTTTTTTTTTTCATATTAACAAGATCTTTATTGAATAACAAATCCAAGGTGTCTAAATCTTTTAAAGGGATTCCATATGTATCCATTTTAACTATTCAAAACTACTTTAATATATTGAATTTATGTTTTACTTATCTTAAAACCACTAGTTTCTAAAAAAAATTTATAATTCATGCTTAGAATTTAATCTAATTACACTCATCAATTAATACTATATCAGCTGTAAATAGCATGCGCCAAAGAAATTTATCTTGAATTTGATGGTATAGTTTAAATAGAAGTAACATAAAATATATAGGGTTTCTTCAACATGCATTATGGTTGCCTGTTTTATTGTCATATTCATGCATTGTCAATTTTGTTTTTAGTTCATGCATCTACTTGTCCTTTAAGTAGGCTTCAATGTGTACTATTTTGATGGTATCATGTTGATATGTTTCATCGTTTTTAGTAATTCATATTCTTCTATCTCGTGGTGCAATTTTATAAAACCTATATGAGTGTTTACCAAGTTCTACTAGTTAGTTTTTATTTTTCACTTACACTTAGACTGAATTCCGAATACTCGATTTAATACATAATTAGTCATGATTCATCTCATTAAACTAGTACTTTGGAATCCATAAGTAATTTTCAAATTAGCATTTTAGTTACTGGAGATGCTAAAATTGTGTAAGCCCATTTGGAAAAATCAAAATTCTTGTGAGAAAGAAAGGAAAAAAAGTTCTTTAAAAAGGAAAAAAAATATATAGAGAAACAAAGGAGAAAAAAGAAAGAAAAAAAAAGAGTGAGTTGAAAACAGACTAAAGGCAATCTAAACCGCATGCTACCACCGAATAAAATGAATGAATATCCAAAAAAAAATCAAACGTGAAGAAATAACTCTCAATTGACAAATAATTGCTCCCCGTGTTCTTTTCCTCGAATCCTCTTTCATCTATAATAAAATGATAGGTACCTTGATTTGTAAATTGTACAGATAAAAAAGAAATTCCGAAAGAAACTTTTAGCCTTATTTTACTAGGTTTGCTGATTTGCCATCTCTTTGTCTTTCCTCCTGCGGTCTAAGGTGTGATTGTGTTCATGTGTTGTATCCAAATGAATAAGAACATTCTACCAGGAGTTAAATACTCTCCACTGGAATTTTGTTCCTTTGCCTTCAGGAATGTTCACAACAATACCCTTCAATTCTTTTTTGCATTGTCACCCTCCGCTACCATGTTTTGTCTTATAAACAAAAAACTAAAGAGAAATCGCTCCTCAAGATAGAGGAAACGGAATGAATAGAAATACAAAAGAAATATTTTCCAAAATCACGTCCTGTGACCCTGCTAATTAATAGATGACACAAAACAACATAGGGCAGGTTGAAAGAAGTTAGATGATAAAAGAATGAGTATAATTATGCACTACGTCCAAAACCCAAGGTAAATTGAACACTTCAGAAGTGCCTGATACCAATTACATGAGGGTTTCATAATTATTTTAATTGCAGATTTCTTTATCATATATGCCTCCTTTGAATAAAAGGAGTCTTTGCGCAATGATAAAGTTGTTATCTTGTGACCTAAAGGTCACAGGTTCGAGTCCTAGAAATAGCTTCTTGCAAAAAGCAGAATAAAAGGCAATCATGCAAAATTACTTCCCTAGGCGAGAAGTTTTTCAAAAAAGATGTCACTACCGAAACAAGTAAAATTTCTCATGAGATAAAGTATTCGTTACAAAAAGATCAATCGATATTGCAAAATCTAAAGGAAACACAAATCGAATTCAACTAAGGATAGGGGGGCAATAGTTTTAGAAAGACAATATCAGGGTAAAGAAGCAAACCCCATGGGAATTCCTTGTTACGGATGTGTAAATAAGGGTAAGCCTGCAAAAGATGACAGAAAAATTTCGTAAATTGAGCACTATGAAATCACCAACGACAAAGAGGTAAAAAATGAGGAGATACCGGAGGTTCTTCGTAATGGGGATGCCCCTTGGAGAGGTTGTAGATCGTAAGGATCGTGCAAGTAAAAATACCAGCATATGCTATCTTCTCCCACTTCGCAGCTTCACCTGCAAAGATCGCAACAAAATGCACCTCATTTCAAAGGCGTCACGAATTGGAAAACCAGAGGCGAGAAGAACCACAGATCTAAATCTAGATCACACCCTCCCCTTTCCAAAAAACAAAAACCCTAAAGTAAGACGAAGAACGGAGGGGCAGTACGGGCGTCATCGTGGGCGGCGGAAGCAGAGAAGCTCCGCTTGGGTGTCGCTGCAGCTTTGCTCTTCGCTCCCTGTCGGAGAAGCAAAGACGCAGATCGAAGGCTGGATCTCGCCATTGACGCCGCCATGGCCCTTGGCTTTCTCTCAATCCGGGCAAAGATTTCAAGGGGTTTGTTTTTCGCTATGTCTGTTGGGCTTCTTATTATCGAATGCCAATACGATATCTGCCCTATCAAATGGTTTAAAATAGATTTCCAAAACATTAATAAATTAATAAATTAAAAAAAAAAAAAAAAAGCAAAAAAAGGGTGAAATAGCACAACTAAGTTTACTGCGGAGAAATTGTCAAAAATGTACATCTAAAGTTAGAAATTTTCCAGTTGATGCTCTATATTTTATTGTTGCTTTTCCAATGGGCTTATTTCTTTCTAAATATATTTTAGGTCTTAAAGTTATTATTTTCCGGAATTTAAAATATCCAAAATTTCAATGCGGAATTTATTTATTTAAAATTATGAATAAAATGTCGTGAAATGCTATCGTAAGAAATCTCAGCCACAAAGCAACAACCCCACGAAGCATTATCCCGTCCCTTCCTCTCCCCTTCTTCCTTCTTCACGCTGCACGGCAACAAGGCAAGCATGAACTGTGTTCTCCATCTCAAACCTCACCTCCCTCTCCCAAGAGATGCCTTCCGGCCACCATCACCGCCTTCTCCAAAGCCCCTATCCACGCTCTCATCGCTGCTCAGCTCCACACCCCCGTCAGCCACCATACCCGGACCCAAATCCAAGCCCCCAGCTCCCATCTCGATCAAGACCACAAAGGCAGAAGCCGCAGAGGCAGGAGGCCTCCTAAGTTGGTCTGTCCTCGCTGGAGCGTCTCTCAGCCTCGCCCTTCTCGTCATGGGTGTCGAGCAGGCCATGGCCATGGGACCTGAGGGCCCTCTGATGGAGGAGTTCTGGGACAACGTGCGGAGGTATGCGCTGTACGTGCTGACAGTGAGCACGGGGGCCATCTACACCATCTCTCAGCCCATCGTCGATCTGTTGAAGAACCCCATCACTGCGGTCCTCGTGGTCATTGTTTTTGTGGGTACTTTCTACCTCTTGTCTCAGATACTGAGTGCCATGGTTGGCATCTCCGAGTTTTCTTATGACTACGCTTATTGAGGTAGCAACTTGTTCTTCTTTCCCGTTCTCTGTGAGTCATTGCAAATATATTTCCTAAGCTCCGAGTCTATGCTTATGATTGCTCTCGCTGGCAGAGACAGAATTCTACAGATTGATTTTCTTAATAATTGCCATTATATATAATTAATATCGAAGTTTATTCGAATCTGAATTATATCTTGAAATTTTTTCAATAGGATCTATATATAATCATGGGTTCTATAGTCTGTTTCTGAGCCGTTAACCGATTAGGTTAGGTAAGACAAGATATGATCATTCCTTCAATCTCTGGGATTATAATTAATCCGTTAAGATTTAAGACATATCACGCATGGCATATATATAAATTTGGTGAAACAATGTCGATGAAAAAAAACTAACCCCACAGTTTAATTATCTTTTCAAAACGCACTTTTCTCCCTCACTCACAGCTAAATTTTGAATATTATTATTAATTTTTACTTAAAAGTTAGTTTATATATGACAGTTAAGATGTTAGTAAAATACATTATTATATGCACGCTGCTTGTGTATTTACTATTTAGACTGTTAACATGGTAGTAAATGTCAATTTCTGACATGGCATGCTAATTATAATAGGAGGATCTTAAAACGCACAGGGGCTTTCAAAATCTTCTATTTACAGTTAGAACTTGGATAATTAAAAGAGACGCGATCGATGTCAGACGAATTGAAGCGGTCGCATTCCATGTTATCCGATGCCTTTATTATTTATCCATTCCCGAGAATCATTGTGGATTCAGGCCCCTTTTTCCACGGACCACCGCGTGATTTTATTTTTGCCATATATTGTAGTAATTAATTAACCTTGTCCAACGAAGCTCGATCGCCCCTCCTCCACAAGCAAAGTTGTTTAATTTGTTTTATCGTCTACGTATTGTCCTCCGCTCCTAAACTTCCTGCATGCATTCTGAAACGCTGTACGTGCACGGATGAGAAAACTCATAGCAGCTGCTAAAAATTTAAAATCAATTGAAAATGATTTAGCTGCAAATATCCATTATATTATTTTTGGTATTCAGATTGAATGATCGAAACATCTGGCCTTCAGTTAATTAAAACGACCATTCTGCACGCTTCAATTAATTAACATCTTGAGATATATTCATATTCTAGCCTGTAAACTGTTAAAAAGATCTCAGTTTGTCCCCCTTCCTCCCACTACATGGGCCAACCTGCACAGCGCATACCATCGAGTGGAGACATCTAAAGCCGAACACTCTCCAGCATATGTGCATTATATTTCTCCTCTGATGCTATTGACTTTTGTTAAAAAGAGGTGGCTACCAATCTCCCCACGCACTCCGTATCCTTTAAAGATGTCAAAGGATAGCCTCCAAGGCGTCTTCGAAGAGGTGAATGTCTCCGGGGTATTGAGATACTTCCCCCGTCGCCGCGTCAATGAAGGCCCAAGTATCAGCCTTAGCGAGCAATCCGAGAAGATTGAGAATCGAAACAAGGACAAGAAGAGTATCAAACAGCCTAAATCTACAGGTGCAAAGTTGGCTGCCTTGTTCAGTTCTATCTTCAAGCCATCCATTCTGAAGAAGAAATCAAAGTCCACCACTGTGACAAAGGAAGATGCCTGCCTGAGCAGAAGCAGCATCAGCTTCCCTCACGTCATTAAAAACACTTGGAAGGACAAATGTGTTGCTCTCGACTCAGAGAGAGATCGGGATTGTCACGAGGCCAAGCTTAGGGTTAAGAATGAGAGATCCAAATCTGTCGATGGGAATTCTACGAACAAATGGCTGCTCGACGTGGATGCAAAGTTATGGAGCGAAGAGTTGTTCAGAAAGGAAGAAACGTGGCGGTGGAGGAAATCAGAAGAGGAGGATGAAGGAAGTGAGTCCAGCTCTGATCTGTTTGAGCTCCAGAATTATGACTCGATAGATGGTGTATCTACCAATCCGTGAGATGCAATTAATCGAACAAACATATCTTTACGTATTATTTCTGTGATATTTACTTTCCCTGTCCCTTTCTTTCAAACTTGTTTTCTAGCTCTAAAATCGTGTTGAATAAAAGTGTCTTTACATAGACTACTTGTTTCTTTGACCAATGATTTTATATCTGATAAAATCACAAAGTTTTACATAGATTATATATAAAATAGCGCACATATAATGAATTGTCTGATGGGACAAATATATTAAATGAGATAGATGAGCAAATTAAAGGACAAATAGATTGAATGACCTCGAGGGATCATATACGTTAGTCAAAAGACCATGACGAATTATGCAAGTTGGACTAACCAAATGTGCCTTGGGATTGAGATGAAGAAAAAGAACACTGGCTAGATGAATTAGACAATTAAGTTGGAGGCTTGGATAAATTGAACCTAATCACCTGATCAAGAGGAGACAAAAAAAAAAAAAGACTCAACGTCAAGCCACGCGCTCCTCTCTCTATCTCTGTAGAAAAAAGGCTGTGTAATTTACATCTCAGCTTTGACCTGCAGCTAAATTGGTGGAAGCATTGATGACCCACGAAATTATGAAGGCTCTCCCAAACAGCTCCATAATTATGTTTTGTTGTCAAGTGACCACGAAATGGAGTGCAGAAAGAAATTCATCACTGTATATATCTTGGATTACTTTCTCATGGTTTAACAATTCCCTGTGAGTATTGAATCAAATCAAGTACTCTGGGCATATTCCCATTCATTTCTTCATTGCAACGTCAAGATGTTGAAGATTTACCCATGACGAATTTTACTTTTATTCATTCATTCATTTATTTAATTATTTACTTAATAAAGGAAAAACAAGTGAAAAAAAAGGTACAGAACTTGG
Source organism: Wurfbainia villosa (assembly GCA_025175895.1). Lineage (NCBI taxonomy): Eukaryota > Viridiplantae > Streptophyta > Magnoliopsida > Zingiberales > Zingiberaceae > Wurfbainia > Wurfbainia villosa. Next base: position 43,305,148 of record CM045991.1, on the reverse strand, counting down.
AGAAATATATATAGAATAAATGAACTTATTGCATGTGGTCCTAAAATCTTAAGCAAGAGATTTAAAACTTTGCTAGAATTTGCTTAATTCTAGAAAATGAAAAATAAAACGCCCATGATGTGGTCTTCACAACCAAAAATACTAAAACAGAGTTAACGTTTCAAGTCACTTGATTATGAAAGTTTTATTGGTCCACATTTTGGTATGAACTTGTGGAGCAATAGATGGTTTCAATTGCCATGGTGCAGATCTAAACATTTCCAATTTCTTAGAATATATGGCACAAAGATAATAATTAATCCATTCACGTATACGACAGACCCTTGAGTTTCACTTCAAAAGTGGAAGTTGTGATGATTAGTAACAAGATGTAGAAAAACCATGAGCCAAAAGAAATGAACCAGGGTTATGAAATTTTTTTTTTTCTCGATTGAACCAGTTTGTTTCATAACTATGATTGCCCGGGTAGCTAATTTTCTGAAGCAAAAGAGGGTCTTATTCTCAATCAAACAAGTTGGCAAGTTGCCGTCATGTGGACAAATTTTAAAATGTGAACAACGATATACGGAGATTGCTTACCTGCTAATAATTTTCAAATTTTTTTCCTGAAAAATAGAAAATTAAAGATATACATCAGTATGCAAGTGCATGAACATTCGGGATGCTGTCCAAAATAAAATAGGTCAAACGTTTTGTTGGTTGCATCAATTAATCCTTCAAGGAAATTGTTTAGAACAAGGAATGGAATGAACATTGTTTGTATTTCCTACAGGATCCTCAATTTCTAGTCTTCTTCCTCACCAAACACATTGCTTCAAAGGAGAGGAATCAAAAGAAAACTCACAACAAAAGGAAGAGAAGTGAGAAAGACACGAGACCTTTCCAATTTGGAGATCAACTGTGGGTAAGCCATTGATAAATGGTTCGTTCTCATACAGAGCTACAAACTTTCATCCTCTTCTTCCTAATCAGCCAACTCCTAAATGCCCTGATCTACCAAGAATATGCATCTCAATAGTTTGGGGAAAAGCCAGTTCAGTTTGTGTTTCTGTTGCAAAGCAGGATCTTTGTTGCTGGATCTTTCGACGCCAGAATGGTCGTTTTTGATGCGGGTTTGTGTTTTATTTCTACCTAGAAGCTTTCAAATTAATGGAATTTCCTTTCTAGTTGCACTTTTGTAAGGATGATGCACATTATTGCAAAACTTCATATGCAGTAATGATAGAAGATTATTATTATTAGACTCATATTTCATTGAACCTAAGCAAATTTAATACTGATGTCAGATTGTTTCTCGTCTTTAAGATCAAAGCTACTTGACTCTTGAGTTCTTGTCATAATTGTATGAAATGAATATCATGTTGGGATGTATACTGAAAAGTCTATCTTTTATATGAATATCTTTATTTTTGAAATTAGAATCACATGATCATTGTTTGCATATTTATGGTTATGCATATTGTCTGATACATTACATTGTAGATAACATGGTGTGTAATGTCACACGGGAGATCATGTTATCAGCTCCTTGTAAAGTATAAGTAAAGGCTCACAACCGAGATGGTTTTGGACAAACCATTGGTATGGTTGTAGTGTAATTTGGTATTGATTTGTCTTGACCATAGAATTACCCTAGTACACTTTGTGTGTATTGAGCAAAACTGACTTAAAGGTGATTCGATTTATTGCTGACTACATAATTGAATCGGACCTCGGATATTATGGTGTACATGCTCTTAATCCCGATATAATAACGGGCACATGTACTTAGTATTTATTTCTTTGATTTACCAATGGACGAGATTTATAGAGTAAATCGATAGGCTCGGTAAGTTGAGAAATGATATTATTTACATGGTGTGTCGTTGATTATAGGAGGAAACCGTGTCCTATATATTAGGATGATGATGTCCCCTTGAGGAGCTCATAAGGTTCATCATGTAAACTCTGCAGGTGGACTTGGTCCGACATGATGATAAGGTTGAGTGGTGCTACTCATGGAGTTAGATGTTGATTAATTAATTGATGAACATTCGAGATCTTAAACATGGGGAGATATTTATACAATTAGTATATGGAGCTCATATTTATTTATGGGGGTTGGTGAGGTAGATCAATGATAATCCTCTAGTGGAATGGATTATCATTAATGGATCAGACTTTATGTGGGCTAGATCCATTGGGTGGCCAAGATCCAACTCCTCTTCATGATCCCTATTGTAGCCTATTAAAAACCTCATGAAAGCCTAGATCCGACGGTGGAGATTAAATCTCTAGATCTGACGGTGGAGATTGAAAGGAGGCTTAAGCCTAACTCTATAAATAAGGCTTAGGAGTGGGCGGCAAAATTGACTTGGAGATAAGGGTTTTTGGCTTGGGCGGCTAGGGTTTGGGAAAAGGCTTGGGCGGCAATCTTTGGAAGGATTAGGGTTTGTTTCCTTCTCTTCCTAATTGGTAGTCGGCGCCCATCTTCTTCCTCCTTGCTTTGGCCGACGCCCATACCTCCTCCTATTCTTCTCCCTGACCGGCAGCAACAAGGGTGAAGGTTCTTCCTTTGGAGCTCTTGGCCGACACCCATTATTCCTTCTCCCTCTCCTTGGTGGCCAGCGACAACAACAAAGAGGAGAAGGTGACTTGATCTTTCTCCAAAGGGATTGTGTCCCGAACTAGATAGGAGAAGAAGGGAGCTCATTATCTTCCTTTGTTCGGAGCGAACAAGGAAAGGAAGATACGTGATCTAGGAGGCTCATCTCTTGGAGGGTCGTTGCCCACACAACGTCCAAGAGGAGGATAGGACATACGATAGAAGACCAAGAGATAAACAAGAGGTATAATTCTTGTTTTGGTTTCCTTTTGTTTCTTTATATGATGTATGTAATTGCATGTGACTAATTTACTTGGACCCCGAAGATAAACACAAAAATCGACGATCCGTACATCGTCTATTCTGCGGCTAATCAAAGAAAAAAGGTAGGTTGCTTGAACAACAAGTATGTTCAAGTGACCACTCTAATCGAATAGCACGACGATGGATCGATTGCTTGGGTAATCCATCTTCATCTTGAATTAATTTTTTTAATCCGGGGACGTAAATGAGATCGTCATGCACAAGCGAACCAAGATGAAGCGGGAAGCGAGACCTTCATATCAACCATTTCCTTCACTGTAGGCAATGAAATAGTGCATTATTTGAATCCATTCATTCTTCATAGTGCTTTGAACTATTCCATTTGTGCTTAACTTAATATCTTATTGAGATCGGTCAACCGAACCCTCTAATAAACCTAAGATTGCACAATCCACACAGGCTAACACATCCCATCTGTAGCTGTATATGAAGCAAAAGAGCTAAAGAACCCAACATGATCAATCATTTTGTGTTTGTATGGCTCTTTCCTCAAATATTGATTAGCACAAAGCCTCAAACATGATATGCGTTAGTGTGTTTATACCAATATATATTGAAATGCAAATATGCAATTAAAGCTGGGCAAAGGTGAACTATAAAACCTATAAAGTTGTTTTTTTTTTAAACAAAAAACACCCTTTCAACAACACCCGTTCATCTGCTAATAGCTTTTACAAATAAAAGTTACTGTTTTTCCCATTTCTCTACAAATAATACGGGGGCATAAATTACAAAGAAAATACATTAAAATTCATTTCGCTACCAAATGGAATGAAAATATCAACGCACATATAGGATGTTGACATTTAATTCTCAAACCTGATTCTTCCGAAACATCTTATCCTTCTTTCTGTTGGAGATTAGAATCCACTTCCAGAAGCTTGAGCAAGAACACTTAAAATGCCACAAACTCAAATTTCTTACTAGGCATTGATTAGCAACCAAGTCAAAGCAGCAAAAAGGGATATCAACAATGTGCTCTTCAATTGTGAGGCTGCATTAGGTAACCACGGATATGAATCTGGTGGCGGCATGACACAGTTGTCGCCATTGAAGTAGATTCGACGTGGGAAAGCCCAGCCTTGATGGAAGGTAAATGTTGATGGATCCTTCCTGAATAGAAGTTCTGATTGTACGTTTCCATAAGGTCCAGCTTGCATGAGGAAGTCATTGTAGTATTTGACACCCCAAAGCATCGCAGTATCATCTGTCATATCAAATATAATCCAGATCGTTACTATAAATAAAAGAACATTAAGAATCATCAATCTTAATCCTATATGCTTAGGAGTCGATTAAATAGGCAAAAAAGATGTTATCATAGAAAATTTTGTAATTTCTTAGCAAACATGTAAATCCAATGATGAGTTGCACCAGTGCGAACAAATTCACAGGGACGGATTTATTTGGGACACTATCCTGCCATTCGCTCCCTTGGAACCGAGAAGCAAACCACTAAATAATTATTCCAGAAACATAAAGCTGAATCTTAGAAACTTACTTATGCCTCCGTATGGCATCAGTGATTTATAATTGAAGCTAAAAATTGTAGTGATATTGTCAAAGTTAGGATGCTGGATAACAAGACTCCACTGCGTATAGTTCATCCGATAGTTGAAATTTGTTATTGCAATCTTCACTCGCCAGTAGTCCTTGTAGTTAAGTTTGACATGCCAATGAATTCTTATTGGGCACATATGTGTTGTGCACTGCACCAAAGGTGTGTAGCTGTATTTGTCATGGCCGTTTACTGCAGAGGCTAAATAAGGGGAATCAGGACTGCAATTAAAAACCACCACATCATCAGTCAACCAATTAAAATGATGTAGCAAGGTAATCAGCAATTTGCATTTGAACTCACTCTACGCAGCTCCCTGGTTGAGTTGCATTGTTCTGGCAGCCACACGTACATGTGGGACAATTAACAATCGTGTCATTGTAGAAAGATGAGAGTGACACGCAGCAAGTAGGAGTCTTCTGGGCGAGAAACTGAGAGTATGTACATGTCACGTTCCATGTCACTGCAATTAAAATTGAAGAAGATATCAGCAAAATTTTGCAGACCCACATTCCAAACTTATTTTGCAATTGATTTTTGATAACTTACTCAAAGCTTGGGTTGTTCTCCTTCCATCTTGTGTAACAAATTTAGTAGGCCTTACAATTTTGCCTATCCCACATGTGTACCCTGGTCCTGGAGCCTTTAGGGTGAAGTTTTTGGGCACACGGACAGTCTTGTTGGTGGTTCCTGATGAGCCAACACTGACTTGGAATGAACTTGCAGAATTGGCTGGATCTTGAATCCAAGAGTTAATCACCCCTCCTTTGCAGCAGTTGGCAATTTGCATATTGTAAGGTGTTCCGGGAAGGAGATCAACAATTATTGGATCCTTCTTGCAGCAATGTGGAATGTTACCACCCTTAAAACGCGAGCAATCACCCTGTTCAGTGGTCTGTGCTCCTACCATAGACCAAATGACCTCCTTCTTTTGCCAGGTCCACCCAAGGGTCCATCCAGGTGCTTGGATGTGCCGATATTGCTGGTAATTGAACATTGTCACAACAGCCTGAAAGAATCCACATATCCATATTTGATTGCAGTTGCAAATTATTTGGTGCATAAATTTGTAAAACATACAATTTCAGGAAGCTAATTAAGGTAGTAACTTCGACTTTTACTTACAACATAACCATCGGGAGTCCACTGCATTATGTCCCACTTGATTGTTATATTTCCATTTGGGTCCAATGCATCATAAGCTTCTGTCAGGCAAAAGATGACATGGAGAGAGATCATTAGAATATAAGAAACTGTGATAAATTCTTTGGATCTGCCAAATAAAGAATTGAAATAGATTCCGATTAACCTTCTAATTTGTTTTTTTTTTCAGTGTAACAATAAATAATTCTTCACATCATTTTATATTCTCACCCAGAACTCCTGTTAACGATTATATACTCCCTGCCAACTGTTGCAGCTGATGAGTTGAGATAAAAAAAAAAATCATTTTTTTCATAGTATGTCGACTCCTTTAACAGTATATGAACAATATTGTTCTTAATCATTGATCAGAAACAATTTAGAAATGTTCCTGAGTCCGATCGCTTGGAAGATGTATATTTTGAGAGTGAAGCTGGAACAGAAATCACAATTTCAAACAACAGAAACTAGAAAGAGGTGATTCTTCTCTTTGGAAACATGATAAGGACGAGTTTCTGGAAACATATTATCAAGAAAAGCTTTCAGTTCGAAGCTGATTCAATATTTCTCCTTAATTTATGCATTTACCGCCGCAAGCTTTAGCTGATCAAGGAGCACGAAACTCGAGGAAATCGGCACTTGAACTTTAACCTAAGAAAAACCACCACTTCGAAGGGAAGAGAGCCGGGAACTAACCTGTGGAAGGAATCAGAGAGGAAAAGAGCAGGAAGAACAGGAAGGGAAGGGCCAATGACGCGAACTTTGCAACGGATCTGGCGACATTAGAGATGGAAAAGCTCAACTCCCTCTCCATCACCGCCGCTCGAGGAGGCAAACTCTCAGATCTGCACGGCAACGGAGGCAGAGAGCAGCTGAGCAACAGCTACACTTTTGTAAGAGGACCTTGAAGTCGATCAACCCACAGCCGTCGCACACTCCACGTAACGCGCTCTATAAAATAAAATAAAATAAATATTTTTAAGCAATATAATTACTTATATATCCTCATATTTACATTAATTTGCTTAAACCAAAAACCAATTTACAACGTGGTTTTAAATTTAATCACTTCTCAATAATTTTTCTTTTAGCAATTCCACAAACATTAGAAAAAGATGTTTAAACAGAAAAGAAATGAGAAAAACAACAAATTAAAGCTGTCGGTGGGGAATATTTTACAAGAAAAAAAAAAGGCTCAATGCATGTGAATTTTTCCACAATAATAATATTTTTTAATCCCTTCCTTGTCATTGTTTGGCGCAAAGTAACCATCAAGAAATGGACCGACATCCTTCGTCTCTTTGATTAAGTTCACTATATATTATATTATATATTCATTGTTAAAAATAAAATTTCACACCCACCGAGGTGGGCCCATTGATTTGGGCCTAAACACCAACCCTCTTATTCTAATCAATCTCAAAGTGTGCTACTTTGAATTGCATGGATGCCTCGAGGCTCTTTTGTGATGTACAAGAGGAAATTTTAATTTTATTTTTTTTTGTCCCGTAAGTAACAACTAGTTATGGTGTGTTTTTAATTACTAGGGTGAAATTGAATAGAACTGATTTGAATGAAAAATCTATTATAAAAAATAATCATTTTATACTTTACCGAGTGTAGAAAATTTGAATAAGATTGAGTTAATAATCCATACATGTGTTAACAAGAACCTTATTAATAGGTATGATTTTTAGTAAGGCGTCTTTGCGTGGGCCTTTATTAAAAGTCAGTCCATCTACTCGAATATAATTATTAGTTGGCTACTTAAACCTTCATTATGAGTTTAAGTTTAGCCTTAAATTGTCATCTAAGTAATAGGTTCCACGTGGCTCCAAGAAAGGAGAAGAAAAAACATTGTGCCGGGCGACTTGTTTAACTGAGGCAAAAGTAATTAATAAACTATTTGTGGATTTAATTTGCCCGGCCAGTTCTATATCTTTAATTAATGTTTTACTTTGTTACCTTTGGCATTTGACCTAAAATTTATGTGAGTGTTTAACTTGGTTGGTCTTCCTATTCCCTAGCATTTTAACCTTCCCTTTGAAGTAGGAGTGATTAAAACATCTTGCTTATATTAAGGGTAATTTAAGGGGGCAATTCATCTTAAGACTTGATATGAGCCACTGGCTAAAAAAATATTGCAGCACAAACAATCTTAATATTTAAATACTAGCTTAAGATAATTTTAATAACTATTGTAGTATATAATTTAAATGTTTTTAAGTCTCATTTAAGATTTGGGTCGAGACAGTTTTATTGGCGATGATTTAATGAGAAAATTCTGGGGTAGAAAAAAAGAATATTACAAAATTGAGGAAATTTGTTGTCAGAAAATTTTAATTATTTTTAAATTTAACTTTTAAAGTTTAATTTAGTACGGAGCTTAACATGATTACGAGTTAAATGTCCCCTTTTTAAGTTATTGTAACTGAACCTAGAATTTAATTGAAGGAAATCAGTTATTTGTTAACTCAAATGACTATTTATTTATCAGAATTGTACTTTAAATCTTTAATATAGAAGGGGAGATAGTCTGCTTATTATATATATATATATATATATATATATATATATATAAACTATTTATTTGCCATCAAAATTCATATGGGAAAGGTTCAAGAAGATGATGATACTGATTGCAGGAATAAAATTAGAGCCACTTGCAACCAACATTAATCAAATGGTGACTCAATTTTGACCACGCAAAATCAATAAATAATCGACAAAGTTTGAAAAGTCCTTTGCAAATTGGAAAAGTACACAATAATTAAAAATGGATCTTTTCATGTAAATCAACTCTCGATTTGACTTTTCTATCAGAATACAATATATATATATATACTGTTTTGTTCCGTAGAGCCTATTCATTCCAGAGTTGGCGAGAATTTATTTTATGTTGGCGTAACAAATTTATTGAGGTCGTAGTCATGGAAATGAATAACAATTAGAAAAGTCCATTAAAATTCAGAGTTAAATTGAGAAAATTTAGAGCCAGAATGTGAGTGACTTAAATTTGGTATCTTATTTATATTTATTCAATATGCACGTAATAGTTTGAAACAACTCATAGAGCGCCTATTTTTTCTTTTTTTATGGTTTGATGATTTTTGTTATAGTATCTTAATGGAAGTTTGTCTAAACCACGTGGACGGATTATATAGATGAGAAATGAAAAAATATATATATTTTGTCATTTTTATTTTATATTAGATATTTGAAAAAATCTTATAAAGATTTCCACAATACCAAATTGAGCATCTAACTCATTCAAATAATTTGACTTGCTCCGTCTGCACGTTAGGCTTAAATTCTTTCAGCCTACTCTAACAGCCCATTTACATTGTTAAACAAACTTTAACCGAGTTCAACTGAACAATTATAATGATATGAGATGTAATTAACAGATATAAAATTCAAAAAATAATATAAGGAACATATATTAATCCGGATCCGGAGATCCGGAAGGAGAAACGCATCGCCGTCAATGGTGGGCTTGACCTGATATAGTCTATTCCATCCCTTAATTTTAATCCGGTGAGGCGAGAAGAGCCTTCGCCGCTGTGTCTCCGGTCCTCAATCCACTCCACGGTAAATAATTCTTCCCTCTTCATTTCACTCATTGTTCATCTTCGGCGGATGTCCACCACCAAGGCCGCCGCCGCCATGCAAATCGACGCCGAACCACAGCCGAAACCTGGATTGCGCCAAATCCTGGCGCAGCAAGCCTCCGTTTACGGCATCGCCGCCGGATACTGCATCTCCGGTTCCCTGCTCTCCATCATCAACAAGTGGGCGGTGATGAAGTTCCCCTACCCCGGCGCCCTCACTGCCCTCCAGTACCTCACCAGCGTCGCCGGCGTCCTCCTCTGTGGCCGCCTGCACCTCATCGATCACGACCCCCTCGACCTCCGCACCATGTGGCGCTTCCTCCCCGCCGCCTTCATGTTCTACGTCTCCATCTTCACCAACAGCGAGCTTCTCCTCCATGCCAACGTCGACACCTTCATCGTCTTCCGCTCCGCCGTGCCCCTCTTCGTGGCTGTAGGCGAGACGCTCTTCCTCCACCAGCCTTGGCCTTCGCTCAAAACCTGGGCTTCCCTAGGCGTCATCTTCGGCGGCAGCGTGGCCTACGTGGCGACCGACTACCAGTTCACGGTGACGGCCTATGCCTGGGCAGCCGCCTACCTCCTCAGCATGTCCGTCGATTTCGTCTACATCAAGCACGTCGTGATGACCATCGGTCTCAACACGTGGGGCCTCGTCCTCTACAACAACCTCGAGGCTCTGCTGCTGTTTCCCTTGGAGTTTCTGGTGATGGGGGAGCTACGCGAGATGGAGAAGGCCGTCGCCGGCGCTCAAACGGAGTGGTTCTCCGTGGGAGTGGTGCTTCCGGTTGCTCTGTCGTGCCTGTTCGGCCTCTCCATCTCCTTCTTCGGGTTCTCATGCCGACGGGCGATCTCGGCGACGGGCTTCACGGTGCTGGGGATCGTCAACAAGCTCCTCACCGTGGCGATCAATTTGGCGGTGTGGGACAAACACTCTACCTTCGTAGGCACGCTCGGACTGCTCGTGTGCATGTTCGGGGGCGTGCTCTACCAGCAGTCCACCACCAAACCTAAGAAAGCAAAGGCCGCCGAGCCGCCGCCGGCGGTTGCCGACGATGATGATGAGGAGCAGCGGCGTCTGCTGGAAGGGAACACTAGTGTGAACGCGCAAAATGCTTGATCGTCGGAGAAAAAAGATTAATTGACGCTGGCCTGATACGTGATCTGCTCTTCGATTGTGATCTTCCGTATACAAATCTGCAGAAGTAGCAGCGAGATTTTAAACTGGTCGTTCGATTAATGAACACGAGAAGATCATATGAATTTGTTGTGTGTTTCCGAGATTACAAATTATTTTGATCAGTTGTTGGTAAATTTGCAAAGGTATTCATCTTCTCTGGGTAAGTTAAAACTACAGTTTGGATTTGATGGCTGCAGTCTGCAACATCAAATCAGCATTCAAACAAAAAATTGGAATCCTGCCGACCTAACCAGATCAGCATTCATGATTGGTAACCAGATCCATGGCAACAGGCAGATAAAAAACGTTGCACAACCCGAGATTAGCCGCCTCCAATAGCAAATAGCATCATGAGACGAGATAAAACCATAAAAATGAAAGCATTCTGTTTGTTCTTTCTTTGCATCTAGCTGGTCCATCCAGTATGAGCAGAGCATCTGTACGATGTTTTCGTGTGTCTCTATTTTACAGCTTTAGGATGGCGTCCAGCCTCCTCGGTCCTCAATCCTCCTTTACGCCATTAGACCTGCATAATTCCACGTGCTGGAGTCACGAGTCAGCATCTTGGATTGGTCGATACAAAATTACTTTCCAAAGGTGCGCTGGGCATCCCTTGGATCATACCACTCGAATAATTTAGTAGATCGCACATTCAATGTTTTCATTTGTACTATGTTATCTGAACTATTAAACTTCGGCAATTTATCAAATTCAGTTGTTAAAGTTTCGAAATGTAAAAGCCTTGTATTATCTTTTAAATTATCAAATCGCGCGTAATTTTAAAAATATCTCTCAAAGCAGCGTTTTTAATACAGATCGTGCATCAGGGACATTTTCAAATCCGAGCCATCGAAGCGTCCGTCGACAATCGTGCTTGCGTTAAGCGTCTTTGTTCTTGACTTGAAATCTTCGCGCAAAACTTGGAAAAACTTAGACTCTATTTTTCCTCCTGCTTCATTACGTTAGCTTCCGAGTTCTTGGAATTTCGTCGAGACGCTTCGAGATAATATGGTGTCGTCCTCTCATTTAACTAGAGTTTTACCCATTTCTCACTCGGTTTTAGGGTTTAGTTGAAGGCGTACATCTCATTAGGTTTTTTTTCTATCGATTCGTGTTGCGAATGAGTCGACATCCAGATTGACCTCTCCTTCAAGCCAAGGTATGTGTCGCATTCCTTGGTTTAGTCGATATGAAGTATGTCGTATGTTTAAAATGATTTCTCGTTATGGTTTTGAATGGTTTGAACATTGAATACAAATGGGCGATCTCTTGATCTGTATATGAATTAGATAAATAAAGTAGTAAAATCCCGGCCAGTAGTAATGAGATTAAAACTCGGCAACTCACCATGGTCTTTGAGAATGTATTTCGACACCATGTACATATAAGTTCTTAGGATTTATTGGTGGTCTTTAGGAATTAAAACCCCGATCGGTGGTTCTGCGTTTAAAAATCTCGGCACGGGAGATGAACTAGTCGAAAATATGGTGGTCTTTGGGAATTTATTTCCCGGCACCACAGTGATAATGGGATTAAAACTCCCGGCAACACCATGGTCTTTGAGAATGTAATTTCGGCACCATGTACATAAAGTTGTTAGGAATTGTTGGTGGTGCTGAGAACTAAAATCTCAGCAACACAGTGGTTCTGCGTTTAAATATTCCATCACCAGGGAGATGGAATTGGTCGAGATAAATGGTGGTGCTGGGAATTTATATCCCAGCACCACCGTGGGCCTGGAATATAAATTTTCAGCACCATGGAGAGGGAACCTGGCCGAGAAAAGAGTAGTCTTTGTCGATTTTTTTTCTGATTATTGCAAAATTGCGAATCTCAATTTGTTTTTACAATTATAAAATGAAGGAATAAATTATGTATTTTAATTATTAGGGAAATAATGGTGTCTTGAAAAGCTATGCCGATGGACCAAAGATTTTAAACCACTTTATTGAATTTTTTGGAGGTCCAAGTGCTAAAGAAGCAACGTCCGTCATTTATGAAAGGCACAGAGAGATAATTAAACAAACCTCATTTGTTTTTGAATATACAAGACATTCCACAAATCGGGAATATTGGTCAATATATTTCAAAGTTGGGATTACAAGTCAAAGCTTTAAGTTTTCAATCGTATTGCTTTCACCGTAAGAGATGTGTCCTTTTGCTCGTATTGCAGATAGAGGGCTTATGTTCCTATGAATTCAACTAATACATCAGGTGCTCTTTTCAATTCTCAATTCTCCAAAAAAGAACAAACTAGATCGAGGTTAAAGTTTTTGCTTAAAACATTTTCTACTAGAGTAGAAGTAGATGAAGATGTTTTGGTATTTTGTAAGTTGTATGTATTGTATATATTTGCTTGTGTTGTTTCTACTACTACATATAAGGTCCCATAGGTCTTGTAGATATTGTAGATGATTTTTGACAACATAGGTAGTTGTTTATTGGGTCGAAGTCATCCATCAATTTATGGCTCCACAATTGCCTACTATTGGAGATATATGTTCATCTAATAATACAGTTGCGCAGAAGAGCCGAATTCCTTATCTAAAGGGGTTCTTACTTTTGTAAGTTCTTTCTTACTAAATAATTTTTCTTTTATATTTACGTAAGTATGTAACACTTTCGATATGAGCAGGCTTGGTTTCTGGAACATGTCCCAATCCAGAGACCATACAATACTGAAGGCCCACGAATAAATAAGTGGAGGGCAACTCCTTCACATATTAGCAAGGTCAGGAATTTATTGGAGCAAGTCTCCTGAGCAGTAAATAAGACCACAACTTAGCGAGCTTTTCATTTTCGTTATCTAAATAATTGTTGATTTTTTGATAGGTCATTGTTGATCTAGTATGTACCAGTAGTGAAAATATATTGCTTGATAAGGTTGACTATTATATTGAAAATACTCCTCGTAATAGAGACATCATCATCACAAACTATACAAGAAAATACCCAAATAGTGAATGTCATGAGTGTTTAGTTTATCGAGACAACTCGAAAGAGTTAAGAATGGAAAACATGACACTAACCCAAAAGGGTAAAAGAACTAATGGAAATTATAGGAAGAGAAGGTATGGAGGTTGAACCAATAAGCTCAAGTTGACCTCAACCTCAACCTAACCAATTGCCGTGAGAACAAGATGCGAGATAGAGCATGATTCTGAGGATACTCCGTTGATAGTCCACTAGGCAAAAATGGTTCCTCAAAGCAAAGAAAAAAAGAAATTTCGATGTTGAGTTATTAGAAGGGCAACCTGATAAAACAGAAAAGAAGCAGTATTTGACAAGAAAGGCAAACAAAAATTGGTATGGATGAATTGTGGAGGTACTATCTGTATTTTGGAAGAAGATGAAAAAGATCTTGACAGGGATGAAGCAATAATTGATAAACTCAACCAAATGAGAATGGAAGTCATTGCGGTTAGTCAGAATACTTCTCAAAAATAGTTTGTGTTATTTTATTTAAATAATAAATAATATTTTTGTATCATAGTATGTCAAGAAAAATTGTAAGACGACAAAGAACAAGAAACAAGATGCTGATGTGACCTACTTACTAAAAAGTTTAGAAACAATAAAGTATGGTAGTTACATCCACCATTACATTCAAAAATTATATTACAATATTATAAAGTGCAAATATTTATTTACGATAAAAAAATTTTGTAGGCCGATAACAGGTTATGTTTGGGAGGAAGGTCATTTTTCATTAACTCTGAATTCTTTATACTCTGGAGTTAATGGATCTGTTTTCACAGTTGGGGAGGTTATCGATACATTTTGCTCAATTCTTTTTAGGGGGGCCTCCTCTTCATGTAGGTCATATAACAAGTCTGTGTATTGCTCATCCGTGTTCATTGTAAGGGAGTTAAATTATCTTGTATTTTCACGACATTTGATGTTATACTAACTGTTTAAATATTTTCCTCTACACACAATTTGATCAAGATTAAGATTATCGTGGAAGGCCCACAACACAAATCATAAACACGGACATGAATGATGGAGAGGTTAGATATATTTTTATACCTCTAAAATCACCAAAAACTTTCACTTTCTGTTGTATCGATACAAAAGCAATGAGTTTCAATCATTACAACTCCATTTCATATGGTGGAAGATCAAAAGTTGATTTTGAAGCAGTGGTGAGTAGTTAAATATTTTAAATATAGATATTCCATCAATTTAACTTTGTTATCTGTTAATGAATAGTTATGTTAACTTAGTCATCGTGTAATTATAGGTATCCCAATTTAAAGGATATTCACCTAAGGAGCTTGCGTGATTCATCCATGTTTATGCCTATTACCCCATCGATACATTTGAGTTTACATTACAACGGATTGTCCCCAACAAATGGCAAGGTACTAAAAGAAAAATACTGAACGTGAAAATTATACTTTTGAATTGAAATATAAAATTTTTCTTTGCATGTTTACAACAATGATTGTGCCTTCTTTGTGATGCAATACATGAGATATACGCTTTATGGTGAGAAGATGGACTTGAACAAGCGGACATGACCAAATCGAATAGATGTCTCTGTCTCAATTTTAAGGGATGAGTTCTTCTGATGTAATTTTAGAAGTGTTCGGTGGCGATGAATGCATTGTTGTAATTAATGAAATTTGCTAATTTGTAAATGGTATTGCTTCCCATAGATCAACAGTGACTTTAAATATGTTTATTGTTTGTGTTTGAGCTTTAATAAATGTTATATAATATATTGTTGATACTTTCTTTAGATCTTGACAATGAAATCCCGGGGAACCTGATGACCACAGGATTAAATTTTCGGCAACAGTGGATTCTGGGATTTTAATTCCGCACGCGTACAATTCGAACTCAGACAACTACGGTGGTCTTTGAGAATTTAACTCCACTGGAAAGTGGTGGTGGGAATTAAAGTCCCGGCCTGTACAATTGAAAGGCGAGAAATAAGGTGGTCTTTGGAATTAAAATCTCGAGAACTCAATGGTCTGGGATTTTAATTCCCGAGACTACATCTGTTCAGCGGTCAGAATACGGTGGTGCTGGGAATTTAACTTCCAGGAACACAAGGGTGTTGGGAAAAAAAGTACCAGCACCACGTACAGTTTCAATCTGGCCAAGAAATAAGGTGGTGCTGGGAATTAAAATCCCAGGAACACAATGGTTCTGGGATTCTAATTCCCAGGACCACGTACAATTTCGAACTGGCCGAGGAATATGGTGGTGCTGGTAATTATAATCCCAGAAACTCAGTGGTCTTGGGAATTTATTTCCCAAGACCACGTACAATTTCGAAATGGCTGAGGAATAAGGTGGTCCTGGGATATCAATTCCCAGGACCACGTAGAATTTAGAATTGGTTGTGGAACACATGGTCTGGGATTTCACCTCAGCATTCACGCATACACTTTCAAACAGGAAATAAGGTGGTAGCCGCAATTTAAATTCGAACACAATGGTCTCATAGGCCATCAATGAATTTTGGCCAAAACCCATTGATGGACCTACAGGAGTTCAAATTTCGAAATCTTTGCATCGACTGAAAGACCTAACGACTTCACATGATGTTGCGTCGAGGAAACTTCCTTCTGATCCTCCTACCTCCCAGCCCGCGTGCCACTGCACGGGCCCGATTCAAAATTGGGTGTAAACCTAATCGCTTGAAAATCGTGGAATTTTGGACACGATACGGAGGCAAGTCCCAAAGCCAATGGAGTTTGCTCGACCGGTCAGGTGACTAGGGCCATCAATGGGATTTGACCGACACCCATTGATGGACCTACAGGAGTCCAAATTCCGAATTCTTTACATCGACTGAAATACCTAACGGCTTCACATGTTGTTGCGTCGAGCAAACATCCGTGGTGATCCTCCCGCTTCCTGCCAATGCGCGCCACTTGGCACGGGCCCATTAAAAATATGGTGTTGGGAATTAAATCCCAGGAACACAGTTATCCTGAAAATTTAAATCCCAGGACCACGTCCATTTGTGAACTGGCCGAGAAATAAGGTGGTGCTGGGAATCTCAATCCCAGGAACACCGTGGTGCTGGTAAGTGAATTCAAAGACCACGCATGATGATCGAACTGGACGAGATAAAATATGGTGCAAGGAATTAATCATGGCTTGAAAATCAGAAATTTTGGACACGATACACAGAGGGGCAAGTCCCAAAGCCACTGGAGTTGGTTTGGACCGAAGTTGAGGTGACTAGGGCCATCAATGAGTTTTGACCGAAACACATTGATGGACCTGCAGGCGTCCAAATGCCGAATTCTTTACATCGACTGAAAGACCTAACGGCTTCACATGTTGTTGCGTCGAGCAAACTTCGTTGTGATACTCCTGCCTCCCAGTTTCAGCCTCGTGCCACTTGGCACGGGGCCTGATTTCTGAAAATATGGTGCTGGGAATTAAATCCCAGGAACACAGTGGTCCTAGAAATTTAAATCCCAGGACCACGTCCATTTGCGACCTGGCCGAGAAATAAGGTGGTGCTGGGAATCTCAATCCCAGGAACACCGTGGTGCTGGTAAGTGAATTCCCAGCACCACGTACAGTATCGAACTGGACGAGATAAAATATGGTGCTGGGAATTAATCATGGCTTGAAAATCAGAAATTTTGGACACGATACACAGAGGGGCAAGTCCCAAAGCCACTGGAGTTGGTTTGGACCGAAGTTGAGGTGACTAGGGCCATCAATGGGTTTTGACCGAAACCCATTGATGGACCTACAGGCGTCCAAATTCCGAATTCTTTACATCGACTGAAAGACCTAACGGCTTCACATGTTGTTGTGTCGAGCAAACTCCGTTGTGATCCTCCTGCCTCCCAGTTTCGGCCTCATGTCACTTGGCACGGTGCCTGATTTCTGAAAATGTGGTGCTGGGAATTAAATCCCAGGAACACAGTGGTCCTGGAAATTTAAATCCCAGGACCACGTCCATTTTCGACCTGGCCGAGACATAAGGTGGTGCTGGGAATCTTGTTAGGGCAATCTCTTGCCGTAATATGGTTTTGATGGTGTGGCAAAGGGTTTAAGTTAGTTTGATATGTTGATTTGATATGTGCGTTGAAGTCGTGCAGGACTTAGTAATTCGCACATGGAGCCATGACGAGTTTCACAGCTCATGACTCGTGCCTTGAGTCGGTGAAGGATAGCTTTGCGGAAGCCGTGCGCTTGGAGCATCCGAGGGACCGCCGGACGAGGAGCTTGGAGTGAAGCCGGAGGAAGTAGACTTCGAGGCAAGAGACGCGAAGGAGCATTGCAGAGCCGTGCGCCTGATGCTGCCGAGGGACGTGGCCGCGAACGAAGAGAACTTCAAAGGCGAGGGACTCCGAGGGATGAGAGTGAGCGATTGTAACCCGAGAAGGGTAGCTCTTAGGTGAAACTTGGCCATTTGGCCAAGTATCGGATGAGTTTTCCCGACACCGACCGATCGCCATGTCGCGCGATCGCTTCGAGTCGATGGGTCGATCGACCGGTCTAATGTGGTGACCGTTGATCGATCGCGCGACACGGGCGGTCCGATCGATGGCTTGATCACCGACCGCCAAGGGACGGATCGATCGATGTCACGCGGCACAGAATGGAGTCGACCTCGTTGAGGACTCGACTGGTTGACATCGATCCGATGCGATCACTGGATAGTATCCAACGTGGAAAGCGGCCGTTATTAACGGCGACTAAGACCCCGATCGATGGGTGCCATCAGTCGACTGATCCTGTGTCAACGGGAAGAAACCCTCTTCCTCTATAAAAAGGAAGGGGGTAAGGCTTTGGGAGGCTAATGCTTATACTCTAATACTCTCCCAAAGTTCCCTAAAGCTTTCCATCCTCTTACCGAAGCTTATTTTCATTATATTTGTAAGAGGAGTGTTGTTGTAAAGAGGTTACCTCCACCTAGCTTTGTGCAAAGGAGAGATCTAGTGGATAGATTGCGGAGTGATTCACCGTGGACGAATCGGACCGTGGATTAGCGGCGTAGCCGTGAACCATGTTACATCTCCGTGTTTGTATTGTCTTTGTTTTATTTCTATTTGCTTGTCTTAGTTTATTGCTTCCGCTTGCGCTAATGTTTTCGTAGACGAGCAAAATACGACATCCAACGAACGAGGGCTATTCACCCCCATCTAGCCGGCCAATCGATCTCCAACAAGTGGTATCAGAGCCAAGGAAAGCTTGTCGAGGACTAACCGCCACAACAAGCAATTTTCAAAATGGCCGGCTCAAACATCCATCCACCGAAGTTCGATGGCGAATTCGCTTGGTGGAAGAAGCGAATGGAGGTATTCTTCGAAACCGACTTTGAAATTCTATTAATAATGGAAAACGGTTTCGAGTTGCCTAGGAACGAGGATGGGGAGCCATTGGAGAAATCGAGATGGAGCAAAAGACAAAGAGAAGAGTATTTGGCAAATTCAAAGGTCAAGCACCACCTCTACAATGTGCTCCCTCAACAAGAAGTAAATAGAATAGGGGAGTGCTCAAGTGCCAAAGAGATGTGAGAGAGATTGGTTGAACTTCATGAAGGCACTTCGGAAGCCAAACTAGCGAGAAGAGATCTCCTCCGCTCCCAACTATCAAATATTAAGCTTGAAAAGGGAGAAAAGGTAACTTCCCTACATTCTAGATTTAAAGAAATATTAATTGGGCTAACAAGTGTAGGTGAGAAGCTATCAAACCGGGATATGGTAATGAAGGCCATAGATGCCTTTCCCCGGTCCTCAAGATGGAGCTCCATGGTGGACTCATTTTATATCTCCAAGAACTTAGAAGTAAGCACCTTGGAGGAATTCTTCTCAACAATGGAGCTTCATGAAACTAGGCTAGAAGGAATACAAGAAGAGCCTAGAATCCAACCCTCAAGAGGAGTAGCCTTGATAGCGAACAAGGGGAAGAAGAAGATGGAAGTCCCCTCCTCCTCATCCGATGAAGCCTCTACCTCCTCCATGGATAGCACGGAAGAAGCCTACATGGTAAGGAAGGTAAGGCGTGCATTTAAGAATATTAGATTTGATAAATCTCATGATAGGAATAGAAGACCAAGGGGGAAGGTCATATGCTATAATTGCCAAGGAGAGAGACATATAAGGGATAATTGTCCCCTCCTAAACAAGAGCAAGGAAGATAAGAAAAAGAAAGAAGAAAAGAGGAAGAAGAAGGGGAGCAAGAAAAAGGAAGAAGAAAAGAAGGCAAAAGGAAGAGGGAAGGCCATGACACTCAAAGCCAAGACATGGGATAACCTTGCCTCTTCATCCTCATCCGAAGAAGAAGAGCATGTCTACTCCAACCTAGCACTAATGACTCTTCATGACTCGGATTGTTTCTCCTCCTCAAATGAAGAATCAAACACAAGTGGGGAGAGCTCAAGTGAAGGGGGAGCCTCCACATCCTCCTCATCCGAAGAAGAAGAAGAGGATATGGAAACTATGGTAACGAATGCTTCTCCTAAGAAAATAGTTTCCATAATTTCTAGTTTAACTAAGGAGTTATTTGGCATGAAAAAGAAAAGTAAAAGCATGCTTAGTCAAATTAAGGAATTAGAACAAAAGCTAGAAAATGCATGCTTAAATGATAATGTTTCTTCTTGCCATGATGATGCATGCTCACATGACTATATGCCTTTGGATGTTAATGATGCATGCATAGAGGAAAATAGGGCTTTAAGGGAAAAGGTAGATTATTTAACCAAAGCCCTAGAGAAATTCACAATTGGCTCCAACACATTAAATATGATCATAGGGAGCCAAAGAGCAAGTTTTAACAAAAAAAGGCCTAGGATATAAGGAAAAGAAAAATAAAAAGACCTACAAATGCCTAATAGCTAGGGGACAAGATAAAAAGAAAGTAATTGCTAGAAAATGAATCCCCAAGGAATATCTAGTGAACCCAATAGGAAAGAACTTATTTTGGGTTCCAAAATCCATCCTTAAGGGTTAGAATAACCCTAGGGTAGTCAACCACATGGACCTAACCTATATCATATTTTGGTTGACTTAGGATGACAGGACAACATTTTTTTTTAGATAGTGTTGGGTGATGATAACGTACCCATAAATAGATAATAATGCTTATATCATGATGATCGATGTAATTCCTATGTATATTTGCAATCATGATTTATATTTTTGAAATTTGGCACGTTATCATAAGAAATAGGTTTGAATCATGCTTTAGGTAATACTTTGTTTATTATCATCATATAATACCTAATGCATGACTATTATTTGATGAATACATGAGTTTCATGATCATAATGTAGAATTCATTCATATATGTCTTTATGATCATGAGGATTATTAGGTTGACACTTAACCATGATAGAATTGCATGAACATATTGGTTAAGTATATACAAATACCCCCTAGGATGCATCTCACACTCACCATAGGTTACCTTGATTGAAAACTTAGCATGAGTGAGATGTTAGGATGATACAAATGTTCACTAATGCCTATGGCATTTAGATGGTCATTTAAAGTATCAAAATAGCAATAATAGACCAATCATGGGGAAGACTTATGTTTAATTCATAGACATATTGCCCAAAGATCATGGTTGGATATTTCATATGTTTTCAAAACAATTTCTTACTTTAAAATATATGTATTCATGTTTTGAAACAATTGGATGCAAGACTAGGTGTTAAAATGGATACTCTTATGATCAAAAACCTAGTAGTTTTTAAAGCTTTTGGATTTTTGGCAAATACGTGGAAATATAATGATTTTTCATGAAAATATATTTTTCACTGATAGATATACTTAAAAGAAATGTGTTCCCCAAATTTCATGATTTTTTGAATTTTCTGGAATTTTTAATGCATTTCTGAAATTCGTCCAAAATCGAAAATCCCGAATTCACGTGCGATCGTATCCGAACTACGATCGATGGCCTGAATATCGCATCAAGAAAGGCTGAATTCCGAATTTTAAATCAACTTGTGGTATTTTCTTTCTATTAGACTTGATGCCATATGTTTTTAACTTAGTGATAATCTTTTGATGGTGTCAAAGGGGGAGAAAATATTATGTTTAAGTTAATTATAAAAGGGGGAGAAATTTATGATAGGGAGAAACTTACATAGAGAGTTTCATGGATTAAGGGGGAGTTGCATGTTGGTATATCATGATTATGTTTACATGCTTTCTTTCCTTAAAATTTATATCAAATGTTTTTACCTAACTTAAACAGATTGCCACACATCAAAAAGGGGGAGATTGTTAGGGCAATCTCTTGCCGTAATATGGTTTTGATGGTGTGGCAAAGAGTTTAAGTTAGTTTGATATGTTGATTTGATATGTGCGTTGAAGTCGTGCAAGACTTAGTAATTCGCACATGGAGTCATGGCGAGTTTCACAGCTCATGACTCGTGCCTTGAGTCGGTGAAGGATAGCTTTGCGGAAGCCGTGCGCTTGGAGCATCCGAGGGACCGTCGGACGAGGAGCTTGGAGTGAAGCCGGAGGAAGTAGACTTCGAGGCAAGAGACGCGAAGGAGCATTGCAGAGCCGTGTGCCTGATGCTGCCGAGGGACGTGGCCGCGAACGAAGAGAACTTCAATGGCGAGGGACTCCGAGGGATGAGAGTGAGCGATTGTAACCCGGGAAGGGTAGCTCTTAGGTGAAACTTGGCCATTTGGCCAAGTATTGGATGAGTTTTTCCGACACCGCCGATCACGTCATGTCATGGCCGATCGCTCGAGTCGTCGGGTCGATCGACCGGTCTAATGTGGTCAATCAGTTGATCGATCACCGATCGCCAAGATGGGCGATCGATGATGGCTTGATCACCGATCGCTGACGGGCAATGATCGATGTCACCGCACGGGCACAGAATGGAGTCGACCTCGATGAGGACTCGACTGGTTGACATCAGTCGACTGATGGGTGCCATCACCGATCGATGCGCATCGCTGGATAGTATCCAACGTGGAAAACTGGCCGTTATTGGTAATCTAAGAGAAGATCACCGATCGATGGGTGCCATCAGTCGACTGATCCTGTGTCAACGGGAAGAAACCCTCTTCCTCTATAAAAAGGAAGGGGGTAAGGCTTTGGGAGGCTAATGCTTATACTCTAATACTCTCCCAAAGTTCCCTAAAGCTTTCCATCCTCTTACCCAAACTTATTTTCATTATATTTGTAAGAGGAGTGTTGTTGTAAAAAGGTTACCTCCACCTAGCTTTGTGCAAAGGAGAGATCTAGTGGATAGATTGCGGAGTGATTCACCGTGGACGAATCGGACCGTGGATTAGCGGCGTAGCCGTGAACCACGTTACATCTCCGTGTTTGTATTGTCTTTGTTTTATTTCTATTTGCTTGTCTTAGTTTATTGCTTCCGCTTACGCTAACGTTTTCGTAGACGAGCAAAATACGACATCCAACGAACGAGGGCTATTCACCCCCCTCTAGCCGGCCAATCGATCTCCAACAAATCTCAACCCCAGGAACACCGTGGTGCTGGTAAGTGAATTCTCACCATGCTACGATGATCGAATGGGACGAGATAAAATGTAGTCTGAATTGAATCAGAACAGTGGTCTGAAATTTAATTCTGCACCACGCCCATTCACGAATCCGGCCGAGAAAAGGTGGTGGGAATCTTAATCCCAGAACACGGTGGTCCGGAAAGTGAATTCCTGAATCACGTACAATTTCAAATGGCCGAGGAATACGGTGGTCTTTGGGAATTTAACTCCTGAAACGTGATCCTGAAATTTAATTCGTACTCACGCCCATTCGCAAACGCCATGAAAAAGGTGGTGTCGGGAATCTTAATCCTGTGAACACGGCAGCCGGAAAGTGAATTGTCATAACCACGTACAGTTTCGAACTGGCCGAGGAATACGGTGGTGCTGGGAATTGAATCCCAGGAACACAGTGGTCTTAAAAATTTAATTCCCTGCACCACGTCCATTCGCGAATCGCCGAGAAAAAGGTGGTGGGAATCTTAATCAGGAACACGGTGGTCCGGAAAGTGAATTCCCGAACCACGCATGCCGATTCGCCGAGGAATACGGTGGTCCGGGAATTTAACTCCCAAGAACACGTGGTTCCGAAATTTAATTCTGCACGCCCATCACGCGAATCGCCATGAAAAAGGTGGTCTGGGAATCTTAATCCAGAACACGGTGGCCGGAAAGTGAATTCGTAACCACGCATAGCCGAATCGCCGAGGAATACGGTGGTCTGGGAATTTAACTCCCAGAATACAGGGTCTGGAAATTTAATTCCGCACCACGCCCATTCGCGAATCGCCAGAAATAAGGTGGTGCCGGGAATCTTAATCCCAGAACACGGTGGCCGGAAAGTGAATTCGTAACCACGCATGCGAATCGCCGAGGAATACTGATGGTGCCGAGAATTTAACTCAGAACACAAAGTGGTCCCGAAATTTAATTCTCAGAACCACGTCCAATTGCGAACTGGCCGAGAAATAAGGTGGTGCTGGGAATCTTAATCCCAGGAACACGGTGGTCCTGGAAATATAATTCCCAGCACCACGTAGATATCCCATCACAAAATCATAAAGTCGAAGTTGTTGAAATATTTAACAAAGTATATTTATTCCATAATTGTACAGATACTACACAGATTGCAAACACCTTTGCAGCTGACTAATGATTTTTACAGGCAGGCACCTTGGTGTAGTTACATATCTAAAACTCTCTATAGTCTTACAACATATCCCACTATACAGCACAGTCATAATTGCAAACAAAATTGTGAGTCATGATTATTCTATTCCCCACCACAATCAAGCTTCTCATATCCTCGTATTCAATCTTTTAGGGTACCCAAATAGTAGGCTCTCAATGTATCAGATTATAAAAATGCTAATCATAGCTGTAAAAAATTAAAAATTATTAGTCCAATGCTAGCTTATAAAATATGGTATTTACACATATTATTAGATGTCTTACGAAGAGCTTTGTCTGGGACCCTGGACTCGACGCACGGAAAAGTTTGCATTACAAATTTTTTCAGCCAGGCCAGGATGCCAGTTATCATAATACGAAGAGTGCATCTTTTTAAAGAATTCAACTCGACCAAATAAATGCTATGAATCCTCCATACACAAACGGTTTATTTAGTCAAATCTAATCTAATGCTTACTGCTTTCTTCAAATCGTAGTGTAAGCCTTCCGACGATTGACAAGGAGTCAGAGTGGATGAACTCGAATTTTCCAAGTCGGCCACTAGTAGGTGGCGTGGTCGCCACGATTATTGGACAAAATATGTATCCGACGGATTGCTGGGGTTTTAAAAGTTTGCTCAATGCTTGGGTGTACATAATATTAAACATATCCCGTATAAAAATCACAAAACACCGAGGCCGTAAAATCTACAATTCTCGCAAAAGGGCCAAAACTTAGCGAATCCAAATTTCACGTAAAATTGAGTTATAGTACGCCTTTATCACCACCTTGACCGCCACCTAAGATCAAAATACGCGCTTATGCAATCCTCATGTGTCAAAACATTCCAATCAAATATTGTAAGGAAAGAGTCCATGTATAAGTTAATAGCATCGGCCTTCCACATCGTCCCGACATCACACTACACAAGGAAGGGGTTATTAGCAACTCTCAAAACATAAGATGAAAGGTATATACAAAGAATATAAGACTTTTACTCTATTTTTTTAGTTCAATAAAGACTCGACGCTTGATCCATCTTATCGGTGAATTCAGATAAGCTTGTCAGATACAAAATAAAACTGCTCAGCCGTAAATATTTTGTCTAAAAATAGATCGGACAGATAACTGATGCTCACCTCCAATATCCTCTGCTTGACTTCGTCGAGTGTTGGTTGTCTATCTGTGGAGACTTGTGTGCCGATATCTGATATTTTGGGTTCACCCTCCTCGGCAATTGATTTCCCTTTTATATCCTGTCCTGACTCCTGCTCAATGTTTGCCTCTGCAGGAGAGATATTAGGGTCTACTAAGGGATACTCAATAGTCCTGCTGGGGACAATTTGAGTTTCAACTCTCCTTCTTTTAGGGATGTTTGAAAACCATGCAGGAGGGAGGCTTCTAAGGCTAGGGGGTGATAGACCATCAAGAGTCTTCTTCCTCACACAAACCTTCCGCCTAGGGTATGGAGAAGAAGGCTGTTGGGTTTGTACAGCTTGTATAGGTTGTGATTGTAACCCCTCTACATCCCGGGATTATAAATTGAGTTGAAGCTCCAGTATTAAACTGTCCTTTTCAGCGATTAATGCTTCTTTTTCAGCAATTATATCATCCCTTTCACTTATCTCGTTGTCCTTCCTGTTCCTGACCTCCTCTAACTCTTGAAGAAGCTCCTATATTGTCTTTTCTTGTTGTTCGATGGTCGCTTCCTTAAGTAGGGAGGTGCTTTCAAAATCACACCTTGCTTCAACTAGTTTGGTGCTTAGAGTAGATACAATTTCTGCATTCTCCTGGCATACTGGACAGGTCATTCCTCTTGCGTCGACATGGGTTTCGGGTTGAGGACTTGATGCAGAAAATCTAGGTGGGGAAGCGGTATGTAGCAGGTGCAGCTCTGACTGTGCTGGAATTAGATCGACAATGATTTTGTCAAGTAGGAGACCATCTACCATCTTCTTAACGACCCTTACATTTGTGGAACTCCACCTCCATCTAAGAATTCTTGGCAAAGCATGAGGGACGTGTGGAGGTAGGATACACAAATGCTCACACATCCATACCTGGAATGACAAGATTAGTTGTTAATAGACTGATTTATATATACTATTTGCGGAAGACATAAAATATATTCACTCACAGCCAATAAGTGTGTGAAACCCTTAAGCATTGGTCTCGTGGATCCACCTACGACGTCTACTTTTGGTCGCAATGTGACTCTCATACCAATTGACTCCATTTGAGGAGTCATGTACGTATAAAGTGTTTCGCACCAATTGTACCTGCCTAAGCTATCAAAATGCTCTACACAATCTATAAGTGATCGCATAGCTATTCTAGGCTTACTGCTGGTGGTAGTAAAAAACACACAAGAGAAAAAATATAAAATAAATAACTGACAATAAAGTAGTGCAGATCCTGAATTATCAGGAGATCTGGAAGTCTTCAATAAATCCTCCATATGCTTGTTAGAGCAATCAGCTTCCACGAAATATTGAAAATATAGCTGTCCAGACGGAGCTTCATTATTCATAGGAACTTCGAGTCCATCATCTGGTAGACCAAGGATGAGGGAGACATCCGTCTTTGTGAAATGCAATTTCTTGTCTTGAAATATAAAACATTTCTCCTCCCAATTATCAAACATATTCAACGAGGGGTCCGACATGGGTAATATCCGGAATGTCCAAAACCCACGCAAAGAGGAGCTCGAATAAGCGCTTTCTTCTTCCACACTCAAGACACTTGCAATAAATTTTTAAATGCAAACGTTGCTTTTCCAAATTCATTCTCTTGGTTCTTCCTCGCATCAACGCACGGGTTCTTGCAGTATATCGCTTGATGATTCACCAAAGTCATCGTTAATCAAAAAATTCTTAGGTTAACAACCAAATGCATCAGAATACTGATTTTAAATTAATAGATGAAATGGATTGAAACATGTATGATGATACAAACATACGTTACCTCTGCTTAAATGGTAAACCCTAAAACCCTAAACCCTATCAGGCCCAAGTTTAAACGAGATCGTGAACGGAAAAAGGCCAAAACCCTAGATAGATCGGAAGAAACGAGCGAATTTAAGAAATCTACAAAACTTACTTAGGTCGAAAATCGCGTTGAGATGGTGTTGAGCTGGTGTTGAGATGCTTTAACTCGCACCGGGGAGGTTCAACTGACACCGGGGGGTTATGACTGGCACCGGGGAGTTTGAACTGGAACCGGAGACTTTGAACGACCGCCGGGGAATGGAAGCGGAATTCCACAGAGACAGAACGCAAGGAGCGATAGAGAAATGAAATGTGGTGTTGAGATGTTTGAACTTCCACCGGGGAGTTTTATATTAACGGATCGGGTGCAGTCGGACGGATTTAGAATACGGTGGTACTGGTAATTATAATCCCAGAAACAAAGTGGTCCTGAAAATTTATTTCCCAGCTCCACGAACAATTTCGAAATGGCTACGGAATAAGGTGGTCCTGGGATCTCAATTCGTGACCACGACAATTTATAATCTGCCGGGAACACACATCGTCATGAGATTTCAATTCCGTGACCAACAATTTAGAATCAAGCCGGAGAACACTGGTCCTCGATTTCACCCCAGATTAATGCATACACTTTCAAACAGCCCGAAAATAAGGTGGTGCTGGCAATTTTAATCCCAGGAACACAGTAGTCCTGTGTAGGGCCATCAATGGGTTTTGGTCGAAACCCATTGATGGACCTACAGGAGTCCAAATTCCGAAATCTTTACATCAACTGAAAGACCTAACGACTTCACATGTTATTGCATCGAGGAAACTTCCTTCTGATCCTCCTACCTCTAAGTTTCGGCCGCGTGCCACTTGGCACGGGGCCTGATTTCTGAAAATTGGTTGTGTAAACGTGATCCTACCTTGAAAAACAGATATGTTGGACAATATACACAGAGGGTCAAGTCCCAAATCCACTGGAGTTGGTTTAGACCGAAGTTGAGGTGACTAGGGTCATCAATGGGTTTTGACCGAAGCCCATTGATGGACCTACAGGAGTCCAAATTCCGAATTCTTTACATCGACTGAAAGACCTAATGGCTTCACATGTTGTTGCGTCGAGGATACTTCCTTCTGATCCTACTACCTCCCAGTTTCGGCCGTGTGCCACTTGGCACGGGGATTGATTTCTGAAAATTGACTATGTAAACCTAATCCTGCCTTGAAAATCAAAATTTTTGGACACGATACACAGAGATATTGAGATTACAATTTTGCAAAATAGCGTACCAAAATTTTCCATTACAATTCTGCAAAATAGCTTAACATTAACATTAACATTGACATTGACATTGACATTGACATTAACATTAACATTGTTTCCTTTAAAAATATTTACACATCCACAATAAACATACTTAGGAATTAGTAGCCGGTGGCATTCTACAAGACCTCCTATTATGCCCAAGCTGTTTGCATCTGCTGCATTTATTTTTCACCCTCCCAGTATGTTTGGACTCTATGCGTGCCTTTTTTCTTCGCCCGGGCTGCACAAGGCTACGACGAGGTAGAACTCCGAAAATTTTATCACCATTAGGCCAAAATTTCTTACTTCGACATGGGTAAATACGATCCATGTAAGTGGCCTCCCAGGTTTCCCTTAGAAAATAATGCTCGCAGTAACAGTATGGATCCATGTTCCGATATATGATGACTGCAATAACATGCGAACAAGGAATTCCTGAAATTTGAAACTCACCGCATATGCAACTTCGCCTATCCAAATTAACAATATACGAAGAAGCTATTGTCTGTACTTCCATTTCCGTTTGTGAATATGGGAATACCGAATATAATCGAGTTCTTTCTCTCCTTTCATCAATCTCTTTAATGGCGTAAGGTGTTAGAAAACCTGACCTTTTTGAAGATTCTTCCCTACGGTTATAGAACCATTGAGCAAGCTTTCTTCTAGTGTTGTCAATTAAACTGGTGATGGGGAGTTCACGTGTTTCCTTGAATAATGCATTTAAACTCTCGGAACAATTAGTGGTTAACATTGTGTACCTCCTGCCAGGAAAGTGTGCATTGACCCATCTTTTGGATCGATCTTTGTAGCCACTCATACGCTTCCTTGTGTTTGTCATGCATGTTCCGCATTAATCGATCAAAGTCAACTCTTGTATTGGCTCTCACGCCAAAATAAACCTAATGAGGATCTATCCCGCATATCTGCTACCATGTTACAAGACAAGTGATAACAACAAAAGCATGATGGGCGATGGATACACTTTGTTAATCGATATAATCCCCGATGTCTATCCGATACAATGCTCAACGACTCGGCAGACATCAAGGAATGTCTTTACATGATCCAAAAACCACTCCCAAGCAGATCTACATTCAACGGCAATTCCAAATGCAATCGCATAATTTTTGCATTACACAATAAGAGCTATTAGCAAAACACCAAAGATACTTGCAGTCATATGTAGCATCAATTCCAATTAGTTTTCGCAAATACAACTGAATACTCTCGACAAGCACCAAATGCCCAAAAACATCATCGAATTGATTTTCACCATTTTTTAGTCTATCGCAACATATGTATCGTGATCTCTAACTCTTAACTCACGCAAGTACATTGGAAGATCAATATAGTCCGATCAAAATCACCTACCACTTTTTAATGCTTTCGTCGTCTGTGTATGCTTTCTTGTATGAAATGTGAACACCAAACCTAGCTTGCATTTCTCTCGAATTGAACTTGGTTTGTAATCATCGAGGTAGCCAACCGCCCTACAACTTTGCTACAAATGTAGATGCAAGCATGATGATCTCATTGTTTCCTAACACCGCTACATTCATGCCGCTACATATTTTGTGTGATGCTGAACTCCACGCCTCCACTTGCAACTAGACTCACGAGCAAGGCCGACTAAAGCAAATAACTTTAATTCTATTGAGTCCGTGTCAATCGCTTGTATCTCAAGTTTTTTAGCATCGCATACCTTACTAGTGCATCTTTAAACTCTTGTCGAGAGGAAAAAACTCGTCTGAAAAATTCATTCGATCTGATGAACCGACATCCGCCAATAGTCTTATTTGTGGATTTAAAACATAGGGATCATCGAATTGGGAACACTTCCTCTAAGTCATCAGATCGATCCGGGTTTAACTCACCTTCTTCATGTTGGATATCATCAGCTAAGAATTCTTCCGAAGAATTTGTATATTCTAACTCTTCTATCCCATGTATATCACTTACCTCCTCTTCACTCCAAGTTTGTTCAAAATATTCATGATCTACTGTGGTAGCAGTGACAAACTCTTCTTCGAGTATGGAACGAGCATCTCTATTTATATCAAGGTGTTGATCACTGGTAATTCTATTGCCCACATCAGTAAACTGAGATGAAGATGGAATATTACTTGGGCACAGATTTATGGAATCTTGATCATCTAACTCTCTATCCTTCAAATTTGATTCAATTGTTTCCAAAAATGTTAACACTTCATCAGGAATGTTGGTGCAGTGGGCACCAAAGTCAAACCGGTATTTTGATTATGGCAAAAGGCTCAATAGTTAAGGGTATATTTGTTATCTTACGAGCTCAATTAAGTGTGCAGAAATGCTAAAGTTGAGCGGAAGGTCTGCGACACCCGGTGGGAACCGAGGTGGTCGGGCAACGCCAGAGGGACTTCGGAGGAAGCCGAGGTACTCGGGTGAAGACCGGAAGCGAGGCTACAAGGTAAGCTCGTGTGAAAGCGAAGCAAGGTCGTTAAGCGTAGATCCGACCCAATACCTCCAATGGAAGGTCTAGGTCGAGATCAAATGGTTAGAACCATCGTACTTTATATTTTAAGCTAACTTGTACTGCAGTCCAAAACCCTTTGACTACAGTCAACTGCTAGTCAAGTTCCAGCCTCGAGAAGAGCTCGAATTTCAAGGGGGTGAATTTGGACTTGACTCGTGTTTTGGTACAAAGGGTGATGTGGCATCAAGGTGGACATCCAAACCATCACCAAGCTTCCTTGTGGTGGACGCCCAAGATAAGGTGAGTTGGCACAAGATGGTTGGCTCCATGATGTGGCACAGTTGAATGGCTCCAACAAGTTGGCGCCCAAGGAGGTTGGAGGTGGCACAAGGTGGTTGGATGAAACACCTCATCCTCAAGTTGGCGCCCAAGGAGGTTGGAGGTGGCACAAGGTGGTTGGATGAAACACCTCATCCGTGAGTTGGCGCACAAGGAGGTTGGAGGTGGCACAAGGTGGTTGGATGCAACACCTCATCCTTGAGTTGGCGCAAAGGATGTGGATGAACAAGTCTTGGGGGATAAGAACCTCACCTTGGACACTACCTATGTCTAAATTCATAGATCAATATCCATAAATAGACATGTTCAAGCCAAGCAAATGACAAGAATTCAAGAGCTCTCAACACGCGTCAGAACGCCGCTACTACTACTCACATTTGCTACGACGAAGTCAGACAACGAAAGCTACATCTTCTACTTATAAGAGTTGTCGGTATATTTATTTAAGTTCTACTTCTTTAAATTGTCTTTGTGCTTTAATCGTAACAAGGAAAGGGGAGTGTCCTTTGCCTTGATTTCTTTTGTAATCGCTGCTCTACTTCCAACGAAGAGGAGTGGTTTTAGTGAATGCCCTCCGCGTGATCAAGGATCACTAGGGCGTGGATTAGCAATCGAAAGATTGTGAACCACGTAAAAATATCTTGTACTTTATATTTCACTGCGGCATTCTCTACTTGCTTTTTACTTATTGCAAAAGTTTTTAACGACACAGATCGCTTATTCACCCCCTCTAGCGACACTTTCGATCCAACAATTGGTATCAGAGCCATGGTCCATGTCAAGCCATGAACCTCGAACGAAGGAAGTTGAGCTCCCACGTCCGGATCAAGAGAACCAGACATCAGGAAGGAAGTCTAGTTGGGTCGGGGGGACCGAACAACTGGCAGGAAGTCCTGGTGGGTTGAAGATCGGACATCAAGCAGAGAAAATCCTTCGAGGAGGGATAGGCTTGAGGGGGGGCCCAATGTGGTCCTTCGTTTGAGGGGGGGATTGTTGGGAGTATGAGGAATACAATCAAAGTCCCACATTGGTAAGACATGGAAAAGATCATGTGCTTATAAGAAAAAAGATATCTCCATTGGCATGAGGCCTTTTGGGTAAAGCCCAAAAACAAAACCATGAGGGTTTGGGCCCAAAGTGGACAATATCATACCATTGTGGAGATATGTGGATCTTATATGCACTAACAAGGAAGGGGGTCGTCCCTGCAAATGTTTTTAAAATCAACACTGTTATATGTAGTGTGCTATGCAAGTAGGCTGAATTTTTTTAACTAGGCTTTAGAAGTCTGAAGACAAGTGGAGGATGAGAGTTTATGGTTAGGTTTCCCAATTATGCACTTAACTAATTAGAATATTTGATGTTGATAGGGCCATCAATGGGTATTTACCGAAACCCATTGATGGACCTTTCAATGTTGAATTTATGAACGGTTTATATGGAATGGAAGAGGAAGACATTTACAGGGTTTATGTGCAGAGGGATACTTAGTTCCCACACTCCGTCAGGCAGTTATGGGTGCGTGCCAATTGACACGCAGCATGTCAATTGGCACACTCGTCTGAATGTTGGCACAGAGCATTAATTTTCATAACTACTGTTTGGGAGCATAAGGAAAGGTGGAGAATGATAGTATAGGTCACGCTTGGACTCATCCCGCCTAGAAGACTTTATTTATCTCCAATATAAATTGACAGCGCCACTCTTTTTCTCGACCAGGTTCCCTCTCCATGGTGCTGGAAATTTATATCCCAGGCCCACGGTGGTCCTGGGATATAAATTCCCATCACCACTATTTATCTCGACCAGTTCCATCTCCCTGGTGCTGGGATATTTAAACGCAGAACCACTGTGTTGTTGGGGTTTTAGTTCCCAGCACCACCAACAATTTCGGCAAATTTTATGTACATGGTGCTGGAAATTTCATTCCCAGCACCATGGTGTTGCTGGGGGTTTTAATCCCAATACCACGGTGGTGCTGGGATATAAATTCCCAACACCACCATTTATCTGGACTGGTTCCATCTCCCTGGTGCTGGGATTTTTAAACGCAGAACCACTATGTTGCTGGGGTTTTAGTTCCCAGCACCACCAACAATTCCGGCAACTTATATGTACATGGTGCTGAAAATTACATTCCCAGCACCATGGTGTTGTTGGGGGTTTTAATCCCATTACCACGGTGGTGCTGGGATATAAATTCTCAGCACCACCATTTATCTCGACCAGTCCAATGCCAATGGTATTGAGAGTCTTATTCGCAGGATCATAGTGTTGCTGAGGTTTCAAATCCCAGCACCACCCTTAATGTTGACCACTTATATCTCCCTGGTCTAGTGAATTAGATTCCCAGCACCAAGGTGTTGCTAGGAGTTTGAATCTCATTACCATGGTGGTGCTGGAATATAAATTACCAACACCACCATTTATCTCGACAAGTTCATTCCCCATGGTGCTGGGAGTATTAAACTCAGCACCACGGTGGTGATGAGATTTAAATTTCCAGACCAGATTTTATCCCGAATTTGTTGAACCTTAATGGTGCTGAGAATTTGAAGCCCAGCGCCACGATGTTACTGAGATTTAAATTCCCAGCATCACTTTTTATCCAGACCAGCGAGCTGGGAATTTCATGGCCAGCACCACCTACTCTCCCATGGTGCTGGGATTTTAAATTTTAGGTGCCGAATTTCATTGTCAGCACCACCTACTCTCTCAGACAGATTGAATCTCCTAGTGTTGGGAATATCAATCAGGGAACTTAAGTAATCGTGAGATTTAATTGGAAGCATCACCTTTTAAGTTAGGTGGAATTTATTTAGGTGGCGACAAAACTCGATTATGAATCTCCTGCATCGCAATTATGGGTGCATTGGTCTACTTTGGTATGATATGCCTACATCGTATTTATGGGTGTGTGGCAAACTTGGCTATACAACCACCTACAATGCATTTATTAACCTCATAGTCGTCTCAAGAATAAAAACATATACATACATGATAATACCATGTGAAGAGGCTGGTGAGTGAGTTGCGCCAACTTCTGGATTAAGTGCTGATATATTCGTGAGAGCAGTGATGTCGTTGATAACTATTAGGGTTTCATAAAAAATAATGTTGCTCAGTTGGTTTACGGAGGAAACCTGTGTGTGGTGCTCATCAACAGCATGGTCCTGCCACTCCCACGCGGCTGGAAGTGACGTTTGGATGGCTCGGGATTTCCAGTTGTGGCTCGGATGGATGCAAATCTCTCTCTGCATTAAATTGCAATCTGTTTGGCGGGAGGGATATTTTGGGAATTATGCACGTGATTTGATAATTCTGAAAGTATAGTGCGTGTTTTGGGCATTTCGAAACTTTAACAGCTGTGTTTGGTAAATTACCAATTAAACTTCCCCTACTAATCCAAGTTAAGAATTTCAACTATGTAATTAAGCATGTAATCAGAAAGTCACGCATCATTTTCTTCGTTGCAAAAATGTCTTAGAGAATATAACGTGACCACTCTGCCCTGCCAATACAAACTCTAGATCAACGTAACATACAGTTTACCCCAGATGATAATTTAAATTTACATAAAAATCAAAATAGCCGACGGATAATTAAAAAAAAAAAAAAAAAAAAAGCTCAATTAACCTTCAACGTTGGAAATGCCGTTTACCCTGTGCCAATCTACTGAAGTCAGGCCTGCAAGACAAATAAGATTGTAATTGTCATTTGCCCTGTTCCTAGCGATCGAGTTGTATGAGGTGACTCGAGCATCTCAATCTTGACCTGAGACCTGAGTCATAACAAACTACGAAGAACGAATGTTTAAGACACATTGATTGTTAGGAAAGAAAACTTCCGTATATATCCTAGCTAGTTGTCACAAAGGCAAACAAACAGCGGCAGAGGCAGAGAAATAAGAAGACTATCTCATCGACATTTTCTACAAAGGAATTCGCGGGGGGAAAGGCAATGAAATAGATTGTTTGTGCTAAACCCACTAGATCCCATTCTCATAGATAAGAACGAAAAAGGGCAATGAAGCAAATTTCCCTTTTTCCAAGCAAGAAAAAGAAAAAAATAAATAAATTAAAATGGACGACTAAAGCTAATCAAAGCATGCAAGCTTATTTCAGCTTATTACGTCGAGGTGTCTGAGCGGCAACACATCCTATAGTAATGGTAGCAGTCTCGTCCATTGCAGGTAGTCATGCGGTGGTAGCATCGATCGATCCATTGTTGTCGTGCACACAGTGACAATTGTGAATCTCGGGCAATGAGGACCAGCAGATTTGAAGAACAACTAATTAAAAATCAAATTTCAAGAATATTATTTGGCTTATTTTGATTTTAGTTATTTTGATAAAAAATTACTCCAATAATATTCAATCGAATTGTAACAATTTTAATTAAATTGAAGTATATTGTTTTAAACTAATGTCGAAGATAAAGTTTAAGATATATTATTCGTAAATAAATATAATTTCAAATGGATATATAAAATAAACACAATTTTATTATAATGATAAAGATGATAAAATTCGATTAGATTGAGTGATCGATCGGTAACTGAAATCTTTAGTTGATAGGAAGGTTTGAGCTCTTCTAATTAATCGACGACATACCTACCAGCAACCTTTATTCAAATTCAAACTGCAACAAAGAGCTCAAAGCTTCTTCAAGAAGCCCTGAGCTAGCTTCCAGTACTTCCCAAACCCTCCCTTTGAGCGAGATTGAGATTGAGATTGAGATTGGGATTGAGAAGCACTCGCGGACGACTGCTGTTGTTCTTGATCAGTGGATCCACGGCCATCATCTGATGGTTGATATTTATGGAGATAATCTTGAGCTTGCTCGACGTACTTACCCATGCCCTTCTCTTCCAGCTTTGCATATTGAGAAGCAGCACCCAGCAAGTTGGCGGCGGCTCCAGCCACTTTAGCCTTGTCTATCTCTTCAATGTCGCGGCGGTGGAGGGCGGATTTGGCGGCTTCAGACATCACCTTTGCGCTGGAGACCAGTTGGGATGTATTAGGTTTGTCTGCCTTGCTGCCGGGGTGATCTTGGGGATCCATGTGCCTTCTTGCTTAATTAGGATTGATTTTAGATCGATCTTGTGGTATTCTGGAGAAACCTGGGAATTAGGTGGACTGGAAGAACAAGGGCGCTGCTATTCTTTGCATTTGCTGATACAATTATTTATCGTTTAATCAAAACCCAAACGCTGATAGAAGCCTTATTGTGCAAGTCATAAGTTAACGCCCACTTCTTCGTTGCCAAAATGGACTTGACTTGGGAGTTTTAGAAATCAAACAACTATTTTGGCTTATCGATAATACTGATCAGCAATGCACCTTTCGTTGTATTTTTTTTTTTCTAAAAAAAAACCTTTGATGATTAATAATAATAATAAAACATGACGTTTCTATTAATATATAAATTTGATGTTCTAGATGTGCTCGTTTATAAATTACTGCTAAATTTTTATTTCTTGAAGACTCATTAAAGTCTTGACATTGACAGGAAAATGATTCCGTGTTCAAATTTGTAAAGGACAAAAGCCTTTATTTATTTATTTATCCCCTTTTATCCTTATGAATCCTTTAAAATTTTCTATTAGAAAATATTCTTTAAATTCATGTAAAATCTTCAGGATTAAAAATTTTCTACTGGAAAGAAAACTGAGCATACTAATTTCCTCAGCTGGATACACAGAGCATAGTAATTTACCTGCTAAATTCATTCAGTTTATCAAAAAGAAGCTGATCGCTTCGCTTTGACATTCACTTGTTCAATTCTGCTCATGTGACTTGATGTACAACTTTTAGTTTTATACACTGCCTAAATTAAAATCCTTGGGAAACAGCAAACTCCAAGCTGATGAAACACATTCATCCAAATCAAGGATTGGTTGGATTATAGGATGAAATCCAAAATTTTCCTTTTCTTCATTAGAATTGTCTCCATTTTGAGGTAGTAGCACAACGATAGAAAGAAGTTGCATCTCCCAGTAAAACTATTTACATCATTCTGCGGCTGGTAGCTGAAGCAGCTCTCGAATACCTTCACATACCTAAAATTTCACTTCATTACTATCATGAACATATACAACTAAACTGAGCATATTTACTAAAATCTGGGCCATGCCAACAAAAATATTGTAATATTTTTTTAAAAATGGGTTTAGGAGCGAAGATGCAGGCACAAATTGAGAGTAGCAAACTCTTAGGTGAAAAGTTTAAGAAGATCAAAATACTAAATACACGACAAGATAAATCATGATATAAAAGATACGTACCAGCTTAATTTGTGCTTTGGTGTTTGCAATAAGGTATGTGTACTCCTCTATCTGCCTGGCCAAATTTAGACACAACAAAGATTTCAACGTGTCAGAATCAGGTTTGTCAAGATGAGAAAAGCCGGTTGCATCCTGATACAATATAAGGATGAACTACATCATCCATCCAAATCAACTTCAGGAAGCGGATAATAATGCACCAAAAACAGGTGACATTCAGGTTTGATGACAATGGAAACTGGCATTCAGAGAAATAGAATGTCAACTTATAGATACCCTTCATCGAGCTCACAAAATGAAATTTCAACTCTTAGAGTGGAATGGACTATAAAGTTGGTCTTTAATCTTCAGATTACGATGCTGACCTAAATAGTTGGGACACATGGGTAGTTGTTGCTGTCATGTTGTGATCATCAAGTGATGATGCAAAGAAATATCAGCAAAAGGAACTTAATATGACACAAGGGCAGAGAAGCAATCCAACACAGATACAATTCAGATTGATGGATTATCTTGGGTTATAAATTCTCAAATAAGAAAATTGTTGCCATCTTCCAGATAAAAAAGTAAACAAATTGTTTCTGTATATAAAACTCTTGAGAGAAAAGACTATAATTGCATGATCTACGGTTGAGCCTTGATCTCAATGAATTGAATTTGAACAGTGACAATCAAGGATTCCTTTTCAAGTTAATCAACCGCTACATGAACGTATGTAGTTGAACTGACTTCCATCCACCAATGTTTTCCTCGGATTGTGCAACTTTCATCTGGACAAAACCAGTTCAAATATTTGGCCTACAAAGCTTGGAATCAAGCTTGTTTCACCTACATTTTTACCAATTTACCCCACAGTTCAAGTTGGAACTGCTACGTCTTTCCACCAATTACAGAAGGTTGCCAGCGTTAAATCACCAATTCACCAGTTCATCTCCATAGCCTACTTCAACTCAAGGGTAATATAATAGGGTAGATCAACCAAATTTTGGCATGCCCACTTAAGCCATAGAGAAGGTTCTGAGACCAGAACTAACATTTTCCCCTCCCACTCATCTAATTGTGAAAGTGTAACAAACGGGCCCATAATCTATCAGCCAATGAAACAACTTTATCATTCTATCTTCTGTGAAAGTCCTGTTTAACTTCTTTTTTCTCTCCCTCGTGTGATCTGAACTCTGGGATTCTTTGCAATTCTGTTAAATCATTATTATAGGGTCGTTTAATTTCCTAACTCAATAAAGTTTCGATGTGCTAAAGTATAATATCATTCACCAAATCATATTCCCTATTTCTAAAATATATGCATTGCAACCGTGTCGAACTCCTCTTCTGACTCGAACAATTACTCTCTATATCTTATTTCATTGTCAATCATTATTATATATATATATATATATATATATATGAGTATGTGTTTTTTTCCCTTAAATTCCTCCTAGTTCATAAGTTTTTCAAATTATTAGAAATAGCATGCAGTTGAGAAACAAACTGAGTGATAAAGGTAGCTCACTTTGCTAACCTAGCTTCCCTCACTGATATGAATTCTAGTGCTTCTGGCAAAGTGAGCTCCACATGAAAACCCAACCCGATATCTAAAAATATGTGCCGTGTTTCAGGTCTGCAAAATGAACAGAATAGAAAAAAAAACATAAACTTTGAAAACATAACAGGATGCAGGGAAATACTTGGATTTATCACAGTTTCTTAATCATTTAAAATGCCATAAAAAATGATGACTAGTCTGGATCTTCATATCATTAATAAACAACGATAATAATCGTTCATTTGAATAAACTGTTTTTGATGGAAACATAGCCAGTTTCCCATTCTATTTTACACAATATGCTGAGCTTACTCAACAATCCCTTAATTGAACTAACCCCACTATTATTTCTTGTGAAGGACAGGATAGACTTCTGAATGGCCATTGCTTCTTAAAATAGTTGTAAATGCTTGCGATATCGAGTAAATCAATTTATAGCCAGATTCTATCCTAGGGTGGATGGCTTGAGTAAGTTAAATTCCAAAAAAAATTGAATCTACTTTGGCCAAAGAAGGATTTTATGATGAAGAAAATATCAGTCATTCACAAGAAAAATTGATAAATCGATAATCTGCTAACAGTTTCAGAAATTACTCTTTTGTGAGATTCTGATTGGCAAATTAATCTTTGTCGAGTTGAAGAGCTAAAATCTTTGGCGTCGAGCTAGTTTCTAACCGTTATGAACATTGCAAGTTGCACCAATACGAAATGTAACTGAGGTAAACAAAAGAACGTAAAAACTTTACACTTCTGCTTGTGCGTAAACTTCAGAACCCAGATTAACCATCGAACGAAGAGATGTCACATTATTCTTCTGTAAGTTTATAATATTCCTCTTCAAATCCGAGCTATTGTGATCCAAATAGTTAAGTAAAACCAATTATAATAAGTGCAAACCACTATCCGGAATAAATCACATAGAATGGGAAAGGATACAAAATTTTCTGCTTTTCGAACACCTTGTCACTGCAAAAAAAATTGAGGGACAGAACAACC
Organism: Wurfbainia villosa; assembly: GCA_025175895.1. Lineage (NCBI taxonomy): Eukaryota > Viridiplantae > Streptophyta > Magnoliopsida > Zingiberales > Zingiberaceae > Wurfbainia > Wurfbainia villosa. The sequence goes on along the minus strand of CM045991.1, from coordinate 43,265,227 downwards.
AATATAGTGGCCAAAAGGAATCGACGCTAGAAACTTAATTGAGGAAGAAAAGAAAAGAAAATACCGTTGATTGATGGCATTAACGAGGTTGGGCTTGAGGCGTCGATCAACAAACTCCTCGAACTTCTCCACCTTCTCTTGCCGCACACGCATGTTCATCTCGTCCATGACGACGTATAGGGTTCTTCTGGCTCTCTCGTGTTTGGGGTTTAGAAATTTTCGCCGGCCGCCGGAGAAGGAAATCAGGCAGTGCTGCAGCGGATGGCGAATGGACGTCACAGGCCAGAGGGCCGCAAAAAAAGAAACGACCGCAAAAACGCGGGTTAGGGTTTCCAACTGCTAGCGTATCCACACATTTCACATTGAAGTTTAGTATTTTATGTATTTTACAAAGTTAATGGGGAAATTTTCCTTTCGCCTCCCAAAAATTACTTTTTTTTTTTTAAAAAAAAAACCCATAGCTTTAAAAAATAAAATAAACTCTGAAGAGAAATAAATTTTCTTTCAATATGATATGGGAAATAATATATCTAAATTATTTTTTTTTCCTTTAAAATTTGTTTATCTATTACCGATTTCACCACTATTTAACAGGTTTCTTTTATACGAAGCACATCTTGACGACATGGCGCACAGCTCACCGATTAAAACAACTCTAGTATACAAACATATAAAACAAAATGATGCACTAGTCAGATATAAGAACCTCCACAATGTTTCATCTCGATATGCAGTAGATTTAGACCAACACCAAAAATTATCACAAATCTAGAGCTTACTACCGATTTCATTTCTCAAATACCAAACGTCTAAACACCGATGTTAGTCATAGGTTTCATACAAAAGAAACTACAAATCATAAGGTAAACAAGCATTAGAACTAAAAAAAAAAAAAAATTCAAGTAACAGACAAAAGAACAGAGGAAAGTCCATCTATAACTCTTCATTTCTCCCTTTTTGTGAATGGAATTGCAACCGAGTAATTATAGTCAGAAATTACTGAGAAAATCTCGATGATACAAGATCATACAACAGCATAAATCTTTTGATAGGAAAAAAAAAAAAGAAATAAAACCAGACGATGCCATTTATAATTTTGATAAATTCAACCAGAATAAAAAAAAAGTGATGTTGATCTGCTCCGTTCTACTATTCAAACGTAGAGTAGATTTAACGGTCGCAATATCATCGACGACATGAAGTGAGAAAGATCATATTAAGAATTCCGAACCAAATGTCAGGATAATTGAACACAAATATAAAAAAACAATGGTAGGAGTACTGCAGCAAATAAGAACATCCGGTGATCAGATTCAAGCTCGTGGAGATTCTGATCTGAGCGATGGTGCTTCCGTAACAGCATTAGCGTCCGAGTGGGAGGAATCGGCAGGAGCCGGATTCGAAGAGGCGCTTTCCCCATCGGCGGAGAGAGAGGAAGCGGAAGCAGCCCTCTCCTTGATGGATTTTATCATGCGATTGCTGACCTCTTTCGAGTAGATCTGTAGGACCTCGACCTCGTCGTCCACGGAGGCGACAAGACCCCCGCCCGCGGCGGAGGCAGCGGCGAAGGCTTCCTCCTCGATGAGGCGAGCGGTGGAGGAGGCTTCCTCCTGTGGGAGGACTCCGTACCGTTTAGAGAGAATGGAAGGGGTGGAGAGGGTGTTGATCAGGTGCTGGATCACGGCATCTCGCGTCCGCTGCGATGGGGGCCAGATGTGAAGGGAGAGGGAGGAGAATCTAGTGGCCGGGGAAGGAGACGGCGAAGCGGAGGCTTCGCTGCCTTTCACAGCGGGAGGATCGCCACCGGCGGGCTCCGTTGCTGTTTGGTCTTCCGCCATCTGATCGGCGAGGATAGGTCGGCAATGGGGGATGAGTGCGTGGGAGTGGGACGATGTAACTTAATTGAAAGGCCTGGGCTTGTGCGAGGATTTGCTGTTCTCAAAGACACAGCAAGGTACTTTCCATTTTAGCTGGCGTAGGAGACCGCCACGTCAGCATTTTTTAATTAGCATGGAAAAACCTGGAGTTTTGATGGGCTGAACTACGATGTACGCGCGACTCATCTCCGTGTCTGATCGAATAGAGGTACACAGTAATTTTGTCATCTTCGATCTTCTCCTTAACATACACTATAGCTAACGCTTGAATTTATCGGATCGTCAATGATCAATCGATTGAATCATAATTAAATTTCGATTAGAATCTCATTAAATTACGGTCATCAATGTTGCGGTCACAATCGCGATCGTTTTCAGTAAGAATTTGACTGCGTTCCAATCTCGATCAGAGTCTGATAAAAAATGACCCCAATTGTGATCGCCAACGCCTGCAGTGTTGACGGTTGCAATCCAATAGAATCCGACCACGATTCGTCCACTCAGACATCGATTGACCTACGCTCAAATTCCGATCGGATTTTGATCGAAATTCGATCACTCAACGACAATGTCGATTGGCGATGCTTGATGAGCACTTCACATGGGACATGTATAGTGATAAATCGAGATGGAAATTACTATGTATTTTTTTATCTCTACGTACAAAACATGCAGTGAGCGTCATGTATTCATTTCTGCTATATTACATAATTTTTATACAAACCATTTTATATGGTAAAATAATTCAGTTTCTAAAGTATAAAAGGTACTATCGACTATAAATCTTAAATAACTTGGATTATAATATTATTTCATCATTTTTATAATACAAGTTCTTTGTTAAATTAATTTGAGTTATACAAGACTATAAATTTGTTCTGATATTTAACTGTGATACACTCTTAAGTTAGCAATTCAATATTTCTAGCTATCGACAAAAAAATAATAATAATAAAGTACCAATTTTATCTTAATTTGCAAATGATTTATCACATCTTCCCTAATAAAGAATTAGAGCGAAAGGTATTTTTTGACCTTACATAGTGAGAATATAAATATAAAATAGCCTTATATATATATTTTTTAATTTTAAATTGAGTCCTTATTTAAAAAAAAAAAAAATTAAGTGTGAGTTTTTAGTGGTGAGATTAGAGTCGTCAATCTCGCTGAATCACCTATTGATTCCGTCACATTCTATTGATTTATTTGATGGATTGTATACATGGACAGAATCGAAAGATTTATGTATCCATCATTTTCCTTTTATTCCAATCATAAAAGCTCAGCAAGAAATAAATATGGATTCTATGCGAGAACCAAATAGGAACAATGAGTTTTTGTTTTTTTTTTTTTAAAAATCATATTTCATATATTTTGATATTTTATTATTATTTTCAGGTTGTCCTTAAATTAAATACCTTTCCTTATAATTATAATTAAACTGTTCGAAGAAAAAACTCGAGAAAATTCTATTAAAAAAAATAAGAGTAAATATTATTTTAATTTTATAGATAATACATTTAAAATCTATTTTTTAAAAAAAAGATCGAAAAAAAACATTTTAAATTGTAAAAAATCTAAATTATTTTAATCAATCAAAATATTTGATCAAATAGCTTTATTAATTTTGGGTGGAAATCAAGTGGTTAATTAACCTGAACGATTTTATTTTAAAGCCAATCAAGTTATTTCTATTTCGGAAGCAAAACATAAATATTTTGATGGTTATTTTTGTTCGCTTCTTCCTAATAATAACTTTCATTCCATTTAATTTTGGGCGGGGGGAATAAAAAGAATAAACCAGAATGGAATTAAATATTTTCATCTCGACTGAATTAATGAAACTTCGGTTGGTTTAATTCATTTGAGAAATAACAAAGGCATACAGTATCATCGGTGCAGTACTTTATTGGCAAGCCCAGATAATAGTCGATCGATCGACCAAGAAGACAAGACAGTGATTTTAGTTGATCGAGGGATTTACTTCGGCAAACGAAACGAGCTCCAAATCGCCCTTCGATGACTGATTCACCAACGCTCCGAACCTGGAAACGCTTTTGCTCGGGGTCTTAACGTCCAGGACGAGCTGGTACCTGACTCCGTCCACCACCTTTCGCCGTGCGGCGAAGACGTCGACGAGCTCAAAGCTCGCCCCCTGTTGCTTTCCGTACTCCGACACTGCAAACGCGGAGACCTTTCGGACCTCGGGGTCCTGCAGGTCTATGATCGTCTCCCATCCTCCTACTTTTGCCTTAGTAGTAGAAGAGTCGGTGGATCGAACGGGTTCGAACGCAACGAGCTTCAAGTCGCCCGTCAATGACTCATCCACCAGCACTCCGTACTTGGAGACGTTTCCGGTTGGGGTTTTGGCGTCGAGGACTAGCCGGTACTTGAACCCCGCCACCACTTGTTGCTGCGCGGAGATCACATCGGCGAGTTCGAAGCTCTTGCCCTGCTGCTTTGCGTACTCTGACAACGCAAACTTGGCCACCTTCTGGACCTTGGGATCTCGAGTGTCCACGATGGTCTCCCATCCGCCGACACTTTTAAGGGAGTCGTTGGCGGCGGAAGCAAAAGCAAAAGCTTTAGAGGAGATAAAGAAGCAGAGGAAGGAGAAGAACAAGAGGATTCTCATTGTGACGAGTTTTTTTTGGTTTAGACAATGAGACGGTGTGCCTGTGAATTTGTTTATATAAAATTTTATCATTCTTCCCCCCTTAAAAGATAGATAGGAAAAATAAAATCTTTTATATAATATATATAAAAGATTTTATTTTTCCTATCTATCTTTTAAGGGGGGAAGAATGATAAAAATAAAATCTTTTATATAATATATATATATATATATATATATGGAAAGGATCAATTTGCTTCCAAAATTAATTAATATAAAAATATAAAAATAATTAAATAAATTAATGCGAGAAAAAAAAAAGGGCGATGGAGCCACCTCGACCGTGGATTTAATAAAAAAACTCGGTTCGGCGCATTTGAATTTAATAATTAAAAATTTAAATTTAATAAAAAAAAATTGAGAACTAATTCTTTATCCATTCCTCGTCACATTCCTGAAATATCCTACGGAAACAATCGTCAATTGTGATATCATTCGATTCGATGAATTTAAAAAAAAAATATTCGAATGATCCAAAACTCAAAAATTTGCTTGGTTTAATTTTTTTTTTTTTCTGATTTATCCTTGATAGTCAATGAATATCATTTAGACTCCAATCGATGTTATTTTATTCAACTGTTGATAAAATATTCTAAAAATCCATATGAGATCACTTTTAGAGATTAATCATGAAAATGCCAATAAAAAAACGCTCGATTATTAATTATTATTGTTGATGTTTCTTTTTTATTTCGTTCATCTGTTGGATTCCCTCTCTATCATTTTGTGAACCGAGAGCGCACATAGAGGTAGAGCGTACAGAATCGGGAATCCTACCTTCGCTTGGTTTCCTGTGCCACATACAAATCTAACAAGTCAGCACGCGCACAAAATCAACACCCTAATTTAACTTACCGAACTCAATTGGAACATTCGGTGCCTTGATGAGAAGGGTTTTGAATTTGCTCATTAAATAGATTCAATCGGGAGGCTGATAGAAAAATATTGGCATACCAACTGGAGAACTCCTACCAGGCACCAGCCATGAGCCAACCAGCGAAGCGAGCTAACGATTGAAGCAATAAAGACTTTACAGTAGGGATTACAAAGTTGAAAGCTCAGGTTATTTTGTCATCGTTAAATTAGAAAATCTGTATTATCCAGCATACAGTTTGGGGGCAGATACAGCAATTAATCCTGAGGGTAAATAAAGAAAACATAGATGATGTAACCAAGTTGGAAAATGTTATTCAAAATCAAAGGTTAATGTACCTCGTTAGTTATCTCGCTGACTCTTTATTGGAAAGATCTCTCTGACAGGCAACTCTAGGGTAACCTGTCAAATTGCCGAAAGAAATACTGAGATTGATTTGAGAACTAGGAAATATCAATTATATTATTATTATTATTATTATTATTATTATTTTAAATATGGCAAGCAAGTCCAAAACACACAGGGAGTAACAACAGTCGAAGCTATATTCCTATATGTAGTAAGATCCAAGTTTGCATTTGTTAATGGAATACAGTACGATCATCAGATTGAAGAAACTACAAAGATTTTACCTCCTTAAATACCTCACTGTATGATATATCCACAAAACCCTGCATCCATTCATTGCTAGTATCAAGTCCAAGCATAACTTCCAACCATTTTAAAGCTGCAAACAAGTTGTAACACAAACATAGCAATAAGAAACAGGTTGTCAGGATACCAATCTTCTGAAAAGGTTCAGCGATGCTGTATTTGATTCGCCAATTTTTGCACAGAAAGTATGAATTCCATATTCCTCCATGGAAAAAGCCATCATCATCAGGATAGATTCTTTTGCAAGTCCCTTTTGACGGCTTCAGTGAAGAAAAAGAAAAGAATTGGTGACTGAGAAAAATTACATGCAGCTAAGAACAGTTGAATTCGAACAGACATTAAACACTCGTGTCAGTGAATATTGAACGATATATTAGAATTACATTCTATTGGCACTTAAACATCAAATTTGTTCAAATAGGTTGATCTCTATGAAAAAGAATCAGATAACCAGATTAAATGGTAAGAAACTAACTAGAAAAAGCACTATATAAAAATCAACATAGAAGTAGTCTGTTCATCAGTTAAACAAATCAAATAACCAACTAGTAAAGTCATATGAAACAATAATCCAGAGGCAAAAAGTATCTATAGCATGGCGCAGGTAAAAAATACACATCAAGAATTATAAATCAATGGGTAAAAGTGTGATAACATAAGAGTGAATCACTTTTAGGCTCAAACTTATTTAATCTAGACCAATCGGGATTGTAGTGCGTTCCTTTCACTAAAAACAAAAAGGTTCATTCACAGCAGAAACTATCTATTGGTTGTCCAAGATTTGTCATATTTAGAAACACACATAAAGCATAAATTAACTACCTTTTGGGTTCAGCAATCATGATCTCTATTTCTGCCTTTTCCAAATCATCAGAATCATTCATGTATATATTTACATCGCCAACCATAGCTGAAGAAATGAATTAATTAATTAGCCAAACTAACAAGAAACTAAAGGAAATTTATACACAAGGAAATATGTAATCCACAGTGGAATCAGAGGAGGAACAACTTAACAAGATAGATTTGCAGTTGCTTATTTTTATAAAAAAAACATTATGAATCTATTATCACTTTTTTTTAACCAGAGAAGCTACTTAGATAAGGAAAATGTATAAATTGTTTTTTCAGTTCAAGAATGGAGTAAAAAAGTGCATTTACAAGCTTACATAATGTTCCAAATCAATTTTGTTGGAGCATAGGAAAAATCTAGGAATTCAAAGGTTGATACGCCTTGAAATGCATGCACGGCATTGAAGAAAGATATCCATCTGAAGCATGAACGTATAATCATAGTTGTCAAAATTGTACAATTCATACTTCATATCGTATGATACAATACAATTTGCATATAAAACGATACAATTTTTACATATGAATCAGAAATAAAAAGATTTGTGTGACAATTCAGTTTGATTCAATACGATTTGATATAATTCCTATTTTATTTTATACAATTCTAAAACTAAAAAGAACGACAATTAAAAGTTAAACTTAAGAAGATAAAAACAAATTTAACTCATTAAAAAGATACACTAAATGCAATATACTATAAATAAATGCCAAGCCACCCATCACATCCTATTCTTTTTTAACACACCTATTCTATTATGGTATCCAATGAAATGCTATATTATTTTACATACTATTAGATATTAAAATTATTATGAACAAATTAGAATTATTTTTATATTTTTTTCCTGAACCTTACAATTCACGGTTTGATATAATTCACAATTTGATACTGATTCATGATAGAAACCTCAATTTGACAACCCTGCTTATAATTTTATCACTCTGAAGGTGCTCAGTTGCAGCTCAGACTCTCAGTACATTGCATATGCGTTGTCTGCTAAGAATATGTTACAATATCATGATGCAAATTTAACCTTATAGTGAACATACGGTTTCATGTTAATTTAACCTTCAATTGAATCACCTAGACCTAGCTACTTCATTAGCTTCAAGCCGATTTATATATGAAGGAATAGGGTTGCATGGAAAGGATAAATACAAACGTGAAGAAGATGAATGGTGATAAACTAACTCTAAAACAGATGGATGGTCTACTTTGTGTAAAATTTATTGTGAATCTAAAATTTTGACAAATATGAGAAATGGTCATTTAGCAGTTGTAAATGAGACAATTGATAGTATATTACATCAAACTAGTATAGACAAGTGAAAATACGCTAAAATCAGCAACAAACTCAAATACATAATTGAACCATAAGATAGAAAGAGAACAAAGATAAAAACAGGTACAGGAAGTACCTTCAACATGGGGATTTCCAGGGACATAGCCACCTTGAATCAACTGCTTATCAAGCACTATAAAAGTATGCTCTGCAACAACCAAGATACCCTGATTATAAATTCATAGCACAATGATTCTGAGAGGAGGAAAGAAAGAAAGATGGAAACAGAGGCGGAGGATGATGGTGGATTACTTAGGGGGTCATGGGTCCAGGAGGAGTGGACCTGGTACTCCTGGTCGAGAGAGAGTGGCTCGGAGGCAGTGGCGGTGAGGAGGGCAGGATCCTGCATCCAGCGATGGTAGGTGGGTACATGCTCCCTCATGTAAGGCACCAATATTGCTTTCTCCCCTTCCAAGCTTCTCCCTGTTGATTCCCCTTTGCTTTGCACCTCCTCCTCCCTCTCAGTAGGAGGCATCTCAGGCTGGTGATTGGACTTCGGAGAAGCGAAGAAAGGAATCGAGGTGGAAGTACAGAGCTCAAACACCATTTTGCCCGTCGAAGAGGCTAGATAGGATACTTCTGCGGCCAATTTAGGTTATCTCAAAATCAAGTCCTACTGTTCGAAAATATCAAAATGGTACATTTTAATCGGACCAGATGAACTTTGTCAGATAGGTAATCTGAATTCTAGAAAAAGTAAATATCCTGTAATTATTTATTTTTTTATCTTCTCTTAAACATATATTTTCCTTTTTTTTTAATCTTTTTTTAGTAGATGGAGCATTAGTGTAGTTTTTGAATATATACATAGTCACATAGATAGATAATCTCAATTCTTATCTAACTTCTGTTTGTAGTTTATATCAGCGCAAGAATGCTACAGATTTTATTTTCATGTTATTGCACCAATCAAATTTCAACTTAGCATTCATGACTTTATTTTCCTGTTATTTATTACACAAGAACATCCGTTGAGCAGATTCTAGCTTGTAGAGGTTCTGATCTGAGAGATGACGCTTCCTTACCAGCATTAGCGTCCGAGTGGGAGAAATCGGCAGGAGTCAGATTCGAAGAAGCGCCTTCCCCATCGATGGAGTGAGAGGATGCGAAAACAGCTCTCTCCTTCAAGGACTTCATCGTGCAGTTGCCAATCTCTTTTGAATAGATCTGTAGGACCTCCAATTCATCGTCCTCGGAAGCGACAAATCTGCTGCCTGCGGCGAAGGCTTCCTCTTCGATGAGGAGAGCGGTGGAGGAGGCTTCTTCCTGGGGGAGGACTCCGTACCGCTTAGAGAGGATAGAAGGGGCGGAGAGGGTACCGATCAGGTACTGGATCACAGCATCTCGCGTCCGCTGAGATGGAGGCCAGACGTGAAGAGAGAGGGAGGAGATTCTACTGGCTGGAGGAGGAAACGGCGAAGCGGAGGCTACGCAGCCTTCCACAGCGGTAAGTTCGCCGCCGCCGGGCTTCGTCACCGTATGGTCTTCCCCCATCCAACCAGCGAGAATAGGTCGGGGAATGGACTCGATTTGGATTAGGCCAGAACGCAAAGACAATTCGATCCAATTATTATTATTATTATTAACTAATTAAATTTAATAAAAAATTTGAGAACCGAGGTTTTTTTTTTTTTAAAAAAAAAGGTAAATTGCATATTCACCTATATACTCTCAACCTCAATTCGACGCTCCAAATGTACTCATTCGATATGAAAAATGAAACGAGTTTTGAAATCTTTTGGAGGGTAGTTGAGAATTTCTTGTGTAAGTTCCTCGTGATTTAAATGTATATAAAAACATAAATATATTGACTTTAAAAAAAGGAATAGAAAAGAAGCACAGAAGATTTCTGAATGTATAATTCTTCAAACAATGCTTCACTTACATACTTTTTCTTATCTGCAATTAAAATTTAAGACCACTCGAACTATTTTTCTCGAAGAAAGTCAACTCAAACCAGAGGCGAAACTTCAGCTTTCCTGATTTATTATCCCACTTGAAATTTTATTTATAAGTTAATCTTAATTAAGAATCATGGATATTTAGAGCCCAATAGATTTCTTGGCTGCATTCCAAGAGCCTATGCCTGCCTAATAATTTCAGTAATTTATATATAAGTCTTAATCTTAGAGTTCTCAGAGAATCCACAGTTTGTAGTTCATATAGGAGTTTTCTGTTCTTAGATCCTATAATTTTATACTCGAAGAAATCACCATTGGACTTTTGAGTTAAGTAATCCAAATTATCAGAAAGTTCATCAAACTCATGGAGTTTATGAGATGAAATATCTCCAATAGTTATAATTGCATTATTTATCATCCTCTCATCAAGTTCATCTCTATATTGATTAAGAATATCTAGAACATCCGAGATTCATAGAGGTTCTGACCCCTTTCGATTTAACTGGTGAAGAGGTATCCTTGTAGAATCGTAGGGCCGGATTAACCATTTTCAAAAATTAATTGAGCCAAAAGTTTGTACATCCTGATGTTAATAATAATAATAAAAAAAGTGACTAAAACATCTTCCCACGTTCATTGTAACCTGAGTGTGTTTTTTTTTCTCCTTAATTTTCTATCGAAAAAACGTTTCCTGCATAAGGCATGGTTCATTGAGTGTACAAATTTAAAACACTGAATAGTACCACTTGATCCCCTCTTCTCATTTCCTCTGTTTGTTCTTAATTTAAAAAAAAAATAAATTATCGTATTGTGCTCAGAATCCTTGAATCTTCCAATCAATAGTTGACTATGATTAATGTCATAATAAAACTAATAATTATTTTGTTAATCTTAATTAAAGTCAAATCTGGCTGGAAGGCACTAGGTGAATGGTGATCAAACCATATAAATGCTCCATCTTTGCATGTTTCATTCAACCCGACCATTTCAGCTCTATATCTTCTCATTTCCAAAACCAATATAATTCTTACATTATTCTTCGAGCTCATGGAGCTTCAAACCTTGGCTTGTGAAGGAAACTGGAGCTCTTTCGATCCATCGGTGTCGGTTGGCAACTCCGAAGAGATGAAGATGCAAATGCATTGCCCTCATGGCTTCATTAACGAGCAAGATCAAGATCCAACCTCGTCGATGTTTTGGTCGTTCGAAAACTACGACCCATTCTATTGGCCTCGAGGCAACTCCTCTGCTTGTAGCACTACAAATGCGAGTAGTTATTTTTGTCCCCTTAGCCATTACCATGGAGGAGGATACAATGTGAGCGACCACAGCATGGTTTATGCAACCAGCTGCATCAGCTCTGTTCCAATGGATTTCAGCGATCAAATTAACTCGGCATCATTTCCGGTTGCTCCCTATCTTCGAGTCGAGGAGATAAGCAGCGATGAACCTTTTGATTTCTCCGAAAAGCCACCATTACTCCTCTCTTCAGATCATGACTCCAAAGTCATTAAGAAAAGAGATAGCACAAATGAGGTTGAAATGATTGAGATGACCAAGAACAAGGTTCAAACTTTCGCATCTGTAAGTGCTTATTTGAACTTGCATATATGCCGGATAGGTACATGTATAAATTAGGCTGACGACGAATATTTTTTGAAAAATAGGTGCCTAACAAGGCAAAGAAAGCACCAGGTAAGAAGGCTCAGAAGAGAGTCAGTATTATTCCCAACCGCGAAGAGGGCTGTGTCGATTTACACGGACAGAGCTCCAGCTCCTACAGCTCTGAGGATGACTCCCATAGTTCTAACTCGAAAAAATTGATCACTTCGAATCAAAAAGAGAAGCCAAGAGCTGGTCACGGTTCCTCTAGTGATTCCCAAAGTCTTTATGCAAGAGTAAGTATGACTGATTTGGTTAAGAAACACTGCTATTATTTACGTGCAGTTCCAATTCATGAATACTCTTTTCTACTAAATTGCAGAAGAGGAGAGAAAGAATAAATGAGAGACTGAGAATTTTGCAGAATTTGGTTCCAAATGGAACAAAAGTAAGAATTTTATCTCGCGAAAGTTTTGGAATGTTAGTCTCCTTTAAGATGTTACTTTTAGAGATCTAATTAATGTCTGTAATTCATGACAATTAATGTGACAGGTAGACATTAGCACAATGCTTGAAGAAGCTGCTCATTATGTAAAGTTCTTACAACTGCAAATTAAGGTGAGAACGCATGTTTTCTACTGGATAATTTTGAATTATTGAAAGAACCATTAGTACGAGTATTTAATTGTATTTATCAATTTCGTTGTTCTGCAGCTTTTGAGCTCTGAAGATATGTGGATGTATGCACCAATTGCGTACAATGGCATGAACCTTGGGTTTGATCCAAAAATCTCTCTGAATGCGCAAGTTTGACATGGAATAAAATGATTGCCGAGCCGGCATCTGATGCTCGGAGCTCAAGTATGAATGGTTTTGCATCGCTGCATCATAAGAATCCATTAGCTAGTCTTTTTCAAATGATCGATAAGATTCTGGTGTATTGAAGATTGTAAACGAGATCAATGGAAACGAAGCTACCGGCCTATTTTTGGAAATTTCATTATTCATATACATTTTGATAACACTTCATCCTCGAGGTAATATGTTGTTCTTTCAAAAAATCATCTTACAGTGTCAAATGAAGTCTCTCTTTCACTGACAAGGATTTCAGTTTCATCAACCAACATCATGCTTGGAAAATTACTGCCTTGCCTGAGGTTTTGCACATGGAAGTTCAGTGCCCACCGTTTATATTGAAACCATCATTCTCGCGGCTCAGTCTTGAAATTTATTTATTTCGAAAATAATAATAATAAAAAGTATTGTTTCTAATAGGTTACGAACAAGAGGTTAGTATTAAAAAAGAGCATGACTTTGAAGGAGCAATAATTGAAAGATTGAATAACAAAGTCACTTATATTATTGAAGTGGCAAATTAAATAAGCCCTGGCATAGTCAAAAGTCTGAAATGATTGAGGAAGAAAATTCCTCACAATTAAAAACAAAATGTCAATGGTTTTCTGCCAATGCTGTTACCAAAACAACATCCATCTTGCGTCTACAGTTGTTGTTTATCTGTTTCGTATAAACCAGAAGAAAAGAAAACAAACCATTTTTTTAAATAGAAAATAATAATAATAAACATTTAAAAAGGTTCTGCTTCGCTACAATTGGATTTATTGACGGCGCCAATGAACTCAACATGTTGCTTCACTCTTGTCGCAAAACTGTGCCGAAAATAGAAGGAGAAGCTTGGAGTTGAACAATGATATATAGAGATCACTGCTCTTGTGGGACACTAGACAGAGAGATTTAGTGTTGATTTTTTTTTATCAATTTTATCCTTATTATTTTTTAAATATTTTTTTTCTTCAAAAAATATAATTCATATAATAGTTTTGATGGAAATTGCTATATAATTTTATTTACCTACGGTAAATTGATTGAGGGGCAATTCAATTTTTTTAAGTGGACAAATGATAAATTTTGGTATACTTGAAATTTTTTATGATAGAATATACATCTCAAGTGGGACATCTTGTTATAAAAAATACCCCTTCTATGTTTTAGAGAAAAAGAATATCCTTTCAATAAAGTATTTCTCTTTCTTTCACGTCTTTTTTAAAAACAATTTTGCAAAAGAAAAAATGAAAATGAAAATCACAACTAAGCACGGTCAAAGTCTAGCGATCGATGATACTGATTAAACTGAGTCACCAGCACCTGGGACGTGCACTCGACTAGAAATATTCCATTATTGTTCAGGTTTATAAACGCCTCAACCCTTTTTCTATCCTTTCAAAATAATATTCCTTTTTTTTTTTATTAACACCGAATATTTAATTTTTCTAATCGATTAATTTTGGAAATGATCAAATTAACGGTTTAGTAATCTAAGGTCTCATATTTTTTATTATACTAAAGAAAAATATTCTACCATACATAGAATTGAATCCTTGAAAGATTAGAAATTTAGAACTCTGTCACACACAAAAAAAAAGTCTACTTACATCCGATCGATGACAGATAACATTAATTCGTGATCGTATAGTACTCATCCAATTAGAATTAAAAATACCTCAAACTGAACAAAAATAATAAATAGATCTTAGACCTGTTGCAACATTAACAAAACAAAATCAACTAGATCTCTTAATTTCCCGCACACATAGAGTCAACTCTTTGCTTTGACTTCTATAAGATTGCATCCTATGCACACGTAAATAAATAAATAATCGATGCATATATCCTCCTGTTAATTACCCAAGCTCGGCAAACTTACAGCACTGTTCAATTCGACATGGCGTCTCAGCTGATCGAGGAGCAGCGCAAGGGATCAGCCGATCGAGGTGCACTCGGGGCTTGCATGACCTCTGCGAAGAAAAGATGAAGTAGCTCCTGGCGGATCGGAGCTGGGCCTCCCCAGGGGCCTGCTGCCCCTGAAGGAGATCCAATGCAGGACTTCGGACGCAATCGGACGATCAGCGGTTTCGTGTAGGCGATTCAAAAGAAGAATCACACGTTAATTTCGGATTCAGACGATCGAACAGGTGACTTCCTGTATATACGCCGCGGAGGTGACAGACTTCGTGGACGGCCGCAAACTGATCGAATTAAGAAGGCAAACGGTACCAAGGCGAGGGAGATGCTGATCATGCGCATGGGTTAGCATTGTGGAAGCCAATCGACCTAGGCTAATATCCAGATTAATTTTTTTTTAATGAAATGATCCCCAACTAATGAACGGAATCAAAGATTTTTATTCGTTCAAACAGCGTAATTTTTTTTTTTCCAAACTAAAATCCGGATAAAGGTACACCTCCGCCCTTGCCGACGAGACAAGGTCATATCGTCTGACGATGATTGCAACTGAACTGCAAGCGAAAAGGCGTGGTCACAGAAGAGAGAATAACAGGTGTTTTTCTTGTTATATTAATCGACAATAATCTTTAAAGAACTTCTTCCTTGTTATGTCGTTAGAGTTTTAAGCAGGTAGTATTTTATATATGTTTTTTTTTTCTTAATGGAGATATTTTAAAAATAGGGACATTGATTATACTACGTCAAATGGTTTTTAAATATGTCCGAAATTTGGAAATCCGTTGAAAAATCATGCATGATCGATTGAGCATTAACCGATCGCGCATGTCGTTGTTTACGTGCAACGTGGACACAGAAGGGAGCAAAAGTACAACGCGGTGATTTGCACCTATAAAATTACCCAAATTTCGTGAAAAACACGGGTAGTCGATGCCGTCGGAATTTGGGGCCCCCCTCCAGTTTTGGCCCGTTCGAGTCGATCGTCTCCTCGAAGAATTAAAAAAATCGCCGCCGCTTCGTACCGCTCTCCCCTTTCCACAGCCCTCCGATATTTCTTCCTGATCCAATCCAGCTGTTTGATCGCGATTCTGGGAGGTAGATCTCGTGCCCTTTCTCGATTGATTTTGTTTTATGTTCGCCTTGCGTGAGAGACATAATCTTGATTTTGTTTTTGTATGCCTCACTTGACGGGAGTCGTTGCAGCGATAGCTTCCCGAATGATTGCTTTTTTCCCTTTTTGCTCTGTTCGTTTCTCAATCATTTGGCTGGTTTTAGGCTCTGGAATTTGCTTTTAAATCGGATTTTTAGGCAGAGGAAGGAGGAAGGATTTATATGCCTCGCAGAAAATGACTGTTGGATCCTCCTTCCATCTGCTCCAAGAACTGCGTGTTGCCCAAAGCTTTCCTCATAATTGTCAACCTAAGGTATGTGGAAGTCCATGGGAATATTTATTATAGTTTGAACCTTGTGCACTTGTAATTTGGGAAGATCAATGTGCAATTTTCAGAACTCCAGATCAAAGAAATGGAACCGGGTGAAGGTCTCTCTCCTTTCTTCTAATGTTTTGGTATGATAATTCTTTGCAAAGGACTGTCTCCACAGTAGTTTCTACAATATCTCCTCACTTTTTCGTTGCAGAGGAATTCAGTTACTTATAAATATGAATGCTGTTGTTTCATCTGTATTATTCAGAGAAACATGCTTTCTAGATTTAGAAATATAAACTGTTTTTATAAGTTATATCTTTTATCATGGTTACTCTTGCAGAGTTTTTCTGTTAATGGTGATTGTTGCAAAAGTTTTGAATTACTCCTTGGTTGATGTTAATGTTAATTTTGTTTTTGAATCAGTTCGCGGTTTGTCCATGACTAGTATTATTATCATATCTGCCATTTTATTTCTATTGTTCTTGATTTATCCCTCATATTTAGTTTCTCTGTAATATTTTATTGTTCTGCATCTCCTATTTTATGCATGTTTCTTTGACAAAAATGTGTTATCGAGTTTGCAACAAGACCTCAGAGCTAGGGCTTGATTTGGAAAAACAAGAATTTAAGAGGAGATGCAGGAATCTTTTTTTTTTTTCCCAATAATAGTATTTTTATGATGATGAAATACTTAGGTTTGGTCATTCAATGCTTTAGCTATCCTACATTTGACTTTCTCAAGGTCCTTATTTTCTTGCATCTACTCATGATCTCCATTTCACATAATTATTCTTATTATATTGTATCATCCTTTTTATTTCAATTGTGTCAGTTCTGAGACCCCAATTCGCTATCTGGTTCCACATCTAAAATAATTTTATTCTTCTTTTCAACTTATGAACTAAGGATTTCTTTGTAAGCAAATGTATTCTTTTCATAACAAGAAAATCACACTCATAGTTTTTATTCTTCATGTAAAATTACTAGATTTGAATTATTTATAACGTCTTCTCATGCATATTTAACACTCCCTATGCAGAGAAAAGATGCTTGGACTGTTAATGTTTCAAACAGGATATACAAGTCAAGGTTTTGCATTCCATACAAACACAATGTTTTCAGATGCCAGTCTTTTAATCTGCCAAGCACTGGAGATGTAATCCCTCATTTAAAATATACCACTTTGGCTTTGGCTAGGTATTGCATTAGCCTTACTATTACTAAGTAAAGAAAGTGCTGGTGCTTTCATTTCATTTTTCTCGTCTTTCTGTGTATATCTACAAATTTGTGAGATGGTCTAACATATACTAAAAGATTTCCCATTCTAAACATAAATATATCAATCAAAATTCTCAAGAAGTAGCATCCCCCTTTCCTTTCAGTCTTAAGTGAATTAGTCCTGTTTTCTCTCATATCTTTGTTTCTGCATTTCTTCACCATTATGTCATCCTTTTTGTTATACTGTGGTTTTGGTGTTGACTGGAAGAATAAATTTCACTTTCACAGTGACCTGCCACCTAATTACTTCTCATATGTTCCCTGTTTTTCATACCTTTGTTTTCTGAATTTCTGCACCATTACCTCTCCCTTTTTGTGATACTGTGGTTCTGATTAGCTGTGACCTGCCACCTAATTACTTGTCATATGTTCCTTCTCTTTCATTTTAGTTCCCACTTTTATGGAATCGAGGACTAGGTTTTTGTTTCATTAATGAACTATTTAAGCCTCCATGGTAGTATAGATTTTATATATAAGCTACTTAAGGTTAGTTCTCTTTAAATAAGAATTATGTTCTTGACTTGGAACTGGGATTGTGTTTTCTTTATCTTTCTCTTTTGGTACTACTTCAGTTGACAAAGGATCTTGAATGAGAATTCCACAACTCTGACATTGTTATGTGAACAACTTCAACTGACACATGTTATAATGGCAATCATGCACCATAAGATAATCACACTAGCTAGTGCTGCAAAATGATATCCCAATAGACAGTTAAACAGTGTTATAATCGGCAATCATACACCTTGATTTGCTAGTTGGTGCTGCAAAATAACTTCAATTAACACTCACATGTTCTAATGGCAATTGTACACTGTAATTTGCTAGCTAGTGCGGCGAAATGTTATCAAAATGTGTAACTTATTTTAGTCCCTAGAGGACTATCTGGTTTGTTAATTTAACTGGACTGAAATTCTATAACAATAGTGTCTGTTTGGTGATGTGATGTATATGGTTTTCAACTAATGTAGTTTGTATTGTTTAATATTTCTAGCTTGATGATAAATTACATTTTAAGGAATTGAAATAATGTTTTTTTATATTCACCATTCCAATCAGGAGTCATGAAATCACTATCTAATGATAGATTTAGTTATAAACATTTAAATTATAGCTAAAATCCTTTTTCAAATGATTCTTCTGTGGATTATCCTGATTTCAAACATGTCAAACTTTGCCTTAAGGAAAAACAACCATTTTGAAATATGAGTCTTCCTTTATTTTTTTGGTAAAGCTTATGGAGAAATTTTACTAGCCTTTATATATATGTATATATATGTTTTAACATTTGTCCTTTTATTTTGATTTCATCTTACTTGATGAAAACGGTTAGATGTATACAATCTAATTTGATTATGTTGTAGATCTTGCAATGCATTGCTTGGAAGTAATTATTTTCAATTAATCCCCGCTGTTGGACTTATTACATTTTCTATATGGGGTCTTGGGCCAATGATGCGGTACCTTAGAAGCCTACTTGATGTAAGTAATTTTGCATGGCTACTTGATGCTTTTATGTATCAAGGAGTTTAATATGGCATATTGTTTTTCGATTTCTCTAACAGAATGATAGTAACTGGAAAAAGAGTAAAACATACTATATTTCAACCTCCTATGTCAAACCACTGCTCATTTGGATTGGAACCATGCTTATCTGCAGGTCTGTTAAATCCTTGTCTCCTTCCATTTATCGAGTGTTGTATGGCAAATTATGCTTCTACATAACAAAATTAAGTATACTTTCAGATTTTTGGACCCTGTAGTTCTACCTTCGGAAGCAAGCCAAATAGTTAAGAAACGTTTTCTGAGCTTCATAAGATCCTTATCATCAGTGCTGGTCATTGCCTATTGTTTCTCAAGGTAAGTATAATAACGATTTCCAAATCAGGAATGGTTGACATGGTCTTGTTTTGCTGTGAATCTAATAAACAAGTTCTTTAGTGATCCAGGATTTAGATTAAAAGTTTGTATCCTCTGGCTGCTTTAATGTACTTATAGACTGGAAAGTGAAATCTTTGATAGATTTTGATCATGACGCCTTTAATTTATTTCTGCATCATTCACATTTCAGCATTTTTTTTTCTAAGCTATGAGTAGGAAATTAAAAGGACCGACTTTTAGATTGATCAAGGAAATAGAATTCTATGGTGTTTTTGCTTCCTTTTAAGGAAAACAAAATAGAAAATGAAAGAAAAATGGAATTGTTTTCCATATTCTTTAAGACATATTATACAGTATATATTTTTTCTTTTTTGAATGAAGAATGCTCAGACTTCCATAGAAACAAACAAATATTATCATGAGCATTTTACCAAAACACATCCTTATGACCAAATTGTGCTTGTGTTTTTTTGTTGACCAAAAATGTCTTTTTTTTCATAATCCCCTGGATTTGCAGTTCATGGTAGCAAGCTGAATTGCAAATCAGCCCGTGGCAAAATTTAAGGCCAAAAAAAAAAAATTATATATAGACACATGGAAGTTTGATATGTTTGACTTGGGGCGTGTCAAAGTTCAACATGGTGTAAATCTGCAAAAAATTTGTTGTAAACTGATTCATAAATCAGCTTGTGATACCATTTAGGGCCAAAGAAATCATTATGATAATATGGAAGTCTGATTTGTTTGACTTGGATTCTCTAAAAACACAAACAAAACAAGCTGATCTGAAAATCAACTTGTGCTGTGAAAATTGACACAAAATAGCTTTAAGCTGAATCTGCTTGGGGTAGGAATTCCGCCATTATGAGCTTAAAGATCCCCAAGTTGAACAAACCAGACCTCCATGTTTCCAAAGAATTATTTTTCCCTCCCCAAATTCTGCCACAAGATGAGTAATAGTTCAGCTTGTGGCCATGAAATAACAAATCCAAGGTGTTTATGGGGGAAAAAGGACCTGCAATGCTTTTTAGTTAAAAAAACTATTGATAGGGTTCAATTTGGTGATTTTCAATTGGGGATGTGAGTTGGTAAATTGCTCTTATTATTACCAAACATAGTTTAATGAACAGTATTCCGTTTATTTGAAAAGCAATATGGAAAACTAGAACATATGTTCCAAAACAAATACTGCCTTAACATTTAGCTTGTTACTGAAACAATGTTCAGTAATTATTGGCTCCCTGTTACAGTTCAAAATTTTCTTCATTACAATGTATAGGTCTTATTCTTCTTTATTCAACAGAAAGTTATTTTTGTAATTTTTGTCATGTATCTGCCCAGCTTCATTCAGCAGTCACAAAAATTCTTCACTGAGACTAGCAGTGCTGATGATACAAGGAAGGTATGTTATTTCATATTTTCAATTAAGTCCATGAATATCCTATATATCATCATTATTATTCTTGTTTATTTTTCCATATTTGAGGTTACTTTGAAGACTTTGCTTTAGGACTTACTTACGGCAATTACACTCACTTCAATTAATCTAATCTTTAATGCTTGGGTTGCACGAAGGGCAAGGAAAGGAGAGGAGAGGGAGAAAGAAAGGGAGGGAAGTTGAATCCATAAAATTCATTTACTTGGATAAAGAAAAGAGGAAGAAGATGAATTAAGAGAACATGCTGCCCACCCTCCTTTGTTTGATGTGGCACCCTTCTAGAGTATCTTCAGTGTTGCGAAGTTAGCTTCATTTATATGCTCAATAATCTGGCGATTGTGGGGATCATGATAGAAGATTTGAAGGAGTCAACATGTGGCAAGGTGGAGAGCGACTTAATCACTTAGATTTGTCTGTGGTTGATTGGTGTGCTTGCCTCTTTCTTCCATGTCCGTCTCTCTCACTTGCCTTGCACGCTTGATGATGGCAAATTAAACTTTGCGTCTGCTAGATATTGATGAGATTTGGGGGCTAAAAATGACTCCCCAAATGATTCCATGGATGACATTTCCATCCCCTCTTTTTTTGTCTCCATTTGAGGTAGGAAACAAAAAGGAGATATACGGTTATTGTTGTAAGTCATGAAGGTGTGCTTGTTTACTTGGGTAAACATACCCTAAGTGCACGCTTCTTAATTAGATTAGCATTGTGTTTGTAATCTTCTTCCATGTCAATCAAAAACAAAATGGTTTGAATTTTGTTTTGTGTTGGCTGGCACAGGCGAACATATTGTTCTACTCATGGACCAAAACCAAAAGCAAATCAACACTAAAAAATTTACCTTTTTTGTTAGTGTCTCTTATACCATGTATCAACTGTTGTGCAATACAACCCTTGTAAGTGATCCCACAATGGCATGAAGGGAGGATAGATCAAAGATAGATGTGGGTGGTCGTGCTGGAGGTGGGGGTTGCTAACAAAGGGCCAAAGGTTGGACGTAAGTGGAGGCTTTGCATGAATCTCTCAATGCGGGAGTGATGGAGTTCATTGTGCTGCAAAGATCAGTAGTGGAGGCCATAAGCAGCTAAAGTTAACAAGTGATGATCACACATACGAGAGCATATGCGAAGAATGAAAAATCCTAAATATGAAACATTTAATTAATAGGTATACTTATATCATAAAATAACCTGGTTTGACTCGTACATACTAATATAAAAAGTTTCAATCCACATCAACCCCATATCAAGTCTAAACACACATTCTCCTGCTAAGTATTTAAGTAGCCTTTTTCATACCTAATATATACAAATTTAATCCTAAATCCACTTAGATCCAAAAATTACATCAAGAAGGTTCAATGTGCTGAATGTTGGCATGGCAAGGCACTGCAGGTATTGTTCTGAACTTATGCTGAAATTAAAATTTAAGCCTTGATTACCACCCTATAGTTTTAGGACATTGGATTTAGAACACAACTCTTTGTGGAGCTATGCCTGGGAAAATTGAAGGGGAGCCTTAGTGTAACGATAAATAGACCTGGCCACGGTCCGGGTTCGGTCCGGGTCCGGGTCGAAACCGCCGGGTCCGGGTTGACAAAATATCGACCCTTAACCGGCCCGCTCGTGGCCGGTTACGGTCCGGGTCATGGAACCGCCGGTTCCGATCCGGGTCCGGGTCCGGGTCCGGGTCAAGTCCGGGTCGACACGCCTGTGCTCGGTCCAAAGCCCGTGTCCGGTTTTGGTACTGCCCGTGTCGTGACGACACGCCTCGGCTGTGCGAACACGGACACGCCCGTGCGACACGCCCGTGTCGTGTAACGGGAAAACAGCGACACGGGCGTGTCGGCTGTGCGACACGCCCGTGCTCGGCCAAATTTTTTTTTTTTTTTTTTTAAATACCGATTTTTTTGTTTTCCGGTTCGATTTTTTAAAAAACCGGGACCGGACCGCCTAATAGGCGGTCCGGTCACGGGTCCGGGTCAAACCCGTTGACCCGGTTAACCGGACCGTTGACCACGGTCCGGTTCCGGGTCGGGTCCGGGTTTGACCCGGACCTTGGCCAGGTCTAACGATAAAGTTGTTGTTGTGTGACCTGGAGGTTACGGGTTCGAATTATAGAAATAATCTTTGTAAAGCAGGATAAGACTACGTACAATAAATTCTTGTGGGAGTTTTGTGCACCTGATTGCTTTTATATGTCGGGGAAAACTCTTCATGATAGGTTTTCTTTATATATATATATACCAAAATTATTTATCTGGGCCTTAACTCCATCAAGGTAAAATCTCCAGTACTGTTAACAAAGTCATCCTATCCATTTGGAACTTTTTATATTAAGAACTTATGCAATTGTTTGAAGCATTCAGTTTTACCAATGGAGGACTTTTTTGTTTATTCACTTGTTCATTTCTTACTGTGGATCAGTTGAATATCTTACTATCTTTTTAACAGAATTACACAATTTTTCAAATATGTTCTCCTAGGATCCTTATCATTGGTGGTGGCCCTAGCCTATTGTTTCTTAAGATTAGTGTAATAAGTAATAACCATTTCCAAATGAGAAACAATTGACGTGATGCTAATCTTATAAGCAACTGAGTAAACAGGTTTCCTGTGAAATTTTCCTGGAACCTAGCTTGCCCTTAAGCTTCACAAGAATGGTCATAATTCATCCTATGTTGTGCTGAATTTTTAGTTCTTGTAGAGACATTAGGTATTACTTTAATTTTTTTCACTCATTGCTCTATTTTTTTTTCTTGCAGATTGGTTTCCAGTTTGCTGGAAGAGCTGTATATACAGCAGTATGGATTGCTGCTGTTTCGTTATTCATGGAGCTGCTAGGATTTTCTACCCACAAATGGGTCACTGCTGGTGGTCTTGGAACAGTTCTACTGACTCTTGCTGGTCGTGAAGTAATGCTAAAATTTATTGGTTTTAGCAAAGCTTTTACAATCACTTCTGTCTTGATAATTTGTGAATAACCATTGTTATAGCGCAACTGACCGTTTATTCCTGTCAATAATTTCCCAGATATTTACAAATTTTCTTTCAAGTGTGATGATACATGCAACTCGACCATTTGTTGTCAATCAATGGATTCAGACTAAGATTGAGGGCTATGATGTTTCTGGTATTGTAGAGGTTGGTTATAACTTATAAGTCCCAGCTAACAGTACCGATTGTTGTTCTAACTATTCCTTACCTAACATTGAAAATCAATATTGGTAAGCTTGTGTTTGTTCCTTGTTATCTAATATTGGGAAGAATAATGATGCAGCATGTTGGCTGGTGGTCTCCAACTATCGTAAGAGGTGAAGATCGGGAAGCAGTTCATATTCCTAATCATAAATTCACTGTTAATATTGTGAGAAACCTCAGCCAGAAGACACATTGGCGTATTAAGACCCATATTGGCATCAGTCATTTGGACGTTAATAAAATTAGTGTAAGAACGTCAACTTTGCAATTGAAGTATGATTTTTTTAGTTATTTGATCATCCACCTTATTCTTTTTATCATTTTTTGCTGTGGCAGAACATTATAGCAGATATGCGAAAAGTTTTAGCAAAAAATCCTCAAATAGAACAGCAGAGGTTGCACAGAAGGGTTTTTCTAGACAATGTTGACCCAGAAAATCAAGCTCTTTTGGTAAAAGCCTCTTCCAACGACAATTTTTTTATTTCTTCAATGTATGTGCTTAGTACCGAAGCATATCGACTGTTCAGCACTTTAGGATTTCTCTCAAATTTAAAGACCCAAAATTCATCTTTATATGTCTAAGATATATAATATAAATATATACTTTCTATTTTTAAAATTTTTGTTTATTTATTTTTTATTTTTTATCTGAGGAACAAAGGACCAGATTCCTAAACAAGCCTAGGACAAACCTGAAATTGACTTTGATTTGGGTATTTAAAGCATAGAATATCCATGTGCATGTTCTAATGAATTTATGAATCTAGAATTTCTATTGAAATGGACATGTTGGAAATATATGATCGTTTAGCATTTTCAGTCATCTTGGAGAGACCTTCAATTCATAGTTGGGTTCTAATGAAGTCCTTTATAAGTTTACGTGATTGCTTGATTTACTTACTTAAAATTCTTTTAAACTTTGAATAGTTATATTATTAAACCTTGAACATAGTTTTAAAAAGAGCTGAACATCCTTTGAATTTCCATCCATGGGTGCTTGCCTGTGTGTATAGGTAGATTTTAGCGTTTACAGGGCGGAGTAAGACCTTTGAAACCTTTATTATGTTATTGTAGAAATTGGGTTCAGAGACAATTTTGAAGTGGTCAACATAGACCATGATGCTCCTGGTTGCACAATTTGCAAAATTGTCATTCTTATACTTCAATCTTGTAACTTCCTCACAACGTTAAATTGCTTTTCCAGTTATAAACATCTATCATGCGCATTTTCTGGTTGACAGATACTGCTTTACTTTTTGATTTTTCATTTTATTAAAAGCATCTTTGTTGTATGAGTTTTCTCTCAATTACTTGTTAGAAGTTACTGACCCAGATTCAAAATGTACGTCCATGATTTTGGAGCAGTAATGGAAAAAAAAACAAGATCATAATGCATAGGGAACAAAGACATGTTTAATTTGTTGTTGCAGTGACACTGAACCTATCAAATAAATAGTTTTTCTGGGTTTATGTAGATTGAGAATCCAATCCTTTGATCATGGAAATTTTATGGCATGACATGTAATCTCAAATATGTGTTTATTTCAACTGCACAGTCTCTCACATACATGGTGTTTCCAATCACAATGTAACCATATATCTTTATGCTTATAATTCATTTATGCATGCATACCAGTAATTAGAATTAGGTTTTAGTAGGCTACAGTAGGTTCTATAAACTTCTATTACTGTCTTATTTATTCCCTGATGATTTATATTGTTTTATAAATCTATTATATTCCTTCCTATGCAGATCCTTATATCATGTTTTGTCAAGACCTCACATATTGAGCAGTACCTGTGTGTAAAGGTGAGATATTATACACTGGTTGTGCAGTTGTATTTATAATTTCTTCTTGTCTAATGGCTTATATATTTGTATATAAAGTGATTTTCTCATTTGATTTTGTTAACTTTTCTATCTTAGTAGGCATTGTTGTCCAAAACTTGGGAATATGTTTTAGGTAAACATTTGGTGCTTAATTACAAACCAGCTTTTGTTGTTCTTGAACACTAGACATTTAGAACTTATTTTACACGGCAATTTCTTTTGAAATTGTCTGCGAAAAAGTTTGTTTAGCTAGTAATCTACAATGATTGAGGGCGGCAAACAAGAAAGTCTGGCATTGTTTTGGGATGCAAGATAAATGCACCTTGCCTTCTTCCTAGAACAGTTGCTAAAATAATGTGATATTTGGACCCTGGGCGTTGCTTAATTATCATATTGGTGGCTCTAATATGAGTTGAAAGTGATGCCACTGGCACTATACCATGCATTTTATTTGGGTCTGCTATTGAAAACGGCCACGCATCTACTTTTCTTACAGGAATAACGTATGTTAGGACTCAGGAGCCCCATGAGCAAATAGCAATTATGGCCGGGAGTGTACATTATTTAGTCTAACTTAAGAGATGGCAACTGAATTTTCCCTGATGACTACTTGGAGAAGTTAGAAAGATGATAACTAAACCAAACCTATGATTTTTTTCCCCTTTAGTATGAAACTTAACCTTCCCCTGACACTTCAGACGGCTAAAAGAACTTGATTGCCAGTAAAAATGTTTGAGCAGGTGCATAATAAGAGCAGAATTTGACAATGACCCCCTGCTAGCAATAATTTAATTAATAGAATTCACACTTGACCATGACTAAAGATGAGGGTCAAGTAATGATGGATTTGGCTTTTGGAGCAATGTAGTTACGGTTTTAGATTAAACTATTGGTATGACCGAGAGAGTGGAATCTGGGACCAGAAGTTGCTACCTGTGTGGGTCAGCAGTTTTTAAAATGTGATTGTATGAGGGGCTGCCTGTAGGAATAAAGCACGCAAGAGAGATTGTGATAGGGATTCTGTTGGGAAGAATCAATCAATTGTTTCCTGTAGCCAACGAATGCCTGAGATTGAAAGACCCTGATTTATATGGCTTAATGCTAACAACTAGCCTTGTCCAAATTACAAAAACAACTTGTCTACCAAAGTTCTGGTCTTTTTTGGTTCATCAAACCCACTTGTGTTTGTTTTAATGTGCAGTAATTTTGGATATTGGAACCATTTCATCTCCCATACCACTTGTTCATCCTTTCTTTTACCTTATGGCATATCTTGCTATTGAGGTTTTTATTATTTGACTATTTATATTGGTTTTAGTGACAAATGGACAATTTGTTGCATGCTTTCTGATTGACTAGTCAGTGGTTAGTAAAATATAATGCTAAGTGTTGGAAATTGAAATGAACAGGAAGCTGTTTTGTTAGATCTCCTCAAAGTCATCAGCCATCACAGAGCTAGACTTGCAACTCCTATTCGTACATTCCAGAAAATATACGGTGAAACAGATGTAGAAAACACTCCCTTTGCAGACAGTGCTTTCAGACATTCTGCTGCATCCCGTCACTCATTCTTTTTGATTGATTCTCAAGCAAGACTCAACAGTGAAGACAAGGCCAAACCTCGCCCAAACCAAGATCAAGCCAATAAGACTGCCTCTACAACAGAGATCAAGTCGTCTCCATCTTCTGGCGGTGGAATCTCATCCAGGCACCAAAAGAGGGCTGATATTGGAGTTGCTTTGCCTAACAGCAACAAAACTGGCACTGCAGATATACTCTTATCCAATTCTTCATCCACCACACAGCATGAAGGCCAGGATACAGAAGAACCAACTCCAAGAGTACTTAACCAGACTCCCTCCACGTCTGAGGTTGTTACTGAGCGGTTTGATGCAAAAAATGATGTAGAAAAGATGTCAATCAAGAAACAGCAAGCTCCCAAGCCAGCATTCGAAGATAACATTGTCCTAGGGGTGGCTCTTGAAGGATCAAAGCGCACACTCCCTATCGAAGAAGGAATAAATTCATCTGCACAATCAGATACAAATGAGCT
The DNA here is from genome assembly GCA_025175895.1 of Wurfbainia villosa. NCBI lineage: Eukaryota > Viridiplantae > Streptophyta > Magnoliopsida > Zingiberales > Zingiberaceae > Wurfbainia > Wurfbainia villosa. The sequence continues at coordinate 43,237,579 of CM045991.1, read as the reverse complement.
TGCCAGTACTGCCTGCAATGTTAATGTTTCTACCGTGACTTCTAAGGACATTAAAGGATTAGTCGACAAGGACCATGAAACCTGACCATGGCACAACAGCTCGAGGTGACATTACGACCAAATCAACATTTTTTTTTTCTTGTTGAATTGATGTTGTTTATAGGCTGATCAAATAGTGGTTTCCCATTTGTATGTTTTGATGATGATCATTATATACCGGAAATTGATGAATTACTTTTGATTTTCCAATCTCCAAATCTTTTCTTAGAAAAAGAACATGTTATGAGTTGAAAAAGTATTGTATATATGCATCCGTTTATTAAAATGCCCAGTTTTTCTATTTCCGATAAAAAAAATAGTAAAAAAACAAAAAGGGGTCTCTTTGTCTCTTGATTTTCTTTTTAAAAATTACTTGAATACTGACGTATGAATTTTGATTAAAATTGTTTCATGTTATATTATTTTTATCAAAATTACTATATCAGTGTTGGATTTCAGGATAATTTTTTTTTAAAAAAAAATTAGAATGTCATGTTTTTTTTTTAATTTTTTTTTTCAATGTAGCACACTTGCAAGGGTTAATGAATAGAAAAAGCGTTTTTTTTTATAATTTTTTTCCAAAAGAAAACAACATTAATTTATAGATGCTTTAAAAGAATAATATCGAAATATCATCATATCAAAAATAACTTTTAATAAAATTAAAAGATACTCAATATAATTTTAAAAATATATATATTTCAATTTTTTAGAATTCTAAAAATTATATAACGATGACAATTGCTCTTCTAATTAGATTATGTTCGCTCGAGCTGAAAAAAAAAAGACAAACAAAATTACATATAAGATGATATCATTTTATTAGTTTTATTTTGTCAATTTTCTTCTTTTTCTCATATTTTCATCTAACTAAATGCACTAATTAGTCTCTTATATACTGAGCGCGTACGTATAATAATTGGTCGCCAAACTAGCTCCCATTCGTCCACATGTTTATCTGTCAGAGAAAAGCTTCAGTGGCAAAAAGGTACCGCTCCACTTGTTCCTCAGAGATCCAAAAGATGAAACTGCAACTCCTCGATCATATTCTTTTCCTTTCTTAATTTTCTTCGCTTTTCACCTCCGATGACCTTTTCCCCCCCTGATTTGGAGTACGTTTGATCATGTCCACACCAGGAGAGAAGTTAAAAGATACAATTAACCAAGACTTTCCCTTCTCTCGTTTACTGAACAGAGGCATCAAATAAAGGCAAATCTCAAATACGACCCATTGAGATGGGGGGAGCAATCTATTGTGCAGTTCTCAAGTAACAGCACCACCCACAATATACATATATAGATTCCTCCACAAAAGCTAAAACTTACCCTCTCTGCTCAATTCCAAGATCTACACGCATCCTCTTTCTCCCTAGTTACTATATCCCTCCCTTTCAGTACTACATGTGTTTACCTTCGAGGAGAGGAAGGGAGATCATATCGTTTCTTCAAGTTGACATACATAGTTGATAGTTCACAAGTTTTCAAAAATAAAATATATATTGGTGCATTCTTAATTAAGCTTTTCTATGCATATATATAAGAATTAATGTTATCCAAATTAAATAGACAAGTTGAAATTTGGTAATGAGTTAAAAACATGATTCCTAGCTATATATAGCTAGTCTGAATATATATAAAGTTCTACGTCAAACATTAATTTTAGAACATACAAAATCACCATGAGAAGTTGATAGTGATCTTATTAATTAACTACTCTAATAGGACCATATATGCACATCTAAAAAGAAACATCTCTATACGAACAAGAAATGTGGAATACCATAACTTCTTTATTGATAGTGATCTTATTTACTACTCGAATTAGACCATGCATGTTTCAATCTTATGGTCTTGATGAATTGACTAGCTAGGAAACTAAAATATAGTCATTTAATTTCAATGACTCTTCCAATTGGTCAATATGAAAAAATTATTCACGGAGTACAATATAATTGATTTGGTCTAATCATAAATGAGTTAGATTCAGAGTGATTTTAACCAAACATTTAACACTAGAGAAAGAAAGTAATTTAATTTTATTGTTTGCATCTTGAACAAGGACATGTGTGAGAATATATCGTTATATACATATAAGATTATTCCAATTGTTATGAGAAATTATACGACTTCATACTGTATCTCTCGTAGCAGTCAGTGGCTCTTTCTAATGTTATGTTTGACTGCTGGATTATCCTGAAGGATTACTCTGGCAGAATGGACAATATAATTGACTAAACAGATCAAATGATTGTGTGTGGAAATGGAATGATGGAAAAGTAGAGAAGTCAACATGATGACTCTTCTTCTCTCTCTCTTCTATTATATATCGTCTCCCTGACCCTCTATATTTATATATATATATATACGTGCAGTGTTAGTGCAGGTCGATGGAACACTCGATCTTGCACCAATAAGCTAAGCGCAAGTAAGTTTTATGTATATGTGATTAATTAATTGATGTGCAGTATTAATTAGAATATGAACACCTAACCTAATAACAAGGATTAAGTGGTTAGCCTGAAGAAATGCGTCAGCCTCGACGATGACCGATATCGATGCCATTTTTATAACATGGTGATGGATGGATCAGAAGAAGAAGACGACTTCCACTGCTCGAGCTCATCCCACCTCCCTGCTAATTCCTCCTCCAAACGCCACCTTCACGTCGACCTCGACCTCGACCTCTCTTCCTCCTCGTGGGCACCGCCGCTGCTGCTCCAGTGCGCTCGTGCCATGACCTCCTGCGACGCCCGCCGCGCCCGCCGACTCATGTGGACCCTAAACGAGCTCGCCTCCCCTTACGGCGACGTCGATCAAAAGCTTGCCGCCTTCTTCCTTCAGGCCCTCTTCGCGCGAGCCACCTCCTCCGGCCCCCTCACCCTCCGAGCCCTCTCTGACGCCGCCCACCGCAACCGCTCCTTCGACTCCACCCGCCGTACTGCCCTGCGATTCCAGGAGCTCAGCCCCTGGTCCTCCTTTGGCCACGTCGCCGCCAACGCAGCCATCCTGGAAGCCTTTTTCTCCTCCTCCTCGTCGACGTCGAGCCTCCACATTCTTGACCTCAGCAACACCTTCTGCACGCAGTGGCCGACGCTGCTCGAGGCACTCGCCATGCGGGTTTCCGATTCCGACACACCCCGCGTCTCCATCACTGCTGTCGTCGTCTCTGCTTCCTCCACGCAAGAAGAGGTGATGAGGGAGATCGGGCGGCGGATGGAACGGTTCGCCAGATTGATGGGCGTGCCATTCCGGTTCGACGCTGTTCATCACCCGACCGGTCGAGACCTCTCCCACCTCGACCTCGATCGGATCGTCAGTGAGGACGGTGGCAGTGCCGCACTAGTGGTCAACTGCGTCAACTCGCTCCGCGGGGTGCCGGCCGATGAGGGCCGTCGCGACGCGCTTCTCGCAGATTTCCGCCGGATCAATCCGCTGATCGTGACGGTGGTGGAGGAGGAAGCAGAGTTATCAGTGCCGAAAGGGGAGGAGGTGGAGGAGGAGGGAGAGGCGTTCTTGAAGGTTTTCCACGAGAGCTTGGAGTTCTTCTCTGCCTACTTGGAATCACTAGAGGAGAGCTTTCCGCGGGCGAGCGAGGAGCGTCTGGCGCTGGAGCGCGGGGCGGCACGAGCGGTGGTGGATCTGGTGGCGTGTCCGGCGGCGGAGTCTGAGGAGCGGCGGGACACTGGGGCAAGGTGGTCGAGGAGGATGCGGACGGCGGGATTCGCGCCGGTAGAGTACAGCGACGACGCGACCGATGACCTGAGGGCGCTTTTAAGGAGATACAAGGAGGGATGGTCGATGCGAGCAGGCGGCGTCGTCGGCGGTGCCGCCGGGACATTTCTGGCCTGGAGGGAGAAGCCGTTGGTCTGGGCGAGCGCGTGGAAACCGACCATGAGAAACTGATGTGAAACTCGTATCATGCCGATCGATCAGTGAGTTTGCAAAAATAAATTAACAATGCCGATCAAATCGACCCGTCTGCTACTCTTAATATTTCTGTGAATCTAAAAAAGTTTTAGTTGGAGCTGCGAGATTAGTGGATAAAATATAATTTATACTCTGCTCTAACATCGATCGCTAATTAGTATATATCATGAATAGAAATATGCATACTGTAGAGAGAAGGAACTCTAATGGCATCCTAGCTAGCTACGTTCTCTTCACATTTAATGTAGAAGAACAAGAGAGATTAGAAGGGATGAGAAAGAGCACGGGATGGAGAAGATGGAGACAAAGGAGTTGGATTGCAAGAAGAGAACAAGAGAGTACTAGGAGAAAGAGCTACATAGAAGGACCAAGTACAAAGGTAGTTTTGGAGCTACATTGCTCTCATTAATTCTGTACCCTTTATGTTTTTATTCCTCTACTGTTCTCATCGCTTTCGATGCTTTCCGTTCCGGTTGTTATATCTAGTAATTTGTTTTTCTGTATATCAATTGCAATCATGTATGCGTGGTTATATAAGATCGTACCTGATCATTAACGCATTTCAGAAAGTTAGAATTCCATATCATGCACAGATTAATAATTTAGTGTATATATATATCGAGCTAATTAATTAAATGTAGTTCCCAGTCGGAATTTCGATCCTTTCCAAAACTACATGTGTCGACGACTGTGCCAAGAAGTGGTGGCCGTGTACATAGTTATACAAGTACCGAGAGTGACGGCTGAGGAGGAGTACTTTGTAGACTGTAGAGGAGAACAAAAGAAGGAGAACGATTGGGACCTCATTGTTAAAGACTACTCGCAAGCTTAATTATAATTAGTAGGTGGAATTAATAAAGAATTGATATATATATAAGACCTTATCGTATATAGAAAAAAAAGGTAATGTGAAATGTGAATTGCAAGCCATATAATTAATATTCATAAAAGAAGCTAACTTAATCACGTCGAAGGGTTGTTAGTGGGTTGCACCCCCAATAATTCATGAAAACAACAATATTAAAAAAATGCATATATAGTGGATGGCGAGGAGCTGAGATTATTAATTAGGTAACGAGATGCTATCAGAGTACAGAAAGATGAATAACATTCACATTGAAATATACAGCAAGTGATCAGAGGTCGCTATCTTGTGAGCTCATGGCGGTGTAGTGGAAGGAAAGAATCTTAGGACAAGCAGTAGCGGTGGAATCTAGCAAAATTAAAGATGATGATGATGATCTGGTGACTGAGTTGACTAAGACAACTGTGACTGCAGGAAACTGCCAGAGCTCTCTCTTTCTTTGCTAATTCTTCTGCTCTCCTTTCTTGCAAATCACTTTCGTGGAAGAAGATTTGCAATTGATCAGCTAGCTATTGCCTTTGCCTATTGGAGCTGATGAGATACACACGTTTCATGGATATATGGAGCTATGGCTTTTGCATGCGCCCCACCTACAATGGCATATATATGTCTAGAGGTAAAGATATATAGCAAGAGCTTCTTTTCATCTTGAAATATATATACTGAATCTATAATATGCAAGGGATTATAGATAAAAGGTGATTCCATCAATAATAACATGCAATCCTAATATAAATATTCGCAACTGTATTATATTGATACTGTTAATTACAACTGCAGCTTCAGTCACACTATTTGGAGTTCATTATATATATATATATATATATAATAGATGTGTCCTCTTAACCCCTTAGCCTTTTTATGGGGCTTCCCATAGACCTTGTGTTCTAATTTAGGGTCCTAACATTGGGCTAACAAGCAATCCTACAATATAAAGTACATTCATACGTTGTCTGCCATTGGCGAAGTTCATGGGAACTCGAGCTACGCACTATGTTATTTTTTGCTTATACCACTCGAATTGCATTTGATTGAAGTGTAGACCTAGAGATCTTAATGTTATGTTATAATAAGAATATTATAGTTTAGATATTATATTTATTTTTTTTACTATATTATGGCATATCTTTACACAGATTATGAAATTTAGATTGAGTTTTAGAGAGAAAAAAAAAGTTGCTCTTTTCAATGCAATTCAAGTTATCTAAATATCTAAAGAATGCAACCTAAAACCCAAATTACATGAAATTAATTCTGCACTACGTGAAACATATGATTGTAAATTGTAAGTACATATATATGGACTTTGTTTAATAGTGGATGGTAAATAAATACTACTATTATTTGTCACGATGATATAGATTGATAATAATATTTTTTTAAAAACTAAACAGTTCCTTCTTTTTTTTTAAAAGAAAAATTCAAACAAAGTCCATACATAAGCTGTTCGATGATAAACAAGATCAAGATAATAGCTGAAAGAAGATGCAAAGTGGGAGTAAATGTCAGGATCATCCAGAAAAATTAGCTTAATCCAAAAGGTAAAAGACACTTTATGTGCATGGACTTTGAGGCTTACGTCTCTTTTATAGGAGACACCGATACCAATCTGTCCACAACATTAATTGTTTCATTGTTATTTGTCCATTTAGGACTCGCATGTAGCCAAACACTTGTGGCTAAAATTTCACAAGACATGGCATGATCTTATTAACATTAACATGCTCGAGAAGATCTTTCATGTTTCTTCTTTTTTACATGGTGTTTGATTCTTGTGCTGGATCCATAGTTCAAATGGTAAGTTGATATATATGTTAAGAAATATTGAATTAGATATTACTGGCTTTATGGTTGATGATTAGTTATCTTCGCAATGTGTTTGGTGATTTGTCATAGTCATCGTAGATGGATAGCAACTAAACATAGTGGCTGCATTACAGTGCAAGGAGCCATTGGCTTCAGTTATAGACGACCTGGTTGATTCAGTAAGGCAGTGAGGATCTATTAGTTAGCAAGTTATGGGAATTAGTTGTTCACCCGCGCGCAACCACGAATTAAACCATTAAAAGGCCGCAATTAATTAGTTGCACTAAGGGGCTGCAATTGAGTATAATGTGGGATGCAATGGCTCTTGAAAGAATGGCATTGGCATCTAGCTAGGAGCCACACATCATATTGGTAGGGCAAGCCAATGTGCATACCACCGAGTGTGAGCCCGAATCAAAGGCATAATGCACAACAGAGAAATCAATCGTCACAAACTACGTACTGATTCCTCCTTCCATAAGGACATGTAATATTTGGTCCAAAATACAGCAAAAATATGTTCTTGTAAAGTGAAGATGACATAACTTGAAAAAGACTACTTTAGAAAACTTTACATTTGTGTTTAACAGTCTAAATTGGCACAGCCGCAGGAAGTCAAGTAAATTGATGCACTGAACTAAATCAAATACCAAAACAAAGGAATATATGAAATGCAAACTGAATCTAGCATACAAAAATATAGCAAGATCGCTTTCATCTTCTTCCTGAAAGGTAAAATTAATTACCAACTATAGCAGAAGCTTTAGCACAAACGCCCAAACAAATTTCCCGTGTGATATTGCTGCTCTTTGAAAGATATAACTTTACATCTATCAAGATTATTTTTTTTTTCTTCTTCATTTTGACTTTCACAGCCATTTTTTTTTTTTTTACTTTCTGGAAGTCAGTCCTCCCAAGCTGAATCCCATCCATCTTTCTTCGCGGTCATTGAAGTGAGACCATTTGAAGAAACACTTGCGGTTGTGTGTTTCTCTGCAGGTTTTGTGACTGCTTCATCATCCCAATCGTCGTCCTAATCATCCCAGCCATCAACAGCATTAGAGTCAATTGTAACACTCGATTGGGGATGATCACTCAGCTCAATCTGCTGATATGGGATTCCAGAACCATCGGCATTCCTTCTCTTCCTAAATCGGCAACAAGCCCATATGGCTCCCAGAAGAACCACAGTGAAACCCAAAAGATAAATACCATAGATTGGAGAAAGGTGTACATCAGAAGTTGGGAATTGCAAGAAATTCCAGTCAGAAACAGGAGGTTCAATTTGAATACTACAGTTATCGCTTCCTGAATTTACTACAATTTCTGTGACATTCCAATCGTTTGGAAGATCTATCTGCAAGAATAAGTAGCAGATGTCAGCCTGTAGCTATCCCACAATCAAATCCTGATGATCAAAGCAAAGAAAATTTATACAAATAAGAGCCCGGCTCCGATCCAATGATTAATTTAATTACTGGGCCATCACATTAACAGATGGTTGCTTAAAATTTTGGAAAGTTCTTAATTTGCTACATGAGCTTTAGATTATAGCCGATGTCAATATCCTAAAAACCATCAAAAATATAAAATTTATCTTCGGGCACCATAAATTTATTTGACAAAAGCATGTTCACCTTCACTATTAGTATTATCATTATTTCTGGCACCATAAATGATTCTCAACTATACAGCATTTTGTTAATTTGGCTAACACTTTGGTTCACTTGCATAGTGTAGTTCTAGCTAGTACAAACTTTATTTCGATTTTATTTTCTTCTGCCACAAGGTATATGAGTTCAACCGACCCATTTTGGCTGAAACAATCGTTGTTGATCAACATGTAAAGACCACGTCACTATTCATTCAAATTATTCAAGCTGCTAATAACCTTTATTTATTAGTTACTTATAAATACATGCTTTATGGAGAACACTAACATCTTCACTTCATATAAGCAATTTGTCAAATGATCTAGAAATAGAAAACATTTTACCATCTCATAATGCTAATGAAAGACATCTTAGGTCAGTTCGATCCCAAATAGAATTGCAACTCCCACGAATATGTGCGGAAAGTTAAAACAGCGGTCCGAGGTAAACCTCACGCCCGATAGGAAAGTTGAACCTCTTAAAAATCCTTCTGGGGTTTACGAGGGGCTCTTCAAGTGGCGGCAACTCTAAAAAGTTTACCCATCACAGTTTTTTGGATACCACTTGTAAATCAAAAAAAAAAAAAAAAAAAAAAAAAAAAAAAAAAAAAAAATAGGACAATCCAATTGCTGCAAGTAAATGATAGTGATAAAGAGAGTGAACCTTCTTGGAAATATGTTTTGATATAGCTATGCGTATAACAGAAATAGGAAAATCAGATCTTCCTGTAATATTCACATTAGAATCATCATCTCCAATATTCTGAACCACAAGGGATAATTTTTTTGAATCTGCAATGGGGAACCAGAGATAAAATAAGTTTCAAAAAATTGGAGAAAAACAATTTAACCTATTAAAGTTTCATAGCTTCCTCAAATTATAGACATTAATTGAAATGCAATGAAAATTTAGTGTTATATGGGAAGTACTCCATCAAACAGACAGTTAGGTTCTCAAAAGGCTTATCTTGACTCCTATTTTTGTCCTTGTGCAGAAGCCGAAAATTTTGAAGGCTGCCCTAAATGGCTGATCTCTTAAGCTAAAAAGGAGAATGTCAAATTGATGAAAACCATTAATGCTGCAATTATCAGTTTCGCAGGCTATTCAATTTGATGCTCCATCAGAAAATTTTTTGAAGGCTAAACTCTTAAGCTAAAAAGGAGAATGTCAAATTGATGAAAACCATTAACGTTGCAATTATTAGTTTAGTAGGCTATTCAATTTGATGCTCCATCAAAAATTTGCACCGACCGGAAGCTCAATTACCTTGTACAATTACTAGACTTTTGGAGGAAGGAGCAAATCATCCTCGAGGTGAATGCAATTCTGAATATTTTTCTCATGTGTACTAAGAGAAGAAAGAATTCTCTCTTTTATATTCTGAACAAACGGACTGATACAAATTTTGTCTGATTCAAATCTCAAAATGACTTCCATATGTTCAGAGGCTAGGAAAGTATGAGATTGGCCATTCTGAACTTTACTGCCTGCTAATAGTAACTTGCTAGTGCCGAAAGTTCAGCTACTGAAACTAAAGTTTGTCTCAGAAAATCTATATACAAGTTATTCAGTGGCATTTCTGAACATGTATCAGCCTTGATTTCTCTCTTTTGTGTTTTTTTTTCTTTTTCATGTTTCAGTCTAGTTGATAAAGGGTCAATGATACTTGGTATTCTAGCCTTCTGGGTTTTAAATTGAAGCAGATATGACAAATTGACACCTATTTCAACTGTCAACTTTTGGACGTGTTTGTTTTCTGAGTGCTACTGCTGATTTTTTCAACTTCTGTAAGATTTCTGATCATGTGCTACACAAATTATGAATACATATACAACTATCATTCCCGTGCTCCTTCCTGTATCAATTATTTGATTGATGGACAATGAAGATCTGATTGCTGCATTTCTCTTGCTGCTACTACTCTGTTTTGAAATTCTTTCAATATCTGATAGATTTGCCTTGTGCATAACTGTGCACAACAATGTTCACAACTCTCTCACACTGAGAATAACAACACAAAAAGAAACACCAACCATCAAGGAAGCAGAAGTTGACAGATGCCCTTACCTTGATAGAGAAAGATAGAATGGTAGGACAATCAAATGAGATGATAAAACCGATTGACAATGAGATCTTCGAGTACCTTTTTTGTTGTATCTCAATAGATCATGAAATTACAGTAACTTGGGAAGATGGAAGAGAGCAAGATAGGAAAAATAACATGATTTACGTGTTCGTAGAACTAATAGCAGTGTCCATTGTCCTAGTCCTAGCTTAGATATTTACAGATTTGTCCAAACATTAGCAGCCTCAATATCGGGAGAATAAAATGAGTAAAGCTCTAGTTTGTCTTTTGCATCTAATCAAAATAAAATATAAAATAAAAATCAAAGGAGAAATGATCCCCTCATGCCCCAGTTCATGATGCAAAGGTTGGAATCCGTCAATCTAGCGACCCCTATCAGTCCGCCTCTGGATCATCGTAAGGGAGGTAAATCACGGTAGACCTTTGACCCTTGAGACTAGTAACTGGCGCATAGAGGGACGACACCCTCGCATTTGTGAGAGATTGACCCGTTGTCCTATGATGCAATATCTACATGCGCTAGTCACTAAACCCTTTCCGCGGAGACAAACTGTAGATGATTTGACCAATTTTAATAGACACGTGAGTGCACAAGCAGTGATAGTGATAGAATGATAAGACAGTGGATGAGCTGAAATTTAGTGTTTCCAACCAAGGTTTAACTTCTCAATCCTTTCTGGAAAAGAAACTCATGGCTCGAGAAGAGCTCGGATGAAGGTGGTGACTTGAAAGGAAGTCGCAGAAGACACTCAAGCTCAGGCTGTGGGTTGCAGAGGGAGTCATGGCTTAGGCTGACCCCATGATGACAGCGAAAGACGCTCACGAAAAAGCAGAGTCCTTCAAGATGACCCGTGACAAAGGCAGAACGGTTGAGAGGAGTTTGTGACCAATAAAGAAGTGCAAAAGGATGTAACCCCTCGTGCATCCAGGTGTTAGAGCTTCCAGCATGCTGGTTAGCAGGCAGAATGAAAACTTTCACCGGTGCCAATTGGAACAGCTCAACATTTGAACCAAGTTCCAAACTTGGAGGAATGGTTTTGAGATATCAAAATGTGTGTGCGTTGGGAATTTTGTATGTATTTTCATACGAATTACTGGAACATTTAGAACTAACATTGTGTAAGGAATTCGCTATCGATTCAAGTAGTTAACTCTGGAAAAGGCAAAACGAGAGACACAGAGAAACCTTTTTTCCTCCTGGAGAATGATACACTTGGGAGCTAGGACACAATCATGTATCAAGTGCATACATTGGACGCAATGATCGTTGAAGGAATTATGGATGATAATTGATAACTGTTATTAGAGGCATGAATTCCGCGTTAAGAGCATAAATAAACCTCCTAACATAAATTCAGTGGTATGAAATCTGAGTTAAGAGCATAAATGAACATCCTAACATAAATTGACGATGAATAAAATGAGACGCAGAACTAAAAAAAATGACAAAACGATGTTACCTTTTTCAGAATGGAGAAGACAAGCAGTTAAATTTCCACAGTGACAGTTAACATACGAAGAATTACAAGTCTAGTTCACTTTCTGGACCACATAATCAATTATGGGCTTCGAAGGGCTGGTACTCCTATCTTTATCGTCTCCTTTGCTTTGGGCGTCAGTTGGATTGCCTGCTGAACCATCACCTTTCTTTTCATTCTCCCCGGAAGAGGAACTTCTATTAGAATTATCGCTGAGCTGATTGGACAAAGACCCAGAACTAGAAGCAGTTGGACGTGTCATTTGGAGGAGGTATGTCGCCCGATCGAGAAGGAACCGGCGGTGGTAAACCCTGATCAGGAACTCATCGGCATGCCGTAAAATTTAAGAACGAAGGAAAGGGATATAGAAAAGGGAAATAGTCTTTACCTTCGAAACGTTTGTTAGAACAGGAGATGAAGCCCCGAATGACAACGACAGAAAGGAAAGTGAAAGAATCGATGCCAAAGATAGAAAATTTCTCATGGCTTCCTATCAAAAAAATCTTCAAGGAGCGGAAAGATGCAGTCTTGAGGATGAGAAGCATCTCGCTGTTTAACATGCGTTGGAATCTCGTACATCGAAACTAAAAAGATTCAGAATCCAAACAAAGGATCAGAAGAACACAGATAAAATGATCTCAATTTGTCGAAGTTGGATCCAAGAAGAAACTTGTCGGAATGCTTTGAGAGGAGGATGAAGATTGAAGACGACGAGATGCGCCGACTGCTGAAATGCTCTGGCTCGAGGAGACTTGCCAGCTTCTGATCCAAACGATTTGGGTTATGGTTGATCAAGCCCTGATCCGCTTCTCCGTCCAATAGGCTGACTTATAATGGAGGAAAATTTCAATTTGTCCCCTACAGTTTTTGACCTTTTTGAAATGCTCCAGATCAGTTTCTACATCAGCATTTAATTTTGATTTGTTTTTGCAATACCTTGCCTATAAATTTAACTTGTACATTATCTACAGAGTGCAAGTCGATGCATAAATTAATTTGTATCCCGTAAACTTAACATTGTTAATATTTGTAGTCACAAATTCATTTTATGACTTGTGTCGAAGTCATCAATGTATCAGTTCATCGTGTCTTAAATGTCAGTCAAAATATTTTTAAATTAGCTTCCGCCGTTCTATGTTACTGTTAGGTCAAGGCATAAGCTATTTTACGAACCAATTTTCACCGGATAAATTCAAGATTTTTAACATTGTTGGAATCACAAACATATTGTACATTACCACTGCCCTATGGTAGGGTTGTAAGATATTCATATAGATATTTAGAAACTTTTGGATTGATCTTTAACTATGTGATTTTTTTTTTTTCAAATGAAAGATCGATTTTTTGAGATGTCGGATTTGCTAAGACGGTCTATGTTAATATTTGTCCGATTTATCTCTTTTTTCGATAGAAATAATTGAAGGAACTATTAATATGATAATTCTATATTTTTAATTTGCAACCTAATTTGAACATCAGTTGGTTTGACTCCAATAAGTTATGTTGTAAAACTTGTGCCCCAGGAGTTATCATTGTGCTGGCACAAAATGCACACGAACATATTTGCAAATCAGCTTATGATTAATTTTTGAAGAGATCATGAGTTTGGGGTGGCTTACAACATAAATTGTAACGTTAGTTTGTAACTCCAAAAAAATTTAAATTTTTATAGGATAAGTTGACGTATAAAAATAGTTTATGCCTTGGAACTTAGTATAGAATCTACTATAGACAGCAGCGCTCTAATTTGACAATCAGTCACACAAAAACTAATAATAAAAGTGAATATCAGTGTGTATCACCTGCATAGATTGGTACGACAAACTTTGTTATTGGCTTCATGCAGTGAATACCAGGTGTCGATAAATTTCATTTCCATCCTAATTAAGAGAAAATGATCGCAATTAAACTGATCATCTACTTTCTATTTCTTTCCCATTGAGAAATAAAAACTAACGGTATTTTCTCCTTTCAGCTTCCACTTCATGCTCCAACAGACAACAAATTCCTTTTAAAATATGATAAAATCATCTATTCTCTATGACTTAGTTTGTACTTGTAAACAGATCGATTTCTAATTGTATAACCACCTAAACCATATATCTAGTACGTAGTAGCATACCTAAACAGAAACACAACAGTCTCATTCTGTGTTAACTTAACACTATATATCCATGAATCAGTCAGTCCCTGCAGTACAAACTTCCAAATAAGTATCAAGAGTATATATATTTACTCTTTGGTGGATTGCCCTGGTAATAAACTTCAAGCCTAATAGAGGTTGAGAAAGTCGCATGTCACACAACACCGCTAGCCATCCATCCCCACAAGCAGCGAAGAATCTTGCAAGTCGACGTTGCATTGCATACACTTATCCCATTAAATCAGTCTCGTTAGCATGGAATCGATAGAGCTGTCAAAGGGACTGATTCATTGTGGGACGAATTAATCCGTCATTAATTCAACATTTAGCAGAGAATAGCTGACCGTCATATTAGCGAATTGAAAAATCTCCAATCCAATCCAATCCAATCTAAAACAGGTTGCGGTTAGACAGGCCAATTTACGAGCCACAAAAATTTAAAAATTATATATAAAATTACTAAGGTGTTGAGAGTTTACGGCGATGATCGGTAAGATAAATGGAGTACCATAATTAAAAAAATAAACATTTGAAGTAATTAAAATCTTATAATTGAAATTTAATTATCGACCGACAAAGGTGAATACCGATGTTGTTTATTCTTCCAATGATCCAAAATATCCAAATCTTGATAATATATAAATTTAAATTTTTACTCATCTAAATAGAAATCCAATTGAGATTTTTTAGCTCTTGTAATTATTTGACTTTGATATGTTATCATTTCCTATATCGATTGAAATAGTAATGATAAGATAATATAAAACAATTAAAATATACAAGAAAAAAAAAGTATTAGAATAGTTCTTTCCTCTTAATTTTTCTTACATTTTGTTGAGGTATATATGTGATAGAAGAAGATTGTAATGATGAAAAAATACTTCTCTTATTAATTAATATTGAATATTGATAAAAAAATTTGTACAATTTTATTTTCACATGTTTCATCTTTTGACATTTCTTAATCTGCGGATCAATCTGTGCCCACAGCAGGCCGATCCGTCTAGATCCACAATCCACGCGGATCGATACGTTTAAGCCTGCCAAAATGATAGGTTGATAAAATTTCAATCCAATCCGTCTAAATTATTTGATGGGACGAGTTAACCCAACTGGCCTAATTAAATTTGACAGCTCTAGCTCTAGGAATAGACGACATGTATTCTACTAATTATAGTTAGTTAATGCAAGTAAGATTGAAATGTTGTGTTAATTAATCAATGCAAACTCTGACGCCGAGTAATTAATGGTGGGACAAGATCGAGGAACAGACATTCTGAGGACCAATGGACTAGAATTTTGGAGAACAACGCGCGAGTTCATTTATTTTAATAATTTAAGATGAAATGAGAATTATCTGATGGCTAATTAATTACCGGATGGATATGGATTGGGGGAACAAATAGAAGGCATGCTGAATAATTTGAAAAGGATCGGGTAATTCATCTTCCCTGCTTGGCCCATATGATTCTAATAATCTATTCCGGCCACTTACTCCTATTATATTAGGGCCTAATTGATCATTAGTACTAATTAATCGACCTAAATTAAACAATCGTTCATCTTTTCATTGATATTTGTAATAATTGCTCATAATTAACTAGTAATTTTTTATATAAAGTTCGATCGCAAGGATCCTATTTAATTTGGGCTCTTGCCCAATGAACAATGCCAACCTCAAACTGAATCCCCCGGTCCAAAATATTTATGTACACACGCAGCAAGTGGATTGACGTGAATGTTTCGTTGTTGTTTTTTCCCCTCAAAACTTTTTGCGCAGTTACTTTATGTTTCAAAGTCGAATTAAGAGAGATGAATTAACAAACACAAACACAAACACAAATGATCTAGGCCTCCCGTGTTCATTATTTACACTGCAGCCACACCGGTCTACCACATCCCGTGGGAACCTGCAGGCTGCAGCGCGCAGCAGAAGGAAGCAGCGTAGGAACTAGGAAGGGGAAAAAAAAAAAAAAAGTAGCCATCTTTTCCTTCTCTCGGCCGTGAGTCCATTATATTCCTCTACTCTTCTCCATCCCCTTGCTAGTTTCTTCTCCTGCGTCACTTTCGTGACCAGATGTATGTATGGAGGCAATGGTATAGAGATGAAGGAGCTAGCAAAAGAGTTGGAAATATTCTTTCCTCGGCTTCTACGTTTTGCTTTGGTAGTTGTAGTGTTACGTTCGGTGGGGATGATAATGTGAGTACCAGACCAGGTTTAAAGTGAAGATAAAGGAACATATCAGGTTTATACGCCCACTGTTGCTGTATCTTAACAAGAAAGTGAGGTGAGAGATATAATATCGAGGCAATCTCGAGTTGGCAAGAAGTATATGTTCCTCATATGATGCATGAATCATTCGCCATTTGCTTCCGGTCTCTGATGTCTCGTGTACTTTGCCTGCAGGGTCGGCTTCTCACCTCATCAGAATGCAGATGTCCAAGACAAGGTATGTACGTGTGTGTGTGTGCCATTCCTCAGTTCCAGTTGATTAATTATTAATTTTTGGGATCCAAGAGAAGTATTGAATTGGAATGCAACAAAATGGTCACTGCTTTGTTTCTTCGTTATCTTGGCGCACCAAGGACAATAATGGATTGGCGTCCTCACCATGTGATGTTTGAATCTCTCTTTGTACTCTTCTTGTGGCACTCTCTTCTGTCAGCGTCATGGCCCATGTTATATAGAAAGGCCATTTAGACTGCTTGTCCATTTTTCTCCCTCAGTTTGTGATCATCCTAATCTCCTTCGTTTGCTCTGCTATGCAGTTTCCTTCATGTCATGCTTGTCGTCTTTTTTCATTTCTTCCAAGTTTTCTCCTACTTCAGTTCTGTTTTTTTTTGGGTATGAATTTTACCTTCAAACGTGCTTTGTTTGGAAATCTTAAGCAGAAATGGGTCCTCAGAAATTTCAAGTAAGACTTCGACAATGATACTGCAATCAAAACGGGTGTCCAAGTTGGTTGTATCTGAATCAACTGCCTCGGTTTCAAAACCTTCAATGGCTACGAGTCCCAAGATTGAATGCCGCTCGGCTAAAACCATGGACGCTGAGGTATTTTTAATGCAGAGATTTGTATAAAGTAATGATTTTTGGGCATCTAGGATTAAATTCTCCTCTCGTGGCTGCAGAAGAGGCGCCCGAGCAAGGTCACGGAACTGGAATTCCAAATCACGCAGCTCCAGAAAGAGCTGAAGAAGAGGAGCGATCAACTCAGCTCCACCGAGTCCAGCAGGCGCCGAGCTCAGCAGGAAGCCGAGGAGGCTAAGAAGCAGCTCGTGGCCATGACGGCGAAGCTCCATGATTCGCATGCCCAGATGGCGGAGCTCTCCGCGGCAGAGGACGCCCGGATTCAAGAGCTCAGAAAGATCTCCCAAGAACGCGACCGCGCATGGCAGTCCGAGCTAGAGGCCATCGAGAACCATCACAGCGTTGACAGCGCTGCGTTAGCCTCCGCCACGAGCGAGGTCCGCAGGCTCAAGCTGCAGCTCGAGATGGTGCTCCGTTCCGAGGCCGCATTGGCGGAGAAGACTCAGCTTGATCAGTTACAGCTCCAAGTCTCAGAGAAAAGCCTTGCGGACGCGTCGTTTGCCGTCGAGAACCTCAATCTTAGGCTCGTCGGCAGCGAGAGAGCGGAGGCCGAGGCCAAGTCCATGCTCGCCGACACGAGGAAGCAACTGGAGCTCGCGCAGAGCACCATCGAGTCCCTCCTCACCGACGGATCCAAACTGATGGAGTCCTTCAGCATCGTCGCCACTGAGCTCAAGGAGTCCAGATTTCGAGTCAGAGTACTCGAAGAGAGCGTGAGGAAGTTGCAGGAGGAGCAGTATGCTGCTCATGTCCATGCTTTGGTCGATCTCGCCAATGCAAAGGCACTCTGTTTTGGTTCTTCGGATTATGAAGAAAACCAGTTGATGACAGCATTAGAAGATTCTTGGGCGATGCATCAAGAAGAGCAGATCGAGAGCACTGTGAGGTTCCAGTGGGCTTATGAAATGATGCAGAAAGAGCTTGCTGATTCAAAACTCAGAGAACAAGAATTAGAGTTGAAATTAAGCGATGCAAAATTAGAGTCTGCTCTGCTAAAGGCCAATCTACTTGACAGAGAAGCGGAGCTCGGAAAAATCTCAGATTTGAACAAAAAATTGCTTCAAAAAGTGGAGAAAGAACGACGAGACATGAAACTAACGCAATCGATTGCTGATGTTGGAGATTTAAAGATAAAACTTGCAGATAATGAAGCAGCACTCGGGAGAGTATGCGAGGAGAATGAACAGCTGAAACTCGAGCTGAGGAGGAAGGAATCAGAGAAGCAGAAAGCTTATGACGAAGCTATTTCGGAGATGAATTCAGCCAAGACCGCGGAGAGGGCGGCATTGACGGAGCTCGGATTTGTAGCCCATGAAGCTGAAAAGAGCAAAGAGATGGCTGCGAGGGCGGTGGGCGAGCTCGAAGCAACTAAAGTGGAGAAATCTGAAATGGAAATGGAATTGAGGAAGCTGAGATTGCAAGCGGAGCAGTGGAAGAAAGCAGCTGAAACTGCAATCCTGATGCTTACAGACTCCGAGCACAAGCCAGGCGCCGGAAAACTCATGAGCTTGCCTTCAGCCGATGACTTGGACGACGAATCTTACAGGAAGAAAAAGAGTTATGTGCTTAGAAGAATCAAAGGGATGTGGAACAAGGAGCAGAAGTAGCAGCGCCCAGTCTGTAGCATGTCCATCTTGTAATTTTCATCCTAACTTTCCTTTCGATCGACCTTTTAGGTGAAAACATAAAAAATAAAAAAACAATGCTAGTTTGATTGCATGTGTGAATAACTGTTGTATGAATCCTTATTTTTTTATAATCTCATTCTCTGTATCTACATTCACTAGTTGTATGAATCTTATAGCCCAAGCGACAGGTTAATCCCATTTAGAACATTCTCTTGGGATTTAAGCATGCTCATAACATGTGGAAATTGGATTACCCTTAATCTTTCATCAACCTCAAGACGTGCGATTTAATATATTCAAGTTGTCTTGGGTTTAATCTTCTTGGACTTCAAATTGAAGTATTGAAAACTATATCTCGATGAATTGAATGGTAGACGTCTTGAGTTCAGATTATGTCATGATGACAAAAGGCTTATCTAATGGTGTAGGACCAAGAATACAAAGGCACATACATTAGACTGTGTTTACTCACATGTGAGGGAAAGGAGCCGGGCTGAAAAGATTAGGAAGGAGAGAAGGGAGAATGCGACATGCAATCCATTCCATCCGTTTAGTTGAACTACAGAGAGGATCTGCTTACATCGATGAATTTTGGATAAATAAATTAAAAAAAAAAAGTGAAAAAGAAGAAAGAACAAACTATATATATTCTCTCCCTCTCTACCTTGCCACAGATTTCCCCTAAAACCATCGCAGATGGACCCTTCAGGTATTTATGTACCACAAACTGTATTCCTTGCATACAGAGAGACCAGATACAGATCGATCATAGATAAAGACATATATATGAGAGCTAATTCTTCGGTACAAAGAGGACCACCAATTTAATTTCCCTTTATTCCAAATTAATTACTTCGATAAATTATTTAATCAAATCAAATTCTGCGCATGAACTTCAACCACCTTTGGATACATACAAGACGTGAGCCCAACTAAGGCTTTGCATGCCTCCACGGTCATGAATTAGCATATCTAATCTACTCTTCTTCTCTTCCTTCACGACCTCTCTGATCCAGTTCAGTCGCTTCAACGCAGGCCGACATGCTCCCTGAGCACCACTTCTCGTCCTCGCCGGAACCACCTGGCTCCCCCTGCTCCTCCGAATCTTCCGTCCAGAACTTCATCCCCAAGCTCACACCCCCTCCCGGCGACTACTTCGCCCAAGTCCAGAAAGACCGCATCTTCCGCATCCCCCCGCCGCAAAACTCCCGTCGTATGGCCGCCTACACCCGTCGCGCCTCCTCCAGCCGTCGCCGCACCTGCCTCCGCTGCCTCGCCTGGGCCTCCGCCCCCCTCCTCCTCCTCGCCGCAGCCCTCGGCGTCCTCTGCCTCGTCTTCCGCCCCCAAAAACCCGTCTACTCGATCACCGCCCTTTCCATCGCCGGCTTCAACGTTTCTTCCCCCTCCTCCCTCTCCCCTACCTTCCTCACCACCTTCCGCGCAGAGAACCCCAACCAAAAGATCGGCCTCAGATACCTCAATGGCGGCGACGTGACGGTGTCCTTCGCGGGAGTCAGCCTCTGCCGCGGCTATTGGCCGGCCTTCTTCCAAGGGCGGCGCAACCTGACGTCGTTCCAGGTGCCGGTGACGGGGGCGGGCATACGCTTGTCGTCGGCAATGCGTCAGCAGTTTGAAGCGGCGCAGAGACGGCGGGAAGTCGCGTTGCTGATCGGCATTAAAGTTCCGGTCCGGCTGAAGTTTGGGGCCGTTACGAGCTGGACTGTGACCGTTAACGCCCGTTGCGACGTGACGGTCGACACGTTGACGGCCGACTCCAACATCGTAACGGAGTCTTGCCAAATTAAAAATGTAATTTGACGGAAATGCCAAGCTGTCTTCTTCTTATTTGCGATTAAAATACAAGAGAGAGTTTTATTTTCCTGTTGTTTAATGCCTTTTTTTTTTCCCACTTTGTAAATTAAATGGTTTAAAGTTGCTAACGCGTTAATTTTTGTAAGTGGCAAGCAATAATGTAAATGTGCGATACTTTTACATTTATTCCCAATTGTTTCATGTGGGCCTACAAAATGGGCCGAATACCTTCCAGCGTATGCGTTGGGCCCAGTGTGGGCCTATTTGAATTTCATTATTTCATTGCAAATGGTTTAGTCAAAAATTCTTAAATTTCGAATCTCCTGGAACAAATGATTTTGTCTATTTAGTTTCCCTACTATATTTCGTATAGATATTGCTATAGATATTATATGCATTTGATAAGATACGCTCTTTTAATAAAACAATATACAGAGATTATAATGGAAAGTCCCATAATGACGAGATTAGATGGAAAAAATTAGTCTCCTTCCATATATTATCGTACTGAATAAAAAATACCAATGATAATTATGTGGCATTTTATTTTATTTAAAAACTAATATATCTATATTCTAAGATAAGAAAAAAGAGTTTAATATAATAAATCGGCAATAGTGGAAGAAAGAGAAATATATTGAATAAAAAATACTTTAAAAATAATTTGAAAACTGGGGGCAATAAGATCAGTTAAAAATACTTAAAATTAGTTTGAAAATTGTGGGCGATAAGGTCAGTTAGAAATCTTACTTTCCCTGCATAGGCAAATTTAGCATATCAATCGATATCATTTGGTGCAAATACACTGTGAATTTCCTGCCAAATAAACTAAGCCTTCTATCATGTACGCGTGTATATAAACATCTCCGATCTCCATTTCTACTCAATATTCGGAGCTCAATTGCTTTCCGCATCGACGATTCAAAAAGGTCAATTTCTTTCTTTCTCTCTTTTTTTTTTTTCTGTTATATTTGTGACTTGATTTTCACATATATATATATATATATAAAAAGATGACGAGATCTTGTTTGATCTCGAGTTCGGTAATCTTCATTCGAGCATGCAATTTTTTTTTAATCTTCTCGTATAATATATTTAACAATGTTGGTGCGCATGCTTGGTCGATTTTTATTGAATTAGATTTTATAATCAAATTTATACAAATTAAGCTCCAAATTAAACATTTCATCGGAGTGATCTGACCATTAAAAGATATAAAATTCAAAGGTTGCACGATGACTAAGAGAAGTCGTAATGAAGTTAAAATTGCTCTTCCGAGCTGCAAAGAAGAATCTTTTGTATTTCATGCTGCGTTCGATTCGTGGATGGAAGTGGAAAGCCTTCTCGGCGCTCCACCGCCGAGCATCTTCGACGTCCCTATACCACAAGGCAACGTAGAAATCGAAGAGACGGCAATCATCGAAGGGCTTAGATTGCGCATTTGGAACGATATCACCCGCCTTAAACGCCTCAAAGAGTTTCATCGGTACAAGAAGCTTCAGCAAAACCTCACCGGGATCGATCGCTCCCGAGCGCAGCAGTCGCAGCGGAAGAAGTTAGCACGCATCCATGGGAAGATCTTAAACGAAGCACTGGAGCTGATGGAAGAAGGCGACGTCAAGGGATTCGTCTTCGGCCTCGTTCCCTGCCACAGGCACAGCAAGCCCATCGCCGGATGCTCCACCAACCTTCGCACTTGGTGGAAGGATGTCATCCGCTTCCACCGCAACGGGCCCATGGCAATGATCGAGTACTATATGGAGACTTGCCCCGACGATTTTGCGAGGAGTAAGATCGCCGTCGGCTTCTCTGTCCCCGTCGCATTGACGGAGCTGCACGACGTTACTCTGAGCTCGCTCCTCTCTGCCTTGATGCCCATTTGCAAGCCGCCACAACGCAAGTTCCCGGTCAAAAAGGGTCGGCCGCCGCCTTGGTGGCCGACTATGGAGGAGGGCTGGTGGCGTGAGGTAGGGTTGCCCAAGGACCCTACGCGACCCCCTTACAAGAAGCCGCACGATCTCAAGAAGGCATGGAAGATTAGCGTGCTCATTGCGATCCTCAGGCACTTGATGCCCGGTCTCAACGAGATCCAATACATCATCAACCATAGCAAGCGCCTAGCGAATAAGATCACTGCTAAGGAGGTTGAAATTCTCAACGTTGTTCTACTGCACGAGCTCAATAAGCATTCAAAGGAGCAATAGTCCCCCGAAATACTCGAGGAAGACTATTTTCAGTCGATAAAGCGCGCACTTAGTGAAGTAAATAAGAAGATCAGACTTCAAAATTCATTTGGACCATCAGGGTTTTCCTTTTTTTTTTCTTCTTAAATTAAGGAATAGGATTGGTTCGAAGGGTTTGAGATTCGATTCATTATCATCGCTCGTCTCATAAAATGTGCTACTTGAGATCAGACACTTTTCAGTTTAAGATAATCAGTCACTGTAAATTAGAGAGAATAGGGGTGGCAGAGTACTGACAGTGCCAGAGGGCAGGAATGGGGTCCCTCGCTCCGGAGAGTGCCGCCGCCTGCGCAGGCTGCCACTGGATCCTCCGAGTTCATCCACCCAAAGTGTCAGCCACCGCAGAAGCTTCCGCCCGATCTAATTTTTTTGCACCATCTTCTGAGAGTGCAATGTGTGGTCCATTTCTTATAATTGCATACTATGGAAGTAGGCAATGAAGGTGCCGCTGCATGTCAAAAAGCAACAACATCGTAACGTCGAGAGAGAATATGCCAAGCACCAACGATTCATTTCCCCTGAAACAAATAATTGAAGGTCGTTCATTTGGATCGATAGATTAAATTAAAGCAAAGAAGAAAAAATTGAAAAGGATAAATCAGGTATTTAATAAAGAGAGGAATTGAAATTTCCCCTAAAACATCATAAGTTGCCAAGCACCAACAATTAATTCATTATCAAACTTGATCTGACTGAAAATCCTCTTAATGATATTTTCTAAATCAGAAACTTAAACACAACACCTATACGGTAAAAACTTGTCAAAATTGACTTCTGCGTGCATGAAATTGTAACATGCAATTTGCACGTTAAGGACCAGTTGACTTTGATATTTACATCCGACCATATTTAAAAGTAGACGCAGGATCCAAGTTAGGCACCTCAACTTGCATAAACTACTGCCAAGACTGCATATCCAGAAGAAACATGTCATTCCCCATAAAATATCCTACAGAATCTCGTCTTCATGGTGAAGATACGAGCCAAACCCAAACCGAGCACAGGTTTTGCAGAAGGCTAGTTCTTCTGCTGCAGCAACTGGGTCTTTAAATCGTCCATCATCCAAAGACACAGACCCAGTAGATTCCCGGTGTGCCTGCAACAATCATCTGCATTTAGCTTACTGCATGTGACTATGTGAGAAATCTGACAGTTAATCATTTTGCCCATAAAAAGGTCGACAGGAACATGCCATCGCATATTCTGGTTCTGTCAAAACAAGCATTTTACTATCCTGCAGAGTATGCATTCTTCCATTTATCAGTGAATCTGTGCGCATTGCACTAATCAATATATGAGAATTTCAGCCAATGTATTTGTTCAAGTAGTGTGGTCTTAAGTGGTGATAATTTGCTGAGAGAGTTTGTACAGGTTTGCCATTGAATGTCAGTGACTCCAATCTCGTTCGACTAAATAGGGATGGTTTTGTACAAAATGTAAGTCGCAAGAAAACTGTATTAAACATTTTCTGAGCACATGAAGTTAGAATGAAGAATAAGAACATGAGTTTTTCTTAATCCAGACAAATAAAGTGGTGCAAAGAGTGGGAAATAAATGAATATTCCTCTACTCTGATCTCTGAAAAGAAAGTTCCAAGGTAGAATAGAATATCGAAAATACTTTTGATTTAATCTACCTGTCCACTTTCCTAAATGTCCCTCGTCACCACCTTTCATATTTCCCACCTACCATAGTAAACAAGGCCTTCTCATTGTGCTTAATTGTAGGAAAGGATTTACAGGGGCAAGGAAATGATTAAGTCAACTAAAAAGTAAGCAAGAAAATCTTCCAGAAAAAATTGAAAGATAAAAAATAAAAGAATTATAAATTGATAACAAGTCAATAAGAATAAACACCACTTGCTAACACGTCAAGGCAATCAGCTAGGTTGCCTGCCATTCCTCCATTCTTTCCTAATTAAGAATGGTACAAGTAGGGCAGTAATTTAACCAGCTTTTCCCACCTCTTCTGCATTACACTGCAAGTAAAATGGGATCTCTCTCTTTGTTTTGCAACAATTCTTCCTTGTTGCATGTTTCAAACCCAATAAACAGCACTAAAGGAACTGTCGGTAATAAACCCAGTCTATGGCACTAAAGCAACCATAGATAATAAGACAATGGTTTATCAAACAGGTAAGTGGGTTAACACTTCATCCAGTAGTTCACTTCAATAAAAGGACCTACGAAGCTAATATTTGATATTCAAACATTCAAAACTATAATCAAACTGAGATAAAAAAACAAGGAAGCAAATTGTGAAATGAAATTGTTACATAGGCAAGTACCTCGCCATCCAATCCATGTACCGTGATTCGATACACCACAGTCACAGTGCCGTCATATGAGAATATAACATTGCGAACTTCCCCACACCAGCCTTAAAATAAGCAAAAAAAAAAATCAAATTGAATGAAATTTAAAACAAGATTCATCAAACTAGGACAGAGCATATTACAGCTCCAACTGAACTAAGTAAAAGATAAGCAGATATCGCAAAATATACAGGGGATTCTATTTGAAAGGAAAAAAGAAATATAAATCTTTCTTCTAGTTGGTTTAGGAAAAAATGAGTCATATTAAAAAAATCCTAAGCCCTGACTATGTAGTTTGGCTACATAAACCTTTTTGTCCATGCCTATGTTCAAGGCCAGACCATACAGGAGTTGCTATTTAAAAGAAAATAATTTCTCTATGCCAAACATGTCTTATTGTTGTTCAAGGGCAAAATGAATTATCTAATTTATGCCAGCTACATGTATTTTTCTATTTTCTGCCTAAGAACTGCCAGTGTGATTTTGTTCTTCCATGATAATACCCACAAGTATATTGGATGTGATTTCTCTTACCAACAAGTAAATTGAAGAAATTCCTCATAATGTTTGTTGAATTAGAAGATAGATGAAGATTGCACTACAGAGGGGAAAAAACGATGAAATAATTAGCGAATTGTGGAAATCATGAATGAGATGCAAGCAAAATCACCTGCAAATTTTGAGTTATCATGAAACAACCAAAATGCAGAAAGTTTAAATGTGGAAAAACAATCAAAATACTGAAAGCTTGTTAAAATATATACCCTGATCAAAATGAAGGAAGCCAAGATACAATAAACAACAAACAAGAAGTTCAAATTATTTGCAGTTGCCTATGGCTATATGGAGTTTATCGCGCTATTCCCATTGAGCTCTAAGCTTTATGTAAAACTATCTAAGTTCTCCTACACATTGCACAAATTATTTCTGAAACTATCTAAGTTCAAATTATGCAAATGAATATAAAGGTCTTCGAAAATATCCATCCAAAATCTTAGTTTCAGAAATCAAGATAGCATGCTTAAAATTTTGAAGTAATATGCCAGAAAAGACATGTTGCAATCACAGAAAATAGTGTTGTGAATCAAATAAATCAATAATCCAGACCACTGGCAGTAATATTTCATGATCAATAAGAAGGAAGCTTTAAAAAAAGACCCACCTGGGGCATAGAAGCTCAGCATTCTATTAGCATGATACCTACAGAAAAATAATCATCATCAGTTGCAAACAAGTTAACTTGTCAGAACCAACTTGCAGTTATGCCAACAGGAACCTATTTGAAGAAGATTAAATAAGAAATAAATTGTGTAAATGAAATTTAAAAATCAATAGAATGAGATATGGCAAGTGTTTTAGTCATTAAATTCTCTAAATTCTTAATAGAAATGAATGATAGAATCATGTGGAGTATATTCTAAACCCTAAATTGATTGGCTTTTCTTTAACATAACAACACAGATCAGTTAGAAATATTCACATTTCTTTAACAATGAATGAATAAACTAAGTTCTCTAGACAAGTTCAGTTAGTGATTATTTTCAGTTTGATTTAAGATATACTTGATCAATGCAACTACAACTAATTTAAGATATATAATATTATTAGTGATATAGCTTTGCATAGAGTTTAATGAAGGAAAAAGATCTATGTAGCCAACTCCAAATAGTAGACAAGCCTGATGATGATGATTTAACATTGTAAACAATGAATAAATAAACTAAGTTCTGTAGAAGACATATTCATTTAGTGATTATTGTCAGTTTGGACGACTTGGAAGAAAGTAAAAAATATCACAAATAATCCTCACACAAAAGCCACTCACAATCACTGATGCAAAAGCTATAACAAGCTCAGATGTACGCAGCAAAATTTCTACATCACTAAATCCTATCAATTCTAATAGGCACCTACCTGGACATGCCAATAAGCTCTAGAGGTTCTCCTACATCACCGATGTCATAAAGATGCATATTTGATTTTCTTCAGTAATTATGTTATAACATGACTGTTTCTCATAAAATATCAAACATCAAAGAACTTTTTTCTTCTAATTAATTAGAATCGATAGTATTATTCATAAGTTCACGTTGAATATGATTTGTTTCTTGATGGTTCCTTGAACTCATTGAGGGTGGTCTTGCTAAGATCATCTAATAAAATTTGTTTATCCTTCTTAACTCTAGTCCCAAAAATTACTTCAATTCATCTCTTTCTTGATGCAGTTTACCTACATAATCATTTTAATGAAAAGTGGAGATATAAAAATATCAGTTAGTATATTCTGCTTCTTTTTTTACTTTATTTTCCTAAATTTGTTTTTATTTGGTTGTCAAAGGGATCATGTTCTAAGAGAGTCCATAAGCATATTTTATATTGCTCACTAAATGGAAAGAAGACATTGGAATTTAAGAGAAAGATACCACTCTTTGAATTCTCCTTTCTGGTGTGCACCAGCAATGGAACATGGAATTGCAGAGGACACTCAAAAGCTAGATTTAATTTTTTGATATATTGGCCGAGTGAACACATACAAGACAAAAGAGCGTCACTGCAAAGATAGTAAAGGAAGAAAGTGAATTCAATCAAACTTTAAGAGAAAGAACAAAGGAGGGTATAGATGAGGTATAATAACAGATCAGGTTCACAAAAAGATCATGAATGCTACAGAAAGAACAGAAAAGACCAAAATTTTTCATCAATTGTTGCAACATCATTTCCTTATAAAATAACCACTCAGGCTCTCTAATTTGATTTTAGAGTAGGAAAGAGAAAAGTATCTAAGAGTAGAAAAATTAGAAGACAAATGATAAAATGACATTAAACAAACAAATATCGCCAAAACTGCAGCATCTAGTAGCCATAGTCATGGATTCAAGCTAAGTCCCGAGGCAAACATATAATTCAACCCAAATTTTGATAGCTTGGAGAAATTCAAAGGTCAACTGCCCTAGGCTATCACGCACAGTAGCCAGAATAGTAAACTCCAGTAATGCAAGTTAGCACTTTTTGAGTATCGTACAGAATCAAAGAAATTGGAGATGACAACCCCCTTATAGTTGACTTTAACAATAGGGTGCTGCTCGAGGTCAAGAATTTCGCATCACCTATGCCTGAATAAGATCTAGAGTTGTCAAACGGGTCAATCCATTACGGGACGGATCAATCCGTCGTAAATCCAATATTTAACGGAGAGGGACGAGCCGACCACGCCATTTCGGTGGGTTGAGAAATTTCTAACCCAATCCAATCCAAGGCGGGTTAAGGATTAGGCGGGCTAATCCGCCCGCGGATCACATAAATTTAAAAAATATATTTAAAATTATTGAGGTGTTAAGGGCTTAGACAATAATCTGTAAGACAGATGAAATACCATAATTAAAAAAATAAGTATTTGAAATAATTAAAATCTTATAATTGAGATATAATTATTGACATTCAAAGTTTAATATCGATATTTTTTATTCCTTTCCAATATTTCAAAATATTCAAATCTTGATAATTTGTAAATGCAAATTTTTACTCCTTCAAATAGAGATTCAATTAAGATTTTCTAGCTTTGGTAATTATTTGATTTTGATATGTCATTATTTCTTATATTGATTAGAATAGTAATGACAAAATAATATAAAACAATTAGAGTATAAAAAATATTTTTTTATTTTTTTATTTTATTTTTTTTTATACTTTGTTGAGGTATATATGTGATAGAATAATATTGTAATGGTGAAAAATTTATCTTGTTAATATTAAAATATTGGTAAAAAAACTTATCCAATTTTTTTTTCACATGTTCTATCTTTTGACATTTCTTAATCCGCGGATAACCCGTGCCACCATGGGTCAATCTGTCTAGACCCACAATCCACACGGGTCGATCCGTTTAAGCCCATCAAAATAGCATATTGATAAAATTTCAATCCAACCCGTTTAAATTATTTGATGGGACGGGCCAACACGACGGATCTAACCAACTTGACAGTTCTAATAAGATCAATACTAAATCCCCATGAAAAATTAGGAAATCCGCAAAAGGAAATGCTGCGACGGACAACGAATCGAATAGGAAGGGGAAGAGGATCAACAGGTAACAAGGAATGGAGTTGTCATTGCGGTTGATGATATTGTCAGGCACTCTCTTGTTGAGGTCCCGAAGGATCTCCTTAAGAGGACGACAGAAGGAGGGCGTCAGGTCGAGAGGCACCACGTAATTGGAGTTAGGCACCCCACGAGCGATGCTCTTCTTCGCAGCATTCCCCGGAGCGCCGACATTCTTCTCCAGGGCTCTCACGACCAAGGGCAGCATGGACACTCTAGGCCATCGCCCAGGTACCGCAAAGTGGGGCCGCGCGTCCCTCCTAGCGACAGGAAAGGTCGATTGAGCAAGGAATAGGAAACTTCCATCAGGCAGGAAGTGGTAGAATGCGCAGTGAAACGGTTGGAGAAAGGCAGCATCTGAGGAGGATCTCCAACCTCTCTCGCACGGTGGCCGTGAGCAGCGGGCGCAGGGTGACCGACTCTCGCTCAACTCTTTTAGGTCTCAATCGTACGAAGGAAAAGCCAAAAAGTTGCGTTACGTTCCTTCTCCTAAATCGTGAACGCCACACCACTCGTTCGAAATGCCTTCTCGTACTCGTCGTAGCTTTTGACTCAGACCCGACCCAAATCGCACCGTACTAAATGTTTATTTATTTTATAAAAATAGGAAAAATGTACTTTATGAGTTATGATTTATGTTTTTTATAATTATTTAGTTTATGTCTTTTTTTAATAATTATTTAGTGTTTTTTTCCTTATATGCAAGAAATGATTAGGCGGTATGCATGAAGGTGATTAGTAATATCTGAGTTGATCAGGAATCGTTTAAAACATATAATAGAGTTTAAATAACATTTTTTGTATTACTCGAAAGTCTTCCAATTAACCACTCTCAATGATATAAATGTAAATGAAACGTTTATTACTACTGCAATTTATATTTATTATAAATATAAAATTACAAGCGATTAATTGCAAGTATAGTGATAATTGACCTTTATCTTAATGATTAATCAGTCCGTTTTAATTATAACATCACGTTTTAAAATTCTAAAACGATGTAAATGTGTTAAATATGAGTAATCACAGCTAGTACATGAAACCATTTGCAATAATCTTTTTAAACTGGAACGATATTAGAAACATAACTGATGGCTTATAGTCATTTGGTCTAGGCAAACTACAGAATGTCTTGTTCAAAATGCAGGTTGTAGTTATAGATCATTACATTCAGAACAACAGCAAAATGGAGAAGAAATATAACGTCTCTCGGAAGTAACCAAGACTTTGCTCAAACCAAGGCATTTGACATGCAAAAGGCATACAAGTCTATGGGTACGAGTCATGTCCAACTCCCTGCTTGAGGGCAGATCATGTGAAAGCAGGTACATATTGGTCACTGTTGCACCCTAAGAATGTTGACAAAGAATCCCTCAGAACCCAAAACTCTTTGGTGCTGTGCGAACCATATTCAGTCCAAATAGATCCGAGTAAAGCATCAGGTCTTAAGAAATCTATAGAAACCGAAGGACCATTTTCTCTGACATTAGGACAAGAAAAAAATTGTCTCTCCATGCTTTTTGATCCTGCAGAAACTATGGAATAAGTAATTTATCAGATGGACATGCACGAGAAAGAATAGAAGGACGAGAATACGAAATGATGTGGAACATGAATTATATACTTGAAGGAAGATTAAGACGTGCGAACTCATATAATGAGCCGCCACTGTTCAGAGAGGTGCTTGCATCTAAGACAGAAACAGCAGAGTGGCCCAAAAGAGAAATAGGTGGATTACTGAATTCTACGGAGTTTGTCTCACTGACACTTCTTTGCACTACATCTGCCGCATCTGCATCGATCTTAATGGGAGATGGTTCTATCTTCGTATTGTTAATTGTGTGCGCTTCGTGTACCAGCGCTTCCAGTAGACCAATTTTCCCGGTGGAAAAACAGTCAGATTGAAATGAGACTGCTGCTGGGGGAGATACAGCATATTCATCAATTGCTTCAAGAGTCGATGGACAGGGTAGACAGCAACTAGCATCAGTTTCTGTATATTGGAATGAAGGGAGCTCCCACTCCGAAGTCCCAAGAATAGGACTAGGAGCAGACAATGTGCCAGTTGGAAGGGCGTGACTACCAGGATCTGCACCTTCAAAAGTTTGTAGGCCCTTGCTCCTGAGATCAGGATCACAGGGATAACCTAATATGAATGTCCCCTGTTTTTTTGCAAAAGGTTCGACTATAATTTGTTCCGACCTAGAATATTCATCAGAGATGCTACCAGCGAAGCCAGCACATTGCTTCTCAGTGTCTCTAAGTCGCTTCATGCAACTCGCGGCTGGACTTAGTAAAATATTGCTTTGGGATTCAAACGGCTGATGGAGCATGCTACTAACTTCTATATCTGAGTAAGACAGCGGGTGATACAAAGCCCCGTGATCGGCAAAGAAGTTGTCACTTACCGTATCGTCAATATCAGGAATTTTAAAAACGTTTCCTTGAAAGCCATCATCGGGATACTTGTCACTGTACCTATACTCACTGGAATTCTCGTATTGCTGATTTTCCTCAGAGTCTTGACAACTTGTATTAGGAGGATATAGTGGCAGACCAGCACGTTGGCATCTTTTTATTCTGGTATTCCAATAGTTCTTTATCTCATTATCAGTTCGCCCAGGCATCTGAAATAATTCAAATGAACAAGGGAATCTTAAAAGAACAATGTCAAAGAGAACCTTCTGAGCAAAATAAAAAATGTACAAAGAATAGGAAATCCAAAAAATAATGTGTCAACATGGAAAATAACAATATAGTTCGAAATTTCACCTGAAGTAGCAGGCAAGTAGATATTAGTGCAATATCATATCTCCTTATTGGAAAGAACTCTAAAAGGACCGTGACATTTCAAGAGATATAATCTAACAATCCAATAAGTGCTACTGGAAGAATTATCACCACCAAGGCATGCTAGTAAGAAACATCTACAAAGGCAAGTCCGTATCTAGTATGCACAACAGGATATAAGAGGGTGCTTGTATTTTATTTACTATTTAAAAAAATTGTGTTTAAATAGAATACAATAAGAAACTTATTGAGTAAATGACTGCATTAGAAAATACAAAATTTCAAGAAAAATACAGCAAATATCTTTCATCAATGAACAGTATCTGGACATATACAATTTAATGACAACGTCAATCACATGCATACTGATAGCAGTGAATATATATACCCATTCAAAGAGCATAGTGTATCTGCAATGAGAATAACGCAACAAAAATCAAACAACTGCAACTTCCAAGTACCTTCTATTGGAACAGTAAATGGTTTAATTAATCCACATTGAATAATTGGATAAAAAAATTCCTGATAGAAAAAGCTAATTATGGATGCATGGAGATCTCATAAATGCAACAGTTTAATAGAATTGAATAGCAGAAATAACTAATTCATGCATTTGTATGAACCTTTTCATTGTGAATTATGAGTGCATAGACTGAATGACCCACCATCTCTTCTGCCTAGAACATTGGGGATTGAACAGTGGCTCAAGTTAAACCAAGGTATAGAAAAGTAGTATAAATTCAAGCCATAAGTAAATAGTTTGTATGTTTTTTTTTCTTTTTCTTCTGCGGTTTCTTTACTTGTCTGCATTATTAGAGTTTACTGGGTTATGTATTCATTATTTTTTTTATCTAAATTTGCTCACCCCCATCCTAAATAGCACACTGGGCCTTATATTAAGATTTGGTTGGAATGATCTGTTGCACAAAGGCAAGTAGAAATCAAATAAAGAGAAGAGAGCTTCTTGTCCATTGTTTCATCAAGAATAGGCCAGTACTCGCCATAGATGACTAGAAGCAAGAGTACGTTATCTAATGCTTTATCAAATAAATTCATAGATGGATCTTTCAATTCTAATGTTTTATCTGAGTTATCAGTATTTATCAAATTTCTTTCTTATATAACTGAACATTATCAGATCAAATGACAAAGATAGATTGAGAAAGCCTATTTGTATGAATTGTGAACATACCACACAACGAAAGTACTTACACTAAAAAGAAGAAAGAAGCAACTATTATTATTAGTTAGCAACTACTTTTGAGGGGCAGGCAAGTCCACTCTAACAACCAAACAGTGCACCTATCAATACGAGCAACCTTTGAATATTCAGTTAAAAAGCAATGAAGAAAATTAACTAGTAGACAAATATGACACAAAGAAAAGAAACCTGTCATATAAGAAAGAATCTGAAGACTTACAAGTGCAGCCATACGAGCCCATCTGTTTCCAATCTTAGCATGGAGTTCAATTATCAATTGTTCTTCCTGTGGTGTGAAAGCACCTTTCTTTAGATTTGGCCTTAGATGATTAGCCCATCGTAGACGACAACTTTTGCCACATCGAAAAAGACACGTGTTCTTCCGAACAGCATTCCAATTTCCTTCACCATATCTTTTAACATAATCAACCAAAATTGTATCCTCTGCAGAAGTCCAAGGTCCCTTTTTCAAAACCTGGTCTCGACCACATTGTGAACCGAGACTGCTTCTTTCTTTGATAGATGGTGAATCAATCCAGTTGTCAAGAATCATTGTTTTCTCGCTCCCATTTTGCATCTGATTCATTTCTTCTAACCTAAAAACAAAAGTTTTTCAAAATGTTTATAAGAAATGAAAGAATCAAGAAGCAAGCAGCCACTCCCCCCCAAAACGAGTGAGGGAACGAGGACAGTTGACTTCTCTTATGTCGAGGTCTCTACTTCCAGGAGTGGCTCAAAGAGGTACTTTAACTTCTTCATTAAGTATAGCTGAGTGGTTCATAGATAAATTTACCGTTTGCAGCTGGGATTCGGGAGAGACAAAACCGTGGTGCTCCAGCCGGAAATGAAATAGGAAACCGAATATATCAATAATTATATTTAATTTCAGGGTGAATCAAAGAGGACTATTCCAACAACTAAAAACCTAGTAGTAGAAAATAACAATATTATGTTGAATATGAATGCTTTCTGGCTTTAAAAAACCTAAAGTAACAACGCCGAAAACTGGCGTCCCTAAAGCAGCTACTAAATTTTAAGAAACAAAAGAACATAAGCAAATAAAACAAGTACTTTTTGAAGCAAAAGGTCAGAAAACAAAGTATTTTGAGAACACAAGGCGTTGAGAAAACAGAACAACCATGATCAATCATATAAAAGTCGCACCATGCCCCAAAATAAATAAATAGATAACCTCAAATAGCATCCTAATCCTCATAATTAAGGAATAAATCCACTTTCGAAGATAGAATTTGGACAAAAATTAGACAACGCTAGCTGGATACTACTCACATTCGTGAATTGGAAGGTGAAATTATTGTAGAACAACAACCAAATCCAGATGGATAATCAAGGGGGAAGGAAATTGGAGGAACAGGAGAAGGGAGAAATCCGAAGAACAGCTACTCATCTATTACTCCCTCTCGCTTTCTCTCCCTCTGATTCTGGCTCGCTCGGGCGAGGATGTCGGGAAATTGCTCACTAACAACGAAAGGGTAAAGATCCGAGGGTTTTGTTTTTTTCACCCCCCTTAAAATAACCTCTTTTTTTTTTTTTTTTTTGTTTAAAACATTTAAAAGAGTAATTCCCAAAAGTTGAAGTACCTTATGAACGCGAGAGCTAAGATTCCTTTTTTTTTTTTTAAATGGTGATTGAGAATTTGATTTCATTAAAAAAGTACAAAATATTTTAGCATAAAACAACTTCAAGATAATATTAATTCTTATTTATTTATTATTAATTTAAAATAGTTCCTAAAACAATGATCTTCTGTCGGTTTTTTGAGTTATTTTCTCATTAAACTTTTATTGTATTTTTTTTTATTTTTAATGTAAAATTTTGATCGGGTGAAATCAATTTATTCAGAAAACAATAATTATAACGATGATAATAATCTGAATGTTTAAAAAGGGTCGGCATTCTTAACTAGAAACTAATAAATTAAACATACCTAAATCAATTTAATTGAATTTTTCATCAGTTCGAATCGGTTTCAATTTTTTTTTTTTTTGATTTACAAGTGGTATCCAAGCTTCGCCCGACTAATCCACTTGGCGAACCGGCCCTGTCCCATGGCCTCCGAAGAGTCTTCACCGGGCCACAAGAGTAAATCAGGAAGACGCGCCACCAAGTCGCCGTGAGGGGTTTAACGCCAATCAGGGTCCGCACCCCACACCAACCCGCTGATAAACGGGAACCCGTCTCCGCAACCCGCAAGCGAGTGGAAAACGGCGGAATTCCCTCCGCAAACTGCAGCCGGCAGGGATCGAACCATGGCTTGCTCCAGGTAAACTGTGATGGGTAAACTTTTTATATATTGGCCGTCGGTCCAAGACTTCATCGTAAATCCCGGCGATTTTGGGCATCTGCTCAATTGTCCTATCGAGCACGGTCTTTTACCCTCGACATTTCTTCGTTGATGATTTATGTTGAACTTGTAAAAACGTTTTCCATTCATTTTTTTATAATATTAATTAATAAGATTACTTGCTGACAGAAACCTTCGATCATAAGAAATTTTACTTTTTTTTAATGTTTTTTTTAAATTATAGTTTATTATTTTAGGCAACTAAAAGCCCTAAAATTAGAAAGTAGCCGGCGACAATCTAATCTACCTCTCTGGGACAAAGGATCCAACGGCCGAGCCCCATCACTCTTTCTTAAAAGGCACCTCTTCCCCTTCCCGGCCTCCCGAGGTTAGGTTTTCTTTCCTTCTCCTAGGCATCGGTTGATCTGCTGCACTACCTCTCTTCCTTTTTGTGTGTGTGTGTGTGTGTGTGTGTTTGTTTTTTCTCCAAAGCTCGCAGTTTTGCTCGATCGTTTTTTCAGGTGCGGTTTTTCCGTTTGTTTGTTCTGCTGAGTTGCCTATGAAGAAATCCAAACCAAAATACCATCTTTCGGGGCTGACTGGATCGTCGTCGTATCCATGCTGAAAAATCTTATAATCTGAGGCATTTTAATGAATTTCCTCCTTTTTACCTGTGATTTTAATGCTAGAATTTTATGTTGGCCTATGAAGAATCGTTTATTAATTACACCGTCTTTTGGGGCTGATTGGCTTCTTCTGACCATGTCGTGATTCTGCAATTCTGAGGCATTCGGAATTCTTTCTTATTCTTATTCTTATTCAAAATTTGATCTTTTCCTTTCGAGGATACGATCGAAGTTCATTTGATTTTGTCCATTTTTCCTTACGACGATATATCTTCTTTCTTTTTCATTATTTTTCTTGGTTTTGTGCCGGAATTTTATTTGCTTTGACTGAATTTTTTCATGGTTCTTTCACAGCATGCAAAACACCAAGCTTTTATTTATTTATTCTTTTTTATTTCAATGTTGTCATTTTTGTGGAGTTGGATAGCAAATGTTTGTAAATGATTCACGCTTAGTTTGTTGTGGCTCGAATTCCAAAAGATTTGAAGCTTCATTTTCTCAAATTTCATCCGGCAATATTTTCTGATTAAATTGTTCCAACTTTACACGGTTGCTATTACCGTAATAAATTTACTTGCTGGACATAATCATATCACAAAGGCTCTTTTTATTGTATATTCTGATTAAATTTACTTGCTCGACATGATCATGATGCGGTCAGAAATTTAATTACTCACTGATTAAATTTAGACCAGTCTCATTCTAAAAATAAAAGAATAGCATAACTCGATCTCAAATATCGATGAATCAATCCTGAAGACGAGGATAAATGAAACTCAAGAAAATCCTGGGAAAATATTATTGCCTCATGAAAATTGTTCAGAGAAAAAAAATCTCACAAATCATGGTTGACACGTACGCCGCCACGACTATTAAGGAGTATCTAGATCAAATAATGGCCTCCTAATTCGTTGATTAGTAAAGCTTCATTATGACTAAAACTTAAATGAGAACATATTGGACACATATATACATGAGTCCCGTTAAAAATCTGTATTTGTGAATTTTTTTTTTAAATGCTACCGTGTGAATTATTAAACATATTTAACAAAAAGTAAAGAAAAAGTATTCCATATAATTAGATAAATGTATTTATATTATAACTAATTTTATTTTTGTTTGCATATTACAAATATTATATTCAAACAAGTAAATGTATATCTATCTAGTTATCCTTTAAATATATTTTTACTTATAACTAAATAGACTTCTGGTGAAATTAGATAAAGATATATACAATAATACAAATGAAAAACTACATTTAATTTGTCAAGCAAGTAATAAAGATACACGTGCGCAATCAAACATCAAAATGTTTTTGCCATATATATTTATAGTGAAATTGAAATATCCAATTCTCTTACGTCGGATTTAATTATTAAAACCTCAAAGCATCATCACTATTATTCGATGCATAATTTTTTTTTTAGTTTTAACTGTCAAGTAAATTTCATTACCTTAATTTGATTCTCAGCTTCTTGACTTCTTCATCTTTAACTCCATCCAACTTAAATTTGGTTTGACCAGGTTGTTAATTCTTATCGGTAATAACGCGAGGAGGCCACAACGAAAACGGGTCTTCAAACTAATTTTAGATTTGACGTTATGTGTCGCAACTTGCTGCCGAAAAGTTCCGCAATCCATCTTCAATTAATCAATGAATTGTCAAGTCAAAGATCTGAATGCATGATAGACCCATTACGCGGATGGAATTTTTCAAGAGTAATAGATTTCTGCAAAATTAACTAAAATTACAGAGGTTTTCAGGTGAAGTTAATCACATTTGATACGAAAGCTCGATTAGGAAGCTTCTTTTGACCCAGTATTCCTCATATTTTTTTTTTCTTGGCAAACTATATTACAATGAGTCTTCCACAGGTACAACGGAGAAAAAAAAGTCACTTTAACTTTTTTATCAAAGAATCCTTCTTCGTTTTCTTAATTTCCCGATAAAATTTCATTCTGCCCCCTCAAATTTTAAAGCAATTTTCACTACTTTCCTTCTCAGTGTTTATAAATACCCGGGTTAATAAAGGATTGTGATCACTGATCGTTGTTATCTCTGATAAGTACGATTAGCATAGTTAACCATGAAGCTGGCCTTAGTATTCGTGTTCCTGTTCCTGTGCTCGTTGCATGGGCGATCCACGGCCCAGAACTGCGTCGACGAGGCGTTCTCCGGCGACAGGAGTTACAGCTCCTGCAGTACCCTCCCCTACCTTAACGCCTCCCTCCATTGGACCTATCACCCTTCCAACGCCACTCTCGACGTCGCCTACCGCGCGCTCCAGTCCTCCTCCGGCTGGGTGGCGTGGGCCATCAACCCCACCAGCAGCGGCATGGTCGGGGCCAACGCCTTCTTAGCCTTCCCCAACCCCACCACCGGCTCCACCACCGTGTACACCACTCAAATATCCAGCACCGCTCTCCTCCCCAGCGACGTCGCGGACGGAAACTTGACCTTCGCTGTGTACGGCCGGGAGGCGGAGTACTCGAGCGCTGGCGGGTACTACACCATCTACGCCTCGTTGGAGCTGCCGGGGAATGACACGCAGCAGAACACAGTGTGGCAGGCGTCGACGACGTTTTCCGGCGGCATACCTTATGGCCATAGTTTTAGTGGGGATAACGTGTTGTCCTTCGCCACCTTGGATTTTTCAGTTTAGGGAGGTGGCTTGACCGATTGAACCGGGGCTTCTTTGAATTCGTCGAGTTGACTGGAATTAGTTGTTTGGCCATTTATATGTTATTACACAAATATATTATTGACTTCTCCGGGAGTTGCTATACGAATAAATATCTTTGTATCTCTTTTAGAATTTTCTTGAGAGTATTTTAACCATCATGCGTGATATGGCATGGCAAACTGAAAAAAAAAAAAAAGTAAAAAAAAAAAGAAAAGAAAAGAAAGATATATATCAATAAGCATCAGAATTTTCTAGGAAACGTAACGATAGATCCGGCCATTGCGCTGAAACAAAGCGGGTGAGAATCGTTGATTTGAAATCCGGATCCAATTGCCTGTACTACTAATACGGAGCCCGATAACAGACCGCCACCTCTCGACCTCTGCTGTGATCGCTCCTCTTCTCTGCCCTAGAAACCCATCGCCGTTTGTTGCTCAGCCGGAAGCTTACCAAACCGCCACCTCTCGACCTCCGCTGTGAGCGCTCTTCTTCTCTGCCCTAGAAACCCATCGCCGTTTGTTGCTCAGCCGGAATCTTACGTTGGGAAGGAGCCTTAAGGGGGAGTGGCACCGTGAAGGAGGAGGAGAAACGGAGGGATCCAGCTTAAAGGGTTGGTGAATATGGCGGAGTGCGGAGAGAGATACGAAGACAACGGCGACGGGTACAATGGATTCGCCGCCGATTCCCCTCAAGCGAAGGGAAACGGTTTCGAGAACTCAGTTGATTCCAGATCCAAGGTAACTTTCTCTTGCATTCTCTTTTGATGCCAAATTCCCTGGTCCTTCTGTCGGATTCTCGCTTCTACGTTTCGTGATTTCATCATCAGAATAGTGAAGAGAAAAAAAAAAAATCAAATTAAGAATATGATTAGTATTATGCATATATAAGAACTCAATAAAAAAAAAGCTTATGATCACAAATAAAGGTGTCATAATTGATAAGTAAATACTAAACACATATAAACAGCAAAGCATTTCATATTTCACATTGCAGACAAGAAAACAAAAATCACAACAATATATAAATTTCAATAGTTCATAGTCATAGATCTAAATTGAAAGAAAACACAACTAGTTTCTAATTAGTATTCATGGTATAATGTTGCATAAATAAAATAACTAATATATCACTTTTTAAAATAACTAATATACCACTACGCGAAGCAGCCCCTTGGTGCAACTGCCTAGACAACCACCTGGACGGCCTTTAGAACAATGATATTCTTATGTTTTGCTTTAGTGGTTGATGAATTACACGATGAGAATTTGTTCATAGTTGTTTTGCCCTTTTGCACCAAGGGGCCTTGGTGCAATGGTAAAATTGCTGCCTTGTCACTTAGAAGTCATGAGATTGAGTCCTGAAAATGGCCTCTTGCAAAGCAGGGTAAGGCTGCCTACAATAGACCCTTCAATGAGACCCCGTATGGCGGAGTTTCGTACACTGGGTTGCCCTTTTTTTGTTCTATTGTTTTGCTAAATCTGGTAAAGTGACCATGTATCCCAAAAGGTTAAGTTAGGAAAGGATCCAGTTTATAACTTTATCCTTTTGATGCTTAAGCCTTATGCGTGGTTACACAATCTTTAACAGATTTGTTTAGATCAAAGATGTAGACTGAAACTAAGTTAATTTTATGAATATCATGCATGCAAGCACACAATTTCAATTGCTGATTTTTGCAGGATTTTTCAATAGATTTTCTTAATCTCATAAATCTTTGTAGATTAATCTGGTTAATGCTTAGCCCAAAATCTTAAGTTGCTTGATATCAGGTGACTACTCTACATATCTATATTTTTAATATTTGCATTTCAGGTGTTACATCATCCTGTTTTAAATTTTGTCTTTATTGTGTATGAATCTCTTAAGTGTTCTTTTGATCTCCTATGTTTTTCCTATTTTTAATCACATATGATTGCTGTTGATTTATATATTTTAATTCGCTTATCAAGGCTTTGAATGCATACTCAATCGGCGCTACTCCTCCCAATAATAGTAAGAGCTACTTGTTTGGCGTCATTTAATATCTCTGGAAGTTCCTAATGGCATATAACTTGTTTCTTTTTGCAGTATGATTTCCATGAATATGAAAGAACATCGTCAAAAAGAAAAGACAGGGACATCGAGAGGGATAGGGAGAAAAACAGGGAGCATAGCAAGGATAGAGAAAGAGCAAAAGAGAGAGAAAAAGAAAAAGGCAGGGATCATGCTCGAGACAGGAATCTGGAACGTCGCCACAGAGAGCACAAGGGAAGAAGTGAAAAAAGGG
Organism: Wurfbainia villosa; assembly: GCA_025175895.1. Lineage (NCBI taxonomy): Eukaryota > Viridiplantae > Streptophyta > Magnoliopsida > Zingiberales > Zingiberaceae > Wurfbainia > Wurfbainia villosa. The sequence goes on along the minus strand of CM045991.1, from coordinate 43,196,522 downwards.
AACATGGTCGAGATAGATCTGATGACCGTGATCGTCACCATAGCCGAGACTATGAAAGGCAATCAGCTCCTATATTTATGTCCTCTGTTCATGAAATTTGTTACTGGTATCAAGTGATCTGGTTGCTTAGGCATACACTCAATAGGGTTTTTCTATTAGGTTATAGGATTCGTCTCAAACCAATGATATCCTATTCAAATTTTGAATTCAATCATTTATGTATTGGAGTCACTCTACTTCTTGATATAAACCAAAACTAGTTGGGTTGAGTTGATTTTTTTAAAAGGTCACATTCATATTATTTGATTTTTCAGAAAAAAAAATTAGTCAAACACTTGAACCTGTTAAATATGGCAGGTGAGGATTGGGTAAAAATTATAAATAATTCTACTGAACTGGTTTGTGTTAGGTTATGTTTAGCTGGATTAGGTTTTGTGGCCTGTGTTGGGATCCAATAGATGAAAAATCAAGTTTTGATAGAATATAGATTCAACCTGTTACCGAAAACCTGTTGTCTGTTGCACAATTGATTTTCCACTCCTTTTGAGTACCTTGCCGTCTAAGCTATGTTTTCATTGCTTATTAGTTCTACCGCTTGAAGTTGTACAATGGTAAGATTGAGGTAATTCCATTCCAATCCTCGCATTAGTTGGAGCTTCATATTTATGGGCCTAATCTGATTTCAGTCTGTTCATTATTGGGGTTAAGCTGCATAATACTATAGGATAACTAAAAGTTATTTCTTGGGTGACTATGTGCTTTGGATTTTGCATTTTATATCTTCATGAACATTTCAGGCACAAAGATTATGAGAGAAACAGAGATGGACATCGTAGACATCGGTCACGATCTCAGTCAAAAGGCAGATCTACTAGGAAATCAAGATCTCGTTCTCGTTCGCGATCAAAGAGGTAAGTAGTGCATCTTCATTTGTATTTTTTTGGTTTATTGTTAGGTGAACACGTCTGCATGCATGCTATAATATGCATCCTTGTCCGATGTTGATACATAATGCACTGATCAAAATTTTCTGACTTTTACTACATGCTTTGTGTAAAATTTTTTGTACCTTTTAATAAGAATTAGTAGTTTGGTTAACTCACCATGCTAACAGTTAAAAGCTGTGAAGCTCTATTGATGTTATTCTTTATTTTATTTAATATCTTGATTAATTGATCTCCCAAATAACAGCAAACGCATCAGTGGTTTTGACATGACCCCACCAGTTGCTTCTCTTCTACCTGATGCTACTACTGCAGGTATATTTATTACATGGATTTATGCACTTTATTTCTGCCGCATTGTTTATTCCATATTTAGCAGAGATATTTATAACTTCAGATAATGCCATTTTAAAAAAGGTATTTTAGACTAACATCTTTAATCAGTAGCATGTGTTTCTTTGAACTAAGATCCATGTATTTTCACCTCTCTTTTTTTTTTTGCATTTTATTTTCTTATTTGACTTAGTTCTCAAACTGAGAATGCTTTTGGTTGTCTCTTGTCTTTGTGTTTTGTTTTGTTTTGTATATGTATGTTGTATAAGAAGGCAATTTTGGACCACTAGTCCCCCTAAGCTGCCAAGGGTGTGAGCGGACTCTATAGCTTTTATATTCAAGGAGGAACAATGCACTGGTTTGGTGGATCTTGCTCATCTTCAACTGGCAATTATCTACTTTTTGCTAGTTTTATGTTTGTTATCTCCAACAAATTAAAATGATAAATTTATTGTTTTTTGTGATGATTCTGTTACAGAATCCAGATCAAATCTTGTACGTGCGAGGGCATAAAAGATTGATGCTGCATATATATTCTCTTGTACTTTTTCTAATGCACTTATCATTACATGTTAGAAACTCAATTTCTCTACACAGGTCAACTCCCTGGAGCAACTCCAATCATTCCTGGAATGTTCCCAAACATGTTTCCTTTGGCAACTGGGCAGGTGGTCAGCTTAGTTCTTGCTTGGTTTGAATGTTTTTAGCTTTTAGGTTTTCTGTAGGTTTTGAGTTTTTAACTTGTTGATAATGTCCCGTACGTTTGTTAGATTCCAACTCTCCCTATGATGCCAATGCAAGCCATGACTCAGCAGGTATGGATATCCACTATCCACGGTTGTATCATCATTTGATTTGTATGTCTTGCATGCTGTGAATAGTACTCTTTTCTTTTGTAGGCTACTCGTCATGCTCGCCGTGTATATGTTGGAGGTCTTCCTCCAACTGCTAATGAGCAGGTTATCATCCTTATCTTATCCTCGTCTTTCATGGAAAGATCCTTTTGATTTCATTTTCTGTTTGGAATCTTATTTTTTTTCCCTTGAAGCATCTTCATGCAAATTCATCAGTACACTTTTTTTAAACTGCCAAGTTTTGAGCATATTATGCAAAAAAAAAAAAAAAAAACTAATATGTTATGTTTAGGGAAAAGAATCATATTTTGTTAACATAATAAGTAATTGAATTGAAAGGAAAATGAGATTTGCCTAATTATAATTTCCAATTCTAGTCTGTTCATCTTTTAAATAGAGTTGTATGAGTAGGCATCTAGAACACAACATAAAATCTTATGAGAAATACATCAACCATTTATTTTCCATTTCATTGGCTATTTTGAATCGAAATTAGCATTTCAAACATAACCTAGTGTGCCTGAATTACTATGTGACACAAATAAAAGGAGGAAGCATAACTGGTAGTTCAGTCATCTTTCCTGGATGTTGTCAGAGTTTGTATCGCTTTATCTGGTCAGAGACAAAGGCATGTATCATCCAATAGGTGTAAAAGGTCTACCTGTGTTAATTCTTTGAAAGCTACATTTTTTTATAATTTCTAAAATCTGTATCTAACACTCTTAACAGCATTGATCAGTGTTAATTAGTTAAGCATTTCCCGGGTTTGGCTTTATAATTTATAGTTACTTCTTATTTTGATTGACTTTGTATGATAAATCAGCCTTGGTTTATCTTGCAGTGATTTAATGTGTTTGGAATCAGTCAATTGAGGTGTTTGAGTCACTGGTGAAGTCTGGTGATATCAAATCTTCCTTTGAGTTATTTATTATAAAATATTAGGATAAAATATCCTCATTTCTTGCAATCACTTTTAGTCCTATATGACATTTCATGGAAAGGGTACCAAATTAATTATCCATGATCTTTGATGGAAAATTGCTATAACCTTCAGAGATCACCATTGTAATTGTCACCTTTACCAAACAACATCTATGTTTATGTTGGACTTCACGGTTGGTAATTATAACATCATCTCATTCTATTGCAACTCTTCAAAAAAAAAAAAATTATGCTAATTGTAACTATTGTTATAGAAAGTTATACTGGATAACTTTCTCCCTTCTTGTGTCTTATGATTAAGATGTTTGTAGTTCTGTGTGATCTGTAGTATGATTAGATGCTGATGGTTCTTGTTCTTGCTTAACTTTTTTTTTTTTTCAGTCAGTTGCGATTTTCTTTAGCCAGGTTATGTTTGCTATTGGGGGGAACACAGCTGGTCCAGGTTGTATTTGTAACTATTTTTTGTAACTTAAGGAACTCTTGATTTATGAGATTGTATCTGTGTTTTTCTCTCGTTTTTAGGTGATGCTGTTGTCAATGTGTATATCAACCATGAGAAGAAATTTGCATTTGTAGAAATGAGGTCTGTTGAAGAAGCAAGCAATGCAATGGCATTGGACGGCATTATTTTTGAGGTTTGATTTTTTTTTTTTGTAACTTTAAGATTTGTGTTGCAACTTTTGTATTATACCTATGGCTCTAAATTGAGGCCTATGTCTTTCAGGGTGCCCCAGTGAAGGTCAGAAGGCCAAGTGATTATAACCCTTCTCTTGCAGCTGCACTTGGTCCAAGCCAGCCTAATCCCATTCTTAATCTTGCTGCGGTAGGACTGACACCTGGCTCTGCTGGTGGACTTGAGGGACCTGATCGCATTTTTGTGGGAGGACTTCCATACTATTTCACGGAAATGCAAGTTAGAGAATTGCTTGAATCCTTTGGGCCTCTCCGTGGTTTTGATCTTGTTAAGGACAGGGAAACTGGCAATTCAAAAGGATATGCATTCTGTGTCTACCAAGACTTATCTGTCACTGATATTGCATGTGCAGCTCTTAATGGTATAAAAATGGGGGATAAAACACTTACTGTAAGGCGTGCAAACCAAGGTGCTGTGCAGCCAAGACCAGAACACGAAAGTGTACTGCTACAAGCACAACAACAAGTGGCATTGCAGGTAGGTGCAAAATGATTAAACATTTGATGGAATATAATTTATCAGTCTTATCATTTGGTTCTTAGTATAGCGATTTGGACAATTGGCCTAAAAATGCCCCTAATATTCCTAATATTAATTATTTCCCCGTTCAAACACCTTTTTCATTTAACATTCCATTGAGGCCTCTCATTCTGAAAATAACAATAACCCTATAAAAATACGACGGGAAAAAAGAAATTTAAGTCTAAAAAATTTGGTTGAGTGAGGTTGTCATTAGTCTCAAGCACCTTGTCGAAGCATCAATCTACCAAGCAACAGTAGTGAGTGGTTAGAAAAGAGTGAATGACCATAAAGAAAGGAAAAATCTAAAGAAAACGTGGCATATCTTATAGTTATTTAGGATATTGACATTATTTTCAAGAATTATATAATATGCTTTGTTGCTTAAATAAGTTTTCACTAAAATTTAGTTGAGTTCGCAAAAAAGGAGAAAAAAATCTTAATTATCAGTGTGTCATGGAGAAAATTCTACTTTAGATTTTTCCATATACTTTTTGACAGAATATTATTACGTAGCTATGCTGGTTCAATCTAGTGTTTATATTGGTCTATAGTCTACTCGTATTTTTAGAGGAACCTTAAAGAATCAAATAAATTATCTTAAATTTGCTATTAGTTTCCTTTTGTCGTGGTCTACTATGAGATTGATACTGGTAGATGACAGATAAGCAATTTATCATGCACGCCTCTCTTATTTTGTACATTTTGACAAAGTAGTTCAACAACATCATGGGGCTTTCTCATTTGAATATGTGCTGACAGTGTTTAATTTCGAGGTTTCCATTTCGAAAATATTGAGTTATTCTCATCTTTGCAAATGCAGAAACTTGTTTACCAGGCTGGATCTCTTCCCACAAAGGTTATATGCTTATCTCAGGTGCTTGATCCAGATGAACTCAGAAACGATGATGAATATGAATACACAATGGAAGACATGAGGGTAGAAGGTGGAAAATATGGTAAGAATTAAATAAATGTTCTTTATTATTAATGATATTTTCTGCCTTACCAAGTCCCTGTAACCTTTTCTTTTTACTTGTGGTTGATACTCTTATTAAAATAGTCGAAGGTAATAAAAGAAAAAGTCACTGGTTGCTTAGATTCATTAACTTATTATAAATATAATTTATGTTTATATATCTATTATGAAGTATACTAAAATAATAGGCAATGTCAGGTTGAACTGGAGGAAAAATAAAACTTAAATCCTTAAAGGCGATAACAAACAGAATATTAGAGAAAAATCAAACCTCTTGTGAAAAAAGGTGATAACGAAAACCTGCTTTTTATATACAGTAAAAGACCAAAATGTTCATGTCCTTCACATCCTTTTTGCATCCTCAATATCAACAATGCTGTGGAAATTTCTTCTTAGAGATGCACTTCTAAATGAAAGGCTCAGGTATATCCTTAGTAGATGGATTCCATAGTTGGGCTCCTTGCCAAGGTCATCTAGGCTCAGCGTGCTGTTTATTTTAGGTCTTATAACTAAATCAAGTAAAGCAATAAAGCTTGAGAGTAGCCATTGTCTCTATCCATATGACAAGTATGAGAGCAGCAGATGAGTTGGAGGTCTGTAGGAGTTGCTTAGTGAGGCGAGAAGAATCATTGACTTTATTGACATGGAAAGTTGGAGGACAACCAATGGCTTTGATTTCTGTGGTATCCGTGTGATGAAGGCATCTTGAGATTAAAAATGGTCATCAGAATTTGTTGGCACACCAATGAAAGCTGTCAAATCATAGGAGTTCTGTCATAAAACTTGGCATATAGTATTAAATGTGGCATAAGAAACTTTGATAGATATCATAATTGAAAATTCTCCACACAAAATGCTTGGTAGGACGTAGGACTGATTTATTGCTAATTTACATGAGAACAGGCCATCTTTATTCTTGGTTGGAGATGTATTTTAGTGCTTTCTTGAATTTTCTTTTTCTGCTTGATAACCATTCCATTTTTCACTTGCAGGTAAGTTGGTCAACGTTGTAATCCCACGTCCTGGACAAAATGGAGAGCCAACTCCTGGTGTTGGAAAGGTCAGACTGTTTATTGCATATAGTGATTATGTCATTTGGTTGCATATCAATCTCTGAAGCACCCATATCAAGCAATATGGGCAAGTGTCAAGTATCACCCATGTGCCTATATACCTGTTACAATATATTGTTAGAATGGTATATATACCTTACATGTATCGGTTGACATGAAACTAGATTTTAAGTCCATGTAGAAATCATTTACCAATATATTTATATCTAGGCCTACCTAGCGATTTATATGTGGCACCTGTTGCATATGGCTATGGCACACTACACAATGTTGCAGATGTCTACAAATGCAAAATGATTTTGATTAGTTTTGATATTTCTAAAAAATATATGTATGATACTTTACAATGCTCCATAGAATCTTATAAATACTTGACATTTTCAGAATTTACAATGTTTGTTATCGAACTAAAATCTTAGAATATTTGAATTCATTTAGTGCAGCTATTCCATTCCCTTGTACCAGTTAAGCAATCTGTCGTCCTCTTTGATCAGGTATTTTTGGAGTACGAGGATGTCGATGGGTCTGCCAAAGCCAGGCAAGGATTGCATGGAAGAAAATTTGGGGAAAATCAAGTCGTCGCAGTCTTTTATTCCGAGAACAAGTTTGCCGAAGGTAACTACGATGGGTGAGTATCATTGACTGTGGTCTGCAAAGCAGTTACATTCCCAGTACCATTGTGTGATGCTGTAATATTTATGAGTTTAGACGCTCCAAATAGAATAGCTTAGATTCATTGTGGCAATCAGTCTGGAGAGGATATACGATGCAATATTCTAGCCTATCAAACGCCTACTTGTAAAATAGATAATCAGTGAAACTTTAAGCAATAAATGTTGATAATGCCACCCTTGATAACTTATAAGTCTTACCTGCTGTGTCGTTCGTAAGGTTGGTAGGCTTGTGATTCTTCCTAGCCAGTTATGTTTAGGTTATTTTATGGCTATTATACACAAGTCATTAGTAATTATTTTGTGAGTTCTTCAATGACATCTAACTCGCTGGTCTATTTTTGAGTGTTTCTGTAAATGTTATGTTCGGGAAAATAAACTGGTGTCTTCTCAGAACACAAGGCAAAATAAATTATTTTGCTTCTTCAAAACTTCAATTTTCGCTGCCAGAATCAAATGCTCGCATGGAGTTTCAATCCGGCGTCTGAATCCAATCAGATACAAAATTACGATTCGATTGAAAATATGTACCCTCGTGTGTATCGTGAGCTGTTGTGCTCTTGATATTCGAAGCTAACTCGTGACATGTCGAATCCAATCAGATTATAAGCTAGCCAATGGACCATTTCGAAAGAACACAAAAAAAAAAACGTGTAAAAGAAAAACTCCCATCTACGGTCTGAGAGAAGTTAATGTCGATAGATAAAATAATGGTAACATAATTCGAAACAATTTCTGAACAAATGACAATATAAAAAAAATGAAAAACCTGATGGAGAAAACACGCGTAGAATTGATTCGAAGAAGAGAGAACAGTAAAGTGACTTAGCTCTCTGACCGAGCAAGCTCGATATCATCCTTATCGATACCATTTTTCTTGACCAAAAGTAGTGTGTCTTCCTCTTCCGATGTGTTGTGAATCACGAAATCTGAAGCCAGCTTAAGTTTTTTCTCATTCTCCACTGCCCAACTGTAAAACACCATGCCCAGCACCGCAAGTAACATCCCGAGAATGTTCTTCAGGGTCAGAGCTGAGTCAAAGAGTAGCCATCCGAGAATCAACACACACACAGTTTTCATGTGCCCTAAGACCTGGAATGACGTTGCAGAAAATCGGCCAATGCAGAGGTATTGGCTGGTATTGCAGAAGACAGCGAGGATACATGAAAGCAGTATGAAAAGCTGTGAAACAGCAAAATTAAATAGGTTAACTCTGCAAGGAATTCATAGAAAGTGTTCATATGCAATGTCTCGTCTAGGTTGATATATGTTACATTTTATAAGCCCGTTGAAGTTTCTGTTGAAAAGGCAAGTCATTTTGTTCGTTCAACAAAGTTTGGTAAACGACAAGTCATTTTGTTCGTTCAACAAAGTTTGTTGTTGAAAAGGCTAGTCTCACTAATAAACAAGTTTCAGGTACATGGAATTTAAGGTGCTGAAACTGGATAAGTATACAGTATCAGATGTTTATTTATTATTGTCATCATTAAAATTACTATTTCTGCTGAACTAGCAAAGTGACCTTACTGTGCTAGGAAAATAAAAAAGTTCTATGTCCGAGATAATCAGTTCTAATTATAACATTAGCATACAATTATTTACACAGCATATGCCACTCTTATTCAATATGTACTGGATACTGAGTCAGATAGTCGGTTTAGACTTCATTGACCTTTTGTTGTTTCAATGCAATTTTTTCCTACCTCAGTTTGAACAATTTCAACACAGAATTTAAAGCCAAGGGCAACAATTGATATTCAACAATTTTCAGTTAAAAAAAAACATTTTGTATTTTTGGAACTTACTAATGCTCCAACAGAATAATGGTACTTGAAGATCAAGTGGCCATTTAGATAGTAGTCTGCAAATGGACCGAAGAGGAGAAGAGAGAGAGCCTGAATTGGTGCAGTTTTACTTAGAAGCTCAAAAGAACCAATGTCATATTTTTTCTGAAGTGACCCAATTGTCTGAAAAATAAAATGTCTTTAATCAGATGGTTAGAAACAAAAAATTAGCAAATTTACAATTACATCTCGACCTAATCCATTGCTCCCTACAATCAGCCAATCACATTCTAAACACTATCATCAGAATTTTAGCTGAAATAAAATTAGCATGTTGCTACAGAACTTGATAGAAAACGGGGATATTCTTGAAAATGCCCTTGAATTATTCAATATGAAACCATATTAGTGAACAGGAAATTCAATGCCATCCTCGAGATACCTCTACTTTCCAAAGGTAGCATTGTGGAGTTTCTCTGTTCATCAAGTAAGAGTACTAACTTACTAGCCTCTGTACATGTGAAACTAGATAACGTGAAGTAAACCTTTTAAAAACCAAATGCTAAAGACTGAGATTCAAAAACCAAATGCTAAAGGCTGAGCGTTGTGGATATCTGTACGAATTTCAAGCCATCCGAAGACATTTCAATAGAAAAATAAATTAATCAAATGCATAGCCCGGACGAGTAACTTATTTTAAAAGTACAGATGCTCACAATCTGCTGCAATGATGTGCAGAATACTGCTACACAGGCACAAACTAAGCCCTTCACTTTGATTTCTACATCAGCGACAGTACAGATACCAACACCCAATGCCACAGCTGTAACAGCCATTACCACCATAGATGAGTAGTGTTTACTATGCAAGAAAAATTCCATCAAGCATACCACTGGTATAATGCTCAACTTAGATATCTGCACATTTTGAAGTCCAAGCTGAGAGATATTTATATAACAAGCAATAAATAATCCCTTATAAAGGTGCAAACAAATTTACCTGATAAAATCCAACGGAATTCAACATGAGACTAAGATTCATCCCAGTAATTGACATATTAGCAACAATGGAGAACCACAAGAGCTCCCATAAAGGAACATGCTTGGAGGTCGATAACCCTGTTATATTTGAAATCCAACCAACAAGGGCCGTCACAGTAAAGTGGAACCCTGTTAGAGTGGTCGCTGCAAAATTCCAGAGTAACATCAGTAAATTCAACTAGAGTTTAAGTCTTAATCTAATATAAGATTGGGCAAATGATGCACTTCTATTTGCAGCATGTAGATAATGCTGTTTTTTGTAATTTTTATGAGAATATTAAATATTTACCATAACTAGTACGACACAAAGATGAATTAGAATGTTATTTGCTATATAAAGCACACTAAGAATATAGGCTTTAGAGAATTGACTACTGTTTCACATCAACTGTTGTAAGTGTATGGTTCATTTGTATGACTTACCAGAACTCCACATTGAATCTCCTAATGAATAAATCACAAACTAAGTGTGATTCCTCAGCTATCATTGTTGCATAGTCTTCAGATAGAGTCAGCTTTCAATTCCCAAAACAGCCCATAGGATTACACTAAACTGGCATTAGAAACCATTCTATTGATTTTTGAAACTCTAAATTCATCACTATTCACTTCAATTTATGGCGTTGTCGAAAATAAAAATCAAATATGCAAAGATTCTCAAGTCCTGCTAAGTGTTTTCGCACTATTGTTGAATAAACCTAAGACTAGCAAAGTTGGTGATGTCACAGATCTCTAGATCTGAAGCAAGTTCAACTCACCAAAGGAACTATCAAAAATCTTGATCTAACAAGCATGTTGCTCGCTTTTCAAGCCGTACTAATTAAAACTCAAATCCTACAAAAATATGTTTATTTTTTCTGAATTTATCAAAAAACTCTCAAGAGTATCAAAGATCTGGTCGTATATTCAACTTGGAAAATCTCACAAAAAGCTATCATGTGTTTCGAATTCGACACAAAACTCTCCATCAATAGCAGAACACTCGACGCCACCTTTAATTTAAAAGACACGAATCGAAATGGCAAACCCAAATTCCGATTCGAACACAAAAGAAGTTGATAAACTCAACACTTTTACTCAAATTTCTCATCTCTGTTCCAATTACTCCATCGAGACATCAGCATTCTTCCTCTCTCGATTAAGAAATCGAATTTCAGCATTCAAAAGAAGTACTAAATCGCGACGAAGGGAAACAAGGAAAAACAATATCTCGGAGGGAAATGGAAAACGAGTACCGAAGGAGAAAGCATAGCCACTGTTAGACATGAGCTGCTTGTTGGCCATGATAAGGCCGACGGCGCTGACCACGTTCATGGCCCAAGCCCCAGCATCTGACACCATGGGCTTCTTCTTCCCCGCATCCATTGCTACTCCTCAACAGAGACGAGGAAGAGGAAGAGCGAAGGAGAACACAAACATAAACACGGTGTTGAGCTGAGCAACCAAGGACAAAAACAATCTCGATCGCAACTTTGTTTACGACAATAGTCACGACAGTACGATGTGATCTTACGAGTCTCGGCAGGAGTCGTTCGATGCTACTCACTTCGTTACTGGTATCTGCACTCGCATCTCGAGTGGTGGCAAGAGTAATTTTTGGCATCATTCTAAGAAGTAACAGATCGGGATTTGCTGTGCCGAATCAGGACAGGACTGCAAATACAGGCTGACGGGTGGCCCAAGTCGCAATGGGAGTGGAGGGAATCATGCACCGTGTCCCAAGTGAGGAAATCAGACGTCAATCACCGACACTGTTAGGAAAATTGTCGTTGTGCCATTAAGTCATTGCTAAACATATCTTAAACTAATCACCTTTAATAAATCCATTCTTATATAATCTGAAGAAATCTGTCTTTTTCTATAAACATTTGTAGCATTCTCAGATCGGTATAACACATTGTCACGTCCTACTCAAATATTTATAAAAATCCTCATAATTTAGATATAAACGATCTAATCTTAATGTATAAAATAAATTCTCAATCCATCCAACGCCCTTGTTCCAACGTCCTTTTCATGCCTTGTCGCGAGCATAATTCCCCAATGAGTAGCAAAATAATTCCATAAAAGCCGTTGATTTTATTGAACCACCCAAAGCGGCCTTGGACACGGACAAACCCGACAACTTTTCCAGCGTCAGCACTCGCGGAGGGTCCAGATTCTCCCATCCGAGTCCCATCCATGCATCCTGGCCGCCCGATTTAATCGTTTCTCGTCGTTGGATTCGACGCGCCGCCGGCAGCGTTTTCTCCCGCGACATTAGAAAAGCGCGATGTCTTTCTCTCCGGAAACACCAAGTCAAGTCGCTGCTCTCTTCTCATCTCGGCGACGACGAAGAGCATCGGAAGAGGGGGGGGATGAGCTACTACAACCAGCAGCCACCGCCAGTAGGTGTCCCGCCGCCACAAGGTGACGTGGCAACTGGCAACGAGTTGTTTGGTGGATGGAGAACCTGTCCTGACGGTGTTTGTTGTTTTGACTGAATGAAAATTCGTGATAGGATATCCGGCGGAAGGGTACGCCGCCAATGACGCCTATCCGCCGCCTGGGTACGGCGGTTACGCCTACCCTCCTCCTCAGCAAGGGTATCCGCCGGGCGGCTACCCTCCTCCGCAGGGCTACCCGCCGGCCGCCTACGCCGGCGAGCCACCGCCCCAGCAGCAGAAGCAGCAAAGCAGTAGCCCTTCCTTCGTCGAGGGATGGTGAGGCAGAATTGAATTAAAATACCTTTTAAAAATTTTAACCTATGGAGAAGCTTCGAAGCGAGTAATTTTGGTCGGACAATATTAACAAGAATTGAGAAAGAATAATAATTCTGCCAAAAACAATCAAAATGCAGAAACAATTATTCTTCTTCAAAATCAAACGTATTGTTCGTTCTAAATGCTTTAATTTGGACATGGCAGCTTGGCGGCTCTCTGTTGCTGCTGCGTTTTGGAGGCTTGCTTTTGACAATTGGGGATTCTCGGGGCAAAGAGTGCGAGCTTGGCATCTGGTTTTCTCTACTTATCCTTCAGTTGTTTGTGCCTTTCTTTTGCTGTGTTGTCGCGTCGTGTGATATGTTACTACGTGCATGGTATTTTTGTGTCGATTCAATTTGTCATCAAAGGTCTGAAGAGATTTGATACAAAAAGATAAATCTATGGGATTTGTAAGTTTAAGTTTGGTTGCAATTATTTGACATTTGCGTAAAAGAATTAATTGTATTTGTCCTTAATTCAGTTCCGGAGAAGATTTATAAGAATGAAAAAAAAAACATTCGAAAATGTTTCTATTCAATTTGCATTCATTTTTAACAAATATCGCCTTCTAATTGTTTGCTTAAAAGGTGCATCGAACGACAAACCTTTGAATGCCCATTATTGAATATGCCAAAATGTGCTTCTAGAGAAAATGAAAAACCTTCACCATACTTAAAATTATTATTATTATTATTTTGCTTTAGAGTGCGAATAAAAGAAATATGTTTAATTTTAGCTTTTACGGCAAACCTTTGAATGCCCGTTATTGAATATCTAGAACAACTAGGAGAAATAACATATCATGACGCAAACACATCATCATTGACGAAACCCAAAAAAAAAAAAAACATAAGAACAATCTAGAAGAAAAATGAATCGTGATATGTTATATATGTCAACATACCTACAGACGTGAGCAATACCATTATAATATGTTTCAATATTTCATTAATATGATAGTATTTTTTTACTATTAAAATTGAAATTTATATAAAAATTAAAGTAATTATTTTATCTTCTTAAATTATCATATAAAGCGTTAGTTAACTAAAATATTAATAAGATTTTAGAGAAAATGTCTCTGGGTCAAAATATTCGTTATTAAAATATCTTTATCAAATATATATATTTTTAATCAAATTCTAGGGGGTAATTTGAATAATATGATAAACTTCAGGGCACCTAAATAAAATTTCTGTCTTAGGAAAATTGAGCAACGATCTATAAACCCTAGAAGACGGCGGCCCGCTGGTCGAAGCCCTACTCTCCTTCCCTTCTGCTGATCTCTCGGTGAACTCGGCCACGCCAGCCACTTCCGGCTGTTCTCCTCGTCACGAGGCCCTGCGACTGTTTTTCTCCTCGCTGATTTTCACCTTCCTCGATAACTACATCGCCAAGACCTTCGTGAGCTTTCTCTCTTTCAGGTTGTCACGGGTTGCTTAATCTTTACACCTCCAAAAAATCATACGTACGATTCGGATATTGGCCATTAATCAGTAATCAATCGCAGAAGTTACCGAAGATGAGGAAGTTGAAGTTCCATGAGAAGAAGCTCCTCAAGAAAGTCAACTTCCTTGAGTACAAACGCGAAGGCGGCCACCGAGAAGCCCTTATTACGCGCCGATACCACCTCATGGAGAGAGATGATTACAAAAAGTGATATTCCTTTTCAATCTTTGGCAATTGTAGTCACTTTTCTCACCGCCGAGTTTCATAGGAATTCTATAATTTCAATTCTAGGTACTCAAGTATATGTATGACGGTGCAGAAGCTAGTGCATATCTTGAAGCAAATGAATCCCGGCGACCCTTTCAGAATTCAGATGACAGATGCGCTGCTGGAAAAGCTGTAAGCCCATTTTGATTAACAAATAACTAGAAAATCAGGCCCATTGCAGTTTGTTGCATTTTCTATTGTGGAGTTTTCTCTTCCTAGCTATTCCAGAATTGATTTGAATTGCAACTGCTGCACCTGTCGCCTGCAGGCTTTTGAGCTGATAAATTAGGGTTGTGGAATATCACCAGTATGGAATGTTTACGTCTGATAGATTGCAAATAACAATTTAGTTTTATTGCTTTGTGCTTTGTTTTTTATTGGCTTGCAAACGACTTCACTTCAAGTCATCAACAGATACAAATATCTATTCTGATGTAGTTTAATGCACAATCATCAATATGCCATGTAAGAACCATTGTCGTCATTTGTCATTGTTCAGATCAGGGATTATTTTTGCTAGTTATTGTGCACTTTAGTATTATGTTGCCTAAACCTCTGTTACGTGGAATTGTTGTTTCATAAATTTGTTGGTTGATACCTCTGTCTGTTTTTATTACTATTTTATTTCAGTTACAATATGGGTGTGATTTCAACAAAAAAGAGCCTGGAAAAGTGTCATAAACTGTCAGTAAGCTCATTCTGTAGGTAAGCTGATCTACTTTGCTATAGTCTAATTGGAAGCCTTTTACTTGTTTTTCTTTCCTTTTACTTGATTTTCTTTGTCGAGACAAATAAAAGAAGCAACTAACAATTTGTACTTGAAAGTGGATGGGTTCTTTATTTGTTTTTCTGCTCTTCACAATTGACTGCTCCTAGGTTTATCCATACACTCTCTATATTTGTATAGGCAAATAAGTAAAAGAAACCACTCCCATTGGTTAAATCAATCTGTTGCCTTCTCATATTTGATTGCAAACTCCGTTAATTGGTCATCATGTTTGACAAGTTCAAAATCTCCTTTTAGTGCATAATTGAATTCACCTTGTGTTTTAATCTCTCTCTCTCTCTCTCTCTCTCTCTCTCTGTATTTTATCGTGGTACTTCATCTAGAAATACAAATATCAACTGCTGCAATTTGGCTATTGGATATAGCATGCTCTAGTGTTCTTTGTTTCTCTGCATTCTTGGGGTTGTTTGTACATGTCTAGATGTCAATTTTTTGGGCTAGTTTACTCTAATTCATCTTTCCGGTGAAATAGTAATTTTTATTTGAGCGGTGAAATTTTTCATGGGATACTATAGAAGCCAAAAAGGGTGGATTTCAAATCACCTACACAATGTAGAGGGCCATACAGCAATGAATCTCTGTGTGACAGGTGTAATTTCAATGAGAAAAAGTCTTGCCAAAGTTTTATATTGTCAGTGGTGATCACTTCTCGCGCTACACAAATTTTCAAGAAGCTTTACAAACGAGCTGTTTTTAAACTTAAAAAGAATTAATTTTAGTTACATTTTTTATTTAGTTTTTCTTCAATTGTTTATTGTTCTTTGCTTGGCTGTGAGGTCTAACAATTATATGGTCTGTACTTGTCAAAGCAAGTTAATTGGTAGAAACCATTTATGCTGCTGCTTCCATTGGACAGGCACCTTACCAAAAATCATATTCAAATTCTCTAGATATGCATTCGCCTTGAGCTACCAAGCACATCCATTCACACCACCTTAGAGGTAGTTGATATGATCATTGAATAAGTTGAACTTTCTCTGTTCCATTTTTTGCAGGAGAAGGCTGGCGTCTGTTTTGGTATACCTCAAGTTTGCTGAACATCTGAGGGAGGCTGTGACATATATTGAGCAAGGCCATGTCCGAGTGGGACCGGATGTGGTAACAGACCCAGCCTATTTGGTGACAAAGAACATGGAGGATTTTGTGACTTGGGTGGACTCATCTAAGATTAGGAAGAAAGTGATGGAATACAATGAGAAATTAGACGACTACGATCTCCTGAATGCTTAAGTTATTTTCGAATTTTAAACAGCTTATGAGGTTAATCAGATTGCAGAACTTGTATATCAATATCAATTAGTTAACTTGCTCAATTAGCTTCGTTCACTTGTTTAAGTCAAATGTATTACTTCCTAATTTCATTTTTGTGACAATGGGTTTTTGGTGCCCGACCCATTCATACTACATGAGACAGCCGATTTATTGACAATTATCATGGCCATGTTACCACAAATGACACCCGGGGCTATCAAAACTAAGCAATTTTTGGGAAGAACATCCTCGTAATGATTTGAGTAATTGATCTCTTCTCAAAGAGTGTGTGCACGAATTCTTCATATAGTATTCCTAATTAGCACTGCACTCGGATGTAGAATGGGATAATGATGTAGAAATGAAATAGTGATTTTATAGCCTTTTATTTTTATTTTTTCATATTTAGCCTCAATATCCATAATTAAATACAAGAAAAATAAACAATTTTATTATTTATTTATCTAATATTAGTTGTCTAAATTTCGCTTCATTCCACTCACCTCATTTCTTATTTACGCTACATTAAAATGGACTGTTATAGAAATAATACACTGTATATTTGTTTATATTTTAATTTTATCGTGTTTTTCAGTAATATTTTTATTTTTGGAAATATTAAAAAAAAAGTGTTTTTCAATAATATTAAAAAGTTAACAAATGAATGAATTGTGTTTTATTTATTTATTTATTAAAATAAAAATAGTGATCGCATCCACCATGCGTTGACATACCTTGGTTGTTATTCCATATTGAACGCAAGGCCCACAACGTTAACTAATAAACACATGAGGTAAAAAAAGAAACCAACAACGTGTTGCATTTCTGATAACCCTTGTTCGTCTTCGCTGTCTCAGCTTCCAAACTTTGACGCCACTCCAGTCTCACACAACCGCATCCCTCTTTCCTCTCTCTATATATACGTCTCCCCAGGTTTCACCTTCTTCTTCGTTCTCCCTTCCTTCTTTTCGCTTGTTTCAAGCCTCCAACAATACTCGCACACTCCTCAAGATTCCTCCATTAATCTCATCGAGAGATTGAGCGGCGACTCCGATCATGGCCGTGGATGCGGTGGTTCCTTCCGACGATCGCGACGAGGCGCCGATGCCCACACAGAAACCATCACCTCCGCCTCCGCAAGCCTACCAGTTGGAGTCGTGGGCCAAGGGGAAGCGGTCCAAGCGCCCCCGTGACTCCAACTCCCCCTCCTCCTCCGACGAGTCGATCACCGAACGCCGCGCACGCTCCGATGAGGAGCACCTCGCCCTTTGTCTCTTGATGCTCTCCCGCGGCGTCCGGGGATCTACTCTCCTCTCGGTGCCCCAGTTGCAGCTGGGCGACACCGCTCGACGAGATCTCGCGGTGACCCCACCGGCGAGGACTCCTCAATCCTACGAGTGCTCCGTGTGCGGCAAGGCGTTCCCATCTTACCAGGCGCTCGGCGGTCACAAGACCCGCCACCGCAAGCTCATGGCCTCGACAGCGGAGGCGGCTTCCACATCTGCCGTCGGCGCCGTAGGAGGAGCGGGAGGAGGGAGGGCGCACGAGTGCGCGGTGTGCCACAAATCGTTCCTCACAGGGCAGGCGCTGGGCGGCCACATGAGGTGCCACTACGAGGGCGTGATAAATGGCAGCGCCACCACTAGCGGGGCCGCGAAGGCAGCGTCCTCCTCCGACGCGGCCAACTACAGTAGGAACCTGACTCTGGATCTGAATCTGGTGTCTCTGGCGATGTCGAGGGCTGTGGATGGAGGGCGGAACAGGCCGAAGAAGAAGGGGAAAGAGGAGGACGAGGTGCTCAGCCCGCTAGCGTCGACAGCAAAAAAAACACGGCCGTTGACTCCGTCCGAAGGCGGCGTTGTTAATCTGCAGAAAGAGGAGGAGGCGGGGCGCCAACTGGCGTTGACGATGATGCCTTCGTTCCTGACGGCAAAAGACGGCGGCGTGGAATCGCCGTCGCCTAACAGAAATTGGTTCAGTTTCATCTAGTTTGTCATCTTTGGTCGTCGAAAACAAATTCAAGAATCGGTAGAATTAGGATCTGTAATCGTTCTTTATTTGTTAATCACCTCCCATTCGTTGTTAACTTTTAACATGATGCCTTCGATTTCTTATGCGTATTCTGGAGGAAGAGGAAGAAGATAAAGAATTCGTGGCGTGCGAAAGCGGAAATTGGAAGAGTGGAGTGGTGGTTGGGTTGGGTTGGTTAGGGTAGAGTTTGGAAGGAAGGAAGGAAGGAAGGAAGGAAGAAAGGGAGAGTTAAGAGGAAGCGAAGGCAGCGAGGGCCAGGCAGGATCAGAATGGGATATATGACAGTAGGGAAATCAATGGCGTGGCGGAGTGGGAAGTTGCGGTCGCCTTAATCGTGGAATCAAACCTTCTTCAACGTCGAACGTTTTGTTTCCTCAGAACAATGGGCTACTCACCGAAGCAAGATCAATCAGTAGTATCCTATTTGATCTCTATAACTCGATCGGATGGCTTCGATTCGGATAAGAATACTTTTCGCTCGAGACGGATGGTATGGTCACTCGAAACATTACGATAAATAAAAAGGTAGAGTTTCTTGGACGGCAAAAATTGGAACATGGATCTCAACGCTGTAATAAAATTAGAGATGTCATTGTCTGACCAATCCTAGTGATTTCCGTCTTGGTAGATTCGGCAAACAAATGGGCCGGCACGGTAAAGACTTGGTTAAAGCTTGAGTCGAGCGGGCAGACAGACTTCACTGCAGCTGCCCCCAATACAAAAATTAGAATTAAAAAAGAGTATTTAAAAAAAATTTACCGAGGGTGGATCTTTTATTCTCATCTCTTCTTTCGCCGGCGCGTTTTCATTGCTCCCGCACGAGGAGAAGACATGGACAAATTTGACACAATCTAGACGATGGCGAACTGATTCAGATATTTCCGGGTCGGGTTAGGTGCAATGGGTGTTTTAGTTGTGCTAAAATTTTCAAGGAAGCCGAAGCCGAAGCCGAAGCGAACGAACGAACGTAATTACATGGCGTGCCTAGAGGCTTACGAGTTACGATGGACGCATCGGATGGACAGATTCCGAGTGTTAGATTAGTGAGCAAATGAATGCGGCTTGAGGTGGGATTTGGGCGCGGGCAGGTGTTGGATTGTTGAAACCCCCTGTCCGTGTGCGTTTTGGGAAAAGTAACGTCGCAGGTCGACACCTTCGACGTCGACGGAGGGGAAGGGGGGAGTCGAGTCGAAAGTGCCCGATCTAGGGTTTCCTTCACCGAGCGAATCCTCGAGATCCTGGCCCTCGATTTGGGGCCTTCACTCCCTCCGTCCTAGGAAGAAAAGGTAGCGTCTCTTCGCTTCGTTGCCATCTAGATCTCCAAAATTTGTTCTTTTTTGCTTGCGTTTTAGTGCTATAGTAGACCTCATCAAGAATTACATTGGGATCTACGATATCGTAGTTACTGCTCGTTTGGTAGCAGAGATCGGAGGTAATTACGCTGGGTCCGGCGACACCATTGTTTTTTGGAGAAACTTGGGGGATGTGCCTTGTGCAACACCTTCCTATTTTGGAGTAACTTGGGGGATGTGCCTTGTGCAACACCTTCCTATTTTGGAGTAACTTGAGGGATGTGCCTCGTGCAACACCTTCCTATTTTGGAGTAACTTGGGGGATGTGCCCTTCGCTCTTTCAGCGTTTTGGCACTACATGTTAAATTGTGTATTGTTCTGCTCTCTAGTGGTTTTTGCTGGTTCATTCTGCTTCTTTCTTGAATGCGGTGATTTAATAATTTGACCGAGCTTCACATGAAGAGTTCAATGAGTAGGGTTGACCTCCATATCTGTTTACGTTTCTAGGGAATAGGTTTTAATCTCGTCTTGTTGCTCGAGTTATTTTCTTTACTGGCGTGGAAAATTTAAAATTCTTCAATTTCACAAATTGTCAGCGGGAGTTTGATTTGTATGAGAAACAAGTGTTCATTTTTTATGATTATGTTTTGCTTTTCCCCTTGCAGGCCTTAAAATTGGGAGGAACACACCCTAATCCACTGCTAAATTTATTGCTGAAATCTTGAAATTTGAAGTTTTACAAGACTTCTCTTCCTTCCAAGCTTGTACACTACACTTGTAATTCTGACTTGCCACTGATCTTGAATTGATACAATGATAACACATGAACGAGTTGTGAACTTTGCTCTTTTAGGTATGCTGCCTTTGGTTTTGCTCTTTTCTTTGTAATTTGGCATATTGAAAATTTTACTCTCCTGTGAATTCTTATTTGGATAGTTTCTAGTTATGATCTACCAATCTTTAGAATGTGTTGGTTTTATTCGTTACCCTTCAGCTTTATATTTATATTTTAAAATTTTCATTACAGGTTTGACTTTAGCACCACTTTTTGTGAAGGTAAATCCCAATGTCAATGTAATTGTGACTGCATGTCTAACTGTTTATGTTGGTTGCTATCGGTCAGTCAAGCCAACGCCACCTTCAGTGAGTACTCTGTCTTCTTTTAGTGGCTGTATATAACTTGCTGGTAGTGTTTGTTGGATTGCATTAGTAACTATATTGATATTATAACAATGAAATATCTGCAGGAGACAATGTCAAGTGAACATGCCATGCGATTTCCTTTGGTTGGGAGTGCAATGTTGTTATCACTGTTTCTTCTTTTCAAGTTCTTCTCCAAAGATCTAGTTAATGCAGTACTGACATGTTACTTCTTTGTTCTTGGGATTGTGGCTCTCTCGTATGTAACTGCCATTTCCTTTGAAATGACATCTTCCTTGATGATATTTACTACTATTAAAGCTAAGAGCGCCTCAATTGTTGCTAAAACTGGTATGCAGGGCAACATTATTACCGGCAATCAAACATTTTCTCCCGAAACAGTGGAACGATGATCTCATCATTTGGCGTGCTCCATATTTCCATTGTACTCTCTCTCTCTCTCTCTCTCTCTCTCTAGCTATTATCTTTGGTTTGATATCATGCCAAATTAGTGTTTGTGTTGTGTTGATTAGCTTGATATAGCTTGAGACTTTAAAAAGTGCAAGGTTTTAAATGCCGAGCCGTTTCGGACGAAATTGACGAAAAATTTCGTTCCGACGAGCAACCGAAACCGGAACGCGTACCGATACCGGAAGGAGGCGGCAGTGACGACGCAGAGGCGTAATACCAGAAGGAGGCGACGGCGACGACGCAGAGGCGATCGCGCAGCGCGATCGGGAAGGCGATCGCGCAACGCGATCGGGAAGGCGATCGCGGTGAGAAACCGCGATTGCGATCGCGCAGCGCGATCGGGAAGGCGATCGCGCTGTGCGATCGTGGTGAGAAACCGCGATTGCGATCGCGGTGAAATTTCTAAATATATAAATTATAATTATAATTATATATATATATATTAAACTGTAAAATTTAATTAAATAAATTATTAATTAATTTATATATTAAATAAAAATTAAAAAATAAAAGATATTTTAATTAAAATTCTAAATTCGAATTTATAATTTAGGTAAAATTAAATCTTAAATTCTTTTTTAAAAATTAACTAAAATTTAAAAAAAAATCAAATAATTAATATTAATGTTTAAAAAAAATACCAAAATAGTATCGGCACAGACAATACGGTACTGAAATCGTATCGTTCCGGTCGTAAACCGAAATCCCGATACGAATCGAGATTTTAAACCTTGAAAAAGTGTTTTATGTTTTAAATGAAAAGTTCAGTACAAAAAATCTATATCAATAAGTATGATTGGTTGTTCACTTTTCTATATCTTGCCCTTATTAACAACAATCATACTCTTGGAGTTCCTTGTTGGTTGATTTCATTTGGTGCATCTACATACTCTTTTTAAGTTATTAAAATTCGGGAGCTTTTATTCATTAGCTGCCATTGCACAAATCCATCTGGCAAGTTCTCAATTTTTGAAAACTGAAATTGAAATTTCTGGATGTATGAATTTATGCTTATTCTGCAAAACAAGAAAAGTATGCTGTTGATCATACACTATAAATGAAGAAATCCAAAATCATGGTATCATCCATATGTCATTATAACTAACATATTTCTTGCCTTGTGTACTTCATTTTAGAATTTTGTACTGAAACCAGATTGCAATGACTTGTGTTTAAAGAATTTAGGGATGCTATTATTTTCCTTGTAGTGTATATCTGGATTGTCCATACCCATGTGGTCTATGGCCATTTTTCTCCTAATTGCTTTTTCAATATTCTTGGTTGTAGCTGCTTCTCTGGAATTCACCAGATCTCAGGTTGTTGCATCGATACCTGGAACTTCCTTCTGTGTCTGGTATGCTCTCAAAAAACATTGGCTGGCAAACAATATCTTGGGAATTGCATTCTGCATTCAGGTTAGTTCTTTTCCAAAAACAAAAATAAACTCGATTCTTTTGTTGACTTCTATTGTTACAGGTAAGCTGTAGTGTATTGATGTGTTATTGGCTTTCTTGTCATTTTTGTTTATATATTCTTTGCAGTTGAATTATTTTACATAAGAATTGTGCTATTGTTGTTTCCTTTTAATATTAGACTCTTGTCCCTCCATATATAAACGTAGATACAACTACAATATGATTTTCTAGTTATTGCTTTTATTAATTTTAACACTTTTCACCATTATAAAAATAAGATATTGTATGAAGCATTTACATAAATATTAATAGGATTGGACCAGACATATATATATATATATATATATATATAGATTCCCTCCACTTTTTATACTTGTCTCCTAGACGGAAGAACTATTGATGTGTCACCTCCTTTTTTATTTACTTCAAAATCTATATGTAGTTAAAAGAGTCAACCTGCAAAAAAGAACATCATGAATAATCATAGGCATCAGCAACCATTGTCCCATTCTGAGAAACGTTAATTTTGTATTGGAGTCTACTTTTTATTTTGGAGTTAGGTAAACAGAATTACTGTCTGAGATAATGCTTGCCAGTTTTTAGTATGGGAAAAAGCTACAACATGTATTCAAAAAGAATTTACCACAAACATGTTGTCAGGACATCTTCATAGATTTGTTAGTGACAATTTAGCATGTTACTCGGCCATTTCTTCTGTTGCAAACATTTAGAGGTTATTTTACTGGATAAATGGAGTATATGTATGTCAAAATAAAATTTTCATGTTTTATTTCACCACTTCCCTTGAGTGTGTACTACCTTCTCCTTTTTCTCAGGGAATTGAGATGTTATCATTGGGATCATTTAAAACTGGTGCCATTCTTTTGGTAAGAGATGAGAAAATTCATTCTTTCTCCAGTATTTGTGTCAAATACATGTTCTTTTCCTCCCACTCAAGTGTGTCCTTTGAACTGGCTTTATTCTGCACTATTTTGAGAGAGTAAATAGTGAACTAGCTTAATTCCTGATGTATTTAACTTTGTCTCAGAATAATTGCATATTCCAAATAATAGCTAATGTATATAGCACTGCCTTCACATCTATTCTCACTTGCAGCCGATGCTCAAATATTGGGAGATAACAATGTAAAGCAGAAAATGCTAAAATATGTGTGGATGCTTTGAGGCAATTCACTTAAAATTAGATCTAATAGTATTTTACATGATTTTCATTTACAGAAGTTCAGTAAAGTCAAATTGCCATGCATTTTGTTCAGAGCAATGTGAGTTTCATATCTTTCATCGCTTGGATCTTGTAGATTTTTGACATCATATATCTATTGTTTTTCTGGGTACCAAACCCCCTACATCTTGTTTAGGAAAAAGTTCATAACAAAGTAGATATTATATTTTATCCATGTTAAGCTACTTGCCTCGGTACACTCCATGATATAAGAGGATCCCCAAGTCAGTTGTCTTTTAATAACTGGATGGGAAAATTCCTCAAAATGCTGAGATACTATGCTTACAGCCAAAGAACAGCACAGAAATGACACTGACTATGGTGTTCGACATTTCATGATTCTTTTGCTTCATCTTATTTAGTTTGTCATTATGTTATTCTTATATGTTTTCTATCAGTTTACTGATCAGTAGCTAGTAAAATGGTGGAAATGACTATTTTCTGTGCCATGCGTATAATACAAACCCCAAAATCTTTAGATTCTTGTTTTCCTCCAGCTGATTTGTTTTTGACTTTCATCTCTTATGTTAAGGTTGGACTTTTCTTTTATGACATCTTTTGGGTGTTCTTCACACCAGTTATGGTTAGTGTTGCAAAATCTTTTGATGCTCCCATCAAGGTCAGTTGATTGTGGTAGTTGATTGTTGATTTTCTATCATTCATACACTTACTTCCTATGTGCTACCAACAGCTTCTATTTCCAACTTCTGATGCTGCAAGACCATTTTCCATGCTTGGCCTTGGAGATATTGTTATTCCTGGTAAATATCGATGATAATTTGAGCTGAAAACATGTTTCTGTATTTTATTAACCAACATTTAGAGTAAGGTGAAAGCACATATAATTTTGAAGGTGCTTTTTGCTATAATTGTTGTGAAGTTATTAGAATGGAACTTAGTATTAGCTTGACTAGGAGAAACTCGGTCTCTCCGTCACCTCTGACAAATAGGCATCTACAATTCCTAGTAGGATTATATAAAAAAGGTTCATGAACGAGTTTGTTAGTAGACTTGTTCAGTGCTTGTTTGTCCTAAGCAAAAACTAAACAGTCTTTTAACTTTTGACAAATTGAGCTTCATTAACAAAAGTTCTTGAATCAGGAATAAAACTTGTGAAACTATTGATAATGATTGTGGATAAATTCGTTGCTTAGATATTTAGAACAACATAGAATATAGGTACCTTTCCAATTTTGCAACTTTCATGCCCCCTACTTTCAAAATGCCCAGTCACTCATTTTCTACCCACATATACCCTGATTCAATGAACTATCAACTATGGACTCTTTCGAAATTAATTTGATGGCTCAAACTTCTTGTTTTGGAGAAAGGGGTTTGTGGAAGTAAGAAGTGTTAAAACAGATTGATCAGGGGTTTGTGGAAGTAAGAAGTGTTAAAACAGACTGATCAGGCGGCAAGGCACGGGACCGATTGGCTTGTTTACATGTGGGGCTGGACATGTCTCCGGTTGTCATGGGCAAACAGTTACATCAATAAGGGGCGCCCAACCTCAGCCCACTGGGTTTATGTTTTAATAATATTCTGGAGAAATGAGAAATGTCTGACCTAGTTCTTCTTTTTTTTTTTTGTCAATTTATTAAGTCAATTCTTGTGCAGCTAGGGTTTTTCAGAAGTCTCTAATCTTCAATTTGCTTTACAAGGCTCTACTGTAGTTTTCTTTATGCTTTTTTTTTCACACCTTGGAATGTTTGCTTCTGATTAGGGATTTTCGTTGCCTTGGCATTGCGCTTTGATGTTTCTAGAGGAAAGCAAATACGATACTTTAATAGTGCCTTTTTAGGATATACTATTGGTTTGGTCCTTACAATCATAGTCATGAACTGGTTCCAAGCTGCACAGGTGAATGTCTGATGCTGTATTCTACTATGATCTGTTGAGTATTTTTTCTCTGAAAGTCTGACCTCCATTTGTTTGCCATATGCAGCCTGCTTTGCTGTATATAGTACCGGGAGTTATTGGATTTTTAGCAGCTCATTGCCTATGGAATGGGGAAATAAACTCGGTTGGTTCTAGATCTCTTTTCTTTTGCAACGTGACCTTTTATGTTGCCAATTTTAGAGTGCTTACGCTACTAACTCCTACAAATAGGCAAGTGAATTCAAAAATGGGAAAAAAATGGCTAACGCCTTTACTATTCTTTTGGAGGATTGTGTGAGGTTTATTATATATAATTCAGCTAATTGGGATAGTAATAATTGATGCGTCCAAAATCCACATTTCCTAAAACAGAAATTTGACTTGATCAAAAATTGATTTAATCAATTTGTTTTGGGTGTCTTTATAATGTTTGTGAAGGTCATAGCTGTGTGATGACATTTTCTTGGTTTTTGTCTCTTAACTAATGAGACAAACAACTTCCATCTACCGTGGGCTGGGTTTGATTTGATTATTATCTTATTTTTGTATATGGAAGCTTTTTATCTAGATCTTCATTTTTGAACAACATATGAAAAAGTTTCCTTTGTACTATTGTTCATTTCTCATGGAACGGGATACATAGATGATCATGCGTTGGTAAGTGCGGTGCAAAATTTACATCATAAGTAAGGTTTGATCCCCCATGTCAGTAGGCTATTTAAAATCCATGCCAGACTATGTCCTCCACTGCACTTGACATCGCACCAAGGTCAGCAACCACCCGTGATTTACTTCCTCTCATACTTATTGGGCTAGAGTGAGAGGGCTGCTAGGTTGACGGTTTCAACCTTTTTACACAAGGGATACATAGATCATCGTCGTTCCTATGTTTGATTGGTAGGGAATAGCATGAGTAATAGATAAAAAATAAATCTTAACATATCTTTCTATGGCTTGTTTGGTCTACCCGACCCATTGTTTGTCTGGCTTGCAGAGCTTGCATGACTTGGTCTGCCTGTCCAGCTTGCTTGGTCCAATGGTCCGTGTGACTTGCTGACCAGCCTGATCTGTAAGAGAAAAAAATATAAAACTGTCACATTAACGGTTTAGAGGTAAATCAGGAACTCCGTTAGTAGGTGCAAAAGAGGAGATCCGTTGATAGCTCAGAGCGGTGATTTGTAAAAGATACTAAGCTTGGTGGCCCACCCGGTTCCAACAATCTTGAATATAGTAGATATGTGTTCTTTAAAAAATAGTATAGAGTAGGAATAAAGATTCAATGGAGCGAAGAATAACTATTCATATGAACTACAAGCAGTATCGATTTCACTGTTGTTATAAACATATTGCCATCTTTGTAGAAGCATGAAACAAGTAGAGAATTTGGGTCGGTTGTTATCTAGACCTAATATAGTTCTTGATGGCTTACAAGCAGGTAGTACTATAGTTCTGCAATGACCTTGTCTTTCTTAATATTTACAGTTGCTGGAGTACGATGAATCACAATCATCAACCGAGAAGTGCAGCAGCAGTTCAGCAGAAGATGAAATTACTAAAGCTGACAAGAAAGTGGATTAGTTGTTGATTTTGTTTCCATCGTAACAATTCAGAGATTTTGTTGCAAATGAGGTTCAACTATTTTTTTTTTGTTTAAAAAAAAAAGAGCATTTGCTAGCTCTTAGTAAGTTGAATGATTACAGGTTATGAATATCAAATCCTTTGATGGCAAATCTATACATCAATACAATGCATTATTCGTTTTGTAGATTGGTAGACCAACATGTACAATTCATCAGGGCGGTTTGATTCTGTATCTACTTTGTCCAATATGACATTCAAGTTTAGACTTCTAATAATAAATAAATTATGAGGCATTTTCAATAAACATAACTTAAGTTGGGAAGTACTCCAATTTTAAGTGAAATCGCTAATTTTAAGAAAAATAGCTATCATTATTTTGAGTAAATTCTAAACTTGGATACGCCATTTAATAAAATATTTGAAAAATATAATATCTTCTTTATAATAATCAATTAAATTCTTTTAATAGATTTATTAGACCTACTAAAGTCGATGTTATTTGTAATAATTATTTAAACCTTTTTATCGACTGACAACTTCAAGGGGAAAAAAAACTCAATCAATACAAACTCATTAACTTTTCCTTTTAATAATCAAACATTTTTTGCTCAATTGATTGGACGAAGTGCTAAAAATGGAATTTGTAAGAAACAAAATCCATGTATTTCCCTCCAATGTACAAGCTAAAATAGAAGGCAGAGGAGGGAATTGATTGGTTCTCGTGGACACCGCTTCCACGTGGGACGAACCGCCGCCGTCGAGCTTCCGAGATCCAGGGAGGCCGAAGCGTCCAAGGTTGCGCAATGTGCCAGAAACCTATAAAAAGCTCACATTTCCCCGGTGCTTGATCGCTCTTCTTATTATCCTCCATCCTCATCCCACCACTTTGCCGTGAGACGAATAAGAGAAAGAGGGCAGGACATCGATGGGATGCCTGCTCTTCTTACTCATGTCCTCCAATTTTTTTGGGTAGACAATTGATCGTTGGTTGTAGTTTTCTGCACCGGCCGATGCCTTGCTAATTTGTTGCCTGGATCATCAAACGCCTTCTCCTCCGGCTTCAAGGTTTGTTCCCAAACGACAGATCGTAAGTTCATCCCCCATTTTTTTTTTCTTTTTATAAAAAATCCTGTTTTGAAGAAACAAAAAGAAAATTCGCTTTTCGTTCAATGGAAGGGGTTGGAAGATGTAACTTTCGAAATGCAATCTTTCATGTTACCGATTTGTCTTTCTTTATCCAAAGTTACGTTGAATCTTGATCGCTTTCCTCGTGAGCTTGAATTGAACCATAGCTTCCTCTGAAAATTCGATGCATGTCTACCGTAGCTATACCGTCTAGTTCCTTTTATAACTTCTGGTTCTTTTCTGATAGTGTATTCTCTCTTATTTCCTGGGGCAATGCTTTGGCACTTTTTGTGTTTTTCTTCCTTGTATTCTTATTCAACAACTTTCTGAATTCCTCTTTTCAATATAATTATCTGGACTTTGATTCTGTCTTGTCCCTCTTGTGAATTCATGGCGTGTTGCTGTGTCGATACATGGTGGCAATGACACTGATTGGTAGGAGGAGGGTGGAATTGACAAGGAAGAGAGGAGGAGGAGGAGGCTTTTCTCGTCAAAACCCAACAGCAAAAATGACATGTAACCCTCATGCTCATGGAAGCCTAGCTAGTTATCTTGCATTTGAAGCCTCACTGTGGAAACCCTATCCTCGAAGTCTAGCCTTTGCATCTTGTCTCGGTTTGATATAGGACCCTAGTTCTAATGAAAGCTTCGCTTCGTTAGTCGCTCATTTGTGGAAGTCTGCCATGGCTCAAGGAAGGATGGACGCCCTTGACTTGCCTCAAGTCTTAGTCATGTTTCACATGCCAGTTGACAGGTCGAATAATCAATTTCACCCCTGTCAACTGTTGTCGAACAGTTTATAAAACTCTGAACATAGTTTGTATTTATCAATCTGATGCCAATATATGGACTCAATCTTCATCGATATATTCTTCTCTATTTGTTTACAATGGAAATTAGTTAATAGCGAACTTGTTCATTATCTATTTATCATCATTCATGCAAAATGCTAATTGTATTTAAGTGCATAACCCTGGTTAAGTATTCGTCCTTTTTTGTGGCTTTTTAAGAAATATCAAAATGGGTGCATGCACATCAAGGCCAAACAGCAGGCCCAGGTCTCACAAGTATTCTCGCCGTTTGAGGAAACACCATGGAAAGCCTCCATGTCCACTACCTGAATTTTCCATGAGCAAGTTTGTTCAGGTTGAGTCTGCTGGGAAAACAAGGCGAAAAACAGACATTTCGAATATGAAATTCCATCTAACTCAGTTGCAGTGGCACCACACTCAGGTGGATGTTCATGGTACTTACTATTTCAACTCTCATCTTTTCGTATATTTATCAATTCATTTGATTGGGATTTGAACCTGTTTCATTGTTATTCCTTCTCTCTGTTCATAATTGTAATTTCAATTCTCACCTCTCTGCATTTTACACAACCATTTACTTCTGCTAGTTGCTTCACACCTTTACTTTTACTTTCTAACTACAGCTTTCCCTGGGTTATTCAGTTCCTCTTATAGTTGTTTTATACAAGAAAGTTGTGTGCTGATTGAATTTGATTCTGGCCCAATTAACCCAATTGGGAGGAATTCCTGAGCAGATTCTTTTCCTCTTCTAAAATTTACAAATATCTTTCCCCAATCGTGCTGCCTTGTTATACACGAATTTAAAAGGTCCAATATACTTTTCTCTCTCGATATCAGTGGTGTATGTGTATGACTTTGCCTTTTCTTTCTTGAGATAAAACTAACATGATATGTTTTAGGAATATGTCAAGACACATGGTTTGATTCTGTCAGCATAGTTGAGTCTGATACTGATGACGATTTCATCAGCGTAGATGGAGGTAAAATTTTTATGCTGAATGAAAGAATGAAAGCATCACATGACATTTCGAAAGAGTGCTGACAATGGCTTTCTTTTGTTACTTTAGATAGTTCACCATCAGAAAAACAGGAGACTCAAATTTTGCATTATGAAAATGCTTCACGAGTTGTTGATGCACTATGTAAGTTGGATGATTGTGGTAGTACTCCAGTGGCATTGGCTGTTGAACAATATCTGAAAAGAGAAGGTGAATTGGAGAAGCTCTCAAGCAAGGATGAAGAGAAAGATGTTGAATTTTCTGCTGGAGAAAAAGTTTCCAGAATGAAGAAACAACTTGAAAAATCATATGGTAGCTTTAAGGATTTGAAAGAAACACATGACACAGAAGAACAATCTCTTGTGAGCAAGATGCAGTGTCGTTTAAGTAGATTAGTTTCTTCTTTGAGTTTCAATGATAAGATCTATCGAACAAGTACTCATAGTCCATCAGGTCAAAAGAAAAAATCAGCTGTTGTCAGGCTTTCTTACAAAAGGCAGTCCTGTGATGGAGAAGAAACTACTGATTTTTGTAAGTTTATGATTTGGCATCTGATTTCTTAAATACATGCGCTTGCACACATGCATATATGCCATTGCTGTATTTGTTACTAAAACTGTTACTGGTGCTATGAACAGATTGAATCTATTATGATAATATAGCTTAATCTTAAAGAAAACCTAGATTATTGGGGATTGGGATATCAACTTTCGTTTTTCCCTTCTATAGTATGTCCTGGTTAATTCATTTATCGGGAATCTGGGAAGCATCATATGTTAGTAAGTTTTATGAACAGAAATAGAGAATAAGACAATAATTATAACAAGACTGTTTTAATCTTCTCATTGTCAGAAGAAACGAAGCTATCTAACAAATATACCAGAAGCCGATTTCCTCATATTTGAGATTTTTGCCTATTGGATGTAGAACATCTTTTTTTTATATAATCTAGGTGTCTGGGATTTTCCCAACTAATCCTAGAGATAAATGGCCTTCTCCTGATTCAATTACTGGATAAATCCAGGGCAACTCAGAGCAGTTTAGATTATTATTATTATAATTATTATTTGATGTGGAGCAAGTCAGGAAGCATTTTTACTCGTCTGTAATGTTTTCTTGAGGATCACAAAGAAACTTTTATTGTTTGCACTGGTATCTGAATGCTTTCTACCCTAAATATTTATTTCAAATAATGCAGTATGGTGGATGGTTGATACACTGCTTCACTTTGTTCTGTGCAGGTTATCCTGAGACCTGAATTGTTTGTTTTATTGAACTTTTTCATGTTTTGGTCAAGTTTGGAACTTATATTACCGGGAAGATTACACCAAAGAGTCATTCATTATGGTTGTTGTTACTATTTTAGAGTACTTACAATAAAAGTTTCTGAGTGACTATAGATACCAAATTGGGTTGTTTGTTGAAGTGATATGATACCAGTATTCCAGGCAATATAATGGTTTATGCATTTTGGTTTGATCATGACTAAAATATGAATATTATTTAAGCCTTGACTACATGGATTCATAAGAATCCTTGGTGTAAATAGCAGTCAGTATATGCTTGGTCCAGGTTTTGCAGTTTGCTTTGTCATAGTTATTTCTGAGTTGAATTTAGATACTAGATTTACCATTTAGGCAATAAAAACTACACAAGTTCATAGAGCAGAGTGATACTTGTTTTCTTTACGAATTATTTTGATGTCTAAATGATAAAATTGGTCAATTTTATCTTGCATATGCTTGAAGTTGATTTTTGTTCCTTTTTAACATATAGGTGAAACAAAAAAATTCTTACTTCGCCCAAAAGGAGGGTTAGTAATTCCAAAATCCTCAAGGGAAAAACCAGCTGCAGGATGCTGGTCCTTTCTTGATCCATCAACTTTTGAACTTCGCGGAGAAAGCTACTTCAGGTATGATTTTTTTTTTCTTTTTTTAGATCCGAAAGCCTATAGTTTGCATGATAATAGAAAGTTTGTGCTTGCATAATCTCTCATATGTATTTGTTGTGAAGGGATAAGAAGAAATATCCTGCTCCCAACTATGCACCATATTACCCAATTGGTGTCGACCTTTTCATATGCCCATGCAAAGTAAATCATATTGCTCAACACCTTGAACTTCCTCAAGTAAAGACAAATGGGAAACTCCCTTCACTTCTTGTTGTTAATATTCAGGCATGGAATGTTTCATAACTTTTTAAGGTTGCAGTAGTCAATTATATGTAAAAGTTAAATTTCACATTTTCTTACAGATGCCTACTTATCCTGCCGCAATGTTTCTTGGTGATACTGATGGGGAAGGAATGAGCTTAGTCTTATATTTTAAATTATCTGAATGTTATGATAAAGAGGTTTCTGATAGTTTCCAGCATTTAATAAGGGTAAGTTTCTTTCACTCCTAATTGTTGTTTGCTGAACTTCTTTTGGTTGAAAATATTACAGCAATTATGGTGCACAATTGGATCTTTTGCAGAAATTTATTGATGATGAAATGGAAAGGAATAAAGGATTTGCGATGGAAACAACCACCCCCTTTAGAGAGAGGTTGAAAATCCTTGGTGGGTTGGTTAACCCAGAGGATCTTAATTTCAGTTCTGCAGAAAAAAAGCTAATACAAGGATACAACTTTAAGCCTGTTCTTTCACGTCCTCAACACAGTTTTTATCAGGTATTTAAAAGAACTATCTATTTTGCAAGTTAAGATTTGAGGGGATACCGATATTCTGAAAAACTAGTTCTGTGAGGAAAAGGTTCAAATTATACATTCCTGTTCTCTCGAGTCAGAACTACATTCAAACATTTTTGAGTCAATGAACAAGATTGCTAATTTTCAACTCATTCAAACATTGCTTGGATGGATAACTAGGAGGGGAAAGAAACAGGAGAGGAAAAGGAACTCAATAAAATACATTGTTGATCCATGATCCTCATGTAATTTTGTGATCCCTTCTTTCTCGCCTCTCCCCTTTCCTAATTATCCACTCGATTAAACCAAGCTAAAATTTTTAGTTTAATTAAAACAGGATTTAATTTATATATTTATTCTCTGACAGAACAGTACTTATGACAAATTATTTATATGGCCGCCAAGGAAGTCCTGATGATTTGTTGTGAAAAGGAACAAATTGGTTAAGTTGATTTGTTGTGATGATCTTTCTTCAGTAAAAGAAGATTAATTCTTGTAATTGTGAAAAGACTAGATTAAGCTTTTGATGTATTAGCAAATGACAAGTAGTGAGTGGCGAGCATTTGTTTGACGTGTGCTTACATGCATGGTACTAAAAGATGACCTTTTCAACATTATTATTATATTGGTATATATTTTTTTTCTCTACGTACAGGGAATTATGAGTTGGATGGGTCGATTAGTTTGCTTTTCTGAATAAATGTCAGTCGTCACTTTCAACACAAGTATTTTTAATATTTAATGTCGACTGCATATACTTCCGTATACTGCATTTGTGATATGCTGTGTGTCATCATCACCTGCCGTCTGGAAATTCCTTTTGCGTCTTGCCTAACATTTGTGCATCTTGACACATTAGAAGTGCAAAGTGAATCTTTTCGTCGGTTACATAATGAAGCATGCAGTTCTTTATGACAATGTGATTAGTGTCTCATAAGTTGTTTCGCTGCAGGGTGAAAATTACTTTGAGATTGATCTTGATATACATCGCTTCAGCTACATATCAAGAAAGGGTCTAGAAGCATTTAGAGAACGTTTGAAAGATGGGATCCTTGATTTGGGTTTAACAATTCAGGTAGTCTAATTCATATTCTACACATATTTCCTTTCAATTCCAGTAGCACAATTGCATTCTCTTCTCTTTGCTTGCTTTGCTAACTACTTAGATTGGAATTGAGATACATATTCTTCTCGACCGTCTAGTGACCATAAAATATGCTCTCACAAACAACTTTCAACCTTGAAATATATAAAATGAAATGAATCTTTCAAAACTCGATGCCATGCCATTTGGGAACTTGAGAGAACCTTCCGTTCCTCCTTCCAATTGAATGACTCATTTGTAACATGAAATAGTTTCATACATATAATCCCCCATTGCTAAGAAAAGAACAAAGCATGCTATTCTACATTTGGTGTTTATCGTCTCGATTATGTCCGAATTTGGATTTTGCTGATAGTTATTTGTGTTATCTACCCGACGTTGATTCAGGCCCAGAAGCCAGAGGAACTCCCAGAGCAAGTCCTCTGCTGCGTGAGGCTGAATAAGATCGACTTTGTTAATCGTGGGCAAATACCGAGCATTGTCGCTCTATAATTGACATGTTAAAAAGGGCAGAGCAAAGTAGCTATGTCTAATGTCATTACCTCAATACTCTTAATTTCTTTCTTTTTTTTCCCCAGTAATGTATATCCTATGTGTGTACTCTTGATATATCGCGAGTAATATAATGTCTTTAATATGTGTATATATAATATAAATTCTTTTAAGATTTGGATCGATTTCAATATTTTGTAGAGAGTAAAACTTGAGTATATATAGAATATAATTTGGTAGTTTAATATGATCTAAACAAAAAAAACAAAGGCATTTTCAATTCAGGATATTTTAGATAAATAATAAATTAGTCTCCATAATTCGTAAACTGTGAACCACCAGACTCTTGTAAGTGAAGAATTAATAATATATAGCTTCAAACACGTACGCAGCTGTTCATGTTGCTACTTGCTAGCTAGGCAAATTAAATTAAAATGGCTTGTGGCCATAAAATAGACGCAAGAAAAATACAAGCTTAGAATTGATCCAAGGTTTTCACCGCACTCGACGATCGAATGGATCGAAGCTAAAGAAAGCAACCACATATGTCTGCACTGATCTGCCTGATGTATGGATGCAAGCACAAGAAAGCAACTACATAAGCAGCGCTGTGCCCCAAAGCTACGACTAGAATTAGTGGAGGACGCAGCTTCAGTTTGAGTCCGAGGCAGATACAGTCGCCGAAAGAAAGCAACCGCAGAGTGGTGCTTGTATATGAATGATCATTAGTCTCCATGTAGGTGTAGCCGAGACTCGATCGGTACTCAGTTTAATGGTTACAGAATTGAAATAGAGCTATAGGTCAATCCGATCGAAAGTACGATTCATTCGTTTAGAAGATGCGGTTCGAATATTTTGATTATTTTTTTACGATGTCTATGGGATCGACTGCATTAATTGGGGGTGAGGAAATTATATATACTTTTTGCAAGATTGTAGATGAATGATTATAGATTGTATCGACCACATCTACTCTTCCTGTGGTCCTCCCTAGTCCCTTCCCTTCTCACTATGCAAATTAAAATCTGCCATGTGTCGTGCCGATTATTTAGCCATGCAGATAAACATGAAGACATGACTGGCTAGCTAGCTAGCTGCTATATTAGTTGCATTCAATGCCTTAGCCCATGCAGTATGCAGTATGCAGAATTGCAGAAACAATACATTATATCAGTATCTTGTTTGCTTCTTCCCCCATATAGCTAACTAGGGATATATTTATGTCCAGGGCCGTTTATCTTCCAGGAGTAGAGCCCGATGAGATCGACGTGTTCGAGGCGACGCAATACTTCTCCGGCGGGTTCATTTTCCACGATGACTTGTGTCTTGGGAAGGACACGAGAGAAGCAAGGACGCACAGGAGAGTAGTAGTGGGCAGGAGGAGTTTAGATACCCTGATCAAGACCACATCGGCTGATAAAAATTATGGCAAGGACAAGAAGAAGCAGTGGCCTGGCGGTAAGTTGGTTAACTTCCTCGCTTCCCTTTTCAGGCAAACACTAGTGTACAAGAAAAGATCGCGGAAGACGGAACTGGAGGTGCAACCAGAGAAGGGAAGCAGCAGCGTCATGAGTTGTTATATTAGCGCAAAGATAAGAAGTGAAGAAGGTTACTGCAGGAAGAACAAGCCGAGTGAGAATTACCAGAAACTAGCTACTTCTGATCGAGGAGTAGTAAAATATGAAGAAAAAGAAACGTCGTCTTTAATGAGTATCAGAGAGTCGATGGCGAGAACAGACCATAAAGAAGAGTACTCGGTGATGGCGAAGGAATTAGAGGAAGATGGGGAAGGGAGTGAGTCGAGCTCCGATTTGTTTGAACTAGAGAGTTTTTATTTGCAGGGTGATTTTTCATTTGATCTCCCTGTTTATGGGAGCCCAAACTTGCATGGTGTTTACAGAGTCGATGCTTCTAATATTACTAATCGTGCATGTTAATTAGTCGACAAAAAAGTATAAATGGATAATTGAAGTATTTCTCTCCATCTCTTAGTTTGGTTTCAGTTCTCGGTGTCTTCCAGCATGTATTCAAATTTAAACTGTGATGCTATTTTCTGATACATAGCAAGCAAAACAAAGCTTATTGTTTATTTCCTTAATTCTTCTTTTTTTCATTTCATTTCGATTTATTTCATAATTGTTGAATTATTTTCTATATAATTAACTATGCGCAATTACAATGTTAGCTCAAAGAAAAATAGAAGCAGCAGGAAAAGAAATAGGAGATATTTGATGGATTAATGTTTTTTATTCAATAACTCGATACAAATTAATAATTAACCATAATAATCTTTATCTATAGATACAACGTAATTGTTGGCCACGACTCTCCGAAGTTTGGAAATGGACATGACTCTTGAAAATATGTTTAAAATTTTTTTAGACACTCACCTTTAAATTCTTACTTAAGGGTTTAAAAGGAAAGCAAAAAATTAACAAGGGTGAAATTGTGCATGAATAATTTTGAACAAAGGGTGAAATTGTTGTCGAGTACGTACATATACTATAGTTTTCAAATCTCCTCTTTTATTTGTGTTCCCATATAAAATATAAAAAAATTAACATCGATATACTTCTTTTTTTCATATATATATATATGGATCTGCTACACACCTTATGTTGCGCGACTTGTGCACGGTAATGTTAGGGCAATCTCTTGTCGTAATATGATTTTGATGGTGTGACAAAGGGTTTAAGTTAGTTTGATATGTTGATTTGATATGTGCGTTGAAGTCGTGCGGGACTTAGTAATTCGCACATGGAGTCATGGCGAATTTCACATCTCATGACTCGTGCCTTGAGTCGGTGAAGGATAGCTTTGCAGAAGTCGTGCGCTTGAAGCATCCGAGGGACCGCCGGACGAGAAGCTTGGAGTGAAGCCGGAGGAAGTAGACTTCGAGGCAAGAGACGCGAAGGAGCATTGCAATGTCATGCGCCTGATGCTGCCGAGGGACGTGGCCGCGAACGAAGAGAACTTCGAAGGCGAGGGACTCCGAGGGACGTGGCCGCGAACGAAGAGAACTTCGAAGGCGAGGGACTCCGAGGGATGAGAGTGAGCGATTGTAACCCGGGAAGGGTAGCTCTTAGGTGAAACTTGGCCATTTGGCGGTCGATGATGAGTTTTTCGACACGATCGGCGCCATGTCATGGCGATCGGTCGCTCTAAGTCGATGGTTCGATCGACTTGTATAAGACCGGTTTAGTGCTTAGCGGTCATTGCCATGGGTGTGATCGGCGATGTAGCAATGATCGATCAGCCGGGATGATGACATCGGTCATGGCGTGCAATCCGCGAGCCAGAATGGAGTCGACTTCATTTGGGCACTCGATCGAGCACCGCCGATCGGTGATGGTGCCATCATCGATGCGATACTGGATGGTATCCAGCGTGGAAGCCTCTTCCTCTATAAAAAGGAAGGGGATGAGACTTTGGGGGGTTAATGCTCATTCTCCAAATTGCTCCCAAAGTGCTCTAAGTATTCTTCCACTCTTCTTACTAGTTTTATTTCCATTCTATTGTAAGAAGAGAGATTGTAAAGGTTACCTCCACCTAGCTTGGTGCAAAGGAGAGACCAATATTGGATTGGCTTTGAAGAAGTGATTCACCTCGGACGAATCGGGATCGTGGATTAGCGGTGTAGCCGTGAACCACGTTACATCTTCTTGTTAGCGTTTGTATTTTATTGCTTTGTCTTTATTGTTTATGCTTCCGCTTGCGCTAACGATTGTGTAGACGAGCAAAATACGACGACAAACGAACGAGGGCTATTCACCCCCCTCTAGCCGGCCATTCGATCCGACCCAACAGATAATATCTCAGTCGTCGGATCAAAATCGCGATTGACGGAAAACACACAGTATTTTTTCTTTTTTCCGTGCGATTTTCACCGTTGTCGCCGCGATTCACCGCCGATCGATCATGATCCGGTCTAGAACCGATCGGGATCCGATCGGAACCGGAGTCTGCAATCGCGCCCATTTTTGGTCGCAATTTGGTCGAAAACCAGACGAGATCCGACCGGACTCTGGTGCCGGCCGGATCGCGGTTGGATTCCACTCGGATTGCCGTCGGATTCCGGGCGAATCGGACCCGAAATCTAGCCTTCCGTTGGCGATTGAGGGCGTTGGATGCGCAGTTACTATGCGTCGCGCACAGTCGGGCAACGTTTCGATGCTCAGTAGATCAACTATATATATATATATATATATATATGAAAAAATTTCTCATGCGCGACGAAATTCTCCGTGCTCGTTCGCTCCACGTCGACTCCGCGCCCGTCCACTTAACGCCGTCATATCGTCCTGTCACCGTCGATCGCCGGACCAGGCGCGATCGACGCGCGACTCATCAGCGGTCCGACGGGGCTCGAATTTCGGTCGGTTAGCGCCCAGAATTCGACATTAACCAGTCGAAAACGATCGAATTGCGCAGCCGACAGTGGCGCGACCATTGTCGGTCGGATTCCGATCGCAATTCGACTGGAATCCGACGCCGGACGGATCGACAGTCGACACCGGTCTGTCTGGTACTGGATTTCGGCTCCAATTCGGTCGGAATCCAGCCCGATCGCGACCGAAATCGACCACCCGATTCTAGCGATTGATTTCGGCCACGATTCGGCCGGCCGAATCTTAGCCGGTCGAGTATAACGGACAGATCGACATCGGTTGCCAGTCCGTCCAGCGTCAGATTTCGATCGCGATTCAGTCGGAATCCGACCCGATCGTGGTCGGCAGTGATCACGCCACTGTCGACTGCATGAACCGGTCGTTTCCGATCGATTTGCGTTGGATTCCAGTCGCTATTCGATCGAAATCCGATCCCCGTCGGACCGCCTGTGAGTTATGCGTCGATCGTGCCCGGTCCGATGGTCGACGGTGATCAGACGACACGGTGGTGAAGTCGACAATGGCATGGGATCGACGTGGAACAGACGAGCTGCGCACGAGATCGTCACGCAGCTAGAAGAAAATTTCTCTCTATATATAATACAATTGCCGACTTCTTTCTTAATAAAATAATTTTTTATTGCGAATAGAAGATGCTATTGCTTCAATCATATGACAGGATAAGAACATATAATTGATTGTTTTCAACTTTGGAAGCCAAGTAAAAAAAAAAATTACCTCCCATAAAATAAATAAATTCAATTGTACTCTTTCAATAATCTTTAATTCAAATAGCCAATAAGATGCATGAAACTCATATATAAAAACCACGTTTTGTTATACTTTTTACGTATCAAATTAAGGCTAGCGCATCCGTGTTAAAATTTTTAATTAATTTAAATGGCTAATACAACTATGTTAAAATTTGAAAGGACAAGAGATCGATTTCTGAAGGCGACGATCAGACTACCGATGACTTCGTATTTCTGTGCTAACTATCTGGGACCTGATTTATCCCCCTCCATACGTAGGGACAGCGGTGGAAAACCGCTAATATAACGGTTCATATTTTTTTTTGACGTATCAAATTAAATACTTTTAATTAATTGTTTTTATATGTTAATTTTGGTCCTTCGCGAACCAACTCATTAATTCTTTTATATTTAAACAATTGCTCAACTATTTCATTATCACCATGCTTTATAAGTTGGATGTTGTGATCAATTCATGTGACTTGTGATCCTCGATGTTAAAGGATTTGAGATTTATTATTATTATTATTATTTATTTGCATATGCTAACTTGAAATGAAAATGATTTCTCATTTTCCTTTACTTTGCTTTACTTTAATTGACTTGCAAATTCTCAAATAATAATTGACATAAAAGTGCACTTTCATAAAGTTATTTTATAAAATCATTCTTCTCTGAATTCTAGCATCCTATGCCACCTTTATACTTTTATTTTCTGGGTCCTTAATAATTGTTTGAAATTTAAGAATATATATAAAAGATAGTCAAAATATGTTTACAAGAGTGGTATTTGGATAAGTATTGATAAAATTTGAAGAATTATCTTAGAAGCATCAAAATTAAATAAAATATGAATAAAGATTGTTAAAAATTATTTAAAGGTTAAAGATTTAACTGAGTAAGCTAAAGGATTATCTTAAAAAATTGAGATCAAAGGTTCAACTTAAAGACATCCATCTGTATAGAGTTATTTGTGATGAAATTTTGAATCGTTAGATTTGAAAATTTTGTTGTTTTAGAAATTGCATTTAGAGAGGGGAGCAATTTTAAAATCAGACATAATGGGTGGGCGGTCACACAGGAAACGTGGGGAAAAAAATCCTTTTGCGCGCCAGGTAGGGGTCGAACCTACGACTTTCTGCTTAGGAAACAGACGCTCTATCCACTGAGCTACAGGCGCTGATTAAATACAACAAGGACATAATATAAATTATTAAATTAAGTAACAAGCTCATTCAATTTATTAACTTTCAAGAACAAATTTATGAAGAATAACGTATACCACAAAACTCATGTACGACATTCATCGGCAATTTTTTAATATCTAATTCATAAGTAAATTAAGATAATTTTAAAATGAAAAAATAAATTTGTCATCTCAAACTCATTGATAACCTAAATAAGATTAAATATATATATAATTTTAAATTATTAAATAAACTTAAATTAAGAACGAAGAATCAAATTTGAGCTAACTGTGTAAAACTCAACTCATATTTATAATTAAATATATTATTTCTCAAGCGTAAACAGCAAGGTCCCATGGTCTAGTGGTAAGGACATTGGACTCTGAATCCAGTAACCCGAGTTCAAATCTCGGTGGGACCTTCTTTTTAATTTTTGTTAAAATAACTCCTTTCTTTTAGCTGAATGATGTTTTTATCTGATTGTAATTTTTAAGAGAAAATTACTTGTTCATTTTTTTTTTTTTTGACATTTCATTTCGTTTGCCGGAAGCTCACAAACTTAACTGTTTTATTTTAAATATAAAACGATTCTATTCAGTTCGTTCTCGAATCTCGACTATAACCGCGTTTCGGCATCCAGGAGAGAAAGACGAAACGGGTTTCAAAATTATACACATATTATATAATAATAAATACTTATTTTATTTTGATGAACATAAATACAAATTTTCATCGCGACATTATATTTTTTAAAAAAAATCACAGGAAAAAATGAAGATTAATGAAGTAATTTTTTTTTTTAAAAAAAATATGAGTATATCCTAATATTATCATAAAACGTGGGTTTATCCGTAAAAGATAAATAAATTTAAAGCAGAGCGGAAAGGAATCCGAGACGAGAGAGAAAGAGGGTGGAGGAGTAGGACTAGCCCTCTTCCTTCACAACGAAGACATGCTCTTCTTCGTAGGCTGCCACATCCTCCTCCTCTCCCTCCTCCTCCCGCCGTCCAAGGTGGCGGCCGGAGGCGACTACGGGAAGGACCATAGCGTTCTACTTTCCATCAAAATCGAGCTCGCCGATTCCGGAGCTGCCGCGCTCGCCTCCTGGGACAACGCCACCGATCACTGCTCCTGGCCCGCCGTTACCTGCGACAGCAGAGGCAGCGTCGTCGCTCTCGACCTCTCCGGGAGAAACCTCTCCGGTCTGCTCCCCTCTTCCGTCGGCCGCCTCCACTTCCTCTTCCACCTTTCCGTTGCCGCCAACTCCCTCTCCGGCCCCATCCCCCCGGAGCTCTCCCTCCTTACCTCCCTTCGCTACCTCAACCTCTCCAACAACATTTTCAATGGATCCTTCACCCCGTCCCTCGGCCGCCTTGCCCGGCTCCGCGTCCTCGACCTCTACAACAACAACCTCACCGGGCCACTTCCTGGCGTGGTGGCGGCCATGTCCCAGCTCCGCCATCTCCATCTTGGGGGAAACTATTTCTCCGGTTCGATTCCGCCGGAGTACGGCGGATGGAAATTCCTCGAGTACCTTGCGCTCTCCGGCAACGAACTCACTGGCCCTATCCCCCCGGAGATCGGCAATCTCTCTGCGCTACGCGAGCTCTACGCCGGCTACTACAATAGCTACGAGGGCAGCCTCCCGGCGGAGATAGGCAACCTCTCTGCACTCGTTCGCCTCGATGCCGCAAACTGCGGCCTCTCCGGCCGCATCCCGCTCGAGATTGGCAACCTCCAGAGCCTGGACAGCCTCTTCCTCCAAGTGAATGGCCTTTCCGGCGAGATACCACCGGCGCTTGGTCGACTCAAGAGGCTCAAGTCCCTGGATCTCTCCAACAATGCCCTCGCAGGAGAGATTCCTCCGAGCTTCGCCGAGCTCAGCAACCTCACCCTCCTTAACCTCTTCCGTAACAAGCTCTTCGGTGCTATCCCAGAGTTCGTTGGCGACCTCCCCCAACTTGAGGTGCTCCAGGTGTGGGAAAACAACTTTACCGGGAGCATCCCTCGACGTCTCGGTATGAACGGACGCCTTCAGCTTCTCGACTTTTCCTCGAACAAGCTCACTGGTTCGCTACCCCAGGACCTCTGCTACGGCAACAAGCTCGAAACGTTGATTGCCCTCAGCAACTTCCTCTTTGGCCCGATTCCAGACTCCCTTGGGCGCTGCGAGTCCTTGAGCCGCATCAGAATGGGGGAGAACTACCTCAATGGAACCATTCCACAGGGCCTACTTAGCTTGCCGAAACTGTCTCAGGTGGAGCTCCAGGACAATCTCCTCACCGGCGGGTTTCCCAATACCGGCAACTCTTCGATCTCTCTTAGTCTGGGACAAATTTGCCTCTCGAACAACCGTCTAACTGACCCTTTGCCGCCGTCCATCGGGAACTTCTTCGGCCTTCAGAAGTTGCTGTTGAACCAGAACTCGTTCACAGGTAGCATTCCTTCCGAGATCGGGAGGCTGCAGCAGCTCTCGAAACTGGATCTCAGCGGGAACCGGTTCTCCGGCTCGATTTCACCTCAAATTACCAAGTGTAAGCTTCTGACATTTGTGGATCTCAGTAGAAACGAGCTCTCCGGCAATGTTCCCGTCGAGATTGCTGCGATGCGGATATTGAACTATCTCAATCTGTCGAGGAATCATCTCGAGGGCCAAATTCCAGCCTCCATCTCGACAATGCAGAGCCTGACGGCGGTGGATTTCTCCTACAACAACCTCTCCGGTGACGTCCCGAGCACCGGCCAGTTTAGCTACTTCAATGCCACTTCCTTCGTTGGTAATCCAGACCTATGTGGCCCGTATCTTGGCCCATGCCAGCCAGGGATATCGCACCCGGTTCGTACCAAAGGCGCACTCTCGGCGCCCTTCAAGCTTTTGCTCGTCATAGGTCTCCTCATTTGCTCTATTATCTTCGCCATTGCGGCCATTGTAAAGGCCCGATCTTTGAAGAAGGCTAGCGAGGCTCGTGCATGGAAGCTCACCGCATTCCGGCGGCTCGATTTTACAATTGACGATGTGTTGAACTGCTTGAAGGAGGAAAACATCATAGGAAAAGGAGGGGCTGGTATAGTTTACAAGGGTGTCATGCCTGATGGCGAACAAGTGGCTGTCAAGAGGCTTCCGGCAATGAGCCGGGGATCATCACATGACCATGGATTCAATGCAGAGATTCAGACACTTGGAAGGATTCGCCACCGACATATTGTAAGGTTGTTGGGATTTTGCTCTAACCATGAGACCAATCTTTTGGTGTACGAGTACATGCCTAATGGCAGCCTTGGGGAGGTTCTCCATGGAACGAAGGGTGGACATTTGCACTGGGATACAAGGTATAAGGTTGCCTTGGAGGCAGCAAAGGGTCTCTGCTATCTCCACCATGATTGCTCCCCATTGATCCTCCATCGAGATGTCAAGTCCAACAACATCCTCTTGGATTCCAACTTCGAAGCTCATGTAGCTGACTTTGGACTTGCCAAGTTCTTGCAGGACACAGGCACCTCTGAATGCATGTCTGCCATTGCCGGCTCTTATGGTTACATCGCTCCAGGTTTTCTTCCTTTCTCTGAGATTCAATCCACGTTTTGTTCCCATGGCTATGATATTGACCAATAAACTTCTCGCTTACTTTATTGTCTAGTTTCATCATGGTGCAAATTCTCTGCGTCATTAGTTTCTTTGCGTACCTGTTATTGTTGAATCAGCTGAAACCAACTAAAAGGCTTATTGTTCCAACTCATAGTTAGTTTTACTTGTATATTTTGCACTACAGTTATTCCCATATGAATTACCTTAGAGGCTAGAGAAAAGTTAACATTACTGGACACGAATAAGTCGCATGAGATATTTATAATTTATCTCTACTTGATCGATGAACAATCCAAAGCCAACTCAAAAAACTTTAGATCTCATCTTTTGTTTTTTTGTATTATGCCTTTTGATTTGTTTTTATGTTGTTGGATCGCCTGTTTA
The DNA here is from genome assembly GCA_025175895.1 of Wurfbainia villosa. Lineage (NCBI taxonomy): Eukaryota > Viridiplantae > Streptophyta > Magnoliopsida > Zingiberales > Zingiberaceae > Wurfbainia > Wurfbainia villosa. Next base: position 43,151,628 of record CM045991.1, on the reverse strand, counting down.
GAATAGACAAAGACGTTTGTTCTCTGCATCTGTTATTGTTTAATTTGTGTGGCTGATCGCCTTCTAATAGAACAAAGTTAATTTGACATTGTCGACATATTTATGATTAATCTCCATTGGAGATTTTCCATCCATATTGTTCTCATCATGGGAATTTGCTGCACAGAGTATGCCTACACCCTCAAGGTGGATGAGAAGAGTGATGTTTACAGCTTCGGAGTGGTTCTTCTGGAGCTGGTTACTGGAAGAAAGCCTGTCGGTGAATTTGGGGATGGAGTGGACATTGTGCAATGGGTTAAGAAGATCACAGGCTCTGACAGGGAAGAAGTGGTCAAAATCTTGGATCCAAGGCTTCCTTCTGTTCCCATCCATGAGGCGATGCACATGTTCTACTTAGCAATGCTTTGCGTGGAGGAGCAGAGCGTCGAGCGACCCACGATGAGGGAAGTTGTCCAGATTCTCAGCGAGCTCCCAAAGGCTCCACTGAAGCAGGGAGAAGACTCGTCTAGCGGCAATGTTCCTGCATCACCACCACTTGTGGCCTCCTTCCAGTCGTCACTGACCAACGAAACTAAAGAGCAGCAGCAACCACTGCCAGCTTCAGCCTCCCCACCATCAGATCTTCTTAGCATCTAGTGCTCTAGAATTAAGGGTTTCCTTCAGTAGTATTTTGCTTTTCTGGCTTCCAGTTGCATGGTCCAGAGCTTTTAAATTAGATGGTATTGCCACAACTGATGTACAGCTGGAACGCCCAGTTACAATGCCTGTGTGCCAAATTTGTGGGGTTTTTTTTCCCCTCTGCTGCCATTACTACACTGCTTCTGCGAGTCTCATGCCCCATCAGTGTAAAAACTGACAAACGACAGGCACTCCTTTAGGTTTCTGTAAATGTTAGCAGATATGACTGGTTTAGGATTGTGTCACTGCGAAGTGATGGGAGAATGCAATGCCTCCTCTGTTCCATGGATTTTAGCTCAGTCACTAGATGATAGGGTAGGGATTCCAGGGTTCCATTACCACATGAAAATTTGAATTAAAATGTCCTCTCTGATGACCTCGCTCATAAAAGCACAGTTGACTGACATCTTCATCCCTGGAGACTCGTTCTTAGCTTTGTTTTGTAGGTGGTTCTCTAATATCAAAATAGGAATCCTCGCATTTGAGGACTCAATATTAGGAGATGGTCATCCCACTTCTCTTGTTTACGAATAGATGCAGCCTGTAAGCTGCAGCATATGATCATTGGAAGACTAAATTAGCATCCTCACAATGATTGGATGATAGGCACACGGCTAAATCAACCCAATTAATCATACTAAAGACTAAACCTGGCACCAAATATAGATCAACCATCGTCGTTGCTAAATATGTTAGTGGATCCCTCAAGTAGTAAGTTTATTTTTACTTTTTTTTTTTTTTCTTTTTGTTGGAGCTGATGGTCCAACGGACGGACTCGAGGTAGACGCCGTGCTACATGACTACAATCTGCCAACTAACAAATAGCAGAAGACTACAATGCCAATGGTGCATCGTTTCTCTAAATGGCCGATTTGGCAGCATCCAATTCAAATGCTTGGTCCCAGTGCATGGTCTGCTTCCCCTCTCTAGTCTCTACGACTACCTGACACTGTAAAACGGTTTCTCTTGCTAAAAAACAACGAAAACAACATCTTGAGTTTGCTGCACGCCTACGGACCATGATATGCACCTTCAGTGGCTTACAGCGCACTCCTCTGCATGCTCTGCTCTTGGCTGCAGACGCAGACGCAGCAGCACACACACTCCTTGTTCTGATCGATAGATGTGTCTAGTTGTTGATCTAATTCGAGTTAAAAATATCGATCGAGACAAAAAAATGTTAAAAAGTTGAATTGTGTAGGGAGGCACGTGACTCGGCTCGTTTCTCATGTCACAAATCTTGATCAAGTCGCGTCGGAACTCGATCTCGCTGCTGGTCCAACTTCTCTGCAATTTCCATCTCGAAGCGAGGAGTGGTGTGGATATTTTAGATTCGCACCTCGGAATTTTGACATACTTTATTCTCTCTGTTCGTATTAAATACGTTTGAATATTCGTATTCGGAGTTAATTCGACGTCCTCTCTCCTTCATATTATTTGAATTCTGAGATAATTTAAAAAAAATTGTCTTCTAATTTTATATGGTAAATAAATATAATATAGAACCCAACCACCAGTGTTGTTTGTCAAGAGGAGAGAAAAAAATAAAATAAAATATTTATTATTTTTTTTTTAAAAAAGAGAGGATGTAATAGAGAGCCATATTTGGATTTAATAATTTAAGTTTAAAAAAAATCTACATAAATTTAATTAAATTTTTTTACTCCATCTATGGATATTCTTAAACTTTATTCTTTTCTTACTTTTATCCATCTTAAAATCCAGTAAAACTTTAACAGTCGCCCATTAATATATACCAAGTTATTTAGAAAATATATATCTTTAAGGAATTGAATAAAATAAAATTTTCAAAAAAAAAATTGCACGGAAATAGCTATTTAAATATTAGAAATATAAAAAATTCATTTTCTTAAACATAGCATAGTTAAATTATTAGAAATAGCTACTTAAATTAAGAAAATATTAGAAATGTTAAAAATTCATTTTCTACTTAAATATAACAATATTTATTATATGCCAAGTAAATGGTATATAAATATTCCTATATACAAAATATAGCATAGTCAAATAAAAGGCTAAATCTAATAAATGTTTAAAATTTTAATCAAATATGAGTCTAAGTTGCGTTAATTTTCTTTTTTCATTGTTAATATTCTGAAAATTTTCTTCGAACCAACTTTTTAATTTTGAAAAACTTTAACAGTGAAAAGTGAACATGAACTTCCATTATAACAATTGCTTCTGAATTTTGTCGTGTTAATAAAACAGTTCCCACCAGTCGCCAGTTGCCATCAATGAAAGTAAATTGATAAACAGTTGCTGCATCTGTTTTTTTTTTTTTTTGTACCTTTTTCATAACTCTAAAAAACCTAAATATAAACTCAATCAAACACATGCATGATTATGTAACTGTACGCAAACATTATGATGCCCGGAGTGCTAAATTCATGTTTGAATGAATCATCAATGTTTACAACAGTTCTTCGTGCCTTGACTTTCTTATTCAGCACTTCCAGCATCGTAAACTTCATAAACGATTATGTTCAGAAGACTAAACCAGGGTTTGAAGTTATGAGTTATCAAACCGCATTCTCTATATGCAAAAAAAGAACCCTTGCCTGGAGTTATCAAACCAAGGTTTGAAGCAACATTAAAAAACATTTTCCAGGTACAAAACTGTCAACTTAGATTCTCGATTGCCTTGTCATACTGCAATATAGTTCAGAGATGCCTTGCAGCATTTCTTAAAACATTTATCCAGGTCTTGAAACACATAAAAAACCATGCAAGGGTCATTTGACTAAGAGAGACAGTGTGCGTTGTCTACTTAAATTAAATGACAGTTCAGTGGAATTGAATGATGAACTACCCTGAAGACTGGACCGCAAGCTCTCATCAGACTTCCATGGCTGGATCACATGCCATATGGAGTGTTATCAAGGACAGTAGCAAAAGGCCATGTGAATGTCAACTACTCTGTCTCACTAACAGGTAACATTTGTATGGCTTACTAGTGCTGCCTATTATCAAAGTTATATTTCCTATATAGTTATGCCCTCTAAAGCAGGGGAGAGTAGGATTGAGAAGTCAATCGAGATCTATCCTAACTCCGTAGTGCATCGTTGGTTCTAGGTCGGCACGGATTTAGAACACTGAAACACTGTAAATAATTTGATCAAGCCATCAAATAAATTTTTAAGAACTCTTATTACATCATAATGTTGATCTGAAGGGGTATGCATATAAGATTCTCACTGTGGGCATATCACCAATAATAGAAGAGCTAAATCAGCATTAATATTTATGAAACAAAGTGGTAAGAACCAAGCAAAACTGAAATGCAAAAAACCAAGCATGTGAAAAGACCTATCATTTCTGCAACAAAGGTTGTCCTTGATGGATTCTCAGCCTCAGTTTCTTTTTTTTTTTCTTTTTTTTTAATGCCAACTCACCGGAAAGTTATGACAATTTGAATCAGACTGCTAAAGTGCACAAGTCTTTCCTGCCCAATGAAATGTAAAAGGAGCCCATATTTTAAGAAATATTAATAATGCAGTCCCTAGATAATCTCTGGGATAAAAGGTAAAATAAAATTATATGAAACGAAAGCATATTGGCAGACTGAAGTATTTATGAACAGCATAACCACAACAAGAAGTTGCATTTAATGTGAGAAAACCCACAAAATACTAATCCTAAACACAATATACCATTTGAGATTTATCCAGTATTATTCTTCTTTTCCAATCGGAGCTAGTCAAGTACAAACTTCATCTAATAGGCAAAGTAAATATAGTCATGCAACTGTTTTCCATTTCGTTCAGTGTTGACTTCTATCCATTGCAAATTTGATCAGGAATAGGAAAATTTTTGGCCCATTTTACAGGGACGGCTGATAAGGCTAGGATACTTTCCATTCCATTTCTGAACCTGTTTGTACCACAGTGCTAGACCAAACTAAAAAATTTGAGAATGCAAGCCACTTAATATGAACTAAATCCCTCGGTCTATTCGTGCAAAATAAGCTTAAAAAATGGAAGCTAGTTGACAATGCAAGGTTAGATTAATGTGTTTCCATATCGAGTCTTGATATGAATCGGCACAGGTTCAATGTTTTTTTGGGTTCATAGGATCTAAAGTCATTTAGAAACTTCCATCAAATATATTGCATGTAGAATTTCGGAATCTTAAAGTGAGTAAAAAAAGTATAAAAAACAAGATCTTGAGAAAATTCCTTTAAAAAATCAGACAGCTTCCACTGTTCTCTAACTTAACAAAGTTGGCTTATTCTTTAGTCCATTTCCACGATACCAGATGATTTCATAAGAAATACGTATTGTGAACCTTTCTCTGACCATGAAACCTGAAACAAGTTTACCAATATTAATGTTGTTATGAGCTCAATCGTTGAGCAGCTCAAAAGTCCAGTCCTATCACTTATTAATGAATGAGACTCCCTTCTGAATGCTTATTGCCAACTCTTTCTTAGCCTTCTCCAAGCCAGCCCTGTGACAAGAAGGACCCCTAATCAATGACAGATATGGTTTAAAGTGTATAATTTATGTATATATCCTCTTCATGAAACTTATGCATATATCAACATCAGATCCATAGTATATCTGCAAGCGGACTATGATTCATCTAGCATAACCTCTCAGAAAACATGATTCAGCAACTGATGCATATATATCTCTGCTTCATCAGTGGATCAGTCTCTCATACTTTCCATCAAACAAAGCACAAAATCTACTAACATCACCTAACAGAAGAAATAATTGGTAGATTGATCTCTAAAGAACTAACTGTGACTGTGACTGCAATGTGAATAACCATAAAGTAAATGCTGTTGCACAATGGCAAAATGAAGCTTCTGGAACAAAGATACAGACCTTTCGAACTCATTCAATGGTCCAAGAGGAAGAACATCCTCCACTCCACTGCGACCTAATTGCACCTTTGATGCAAAGAAAGGTAGTTCTGTAACCTATACAAAGGAAAAGAGCACACGAAATTCAGTTCCTCAAAGACATTGAAAAAGTATGGAGTGTAGAATAGAATCAAAAGGGAGAGACCTGACAAGCCACAAATGAACATTCCAATATGTTTGCATCACCTCGTAACCCCCTCAAACAAGCATCGGCAAATTTAGCAGCTGCATATGCCTGCAAAGTGTGTTTTTCGTCTATCTACTTCAATATAAAAGCAAGGAGCTTAACAAAAACACATTTTAATGATAGGCATGGAGTCCAACCATTGACAATGTTGCAGAGCCTGCACCAGCTTTTGCCTGCATTACAGGTAGAATGCACAAATTAGAGCGCACTAAAACATTTTACCAATCTGAGTCATATCAAATACTCTTACATCCAAGCCATCTTTTTTATGTCCTGAAAATACAAAATACATTCATCTTCTAAACGAGATGAATGAAATCTGTATGTGAATTGTGCAAATTTGCTGCCCAATTTTATGCTTCTAGAGACAAGAAATCCAAGCAACAGTTTAACACAATTAAGTAGGCATGGCTTCAGTAGGATTTCTAGAGCCAGTTCTCCTTGGGAAGTTATTCCTAGTGAAGATTTAATTTCTTCAAGGAAAAAAGCGGTGACAGAAGGCATCATTATGCATAAAATTGCAGATTTAGTGATCAACTGGATCAAGATGTCAACCAAAGGCCATTAAACATTTTAATCCCTAGCCCAAACTTTATGTTCCTCCTTTCAAGAGGGCAGTATCCCCTAGTTGTATCATTTGTTAATCAACAGAAATATATCAAACTTGCAGAAAACTTAATAAATATAAACTATAACTTTGCAGCTCATTGTAGCACTGGGACTGCAGTTTCAAACTTTGAATAAACATTTGTTGGCAAAAAAAAGAAAAAAAAAAGAGAGCAGAAACTATTGTATATTACTGTATTATATTAATTTACCTCAACAACTTCTGTTCCTCCATTCTGTATGCGATCAGTCAGATAACCAATTTCCTCTTGTGTAAAAGAATATGAAGGATTGACCTATACAGGGAAATAGAAAAGGGCAAATCACTGAGAAAAAGCTGTCGAAGGCATAAAAGAAACTTAAGATCAAAATTAACCAGCCCACCTGTGATAAAAGAGGTAATATGGTAATTCCAGCATGACCACCAATCACAGGAACATTAACATCCCTGGGATCAACCCCTAAGACTTCAGCCTGTAAGCAAGCTATAAGCAATAAGAGACAAAGAGTATGAAGCTAACTAGTACAATGGATATCCTAGGTTGAAAGTTGAAACTATAATCAAATAGAAATTCCAGCCCTTATCAACATGAAACTGAAAAGCAGGAAGATACCCATATGTGTCAACAACATGAAGAGTATGACGTAGCTGGAACTCATAAGAGTCATAACTAATGTTGATGTAAGATGTCAAATGAGAAAATTAACATAACAAATTTTGATACGTACCACAAAAGTATTGGCTCTCACAACATCCAGTGTGGTCACCCCCAAAAGGCGCTTGGGATCATAAGTACCAGCTTTCTTAAAAACTTCAGCTGCGATAGGAACAGTGGAGTTCACTGGATTACTTATCAAGTTAACTATAGCCATGGGACAGCATTTAGACACTCCCTCACAAAGGGTCTTGACAATCCCAGCATTGATATTAAACAAATCATCCCTAGTCATTCCTGGCTTCCTAGGAACTCCAGCAGGTATTATTACAAGATCCATTCCTGTAAGTGCATCCTCTAATTGAGATTGACCAAGAAAACCTCGGACCTGGAGACGTCCAAATCAGAATTATAATAGTGTCTAGTTCTTTCAAAAATAAAATCAATATATCACCGCACTACCATTTACATTGAGAGAAACAAGACATTAAAAAGTCGATCGATAGCATAAAAATAGTTAGATGTATTCGTCCATTTTTAATGAGCTAGTGGGCCATAAGAAAAACATGAGACAAGGCTAAGAGAAGTGAAAACTACCACAGCGCCGGTGTTCATGTGACTGATATCTGCAGTGACACCGGGAGAATTGACAACATCGTAAAGGTGCAGAACCGAGACCAAAGGATTCATCTTCATCAGCATAGCAAGCGGCTGCCCAATACCTCCAGCAGCTCCCAGTACCGCCACCTTAAATCCAGGGGCTCCTCCCTTGGACCGGCAATTCGCACGCCTCAGCAAGGACGTCTCTTCCATCTTCAACCACACAAACGATAACTTATTAGATCAACACCCTCCTTGTCATTGCAAAACCATCACCTTCCAATCAAATCAATTGATATTGTAAAACCCTAAATCGAAGTCGACGATAACAAGTCAACAAAAGTCATCCTTTCCGAGGGATAAACGAAGGGGAACAATTCTCATTTCCAAGATTCCATTTTTCCAGTAAGAACACCAACAAAAAAAGAAGGTTTTTTGAGCGTCCAAAATCAATCTTCAGAGAAGGACAAAAAAAGGTTCACAAGTCTGAATTAAGAGCGATGACGAATGGGGACCTGAGAAGCGGGAGGGCGGAGATGAGAACTGATCCTAGCAATGCGTCGGGAAGCATCGGAGCTGGGCTGCATCCTTGCTCTTCGATTGCGTAAATCGGCGCGAAAATGGCGGTCGGGGGATAGAATTACTCCACCGATTGAGGTCGCCCGAAAAGTAATGGGTCGATCAAATAGAAGCAAATAATAAATAATAAAATACAGAAAGAATTGACTAGGGTTTATGGTGAATTAGTACTCGACATAAATAAATTATAAATATATCAAAATGCCCACTGTTTTAACACATTAAATTGAAAAAAAAAAAAATCAATTCAGTCTCATTCAATAGACGAACAATCTGGCAATGGATAAGATTCTGTTTCTGCCTAGAAGCATGCGATAGAGATATTAATTCGATATAAATATTTTTAATTCTGATCGATGTAGCTCATTCTATTTCGTGATATTGGTCGACCAATCGACTTAACCACACGAACCAATTGGCTCAGGTATAATTTGACTTTAAATTCAATCGAGCAGAGGTTGACGAGGTGGGTGCAGTGCAACCCTGGCTGATACTGAGCACTGATTTCTTCTGCTCATTCACTTGGTCGAGATCAAATCTTCCAAACTAATGTAACTTCATCAAGATCGTTAAAAATAGATCATGCACTTTTTTTATATCAATCTTTCAATAAAAACAATCTTTATTTCATGACTTGTCATATTAGACACACGCAAGTGATAAAATAATTAAAGCCACGCGAAGCCAAGCAGAATTAGGTCGAGTCCATTTACGTATGTTACTTCCATCCTTTCCTTTCTACATCTTCAAACTTATCTCTGTCAAATTTTTCTTTTTTTTTTCTTCCTTTAATACTTAGTATTTAATTGTGAAAAATATAGTCTCAATGTCATGTCATTTATATGAGAGGAGAATATAACATTGAGATCCAGCTAATTGCTAATTGTTCCTTTTGGGATAAAAGATGATGCATTTATCCTAGATATTTTTTTTTATCTACGAAGGCATTTTAATTGCTAATTGTTCCCTATGCAATGAATTGGTAGAAAAAATTTTCCCACTCTCCTTCTCGTCCTCAGACCGTCAAATATACATATAGCCTACAACTGGAAGCGCCCCTCTAACCACGCTGAATTGTTGTTGTAGTTATTGTACCGTCCAGATTCTATTAAAACTTTATTTTATTTTATTTGCTCATCAATAATTGTGAAAAGGAGGACTCGAGTCAGAATCCAAATCGGAGCCTGCCTCACGCAAGAAACCGTGGGATCTTCCATCCCCACGCAATTATACATTTCTATATTATTATTATTATTATTATTATTATTATTATTTGCACGCTCACTGGACCATATAATTGTATGCCGCAGAAGCAAACGCTACAGACGCAGGGGCCCAACTGCTCGAGTTTAGCAGTTTACAATACAGCCCGTCACATTTTTTCGTGTTTTGTATTGTATGGATGTACGACGACGGTGGGCAAGTTGCATGCTGTAGAGTTTTTGTTGTTGCAAATTTTTTCCCTTTCTGTCTTTCTTCGTCTTAAAAAATGTGCCAGTTAATATGAAATTCTGACGTAGAAACCAAAATCAACGTGCTTCGTGAGAAATGGACACGAAAAATGTTAGCTCTTAAATTCAACATTAAATAATTATTTGGCTGATCATCCAACCAAAAAAAAATTCAAATGGCTTATTGTTTTCTCGAGAGTAATTACTCAATTAATATTTTAATAGAATCGAATATTTATTAGAAAGGGAAAATTAATTAACCAAAAGTCTCGTTTTGGAGGAGCATTAAAAGGGCACACATTTATTATAGATAATTTTGTGAATATTTTATGGATAATTTCCTGACTAATATAATTAGTTCATCCCATGCAGACTCGAATTAAATTTTTACTTATAATTTTTTTTATTGAGTTGCCAATTTATTTATATATAAAAAATATAAATAGTTTAATTTTAATATTATTTTCACAAGAAAATAACTTTTTTTTTTCGATCTTTTGCGAGGTCTCTATACAAATTAATAATTAATATCCATTTAGGAGATTAAATTTCTAAAATTTAATTAAAGGTCAGCCCGAATTAATGACTTTGATTTGGTGGAAGCAAAATTGAAATGGAATACTGAAATAGGGAAGCGTAATTAAAAAGAAAGTAGGTCAGGTTAAAAGATGGAATTAGAGAAACTTTTCTACAGATGAGGAAAAGAATGAGGCGTGGTATATAAATTTCTATATCATTTTTATGGCGTCCGCGTAAAGTATGCCAAGCGGCAAATGAGACGAAGGGTTTCAGGTTAGAAGTAATTCCATGACAAAAATTAACGCGGTTATTTAATTACCTCCATGGACGCGGGTGGCTTTAATTATCTCCTCGATGAAAGCCATCAATGAGAAGCATAGAATTGAACTTAATAAATGTGTTGGGGTGAACCATATAGACGTCGCATCTATATATACAAGAACTAATTAACGCTACTCTCCACAGAATTAAGCATATCCATATGGCCATGGCAAGAGACGCGGAACGCTTGCCCACAGCCATAAACGTCAGCTCCTTGGAGATCGACGTCGGCGACCATTCTCGCGATGAGTTCCTCGACGACGATGGCCGTGCCAAGCGTACTGGTAATACTATATATATCCTACAAATTTTGACTACTTAATTTGTAGATATATGGAGGTTGTATGTAATATAGTACGCTACGATCGTGTACGTAAATAAATTACAGGGACGCTGTTTACTGCAAGTGCTCACATCATCACGGCGGTGATTGGGTCCGGAGTGCTGTCGTTGGCCTGGGCCACGGCTCAGTTGGGTTGGATCGCCGGACCAGTTGTTCTCTTCATCTTCGCTCTCATCACCTGCTACTGCTCCATGATGCTCGCGGACTGCTACAGGAGTCCCCAAGGGAAGAGAAGCTACATCTACAAAGATGCTGTCAAGGCCAATCTAGGTAAATTAAGGATTGTTAGCGACAGAAGTAGCGACGACTCAAAATCGTGAATAGTTAAGGATGTATTCGTTTATTTTATTTACAGGGAGCGTTTACTGTAAGTTCTGCGGATTGGCACAGTACGTAAATCTGATAGGAGTTTCCATTGGCTACACCATCACAACCGCTATTAGCATGGGGTATTCATCTATCTATCCATCCATCCATCCATATCCGTTCATTTAAACGCAATCACAGTGATGTTTGGGGTGGATTCAATTTAATTTATTCGAGTTGTAGAAATATACATACGCTCATCGTGTGATGGGATGCAGGGCGATCCGAAAATCCAACTGCTTGCACAGGAACGGCTACGATTCGACGTGCGAGGTGTCGACGACGACAAATATGATCATCTTTGCAGTGGTTCAAATGGTTCTCTCCCAATTACCTAATTTCCACAAGATCTGGTGGCTCTCCATTGTGGCAGCGATCATGTCCGTGGCTTACTCCAGCATCGGCCTTGGCCTCTCGGTGGCCAGAATAGCAGGTTTCTAATTGTCTGCACGCACCTACCGAGCTTGTCACTTAACTCTCTCAATTAATGCGTGCATGTGTATCTAGCTAACACCGTATCTGTTGATTTGGACTACGCATGCAGAGGGACCTCAGGCGAGGACCACCCTCACAGGAGCCATAGTGGGTGTGGACGTCACGGCGACTGAAAAACTTTGGAGAACATTTCAGTCTCTCGGAAACATAGCCTTTGCTTACTCTTATTCCACCGTTCTCATTGAGATCCAGGTATCATAGCTAAGCGTGCATTCAAATCAGCATGCATGGATGCAGTTAAAAATTTAGTCAGCAGAAAATTTATTGCTCGATTGTCAAAACTTATCTTCATTGATCTGCGGGAAGTTTGGTGAGGAAGTGGCTCGAGTCCAATAATTGAATAAGCATGCTTAAATTGACTCACTTTGAAATTGAACTTTGACTTCACAGGACACTCTGAAATCAAGCCCTCCGGAGAACCAGGTGATGAAGAAGGCCTCCTCCATAGGAGTTTCCACCACCACTATGTTTTACATGGCGTGCGGACTTCTGGGCTATGCAGCCTTTGGAAACACTGCACCAGGCAACTTCTTAACTGGGTTCTACGAACCATTTTGGCTCATCGACATTGCCAACATTTGCATTGTGATTCATCTCATCGGTGCTTATCAGGTACATGCATGCCCTGATTAATTCTATATATCTTCCAATATTGCTTCTAACATTTGGATCACAAATTCAACTTTATGATAAAAAAAAAAGAAGAAAAGGATCGTGCCCAATTAAAGAAGACATTGGCTCCACTATTATTCCAAGGACTTGGACTTAATACCCTACAAGCTATGTGACTTTTGAACTACGTACTAAACCTGACATATGGATTCGCCATGTCTTCCGATGAAGACAGCCAATTAATTATTGTAGATATTGGACGTCCTCACCTGACCTCATGGGTCTTTGCCCAATGATTGTCCATCCACCAATTTGTGCATTCTTAGTTGATCAATAATCAACTTGTTTTCTGCACACAGGGATCTCCAAACAGTCGTTGCTTCAATTATTTTTAAAGAAGGTACCATCATTATTCAAAAAGACTTTTTATAGGAGACAACCCCTAAACTTCATCCTTACTAATTAAGCTGATACACCGGTTGACGTAAGTATAGGGGAAAAACAAAAATTCTCAAACTGTGTCGTGCATTGAAAGAACTCAAGGCCTAACTCGTTTGGATGTCTAGCTGAAACAAGTTCCTCCAGCTTCGCATCAAAAATTAGTGCGTTGGTGCCTGCCAAAAGCATTCGAGTTTTGAATCTCAATTTTCTGTACGTAAATTATATTGCAGGTATTTGCTCAACCAGTTTACCAATTCATCGAAACTTGGAGCAGAAACCGTTGGCCAGATAGCCACTTCATAACATCAGAGCACGTTGTGAAAATTCCATTGATGGGTGATGTTCGCCTCAGTATTTTTCGGCTGACCTGGAGAACTCTTTATGTCATTGTCACGGGTGTTGTCGCCATGATCTTCCCTTTTTTCAATGATTTCTTGGGTCTGATAGGAGCTTTATCATTCTGGCCGCTGACTGTGTTTTTCCCCGTGGAGATGTACATCGTGAGAGCAAAAATTCAAAGGCTCTCTTCGATGTGGATTTGGCTAAAGATCCTGAGCACAATCTGTTTGTTAGTGTCACTGGTGGCCGCCTGTGGGTCTATTCGAGGACTTATTCATAGCGTTCAACATTATCAACCTTTCAAAAGCTCCTGAAAAGCAAGACAAATCCAGTTATAATTCAGCATAGTTTGAACTGTATACGGTTCAATTTCAGAGACAGAGAGTTGCGGCCAAAGAAAATCTATTTGTACTCATTAACTTTAATTTTCTAGTGAGAATATAGTAGAAAATAAGATGTGCCATAAAGACATTTCATTACTTGTATACCTAGGCATTTACCTCTCTGCTTCCAATTAACTTCTCATCTTCCATGGAGCCAAGGGTCATTCAGGTGTCTGAGAATCTGTCTGAGCTAGAAGGTGATAATTACATTAACCATGATACTATGACTCTCGATGCAGTTTGCTCATGCAATAGAAATTACAAATTCTGCTAAGTGGATCTTTATTCAGTTACAGTAGAATAAAGAACTAGTCTTGAAATTGATTCTAAGAGCAGTCAACGTCAGGCTAGTAACAACTGCCAAATAAATGGTTCTACTGCAAAAACACTTTACACGCGCCACGTACGACCTGTCTTTTAATCCTGTGTCTAAGAAAAAGACAGCCTAAACAATTGCCCTAGTTTGAATGGACAGGAAAAGGCAGGAGTATCATGCTGTACTATTGATTCAGTCACAGTCCACCAGAATAGGGTCATCGAATTTTAGGCAACCTTTAACCTTCATAAGTTGGGTAGTTTCTTCGAAATTAGATTCCATGCCATTTGAAAAATGGATCTCAAGCGGGAAAACTCCCCGCAACAGAACAATTGTTTATTTCTAGCATCGGCACCGTCAGTTAAAGCGAAAATGATACCATTTGCTCATGCTTTTTGTATGCAAAAAAATACACCAAGTTTGCTTGCTGTCCTCACTTTGATGATGATTCAAATTGCCAAGCCATTAAGCGAAGGAAATGTGCCCATTTCCATAGCAGAGTTGCAAATTTGCGCACGAGTATTGCGAACTGAAGATTGGGCATTAATTCCAACAAGGGCGAGGAAAACACAAGTGAATAGCTCGAACTGCTTTAAAACGTCATTAAGGTAGGTAACAAATATTGAAGGATAGGCACAAAAATAAAGTATTTAGACTGCTTTTTGTCCTTCTTTTTTAGGGATGCCCTAGAGAATTAAGCTCACGGTATTAAACTGAAATGTGGCCAAAAAAACATATTCAATTTTTTTCACTACATTCATGCATATAGATGTCTAAGGCTCTCTCTCTCTCTCTTTTCTTTTTTACTGTTTTACATATAGGACGGCACAATGCCGGATGATTAAATCATGGTTTTTAAGCGGCAATGTTATGACCTAGAGAAACTGTATTGTTATTATTGCCTTGTGCAGCTCACGTTAACATTTCGGTTTACAGACTAGGCCTGCAGCTTTTGAAATTGCAACCTACAAAGAAACAAATACAAGTGTTGCAGATAAAAATGAGATAGGAGATGACATCGAAATAAGATAAGACACGTTGTCATTGAAATTCGAATGCAACAATGGCGGAAGAACACAGAATGTAGCAAAATGTCGAGAGAAAAAGAAGAAAACATGAAGAATTTTGGAATGGAGATGAGGAAGAAAAATTAATTGAAATCTGTCACTTATTTTTGTAGTACTATAATCTATCTTGCCCGTTTCAAACTTTAACCATTATTTTTATGTCGTTGTTTTATTTTTTATATTTTTGGTTGCCTTTTGTGAAAAATAATTACTATAGACCTTTAGTTGCAATCTGCAAATCATTCAAGAAGATGGGCCAGGGCCGAAGCTGAGGACAAAAATTTTGAAGCAGGTGGGAGCGGACCAAATCCGTCAGGAGGCATCGTCCTAAACCTTGGACGAGACACGGAACGGACAAGCGGCAATCCATTCTAAATTTTTATGTACTGCTATCAAATTGTAGTTTAGGTGTTATCGAGTTTTAAGATTCACGAATAGATTCGCTTTATTTATTGTAAATAAAGAGATAATCTTTCATACGTGGCCAATTCTATCGCCCAATCATTCGGTTCGTCTAGCCATTGGCTGGATATATATATATATGTCTACTTGACCAAGATATTTATTAGAAGTTCTACACTCAGACTTGGCTTCCTGGTTCCAGTACTGTCCAATTCAAATCCTATTGAATCATTGTCAATATCTTTCAAATTCATAATCTCTTGGCGACCTTGTTTGGATTCCTTTCCAGGTGGCCTTTAGCTATACATCATCCAACCTCGCTTTCGCATATTCCATCCCAGCCACAAGAGCTAGCGGAGTTGCTGTAAACAGCTGGAGCTTCGTGGTCCCATTCCAACTCAACTTTCTCTTAATTTCGGATTTTAAAATTAAAATCCAAACAACCTCACAGATAGACTTCAGTTTCTCAAAAACACAGATTAAGGATAAGAATAGAAAATTTCATTCCTTTTTTTTTTTCAATTTCAATTTTTCACTTTTTTTTTTAAATAATAAATTTATATAATTTTGTCTTTACTGAAAGTTGGACGATTTCGTTTTTTTTTTATTTATTAACTAATTAGCTGTGAACTGGCATACCGAGTGGGACCAGCGCGCGACGCTTTCGCACGGCTTGATTCCTCCTCGTCCCACGCTCCCGCGCCAGGCTGTCGACGACTCCATCCATCGCTGTCACTCTCCATCCTCCCTCCTCTTCCATCGTTCGCCTCAGTACAAAAGCCCTAACGCAACTACCGGTCTCGACGATTTGTCCGAGCTATCTCGATTCATCGCCATGGATCCCTGTCCCTTCGTCCGGGTTTTAGTGGGCAACTTGGCGCTCAAGATCCCTGTCGCCACCCGCCCTGCAGGCGCCGGCGTCCATAATTCCTCCTTCCCCTGCTTCGCCAAGATACGCCTCGATAAATCCCCCTACCAGACCACCGCCGTCCCGCTCGTCTCCCCTGAGGAGCCGCCCTCTGCGCCGTCTGCACCCCTTGCCGCCCGTTTCGACCTCTCCAAGGCAGATATCGACCGGATCTCTAGCAAATCTTCCATCTTTGCGGTGAATGGAGGCGGCGCCAGACTCAGTGTCGCTGTGTATACTGGTCGGAGAGGGACTACCTGCGGAGTCATGTCGGGCCGGCTCCTCGGCGAGGTCACGGCGACTTTGGATCTGAAGAGTACCATCGCGGAAGGAGGCGAGAACAGGGCCGTCGTGTTCCACAGCGGGTGGGTAGAGTTGAGCAAGAAGAACGCGAGGAGGGGGTCGTCGTCGCCTGCGCAGTTGTATCTCACGGTCAGGGCGGATCCGGATCCGCGGTTCGTGTTTGAGTTCGATGGTGAGCCAGAGTGCAGCCCCCAGGTGTTCCAGGTGCAAGGAAACATTAGGCAGCCTGTTTTCACTTGCAAGTTTTGCTGCCGCAGTGCTGGCGACCACAGTTCTAGCGCCAGGTTTTCACTCAAACTCTCGGATATCAATGTTTTTCTATACTGGAACTTTGTTCATTCTCGGTACATTTACCTCTTGAACTACGTATATCCGCGATACTCATGTTACACTTCTCGTCTCTTTGAAATCGAGTTATTTGCAATGATTTGTCAGCGAAGTCTTCTTTGGTAGATGAAAATATTTATTTTGTTCGTTTTGGGGGAGCGTTTGATTGTGCTGTGACTGAAAAATAAAATACTTTTGTGGTTCAGATCGATGAATTCGCAGCGAGGGAGCTCTGGACGTTGCTTTCCATCGTTCGGATCTGAGCGGGATAGAACGGTGAAGGAGCGGAAAGGGTGGTCGGTAACAGTGCATGACCTTTCCGGTTCGCCCGTGGCCCTCGCCTCTATGGTGACCCCCTTCGTTGCCTCACCCGGCACTGATAAGGTTAGTCGCTCAAACCCCGGCGCATGGCTCATGCTCCGGCCCGGAGACGGCACCTGGAAACCATGGGGGCGCCTCGAAGCCTGGCGAGAGCGCGGTGGCGCAAGTTCTGGCGACGGCCTCGGTTACCGTTTCGAGCTCCTCGCGGAGGCCGCCACTGGGACGGGCATAAACCTCGCTGAGTCCACCCTGAGCGCCACCAAGGGCGGCAAGTTCAACATCGACCTGACCAGCGCTGCTGGCACGCCTTCAAGCCGGTCGACCTCGCCGGGCTGCAGCCCGAGGGGGAGCGGCGACTTCGGGCACGCAATATGGCCCTTCTCCAGCTACCGGGGGTTTGTGATGTCATCCACGGTGGTCGGCGAGGGGCGAAGCGGCCGGCCCACTGTCGAGGTCGGTGTGCAGCACGTGGTGTGCGCGGAGGACGCTGCTGCCTTCGTGGCATTGGCCGCCGCTATCGACCTCAGCATGAATGCCTGCCGTCTCTTCAGCCACAAGCTCAGGAGTTAGCCGAGCTCGCCAGATTTGCTGCGATGATAGAATCCTGCCAAGGCGTCTGCTTTTTGTCTGTATAGGCCATGCGCTTCAGCTGCATATGCATTTAGTTCAACAGCCTTCTAGTTGGTTTTTATTGCGCTAGAAGTGCAGTAAAGAGGGAATGAAAGGTGTCGTGAAAGCAGTTTGTAATTTTTGGCGTCTTGTTTCAACTTGTCGGTCGAACCTTTCTTGTGACTTGCGAGTGGTGTCAAAAAGTAAAAAAAAAAAAAATGACGTTGACCATAATTTGAATAAGCTGAGATGATTCTTTGCAGCTCTTGTGTTAGATTGGTTTCTTTTTGTTGTGCTCGGCATTCACAATTTTCAAATCTTGTAATGCATAAGTTCGAGCTCAGATGGTTTGGTTGGATATTGTTGTTCCAAGGAGATGACATTTCTAGGAAAAGAAATGGCTTGCAGATAAAGCAGTTATCCGTAAACCACCCCGTTGGGTCCAGCCTTTCACTGGCCACTTCACACTGAGTCTTTTACTAATTCAATCATTTTAATCTCTGCATCAACTGTTAAAGCGACTCGCTTTATCCTTCGCCCGCCCAGCCTCATACTCAAAGCAAACAAGCACGAAGGACAGAGAACACCATGTTCATCATCAAATCAAACATCGCCAACCCCACACGAAATCACAGCTTCATCCTCGTTAGGTGTATATCATCCGCAATTCAATCTGGTTATTGGCTAAGAATTAAAAAATATTTTTTATTGATTTACTTTGTACATAAATAAAATATTTATAGATTCATTACAAGACCAAATCAATTAAAGTATTCAAATAAATAATCTAGATAAGAAAATTTTATCCTATCTTATTTGACAAAGCCTATTGACCAAGCATATTTGATTAATTCCAATTTAATGCAGTCTGTTTGATTAATTATCTTTTATCCCCCTGCAAATTCAACAGGAGATCTTTCACGTTGAGTTTGATTGCCAACTTATTGAAACAATGTATGGATAATGACTTTGTAAAGATATCAGCGATTTGATCTTCTACAGAAATATACGAGATAGATAATTGTTTAGTTGCAACTTGCTCTCGAACAAAATGAAAATCAATTTCTACGTGTTTTGTATGAGCAAGAAAGATCGGATTTGCTGTAAGATATGTTGCTCCAATATTGTCACACCAAATTTTCGGTGTGATATTTGACACAAGATGTAATTCAGAAAGCAATGATTGAAGCCAAATAATTTCAGATGTTGCATTGGTTATAGCTTTATATTCAGCCTCAGTACTTGAGCGAGAAATTGTAGGTTGTTTTTTTGAATTCCATGAGATAAGATTTCGTCCAAGAAATATTGCATATCCACTGGTAGAGTGTCTATCTTCGAGAGAACTTGCCCAATCTGCATCACTATAGGCGTATAAATCTCGCGATGAATGATGATATATTAGAAGACTGTGCAGTATAGTGCCTTTGAGATAGCGCAGAATTCTTTTCACACATTTCCAATTTTGTTCTGTTGGAGCATGCATAAACTGACAAGCACGATTTACAACAAACGTAATATCAAGGCGTTTGATAGTAACATACTGTAAAGCTCCAACAATACTTCGATAAATCTGAGGATTAGACATAGCAGATGAGGATGAGGGTACAATGTTATTATTTAAAGCAATTGGTGTGGATATTGGGCGTGCTCCATCCATCTTAGCTCTTTAAAGAAGTTCAGCAATGTATTTACTTTGAGAGAGAAGACAACCTTCATCATGTGAGATAAGTTCAATACCAAACAAAAAATAAGCATTGCCCAAATCTTGAATAGGAAATTCTTGATTGAGTAGACTTAATAAAATTGTGATACCCTTTTGATCATTCTCAGTTATTAAGATGTCATCCACATAAATAAGAAAAAATATCATAGATCCATCCTTATATTTATAAAATAAAGAAAAGTCAGTTTTTGATCCAGAAAATTCTTGTACTTGTAACCAATTAGATAAGCGATGAAACCATGCACGATGAGCTTGTCGAAGACCATATATAGATTTCTTGAGTTGACAAACATGAGTTGGAAATTGTGGATGACTGAACCCGGGTGGTTGCTCCATAAATATAGTTTCCTCAAGATGACCATGAAGAAACGCATTAGAAACATCTAATTGTCGAATAGGCCAGTGCGAACTCACAGCTATTGATAATAATAATCGGACAAATGTGATTTTAATAACTGGACTAAAGGTGTCATTAAAGTCAATACCTGATTGTTGACTAAATCCTTTCGCAACTAGTCGCGCTTTGTATCGTTCAAGAGAATCATCGCTCGATGTTTAAGACGAAATATTCATTTAGAGCCCACTACATTCATAGAAGGAGTGCGCGGAACTAGACTCTATGTTTCATTACGAAGTAGCGCATCAAATTCTATAGTCATTGCATTATGCCAATTTAAATCTTTGTTTGCTTGAGAAAAACAAATTGGCTCGACAGATTTTGAGGAGATCACAAGAGCACGAGGAAGAGGATGTTGGGTTGTCTTTGGTGGATATCGTGTATAGATATCGCTCAAAGGGAGTATGCGACGAGGTGCATCATCTTCTGAATCACTTTTTGTTGGGGATAATGAAGTAACTGGACTTACATTATTTGAGGATCCAGAGCTAGAAGGTGTATTATCTTTAACTGGTGAGGATTCTGAGATTGGACACTAAATAGGTTCTTGAATGTCGTCCCTTCTAATATCATCATTGCACGTATCTCTTGTGGGAGTAGATCCTTGGGATGAATCCAATGGTATAGAAGAGTTTCTAGAGAGCTCAGGAGCAGGACCTAAGATTCCATCTCTTTTCGTAGATTCAACATGTCTTGTTGGAAAAATGACCTATGAAAACTTTGATGTTATATTGGGTGGTATTATAACGGTACCACCATTTCTTGAGGATGGAGTTTCTGGTATGACTGCAAATGGAAATAGAGATTCATCAAAAATAACATGTCGGGATATATATATGCGTCCTGTCGGTACATATAGGCAACGATACCCATGGTGAAAATTACTGTAACCAAGGAAAACACATTGTTGGGAACGAGGATTAAGTTTGTGTTTAGAGTAGGGTCATAACCATGGATAACATGCGCAACCAAAGATACGTAAAAACATGAAGTTAGGAGGTTGATTAAGGAGTTTTTCAATAGGAGATTTGTGTTGAATCAATGGAGAAGGGCTAAGGCAGTTTCAATTATATGACGATGTTTTCTCTCTGCGGAACTATTTTGTTCGGGAGTGTGAGGACATGATACCCGATGAAGAATACCTGATAAGTCAAGATAGTGATGAAGCGCCTGATATGCTCCACCCCAATCGGAGTGAAGAGAGAGTATTTTACGAGCAAAGTAACGTTCAACATGTCTTTGAAATCGACAAAAAATATTAAGAAGATCAGATTTTCTTTTCATATGAAAGACCCAAAGTAAATTTACTAAAATCATCAAAAAAATCACATAATAAAGAAAACCCTGATTTGACAGAATAGGAGCAGGTCCCCACACATCAGAGTTAATTTTTTGTACAACTTCGGTTGGACTTGATTGATATAGAATGATCAATAAGTCTTGAAGGAGTTGATTAATTTTAAATAATTATACTCCATGGTTCATATCGATGCACTGAATCTACATCTGGAACCAGGAGTAAGGTCCTAACATCTCACGCCTGGCTAAGTACACAAACACATTAGTCCTATGTGTTGTGAGATGTGTTGGCTCCTTAAATCTATAGGTATATGATTTCTAAGGTAAGACTTAGGCTAATTTCATAAAAAGAAGCAAAAATAGAGTACATATATAGAAAAATTTAAATCCTACTCTATTACGCACATACCTAACTTTCGTCTTAATAAACTAAAGTCGGCTTCGGGTAGTGGTTTGGTGAAGATGTCCGCTAGGTTTGATTTGGACTCAACATACTCTAGTTGTATAGTTCCATTAGTTACATGTTCCCTAATGAAGTGGTGTTTAACTTCTATATGTTTTGTCCTAGAATGACATATTGGATTTTAGTTAAGTTAATTGAATCGATGTTATCTATGTAGGTTTTAATGTTGTTAAAGATTAAGCTAAAGTCTTGGAGAGTGTGCTTCATCCACAGAGTGAGAGACACACTCACCCATCGCAACGTATTCGGCGGTGGTAGATAAGGCAACGCAATCGCTTCCTCTGCACCAACTCACTAGACTCGGCCAGGGATTTGACAACAACCACTCGTGCTCTTTCTATCGAGTTTACTACGCATAGTCGTCGGGTCAGATGGCCGATTAGATTAAACTCGGTAGATCTAGGGTACCAAATACCTCGTTTAGCGTGCCCTTTAGATATCTAAGGATACGCTTGACTAGGGTTAGGTGAGACTCCTTGCACAGGTTTGTAACCTTGCGCACATACTTACCGCGAATAAAATGTCGTCGGCTCAGGTTAAGTATAGGAGACTTCCTATTGCGCTCTATAGTATTTTAGGTCAACGGGTTTTCCTTCTACATCTTCGTTTATATTAACATTAGTTGCTATAGGTGTATTAATTATTTTAGCATCTTGCATTCCAAATCGATTTATTAAGTCCTTAGTATATTTTTGTTGATGTAAATATATTCCATCTTTAGTTTGTTTAATTTGTAAACCTAAGAAGAAACTTAACTCTCCTACTAAATTCATTTCAAATTCACTTTCCATAAGTGAGATGAATTCGTTTAGCGAGGATCGAGTTGGTAGTTCCAAAAATTATATCATCTACATAGATTTGGGCTATAAAGATTTCTTTTCCTACGGTTTTTCTGAATAAGGTTGGGTCGACTAAACCTTGGTTGAATCCTTTGGACTTAAGATAGATCGAAAGCCTTTCGTACCAAGCTCTTGGGGCTTGTTTGAGGCCATCTAGGGCTTTCGTACGGCTAAGGACCTGGTCAGGTTTATCTAGATTTTGAATCCGGAGGTTGGTAGCGTAAACTTCTTCCTTAATGTATCCATTCAAAAATGCTGACTTGACATCCATTTGAAACAATTTAAAACCTCGATGTGCGCATATGCTAACAACATTCGGATGGACTCTAGTCTTGCTACAGGCGTAGGTCTCATCGCCGTAATCTAAACCTTCGACTTGACTAAACCCTTTTGACTAACCTAGCTTTATTTCTAACTACTTCACCTTTATCATCAAGTTTATTTCGAAATACCCACCTTGTTCCAATAATTGATTTTTCTTTAGGTGGTGGTACTAATTCCCAGACTTCATTTCTAGTGAATTGAGCTAGCTCTTCTTGCATAGCAATAATCCAGTCGGGAACAAGAAGTGCTTGTTCAATAGTTTTGGGTTCGATTTTGGAAATTAACGAGATTTGACTAATGTTTCGTATGAAGCTCTAGTTCGAACCCTAAATTTGGATCACCTATAACTTGATTGATAGGATGACTTGGGTTAGGGTCATCTATCACTTAGTCGATAGGATGACTTGGGTTAGGGGCGAGATTCAAGTTCAAGATCAGTCGGGTTTGCTATAAGTTGATTTGCTAGTTGGTTTTGTTAAGGATTGAGCGGGTTCGTGTCCTTCGAAAACTATATTAATGGTTTCTTCGACTCTAAGAGTGTCGTGATTGTATACCCTATAAGCTCTCTTGGTGGTTGAGTATCCTAGAAAGGTTCGATGGGGTTTTGGATTTGAATTTCCTAGGTAATCCTTAGTGTTTAAGATATGTACCTTGCATCCAAATACCTAAAGTATTTGATGTTCGGTATTTTATCGTGATAAATCTCGTCTGAGGACTTTTGGTGCCTCTTTACCATAAGGATCCTATTTTGGACATAGCAAGCCGTACTAACGGCCTGCCCAAAATCTATCGGGTAGGTTATACTCGTTTAACATTGTCCTAGCGGCTTCTTGTAGGGTTCTATTTTTCCGTTCGACTAACCCATTTTGTTGTGGGGTTCTAGGACATGAAAACTCATGGTGGTATCCGTTTAGGTTCTGAAATCTGTAAACACTGTGGTTTTCGAATTCACCACCATGATAAACGCTTCTAAGTCTTTTAATCTTAAGGTTCTTTTGATTTTCGATTAACCTACAAAGATTGATTAGTTGGTCTAGGGTATCATTTTTATGTTTGATAAACCTAACCCAAGTAAATCTAGAATAGTCGTCAATTATGACTAAGCAAAATTGACTACCATTGAGTGACTTAGCTCCATGTGAATCAAATAGATCCATGTGTAGGAGCTCAAGAACACTTTTGGTTCGTTCTTGATTAGTTAATTGATGTTGTGTCCTAGATTGTTTACCTTGTTGACAAGCATTACATATTTTATTATCCAAGTTGTTTAGTTTAGGCAAACCTATAACCAAGCCACTCGACTCATCTTGTGGGCCGAGTCTTGGGTGCGAGTGTCAAGTCTTGATTGCCATAACCAAGATTCCTCTTCTTTGTGTCATAAGACACTTGGTTGAGGAGTTGGGTAAATTTATTGTGTAGATGTTGCTATTCCTAGTTCCTTTAAGTATTATTTTAGATGTTGCATTTATCTTGATTACGCATTCATTTTCTAGAAATATGACCTTATAATTGTTATCACACAATTGGCTTACACTAAGTAAATTATATTGAAAGTTTTCTACTAATAAGACATTTTGAATTGTAAAGTTAGAGTTGAGCTCAATATCACGATCAGATGATTTTGAGCTTGCCGTTATTCAGAAGGCTACGATCCTTGTCGTTTGAATCGTAACCCGAAAATTTGAGTTGATCCCGGTCATGTGTGGGAGCAACCAGCATCCAACATCCATTGATCCTACACATAAGGTAGTTGGATCGGATATTGGAATTACTAAAGGGTTGTTTGTAAGTTTTTAAACCTAAATCATCTCACCAATATCTACATGATCAAAACATGTTATTCCTATGTGTTATTGTGAGATGACTTTCAATTTTACTTGATTAATTTTAATGAATTTAAATTAACCAACATTAGGTTAGATTCGGATTTAGTCTAAGCTCATCAAGTAATCTTTTCAAGAGATTAGCTTCCAGGTCGTGGCGAGGCACAGAGGCCTTCTTTGATCGGAACAACGACCACTTCCTTAGACAAAGCTAATTTCAAGAAATTGATAACTCGACTTACTTGAGACTACATCTTGGTCTAACTAGTTATTTTTGAAAAGAGGCTCCCCGAGGCTCAATCTTTTCGTAGGATTTTAGTTGATTATGAGTCCTATCTAACCATTCTAAAAATAAAGGAAAAACTAAGCATGCAATTTCTAAGACTTAACAAAAATACATTTTGTATTGGCTCCCCCTGGACCATTGAATCGAGTGGGTCTATTCACATAGTGAATTTGGTCCTTGGGAACCCAATACATGTTAGATCCTAAAGTTGAAATCAAAGTGGTCTTAGGGACCCATGCTTGGACATTTTTCTTATGTTGGTTTACTATAGACATATATGACTTATTGGTTGTATTTGAGTTAAACCCGAGTCAGGCCTTGTTGTACCACGGCCCTTTGTGATCAAGTAAGAGGTCAAGTCCCTTGGATCCCAAAGTGAACCTTTCAACGTGTTCCTAAGGTCTTGACTTGTGTTTTCAAGCGAGTTCTCAACTTCAAGCTTTTCAAGCAGGTTGAGTCCTCCTCTTGAATACAAGTAGTCGAAGAGGTTAGGAGACCTCATGTTTGAGAGGTTAACCTCCTCGATTAGTCTCGACCTTGGACTCGGACTTAGCTAGTTTCTTATTTAAAAATTTAATTGCACCATACAAAGTATTAAGTAACGACGACTTACCCTTAATGATTCTTTTGAACCGGATACGGATCCGTGGCTTGTCTTGAATGGAAGCTCATCGCCAGTTCGGACTCGGACTCTTCTTGATTTGAGTCGTGCTCGGTCGGCTTGGCCATTAGAGCTTGGATATCGTCTTCTTCCTCCGACAACTCCTCCCAAGTAGCGTTTAGCGCTTTCTTAGTCTTTGATGCGTTATTCTTTAGCTTTGGGCACTCGGACTTGATGTGGCCGAACACATTGCACTCATAGCATCTAAAATTAGAAGTATTTGAATTAGGTTTAGGCTTACCTTGAGTTGTTGGTCGTTTTTCGTCTCTTGATCATCTTAGAACTAGATTGACTAGTTCGGATTCTATTCAGTCTACTTGGATTCGGACTAAATCTTCTTCCTTGGGGTGGCTTGCTTGCGGGCTTCTTCTTCTTGGAACACGCAGCTAACGCAATACTCTTCTCGGCACGGACCACGTTAGTTTGCTCATGTAATTCAAGTTCGAAAACAATTCGTCTAACCTAATTTTAGAAAGGTCCTTGGAGACCTTGTAGGCATCGACCATGGATGCCCACAAGGTGGTCCTAGGAAGCGAGTTAAGAGAATACGATAAGGTCGCGATTCTCGACCTTTTGTCGATGGCATGGAGTTGGTTGGCGATGTCTTGGATCTGAGCATGTAGTTGAGTTGCGGTCTCGTTTTCCTGCATTTTCAAGTTATACAATTTATTTAAAAGTAAATCTCTTTTACATACCTTCGTGTAAATCGGTGCCTTCGTGTAGTTCCACTAGCTTGGTCCATAAGTCCTTTGCACTAATGAAGGGGGCGGTTGAGCTCTTCCTTGAATGACCCATTTGCAAGATTTGAGTTGCCTTGGCATCGGCTTCTACTTGTTTTTCATGGAATTTGACCATTGATCGTAACCCAAAGATTCACCATCTTCATTAATAGGAAGTGTGAAACCGGTTTGATTACGATCCACATCTCGATTTGGGTTTTAAGAAAGCATTCCATCCGACCCTTCCAATAACGAAAGTCATTACCGTTGTAAAACGGGTCGGGTGCTAAACCCTTCGAGATGGGCCATTTAAAAACAAGAAGAAGAACGAAAAAAGAATCTTGCAAAACACACACGAAAGAATATTCCAAGACTTTCGCCTTGGATTAGTAGAGAAGTAAAGAAAAAATATATATAAAATGTAACTTGCAAAAGAAATAAACAATCAAATGCGAATGTCGTTGAAGTTCGGAGGACAACCTTACTCGGATCTAACCCAAGGACAACCTTATCCGGATCCTAAAGCCTCTAATGCAATTCTATATGTAGGAGAAGATAAGCAAGTGAAATAATTATACGAAAACAGAAATAAATAAATAAAAATCTGTGAAAAAAGAAAACAAAGCTAGATTGGTGGTTTCACGAAGCCTTACTCGATACCAATTGTTGGATCGAAAGTGTCGCTAGAGGGGGGGGGGTGAATAGCGATACGGTGTCGTTAAAAACTTTTGCAATAATTAAAAAGCAAGTAGAGAGTGCACAGCGGAAATATAAAGTAGACAAGATAGTTTTACGTGGTTCACAATCTTTCGATTGCTAATCCACGGCCCTAGTGATCCTTGATCAAGTACGGAGGGCCATTCACTAAAACCACTCCTCCTCGTTGGAGGTAGGAGCAACGATTACAAAAAGAATTCAAGGCAAAGGGACACTCCCCCTTTCCTTGTTACGATTTAAGCACAAAGACAATTTAAAGAAGTAGAACTTAAATAAATATACCGACAACTCTTATAAGTAGAAGATGTAGCTTTCATTGTCGGCGGCACTTCGTCGTAGCAAATGTGAGTAGTAGTAGCGGCGTTACGACGGCGTGTTGAGAGCTCTTGATTTCTTATCATTTTGCTTGGCGTGAACATGTCTATTTATGGATATTGATCTATGAATTTAGACATAGGTAGTGTCCAAGGTGAGGTTCTTATCCCCCAAGTCTTGCTCATCCACATCCTTTGCGCCAACTCAAGGATGAGGTGCTTCATCCAACCACCTTGTGCCACAACTCAAGGATGAGGTGCTCATCCAACCACCTTGTGCCACCTCAAGGAGGCCTTCACGCCAACTTGTTGGAGCCATCCAACTTGTGCCACATCATGGGAGCCAACCATCTTGTGCCAACTCTCCTCATTTTGGGCGAACAATCTTGATGGTGGTTTGCCAACCATCTTGTGCCAACTCACCTCATTTTGGGCGTCCAACTTGATGATGGTTTGGATGTCCACCTTGATGCCACATCACCTAATTTTGGGGGTCCAAGCTTGGTGATGGTTTGGATGTCCACCTTGATGTCACATCACCCTTTGTACCAAAACACGAGTCAAGTCCAAATTCACCTTGAAATTCGAGCTCTTCTCGATGGAACTAGACGATTGGTAGTAGGCAGGTAGTCAAAGGTTTTGGGCTATGACAAGTTAGCTTAAAATATAAAGTACGATGGTTCTAACCAACTGATCTCGACCTAGACCTTCCATTGGAGGTATTGGGTCGGATCTACGCTTAACGTCCTTGCTTCGCTTTCACACGAGCTTACCTTGTAGCCTCGCTTCCGGTCTTCACCCGAGTACCTCGGCTTCCTCCGAAATCCCTCTGGCGTTGCCCGACCACCTCGGTTCCCACCGGGTGTCGCAGACCTTCCGCTCAACTTTAGCATTTCTGCACACTTAATTGAGATCGTAAGATAACAAATATACTCTTAACTATTGAGCCTTTTGCCATAATCAAAATATCGGTTCGACTTTGGTGCCCACTGCACCAACAGTTTCTCCACCTTTGACTTGCGTCAAGAAGGAGTTTTATTGGTTAGTGGTGTTTGTGGCATCGCTAGGGTTCGTACGAACCCAATCCGTGGAGTAGGAACCGGTTCGGTTCCGAACCACGTTATATGCTCTTGTTGTGATTTGTGGTGTGTCCATTTCGTTATTGGCTTTATCTTTATATATATTCCGCTGCGCTAACGAAATTGTAGACACGAACGAGATTGAATTCCATCCACGATCGAAGAAACGCTATTCACCCCCCCTCTAGCCATTCCAAGGGTCCTAACAAGTGGTATCAGAGCTCGGGGCTCTTCTACGGACTAACCGCCCGGAGCTAAGACAAAAGGCTAGAGGGTGAAGATGGAATTCCAAGACAAGCTTGGATGGGATATCAACACTCCACCTCCATATGATCGAGAAGATTTTCCGGCGTGGAGAGCAAGAATGGAAACATTCTTGATGATGAACATAGAGGATTGGTTCATCCTCATTGAAGGCCTTGAACCCCCTAGGGATAAGAAGGGGAATGTCCTAAAATTGAAAAAGTGGACCCAAGAGCAATGCCAAAAGCTCAAGACTGAAGTTAAGGTAACGAAACTTTTGGAAGATTTAATCCCTAATGATGTTTTGTGCAAGCTAGGGGATTACATGTATGCCAAGGAGCTATGGAGGAAATTGGCAAGATTCCATGAGGAGAGTTCATCCTCAAGTGAAAGTGAGGAATCGGAAGTTGAGATGGAGTCAGCTTCCGAATCGGAGAAAGAAGAAGTAGAAGAGGTGGAAGAAGCATCTACTTCTAGGATTGAGGAGGAGAGACCATCCTCTACACCGGAGCAACCTCAAGAAGAGCTTTCAACATCCGATCAAGATGAGGAAGCTCAAAATTTAACTCTGGCACCTACCACCACCCTAGGTAACTCAAACACTTTATTTTCAAATAAAAATCATATTATGTGTTTTGAGTGTAGGGAATTTGGGCACTATAAGAGCAAGTGCCCAAAGAAGGTTAGGAAATCTCCACCGACACCAAAAGTCAAGGATGTCGGTTCCCCAAATATCAAGAGCAAGGAGCACATCATATGCTTCAAGTGCAACTCAAGGGGACATTATAGGAATCAATGCCCTAGGGGGAGCAAAAAGACCCAAGAAGGAGCTATACATGTAAGGGGAGCCTCCAAGGCAAACCCTAAGGTATATTTCAATAATGCATCTTCTAAATTTAAAAGTCAAAAGCATGCTAGGAATTTTAATTCTCTTTCAATTTGCCATGAAAAGCATGCTAATAGAAATAAATATTTTTGTTTAGGTGCTAAGAGTGTTCACTTAGGAAATAAGAAGAAATTTGGGACTAATGTCCCTAAAAATATATTACCTAAGGAAAGCATTAAGAAAATAGGAGAACATCTAGGCTTTAATGCTAAGGAATCTAGACATATGCCTAGAAATATAAATATCTCAAGAGAAAATGAAAAATCAAAAATTGAGATATTAGAAAAGGAAAATCAAGCCTTGAGGTCAAGGCTTGAAAAACTTGAAAAGACCCTCAACATTATGCAAAATCAAATGCAAGGGTCAATTAGTCAAACTTTTAGGTCAAATAATCAAAGTCAACATCTAGGACCTAAAAGTCAAAAGTCAACCAAGGGCAAGAATGGTTTGGGTCACAAACCTAGGTCCAAGGTGACTTATCATAGTGTTCTATTTGACTATGGAACCCTAACTAGGTCTAGGAAGACCAAGGTCAATGGGGAAGTCATCCCTAGAGTTGACCAAGGTTTGTGTCTAGTGGCCAAGGTTTCGAAGAAATCTAGGGTGGCCACTAAGAAGGTTGTTAGGGAGGCAATCCCTAAGGTTAACCTAGGCAAGACCAAAATGACCAAGGCTAATAAGCCTAGGAAGGTCATTAGGAAGGTATCTAGGGAGGTTATCCCTAAGGAATACCTAATTAACCCTAGGAGCTCAAATCGATTTTGGGTTCCTAAGAGCGTGATTGATTCACGCTAATATGGGTTTAGGGTGTGACAACCTTGATTGGATGGGTAGTTAACTCAACCATGACAAAGGTGGCATTTTAGGTTATTTTCAAGGTTATGGTTACCTTGGAAATACATTTGAGCTTAATCCTAAAAGTTTTTAGGATGTGCCAATATTACTTGAGAAGTTTGATAAAATGATCAAAATTGGCACAATTTAGGTTTAGAGGTTAGTGTGCCATTTTGAGTTTTTGGCACACTTGGGAGAAAACTAGAAATATGGCAAAATGCAATTAATTATATGAAATGGAAATTAATATTAAAATTTAGGTATTATTATACCTATATATTTTATATGTCATGCTTTGTTTGCCATATAACACGCCATGACATCATGCTTACTTTTAATCATTTTATATGTCATGTTTATGTTTTAGGATTAAGGTTTTAAATGTCATGTGTTTTTAGAATTTATCTTATGCCATGACATCATGATCATTGGCCATGTTTTAATAATACTATCATTTATGCCATGATCATACATTCATGCATTAACTTAATTGAAATTGATTTAAGGACTATGGCATGACTTGAAGTCCCATTTATAAGGGAATCAAGTAGGGTTGTCTTAGAAAATGCATGAAACCCTAGTCTAGGGAGAACAAAACTCACATCTCACATCTAATTGACATGTATGTGTATTTATACACCCTAGATACATGTGAGATGCTAGGATATGAGTTGAGTTCAAGGTGCATAGTTTTTGCATCTAGTTGAACCAAAACTCATCTAACTTTATTTGTGGATCATTGGAAAAACTTGTGTACAAGTCATATACATAGAGCCCAAGGAATATGATCCAAAATAAGATTTTGAAAACATTTTAAAATCTTTTTAAAAAAGCTTGGTGAAGTCTATCTTTTGATGGCAATCACCATTGATGAAGTTGATACAAAATAGGGCCAAAACATTGAAAATTTCAATGGTTTTGAACTTTGTACCAATTTCACTATTTAATGGGTAAAATAATTTTCAAACATTTTTCACCCATTGTATTAGTCATAGGAATTATACGTACCAAATTTCATGATTTTTCGATATACGTATAATTATTTATTTTGATAATTCAAATTCGAATTAAGATCACGATCGCCTCGTGGCAAATGATCGATTGCAATGACTGATTTCAAATCGATCGGTAGTTCGATTTGGGTAACAAGGTTTGTTTAACCCGATTTCAGATATGGTAAAGGTCCCTAACCACTCCTAACCTTAGGATATGTTTTGGGAAGCATTATAAAGGGTGAAAATCCATTGGATATGGATTAGGAGAGGTGTTTAGGGTTTTGTGTCAATTTTAAGGTGTTGAAAAGTTCAATGTTGAATTTCTAACCTTAATTTTGATGATTTAGAGTTCCTATTGGCCTAGGAACTTCCCAAGGACATTGTTGGTGCAATGGTCAAGGGGGAGCTAGCCTTTAGGGGGAGGTATCCATCTTGGGATGATGGATGGTTTTTTGAAACCCCAATTCGAAAATTGGAAGAGTGTATAGGATTGTCTCTCTTAAGTGATATGGGACTTATCACTAGGAAGGTGGTAGACATCCTAGGTATTTTTAGACCAAGGGGGAGATTATAAGATCTCATTGGGACATGAGACATTGACCTCCTTGGAGAGAAAAACTTTTTGATGTTAGTCAAAAAGGGGGAGATAATTGTTTGGGAATATAAGACTACCAATTTGGGACAATTGGTAAGGGATTTGAGTTACTGTTCTAACTCAACAATTTGTCAACAATTTGTTTGGTTTTTGTCAAACATCAAAAAGGGGGAGATTATTGGTGCAATCGACCCAGGTCACAATTGACCAGGACTCGAGTTTGGCTCGAGTGATGTTGTGACGTGTTTTGATATTTCGACAAAAACATATGACAATGTAATTGTCATGGAAAGTCCGAGGAAAGTCCAACATGGGTTGGCAAGGAAAGTCCAAGCATGGTCTTGGCAAGGAAAGTCCAAGCATGGTCTTGGCATGGAAAGTCCAATGGGATTTGAGAAGTCCAAGGGGTTTGATATTGGCGGCAGAAAGTCCAAGCGAGTCTTGGCAAAGATAAGTCCAATGGTCGGCAGAAAGTCCAAGCGAGTCTTGGCCGTAAGTCCAATGTGCCTTGGCGTGTAGACACGCTAGCATGACATAGCCGATGGAAGCACCAAGGCTAGCGCGATGGATGAACAAGTCATGGATGACTTGAGGGATCCGAGAGGCGTGAGGTCGATGGAGGTGGCTAGAAGGCTTAGGTCTAGGCTAAGGGTGGTCTAGCAAGTAGGGGAACCATACTTGGGTTAAAACCTCATGTTGAGGTGTGCCACGACCGGTGCCATGTGGCCGACCGACCGAGTCAACTAGTGGTATCGTGAGCTTCGTGTTGATCTCACTCATATCCGCACAGAATTTTCATCCTCACCTAACGGTTTTATGAATATAATAGCAATACGTAACCGGAACGAAGGTGATGGCTTCAGCGATCGGCCCGATCGTGTAATCGGTCGGGTGCTCGAAATCGGCCGCGAGAATGGGTCGAGACTCGGACTCGGTCGAGTGAAGACTCCATCGATCGGCGATGGTCATGTCGATCGTGATGTGGTTCCGTTGGACTTATCGGCGTGGAACGAGCCGTTGTCTCACGACAACAGTGGCATAAGTCGACTGATGGTCCCGATCAGTCGACTGCTCAACTTTGTCCAGCACAGGTTGAAGCTATATATGGAGCTCGTGATGGAGGAAAAAGAATCGGTTCTTGAGGGCTATTAGGCGATTTGTTGGTGCAAATCGAGGTCTCCAAGTGCAAGCAAGCAACCAAGCATTCAAGCAATCAAAACAAGTGTTGTAAAGTCTTTTCTTTACTTGTATTTCATATTTCATTATTGTAATTGCTTGTATTTGTATCTTATTGTTGTAAGATTACTTGTAAGGGGTTTCTCCACCCTTGACTTGTGTCAAGAAGGAGTTTTATTAGTTAGTGGTGTTTGTGGCATCATTAGGGTTAAATACGAACCCAAATCCGTGGAAGTAACCGGTTGGTTCGAACCACGTTATATGCTCTTGTTGTGATTTGTGGTGTGTCCATTTTGTTATTGGCTTTATCTTTATATATATTCCGCTGCGCTAACGAAATTGTAGACACGAACGAGATTGAATTCCATCCACGATCGAAGAAACGCTATTCACCCCCCTCTAGCCATTCCAAGGGTCCTAACAATATAAGGATTGCTGGCAAGAGAATATGCTCCTAGATGAGATGATGAAGTTGAGGATGAAGGTTGATTTGATGATGCAAATCCTCCGGGAAAGTTTGAATCAAATCTCTTATAACATTGATGTGCAAAGTGACCATTGCCAAAACAAATTTGACAACGTCCTCGGCCTTATCCTCGTCCTTGTCCTGCATTTCTTTCACCTTGATTTCGTTTATTGTGTTGTTGATGGATAGTTGTATCGGATTTGTTGGTTGTATGTACAGAAAGAATAATAGAATCTGACATCCTCTGAGATTGTAATTGTAAGAGTATTTCATGAGAGGTCAGCATGCCATGAAGAACATCAAGTGACACTTGCTTCATACGTGTAGTTACACTGGGAATAAAATTATCATATTGAGACCCTAAACCTGCAAGAATATGAATCAACAAATCTGGTTCAGAAACTGGATGCCCAATTGCTCTTAGATTGTTAGCAATGGTTTTGATTTATTGAATATATTCATTGATAGATTTGTCTCCTCGTTGCACCGATTGTAGTTGCATGCGAAGTTGAAGTACTCGCGCTTGAGACCGGAATGTAAAAGTTCGAGCATATTTGATTAATTCTAATTTGATGTAGTCTGTTTGATTAATTCTCTTTTACTTCTCACACGTCGGTGGCCTGGATCCAATCAAAGCTCTCACCTGTTCCTCTCCTCTTCCCTGAAATCCTGTTGCTAATCAAACTGTATTTGAGATGATACCGCCGTTACCTCTTCTTTCTGAACTAGGTAGAAGAGCTCATAGGCAAGGCGCTACCCGAACCAATTAGAGGGTTCAGTGAAAGAAAAAGAGAGGACCGGGTCGGGCGCAAGCGCCTGAAATAACTGGTACGGGAAAGTTAATGAGGGTAATCGATATAGCAAGGCGAAGAAGTACTTCGTTGAGAAACATGCAAGAATTGGTTCAACCAGATGAGCCTAGAAGGCAAACGGGACGGATAAGAATCGGTTCGGCTAGATGAGCCTAGAAGGCAAACGGAGCGGATAAGAATCGGTTCGGCCAAATGAGCCTAGAAGGCAAACGGGGCGGATAAGAATCGGTTCGGCCAGATGAGCCTAGAAGGTAAACGGGGCGGATGAGAATCGGTCCGGCTAAATGAGCCTTAAGGCTATACTACCCGTGAGCTATAGACCTATGCTAGTTTCGCCAGAAGTAGATAGTTGAAGGGGACAGGCTAACCTAGCTCACGGAAATATGGATGAAGAGGTGGTATGTAACAGAAAGAGAGGTCCCCACATAATATTTCGAGGAGCCTTCGCCCCTCGTACATGTAACAGAATTATTCTTCAGGTGGACGTGGGGGCTACGTGTACGATGGGGACCACCCGCGAGATAGTGATGGATCAGAGAAGGATGATAAAAGGCAAGAGGAGGAGAGAAGGAGGGGGGTCCGCAATCATTCCATCAGACACGAAATGAAGAAGCAGGAGGAGAAGGAGGAGAGCTGTCATCACTTCGTCGGAGAAGAAGAGCAGCGACCCTGATTTGGAGTCGCATGTACTCTTTCTTGTATTTGTAACTAAACTGTAAGAGGTTTTCTCCTCCACCTCGGGAGGTTTCCTTTCCGTAAAGGAGGACATTCATAGTGAAAAGTGTTTGGGCATTGTCCTCGGTGAGAGAGCTCAGCTCCGTGAAGTATGAATACTCATTCTGAACCACGTTATATCTTGTGTTCCAGTTTCCACTGTCTGTGTGGGTTTTGCACTTTCTGACTTCGTCTTCCACATCCTTTTACTGTTGCGGTCTGTGAGAACCCCCCAAAAGCTTCCTTCATGCCTTCGTCGCACCGAAAGGGGGTAAAGCGAATTTTCCTCGCCGCATCAGTTGGCGTCGTCTGTGGGAACATTGAGCTGGACGTCGAGATGCAACCGGAAGAGATACAACAGCCCGTTGCCTCCGCAGCGGAGGAACGCCCCATCATCCTCCTACCATCACAGTTGAAGGCTCTGGTGGACGACGCTATTACAGAAGCCCTTGCTAGAGAAAGGAGAATGATCGGATATCTGCATCCTCATTCCGGTGAACCTTCTTCCTGAGGCCCACCCCCAGAAATGCCTCCTCCATCTCGTACTGCCGTTAACGTGGAAGTATTGCCTGGAGAAGGACTTGGGGGAAGAGCACCTCAGAACACTATGCCTTAACCCAAACTCGAAGGGAGGAACAGGGCGAAAGTCAATCGACCAGACATTCAGAAGTTTACGAGTCCAGTCCCTTTACCATGAACATCCTCTCTGAAGTCCCCCCATCCTACTTTCGGAATCCTCAGATCAATAAGTATGATGGATCAACGAATCCAGAAGAGCACTTATCGCAGTTCGACGGAGCGGCCTCGCTCCACTGTTATACTGATGCCCTCAAATGCCGAGTCTTCCGGACCACCTTAACCGACTCGGCACAAAAATGGTTTAATACTTTGCCCCCAGGATCCATCACTTGTTTCGCTGATTTTCGGGGGATGTTCAGCCGGGAGTTTGTCAGTTGCAAGGTGTATAAGCATGACGCTTCTATCTTGATGCACATCACGCAAGGGCCCTCGAAATCGCTCAGGGGGTATCTTCACCGGTTTACCTCTGCAGCTAGGAGTATTCCTTCTGCCAGAACAGAATCTTTCAGAGTCGTCATTCCGCACGAACTGAATGAAGGCCCCTTCCTCAGCTCCCTCTTGAGGCAACCTGCCAACAGCTATAAGGAGCTGTTAAGTCGTTCGGAACAATTCATCCGCGAGGAGGAAGGTTCCTGTTCAGGATGCGCCGGTTGGAGGTCTCGCAGGAGGGAAGATGGTTCAGTGCCAGATCTTTGTTACCCCTGTAATGCCGCTATAGTATTGGCATCTTTCTGAAGTTGATGGCGAGCCTCTGTCAATTGCTCTTGACATTGTTGAAGTTGTTGAGATAGGAGACGCTCCCGGTGTAAAGCAACCGCCAAATCCTCCCTTTGTTGTTGTTCCAGCTTTAGATATTGAGCTCGAGATTGCTGGAGGGAACGATCTAGCTCTTGATAGTTGGTTAGGGCATGTACGTCGATTGTCGAGAAGAAATCATACAATAAGAAAAGTTAAAGAAGTTGATTCAAGGAACATACCAACTCTAGGGCGTGATGTAGGCCTTCCATCCGAGGAGTCAGTTCTTCTAAATTTAATATTCGAAGACTCCGAGGGAAAAGGGAAGAAGAAGGGGCGGACGATATTGAAGGCGGAGGTTCACTGATCAAAGGAAGAATGGGGGTGGTAACCATAGGTTGAGGCGGGGGTTCGAAGGAGGAAGAAGGAGGGGAACTAGCCGGAATATGCACCGGAGATGAAGTCAGGAGCAAAGAATCAAAGGCAGAAGGGGGAAAATGTGCTACGGTTGGCGGAGAGGTGGGCATGTCAGAAGTTGCGAACGGGAATTGATTTGGTGATGAATCCGGAGAAGATGATAAGATGAGCATGGGGCTGAAGGAGCTTTCGTTGGGAAAGTGAGAAACAGAAGGAGGTGGGCTATTGCCCATAGGAGGCGAAGAGCTCTTCATGCGAATCGCAGAAGTAGAAATAGGCGGTGGGGAGATGTCAATCACCATTGGCTCAAAGATGGAAGCATGGTCAAGGGAAAATGAAGGCAAGGGTGCACCAGTATCTGCGGTTAAAGGGCAAGGGCGC
Source organism: Wurfbainia villosa (assembly GCA_025175895.1). Lineage (NCBI taxonomy): Eukaryota > Viridiplantae > Streptophyta > Magnoliopsida > Zingiberales > Zingiberaceae > Wurfbainia > Wurfbainia villosa. The sequence continues at coordinate 43,114,435 of CM045991.1, read as the reverse complement.
ACGATTTCCCTAGAGTCCTCTTCGGGTAGTGACGAGGGAGGAGGTGACGCCCGCATACCCGAGGCGGAATGGGAGGAAAGGGGAGAGTTAGGGTTTGTCGGTTGCCTAGGGGAGGAAGATGGGCTGATTATAGCAGTTTCGTGTAGGGTGGATGTAGTAGGGGTTTCAGACGGAGGTGGAGAAGAAGGTAGAGGGGTGACATGGGGAACGATGGTAGACGGAGGCGAAGGCGAAGATGAAGATGGCGGATGACCATCACCTCGTTGGACCCGTGGGAAACGGCTTGTTATTTCGCGAAAGAAGGAGGAATGCATCTTGTCCGTGGAAGAAGAAAAGAAAAGGCTAAAGGAGATGATTGGGGGCACCGGAAGACGGCGGCGGAAAGAAGAGCAAATGCATGAAAGGGAGAGAAGAAGGCGGCAAGGATGAAGGTAACTGGAGAGAAGAAGACGAAGCACCCCCTATAAAAGGGGGGAAGAAATGGGCTGATAATGGCTATTGGGCTTATAATTAGTAAAAGGAGATGCCCTAAACAAAAGGGTAATGAAGATTTATTTCCTTGGTGGCCCGTTATACAATAAAACACTTACTTTCAATAGAAAGGATGGATAGGGGTGTTCTCTTCGGGACAGAGGAAGGATGGGTAGTGGTGGAGAAGCAGCTCATTTTTCATCCTCGTGTGGTGGCGGAACGGAAGAACCGAGATTTCCTCGGTTATATATCATTTTTATCCCCGCGAAGCGGAAGAAATCCCCGTGTGATGGCGAAATGGAAGAACCGAGATTTCCTCGGTTATATATCACTTTTATCCCCGCGAAGCGGAAGAAATCTCCGTATGGTGGTGGAACGGAAGAACCGAGATTTCCTCAGTTATATGTCATTTTTATCCCCGTGAAGCGAAAGAAATCTCCGTGTGGTGGTGGAACGGAAGAACTGAGATTTCCTCGATTATATATCATTTTTATCCCCGCGAAGTGGAAGAAATCCCCGTATGTTGGCGGAACGGAAGAATCGAAATTTTCTCGGTTATATATCATTTTTATCCCCGCGAAGCGCAAGAAATCCCCGTGTGGTGGCGGAACGGAAGAACCGAGATTTCCCGGGAGATGGTAAAAGAAAATATGTTCAAGCCAGATTATAGTCCTTTTGGTGACAGGAGCCTCACTTATACAGGAAAACGATAAAAGCGAATATCAATTTCCTCCTTCATTTTTATTAACATATTTAAAATAGTTACATTAGTTAATCTAGGAAGATTTGCTCTGATTATTCTTAACAGATGAAGCGTTAGAGGTCTTCTCGGGGAGGGGGGGGGGGGGGGGGGAGAGGTGCCAAGATGACCCTAAAGCGCTCGCCTTTAGCGGGATGTATTGTTGATGGACCTTCATCGAAAAGAGGAGGATGAACTCCCGCCGGGGAGACTGAGAGGAAGGCGACAACTGGTAAGAGTAGGGGAAGTTCGGCGGCGGCCCGAAGATCTCCTACTGTGTACTCCCATGTGAAAGGAGAGTTCCACACCCGATTGCGAAACGAGGGAAATGGTGCACGAAAAGACCTCTCTGTATGAGGGGTTGGAGCTGTGGTGTGAGGTGGAAAAGAAAGGGGACGAAAAATGGAGGTGGTTGTCGAACGGATCTCCGAATCTTCAGTGCCTTCGAAAAGCCAGTCCTGCAACTCGAAGGATTCGGAGTCCAAAGAAATCTCAATGGGGTGTCCCGATGAAGCCATGAGAGTGAGATAGAAGGACGAAGACATGGAGGGTGACGACTTATAGTGGAAGGAAAGCGACGACAGTAGTTCTTGGGAAGGGGAAGAAGATGAAGAGACTGATATCGTTTCCGAAGCAGTAAGAGGGATAGAGAAGATCAACAGGCGAAAGTCATTTAAAGTGTTGGCCGAACCAAAATTAGGTCGGATATGAATAATATCATTCGAGATCTTCTAAGTAAGTCCCCGAACCAACTAGATGATTGCGTCATACGACACGAGAAAAGAAATGACAGTATAAAAAGAGAAAAGCTTAAAGTTGGTTCAGAATTTCCGACCCGTAAGGAGACATGCAAGGATAATAACAAAAAGTTATGTTAACTAAATTTACTTTTTAGCATTAAGGAGAAAGTCATTACAAGGAAGAGAATGTTGGGAATTACAATTCAAATAGTTCAGAAGGACACTTGGCTAGTGCATCTACAGGATTTAAGTAGCTGATGTCCGTGCAAGGGGGCGGGTATCCTCGTTCGGCGTTTAGAGTCGAAGACCCATCAAAGCCTAATATGAACAGGTCTACCCCCTTCTTGACATATCGTCCCTTGAGATCAACTTCCTACTCCTTCAGCCAGTCCTGACATTTAGCCAGTTGGATTTGACTCTCCGTTAGATGGGCTGCCAAGGCATCCCGCTCGGTGGCTGCTTTTATAGCTTGCCGTCCCAAAGTTGACAGGGCTTCGGAGTGTTCTTTCTGAAGAGCAGACTGTTGCCGAGCCGTTGCCGATAGAGTTTGAGGAAGAGCCGCCACCAGGGAGGAGAGTTCTTGGCACTTCTCTATGCAAGATTTCCTGGTGGCTTCTCAGGCTTGGCGCTCCAGTCGAAGCAGTCGGCATTCTTGCTGGAGCTGTTCGATAGCAGTCGAAGAATCGGCGGCTTGAATCATAGCGTTCCCAAGATGCCCCTTATATTCTTTTAGTTCATGGGCAAGGATCTCCACCTGCTGCAATTCACTGGATTGGAAGAAGATTCGTTGTTCGAGTTCTTCATTTTTTCGCTGCAGCTCCTCCTTTTCGCTTTGGACCAGGGCTAATTGCGTCATCGCATCTTCACATTTGCCCCTCAGGTCAGCTTCCTTCGCCTCTCTCTCGCTCAATTGCCGAACGAGCTATTTCTGTTGCGTTATAGAGGCGAAGTGACGTGTCTCTACACTGGATTGGAACTGAGCCAGTTGGACTACTATTTTGTCGTGCTGGGATGAGGCCTAGAAGAAGGAAAGCAACATCAGTATATGCTGACACATAGAGACGTATAGGAAAGAGGAGAAAGAGATAGTAGATACCTCAGCCAACAATTTGCTTACTTGTTCACAAGGGCTTTGTACGCCCGATTGGTTGAAGAATTTTACCTCCGAAGGATGACGAATCTTCAGCAATGACCCCAATGTGGTCTTCGGGGGAATGGGAAGGGGAAGATCCTCTCCTTTGGAGGGAAGTGTGGGTCTGATGCACTGGAGAGGGGTAGGAGAAGCAAGGGTGTCTGAAGGGATAGGGGCAGAGAGGGATTCGGTTCGGGGTGGTACGGGAGAGTCATGATGATGAGAGGATGAGGCAGGAGAGTGGGAAGGGGAGTCTCCTCCTCGGGGAGATGGAGATGGGACGGATAGAGGGGTGTTCTCCCTTCTCGGTTCATAAAGGGTTAGGGATTGTGAACCAGATTGGTTAGAGGAGGAAGGAGGGAGAGCCGATGAGCTAGGGGCTCCTTTCTTGACGAGTCGTAATCTTTTCCGGGGGGAAGAAGGGGTTGCCACAGATTTACCCCTCTTCGTTGAGGTTTTCTTTTGCTTGGTCGCCTCAATCGCCTCTTCTTCTACCAAAGCTTCCTGCATTAGATTATTTGCAAAATGTATTGGTGAGAAAGATAAATAATATAGGAAGAAAATTATATTTCAAGGTAAGTATCATCCTACCTACAACAACCGAGGTCGTCGAAGGTAAAGGGGATAGTCCAAAGTGGCTTAAAAGGGGAGTCTTTATCAGATGATTTGAACAGTAGTGTGACTCTCCTAATATTCTATAAACTTCTGGGAAAGGATATTTTGTCCTCATTTCCCAGAAGGAAGGCAGCTCGGGAAGGTCTACCTTCCAGGTATCGGAATAAGGTAAAGATGCTGGAAGTTGTACAAAAAAGTATAATTATTCTCATCCCTTATGGGAAGTAGGCAGGTTCACTAGGAATTGACAGTCTGGGCGGCTAGATAGATAAAAAAGACTTGCCTTAGAAGATTTCAATTGAAAGAAGTAATGAAATATTTCAGGGGTTAAAGAGAGGTTTAGGTGTTGAAACACTATATGGGCTCCCGACAGAATCCGAAAGGAATTGGGAGTGAATTGGTTCAGGGGTAGGCCATAGAAATCTAAAATGTCTAAATAGATAGCAGGTGCTGGTAGAGACAGGTCGTTAAGAAACTGTTCAGAGAAGAAGCAAGTCAGACCAGGAGGAGGACGATTTGGTCGGTGCATCTTGGTCGTAAAGCAGCATTTAAAGGAAGGGTCTATAAACCTGTCCTTAAGGTTACATAAATAATGGTCGCGGTCTAGTTGGGTTATGGTATGCTCATACCAAGTAGGGGAAGGGATGGTCTTAGGGGTCATAGGTATAAAGCAGAACAGAGCACTTACTTGGGGGGTTAGAAGAATAATGTATAAGGAGGAGAGGGATGGGTCGCTGGAACGCCGTCGGTGAAAGTCGCAGGAGAGAAGAAGTTGAAGGGACGGTATTGTTGGGCACACTAAATAATACCTAAAAGAAAAGGACGGAGGTTTATATAGGGTTTTTGTGACGATTCGATTATAGGAGAGAAAAAGGAGAAGCGGGGCCCATGGGCCAATTAGGCCGCCTCAAGTATATGCGGTAAAGTTTTAAGAAAGGAGTAAATTTGAATTAATAAAGTCAAGAATGGAGTAGGAACCTTATATAGTTGGAAAGTCAAGTTTATAACTTCGCTTGACTATTTTTTGGGGTTGACTAATGATACCGCCGTTACCTCTTCTTTCTGAACTAGGTAGAAGAGCTCATAGGCAAGGCGCTACCCGAACCAAGATTCAGTGAAAGAAAAAGAGAGGACCGGGTCGGGCGCAAGCGCATGAAATAACTAATACGGGAAAGTTAATGAGGGTAATCGATATAGCAAGGCGAAGAAGTACTTCGTTGAGAAACAGGCAAGAATCGGTTCGGCCAGATGAGCCTAGAAGGCAAACGGGACGGATAAGAATCGGTTCGGCCAGATGAGCCTTGTAAAATACGAAAAAAAAAATTATATGGATTAACCCTTTAATTAATTGGATTTAATTAGTGGGTTAATTGAGTTAAATTAATCCATTAGGATCAGGTGTATGGTTATATGGACGGTCGATTGTATATCGCTACTGACTAGAGGTCTTAGCATGGTTGACTGTCAGGTGTGTATGACTCTTTGTGTGATAGAGAGAGTCTTATGGATTGTAGTCCTTGCATGGTTGACTTTTGGTTGACTAGGTCTCCCCGTGAGTTAGGGAGTGTTGCGAGGATTTGTGTGGGCTATGCATCATTACATTCCATGCATGCTGACGACTGGGTCTGCCTTGTGGTTGAGATGAGTCGTCAGTCATCCTGCCTCCTCGGCTACTCGGGATAGTGGTTGCAGGGTTGAGGGCAGAGCATTGTGTGCTTGCCGTTCTCGGCCACTAGGGATGGTGGTAGCTGGAGATGCGCACTTGGCCACTGTGCGGAGTGGTAGTTAGCGCACTCACCCACTATAGATGGTGGTCGTGTGATGCGCGAGTCCCGGGTGCGGTGCTCGCCTACTCATGGTAGGACGAGCGGGCTAGCAGGACCCCGTGTGAGTAGCATATAACTCTGGCGGCTTAGCCATCGTTTCATACTACCCAACTCGGTCACCAAGAGTGGTGACTACCGAGTCGGGATAGTTGTCATGTCGTGCCACCTAGGCCACATCGGGGGCGTGGTAGCGAGTTGGGCACGCAGACATGACCATGCATATGCATCACGATATATATGTATGCATGTATTTGATATATATGTTTACATATGCCCGTGAGATCTGATTTGATCGAGCTATGATCACGCATATGGTTGTTCATCATGATACATGTCATTTGCATTTTATATACTATTATGCATGATATATGTGTTGGTCGGACCAATGTATGCATTTGAGGCGTCATGTAGTGTGGTATGGACCGGGTTGTTATTACAGGTGATCATATATCGCTCATATGTTGCGTATTAGTCGTATGAGATTGACTTAGTATATTATATAGGGTTATGTTATTGTATATCATCGGATGATATAGCTTATGGTGTTGCAGACCGTCAGGTATGTTGGTACATTACTTTATGTTCAGTTGATCAGTTTAGTATATACATTGAGTATGACTTTACTATAGTACTTGTTATTAGATTTGGATATGACTATATGTCTATTGGAATCATGCTGTATACATGTAGATCTGCACATGTATACTTGTAGATCTATCCTTATATGTTGTTCATTCACCTTCTATATATTACCCCTGAGTTTATACTCACCACCCCTGGACCCTGGGCTTCCTGTCGCCCAGATAACAGGTAGAAGACTCTTTGGACGTTCGGAGCTCCGCCAGTTGATCCCATCTCACACCGGACGAATGGACATGTTTTCCGTGTTGTTGTATTCTTACAGATTGTTGGTTTGGGCTTTTCCCTGTATTGTTTCCGTATTTGTGATATACGGACATATTATATGTATTTGGTCTTTGATTTGATTTCTGTTATGATTCTTGTCGTGTCAAGTCACTCCGGAGTGCACAGTTGGTCTTTGTATATTGTTTTATCTGTTTGTATTGTTTCCGCTGTGTTTAGTATGTTTGATATGTTGATATCTGTGTATATCATATTGTTGTTGTGGGCCTACGGGCCTTGTATTAACCCGATATGTTGCCACGTACAGGGGAGATGTCGTCCGTTTGCTTTTCGACACGGCATACTCTCGGGGCGTGACAATTTTATTGGTATCAGAGCCCTAGGTTGCGAAGTCCATTTTCAGATTTGATTTCGTTCGGACATCGAGTTTTGCTTTACTCGATTTTGGTTTTGTGAGATCTGGGATCTGGCTGTTGCGGACATCTCCGAGCTACAAGGTTTAAGGTATGTTAAATGTATTACATATCCTTCTGTTAACTATGCATTTAGTTGCTTATAACAGTGCATGACTTGTAGTATGTTAGTTAGTATTCGTAACCGTGGTTTGAGTTGACCACGGGAATGACATGTGGAAGTTATTAGACATGTACCTGCTATCGAAGAGGTAATTACCTTTGAGAGCCAACTGATACCGAGTCGGAAAGCAGGGATTAGGTAGGCATACCTCTGGTGGAGATCAAGGACTACAGTATTAAGATTTTCACTAATGATGTTAGTCAAATCATTACCTATGGGGTAATGGACTAAGCGAGTATACTATTACTGATGCAGATAGTAGAAAATTAGTATATGATATTCATGGGGATTTTGATCCTCAGACCGGTCGTTCTAGGTTGTATAACGTTGAGGGTACTTTTGAGTACTTAACTCGTGTTATACGAAGATAGAAGTGTTAGTGGAATACCATTATCCGAATTTAGCTGGTACTTGATGGAAGATATAGGAAATAACCTACGGGAAATGATGTATCACTTAGTCACAGTTCAGTGATGTTGTGAGATAGTATTTCCCCATGTCATTTTCTTTGACTCATCGTCAGGGAATTCTTGAGCTTCAGGTTGGGTGATCGTTTGGTGACGAAAGTACCATGCAGAGTCGTTAGACTTGTGAGGGTTACGACCCCCTAATAGCTCGAGAATGTGATTGGGTTGGTTTTGGCCACCCACAGGTTATCGGGTGACATCTGTATCAGGATGTTTGGATCTCCTACCAGATCCTACCGGAAGTCCTTAGACCGAGTCATGTGGATAGAAATGACTCCGTAGTAAGTGTTTTAAGAATTGGAGATTTGATAAGCAGATATTGCAAGTCAAATTATTGGAATCAGAAGTATCCAAATGTTGGATAAAAAGGAGCAAGATTAAAGTCATGAGTCACGAGCGACTATTGGAGAGTTTTCCGATCATAGAAGACCGATTGCAGATTGTCAATAGCTTCTCATATTTATCAGTGAACTCAGAGGAAAGACTCCGAAAGAAGATTATGTGTGTGCAGTGCGGGTTACGACGAGACACAGAGTCAGATTATCCGATGGACCATTACATCTGTTTCTACTATAAGCAGCTGATATCTACGAGGAGTATGTACTTTGAAGACTCAGTGGAAGACTATGGATGATGCTTTCGAGCGGACGATCCACAACCTCGGAAGCCGAGATCATCACAGCAGAATGGATTATCACATCAGCAGCAATCTACTACCTCAGATATAGTTGGAGCTCTTTGATACTTTCATCCGGAAGAAGTAAGTTACTCAGCAGTATCAGCCGAAGACATCTCAGAAGACTCAGACGTTCAGACAACAATGATTACCTTTCCAGACGACAACAACTGTTACCTTTCCAGACGACAACGGTTACCTATCCAAACGACAACAACTGTTACCTTCCCAGGCGTAGTTATGTTTTGTTCAGAGGAGAGAGAGTATATGACGATGGTCGTATCTATGCTGTATTCTTCAGACGCAGTTATACCTTTCACAGAGATGGAGCGTGCTATGATGTTGACAGTTCTTCAATATTTTACAGCCGGATGTGTATCCTTTGCCAGTATAACAGTGTTTACCATCTCCAATGCAGTTGTTTCAGATTGTACCTCAGTTTCAGCAGTTGACTTAAGTTCCTCTATGATAGTCTTTGCATCTACATGAGCTCAGCCGTCCAGAACAGATGTTGGACAAGTTTACATGATTACTCGAGAAGAAGTATAGAAGATCGAAGGATCGGTCCTTCGGGGTATTACTTTAGGTTATCATATTTGAGGATATATCGAGAGATACTGATAGTTTACAGGTATCTTTGTCTAGAACATTCTTGGTTAGGGTCGAAGGGTTCCTATCGACTGGTGGTTGGTGATTTTCTCTACCGTTTGGTGAGATGTTGATCAACAACCAAGAAGGCAAGGGATACCCTTAGCCTTTGCTAGATATACCTCCACAATAGACATATCCTTACGGATAGTTGGATTGTTGGGGCGTTGGTATACTAGGACTCTCGGATGTATGTATAATCTGAGAGTATTCGGATATAGTTTCGGATGAACTCTCGGGCTGGTCACTGCATGGGCAAGTGAAGTAAGTGATTGAGGTGATTTCGAGAATAGTCCTAATATTGGGGACCTTATACCGGGAGATGATATTACGGGTATTAGTGTTGCTAAACACTATGGGAGATTTATTTGCCTCAGTGTTTCTTCTTGAGAAGACGTGTAACTCTTTGTTAGAAGAGAGTCGGACCCTGAGGTTATGCATCGATTATCGATGATTGGAATGCATTTGTTGTGAATGAATATCCTTCGTTGTGGATAGATGATCTGTTTAGATCAGCTAAATGACACCTGTGTATATCCTAGGGTTGGTCTACGACTGGAGGTTTGATATTGTAGTGACTTAGTGTCATACAATTATCATTGTCGGTGTGATGATTGAGCTATCATTAGCGTAGAGTAAAAGGATTCAGGTGTATAGAGCTGATTGATAATGTTGTTAGACTTATCGACGATTTAGTCGTTCATGGATCTGAGGAATCAAGTACTCATGGAGTATTTGAGATCGATTGTCGTCATATCTGTAGAGGATATATGATTGGGGATATATTCACAATCTTAAGGAAGTTGTGGTCCTTAGATTATTTTGGTATTTACCATAGATGAGAATAGAATGTTCTAGCGATACTATATCGCCGACTTGTTGGGCTAAGAAGGTGATGGAAATCACCTGGTCGGAAGTTTGGGAAGCTAGGTTTCAAGGCCTAGAAGGTGGTTGACTTTTGTGTCAGTGTTAGTTAATCCGTCCGATATGGATGGAAGGGTATTGTACGCAGATGCATCATTTCAGGGATTAGGAGCGATCCCGATGCAGTGTATGAGACGTGTCTTATGCTTACGTCAGTTGAGAAACCAGCGAGATTAGTCATTATAGTCTTCCAGTTACTATCAGTTCTGGGTGATATAATGAATTTTGGAACAGTAGATTGGTTTCTCTTGTGAGAAAGTAATTCTCCGTTTCCTAGGAGAATAGTAGGTTACAGAGTTGCATTCGATTTAGGAAGAGTTGTTCAGAAGACTCTTCATTCGAGAGTGATGATTTATTCGGAGTGTATCCGAAAATAGTGAATATTGAGACGTTCCGGTTGGTGGAACGATATGTGGGACATGGATGATTCCGTAGTTTGATGTTGGTGTGCCAACATGTAAAAGTGGAATATTAATGACCAGTAGGGTTACGTACCGAGAAGGAAGTGAGAGCCTAGTACGTTAGACTGTGTTGGGAGATTATCTAGAATTCGGAAAGGACTTAATAGGATTTGGGTAATCGATGATTGATTAGCTAGGTCTGTTCATTTTCTTCCGAGCCGTAAGATGAATTTCGTTGGATCGCTTGACGGAATTATATCTATGGAGTATCCTTGAGTATCATTTCTGATAATGATTCATGATTCACCTTACGATTCTGGCAAAGTCTCCCATCAGTTACGAGTCTAGAGCTCCACTCAGGTACAATTATTGACCTATTAATCGGTTGATTGAGAGCGTATATAAGAGCTGGAATGTAATATTCGAGCTCAGTACCCCACTTAGTCACTTGAGGTGTGATTTTTCTCCGGATACTTGAGATGGTTATTATGACATCTCGTACAAGTATATAAGTCGGAAATTTGGGGACCAAATTTTTATAAGTGGGGGAGAATGTAAAATACGAAAAAAAAAATTATATGGATTAACCCTTTAATTAATTGGATTTAATTAGTGGGTTAATTGAGTTAAATTAGTAATGGGGTTTGAAATTGGGCTAAAACCTGTTGGGCCGAATCCATTGGGCTGGTTTCGTATTGGGCTTGACTGGATTGGGTCAAAGCAGATTGGGTTGAACTTGGGTTGGTTTAACCGAATCGCTCGAACGGCGTTTAAAACAGGGTCGAAAACTCGCGATCAACATTCCTCCTTCCGCGATTTCTCCATTTCTCTTCTCCGCGTCGCTTTTCTTTTCGCCGCGCGATCATTTCGTTCCTCCTCAGCTCGCCGGCGTTCCGGTGAGAGCAACTCGATGGCGCCGCCAACTTGGTTGATCTCCGGCCGAAGATCAGTGAGTTCTCGCCTAGGGATCTCGGCGACTCTTTCGGTGGATCGGCAGTGTTACGCCGCAGCAGCGAGCTGCCAATCGAGGATTTCGTTGGCGATCATCACCGGAGTTAGGTAAGAGGTCGATTTTTCCTTCCTCTTTAAGCTGAGAGTGAGATCTAGCGGTGGTTTTCTGATGTTGGCTTCAATCAATGGTTTTGGGCAGAATTGTGAAGCTTGATGGTCGCCGGCGAACAGGGGATTGGGGAAGGAGCAAGGCCTGTGGATTCTAAGGGCAAGTAAGCTCGATCCAACCTTTTTCTTCTCAGCTGTTAATTGCTTCATTTAGTGTTTGATGCGATGGATTGGGAATTGAAGTTGTTGTGTTCAGATTGTCGGTGTGATTGGGATTTCGCCGTTGAATAGGGGTTAAAGGAGGAAGGTGCTGTCGGTGAGGAGTTGGCTTTTAAGCTTTGATTCACCTTCCGTTACCATCTGGTAAATTCTATATGCGGTGTTTGTCGATGGATGTGTTGGGTAGTTTTGTTTCTGTCTTCGATCCAGTGAGGTTGGGGCTGTGAATTGGCTATTGAGATGATTCTGTTCCCTGTTTTTGTAGGGTGAACATTGATCTTTGGATTGCGATTGGGGTTGATGTTGATCGAGGTTTCTGCGGTGTAGTGAGTTGAATTGCAACTCTAATTTAGTTGTTGTTTAGATTTTGTGTATTATTGTTGTTGATTATGTGTGTAATTGAGTGGGTGTACTGGATTCGTTAGAGTTATGCTCAATTGTTCCTAATGATCTATTGGATCGGGATTAATGTCGATTAGATGGTATTGCCGGGTGTGTTCTACTGCTTTGATGAGTTATTTGAGTGTTGTTAGATCTAATTACTTTAATTGATCAGTTGGATGTTGGTGATTTAGTGTGAGTCTGATTGTGGTGTATCAGATTTGGGTAATCGGGATTTCTACCTCGGAGACGAGAAAATGATGCGAACATAGAAACGAAGTAGTGTTTAGTTCGTATACTTGTATGGTGCTTGTACTTAACTATAATTTGTTATTATTGTTACAGGACGTTGATGGTGAGGGATACATGAACGTGGAGATGGATAGCACGGATTATGTATCAGGTGGGTAATATCTACCTGGTCCGGTAGTTTGATCAACTCTAGTGCATGATCTTGGATTTATGTTTATACCTGTTTACCTTAAATCCACTCTTATTTAATCATATGCTTGTACTGCCTTGACCTTTGAGATATATACTCTGTTACTCATTAATTATCTAGCACGAATAGGAACTATAAACCCTATTACGTATTAGCTGATGGATGTTCAGTAAATACAAGTGGTTAGGTTTATCTTTATGACTTCAGATTGGGTTACTGTCTTACATCACTAGGGTTAGGTGATTGATTTGGATTATGGAATCGATTGTTATATCATATCCGTATTAGTGGTGCATTTATAATAGATCTAGTTGTCTGTGCATAGATAATTGTATGATTGTCAGTATGTGACCAGAGACTAGAGGTCCTAGCGTGATGGTATATCCATTAGGGATTGTGTGTCTGTGTATGGTTATATGGACGGTCGATTGTATATCGCCTTGACAGAGGTCTTAGCATGGTTGATCGGAGTGTATGACTCTTTGTGTGATAGAGAGAGTCTTATGGATTGTAGTCCTTGCATAGTTGACTTTTGGTTGACTAGGTCTCCCCGTGAGTTAGGGAGTGTTGCGAGGATTTGTGTGGGTTATGCATCATTACATTCCATGCATCCGACGACCGGGTCCGGTGGCTGAGACGAGTCGTCAACATCCCGCCTCCTGCCACTCGGGTAGTGGTTGCAGGTTGAGGCGAGCATTGTGTGTGTGTCGTTCTCGGCCACTAGGGATGGTGGTAGTGGAGATCGCACTCGCCATCAGACGGAGTGGTAGTTAGCGACTCACCCACTATAGATGGTGGTGGTCGTGATGTGCAAGAGTCCCGGGTGCGTGCTCGTCTACTCATGGGTAGGGACGGAGCGGCGAAGCAGGACCCCGTGAGTAGATATAGCTCTACGGCGGCTAGCCATCGTTCATACTACCCAACCCTGGCCACTCGAGTGGTGACTACCGAGAGTCGGATAGTTGTCATGTCGTCACCCAGGCCACACCGGGTCGTAGCGAGTTGGGTACGCAGACATGACCATGCATATGCACTGCTGATATATATGTATGCATGTATTTGAAATATATGTTTTACATATGCCTGTGAGATGCTGCATTTGATTGAGCTATGATTGCTGCATATGGTTGTTCATCATGATACATGTCATTTGCATTTTTATATACTATTATGTGTTGAGCATGATATATGTGTTGGTCCAGACCAATGTATGCATTTGAGTAGTGTCATGTCATAGTGTGGTATGGACCGGGTTGTTATTACAGGTGATCATATACTGTTCATATGTTGGCGTATTAGTCAGGTATGAGATTGACTTAGTATATTATATGGGTTATGTTATTGTATATCCGCTGTGATGATATAGCTTATGGTGTTGCGTAATCGCCGTATGTTGGTACATTACTTTATGTTCAGTTGATCAGTTTAGTATATACATTGAGTATGACTTTACTGTAGTACTTGTTATTAGATTTGGATATGACTATATGTCTATTGGAATCATGCTGTATACCTATAGATCTTCACATGTATACTTGTAGATCTATCCTTATATGTTGTTCATTCACTTTCTATATATTACCCCTGAGTTTATACTCACCACCCCTGGACCCTGGGCTTCCTGTCGCCCAGATAACAGGTAGAAGACTCTTTGGACGTTCGGAGCTCCGCCAGCTGATCCCATCTCACACCGGACGAATGGACATGTTTTCCGTGTTGTTGTATTCTTACAGATTGTTGGTTTGGGCTTTTCCCTGTATTGTTTCCGTATTTGTGATATACGGACATATTGTATGTATTTGGTCTTTGATTTGATTTCTGTTATGATTCTTGTCGTGTCAAGTCACTCCGGAGTGCACAGTTGGTCTTTGTATATTGTTTTATCTGTTTGTATTGTTTCCGCTGTGTTTAGTATGTTTGATATGTTGATATCTGTGTATATCATATTGTTGTTGTGGGCCTACGGGCCTTGTATTAACCCGATATGTTGTCACGTACAGAGGAGATGCCGTCCGTTTGTTTTTCGGCACGGCATACTCTCGGGGCATGACAAGCCTAGAAGGCAAATGGGGCGGATAAGAATCGGTTCGGCCAGATGAGCCTAGAAGGCAAACGGGGCGGATAAGAATCGGTTCGGCCAGATGAGCCTAGAAGGCAAACGGGGCGGATAAGAATCGGTTCGGCCAGATGAGCCTAGAAGGCAAACGGGACGGATGAGAATCGGTCCGGCTAAATGAGCCTTAAGGCTATACTACCCGTGGGCTATAGACCTATGCTAGTTTCGCCAGAAGTAGATAGTTGAAGGGGACATGCTAACCTAGCTCACGGAAATATGGATGAAGAGGTGGTATGTAATAGAAAGAGAGGTCCCCACATAATATTCCGAGGAGCCTTCACCCCTCGTACCTGTAACAGAATTATTCTCCAGGTGAACCTGGGGGCTACGTGTACAATGGAGACCACCCGCGAGATAGTGATGGATCAGAGAAGGAGGATAAAAGGCAAGAGGAGGAGAGAAGGAGGGGGGGTTCGCAATCATTCCATCAGACACAAAACGAAGAAGCAGGAGGAAAAGGAGGAGAGCTGTCATCACTTCGCCGGAGAAGAAGAGCAGCGACCCTGATCTGGAGTCGCATGTACTCTTTCTTGTATTTGTAACTAAACTGTAAGAGGTTTCTCCTCCACATCGGGAGGTTTCCTTTCCGTAAAGGAGGACATTCATAGTGGAAAGTGCTTGGGCATTGTCCCCGATGAGAGAGCTCACCTCCGTGGAGTAGGAATACTCATTCCGAACCACATTATATCTTGTGTTCGGTTCATTTGTATGTGTGGTTTGCTTCGCTTCTTCATCCTTCTTTATGTTGCGGCCTGTGAGAACCTCCAAAAGCTCCCTTCGTGCCTTCGTCGCACCGAAAGGGGGTAAAGCGATTTTACTCGCCGCATCATGAGAAAAATCAAGAAATTACACTTGCAATTTCCAGAATGAAAGCGAAGTCTTCAACTGAGTGGTGGGGCGCAATGGAGCGGAAGAGGAACAATAAAAATAAATGGACGATAGAGTACTGGAGAAGTCCCATTTGTTGGGGAGGAATTTATGTCTCTCGTATTCTTCTGCTAGTTCTTGGTTTTATAGAACCAAGTTAATAAGTTAGCGAGAGAGGAAGAGGAAGTTGGGATTAAATATAGGCAGAACCAACCAGGTATTGAGTGCATTTATGAGCAGGGGGACATGAACAAAACTGCTAGCCAGACTAGCTTATGGACAAGCGAAAAGGAGAAGACATCATGATCTATTGAAATACTGGAGGGTGATAAAAAGCAGGGGAGGCCACATGCAATACTCGCGCAGAACTGTAAGGAAGAACAGAGGGATCAGGTGTGCGTGGGAATTCTAATTTCCAGAAGAAGACAACTTACTTCCACAACCATTAACGATCGTGTTTTCATTCTGACATTTCATCGAACAGTATCGGGTCAAGGTATTTTACTGCAAACTCGTGTTACAGTCTCAGTGGAGTGCTGGATTGGGGACGCTTGTTGTTGTGTTATTGCGGTGGCAGGTTTGATCATTAATGCGAAAAAGCTCGTTGCAGCGACGGACACCCGATTGCTTCTTCTCATTGAAGGATGATTATTTAGTAGTGTTTTTTTATTGGATAAAAATTAAAAAAGTGTTCATGTTTTTAGTTTCGTGATAAATTTTATATTGAATTGAATCGAACGTCTGTGATTAATCAGATTTAAAATTTAAATATTTAATACTAACTATAAAAAAAATCCAAATAATAACTCACCTTTACCCACTCACAGTCCGCCTTACCGTTTGGCAAGGTTCCCTTCAAGAAACTGGAGAGATGTATACGGGTGGGTCCGTCCCTCTCGTACGGCTCACTTCGTGCAGCTTTCTCGTGCGTGAAACTGCGAAACCAATTTGCGAAGAAAGGAATCGATATGGTTTCCGATTCGAGAAGCTTCTCATTCAGTTCCCTTCTCGATCGAATAAAAAACAAGGAACGGATCCAGGCTGCTTCTGTTTTTTCTTAAGTAATCGTGTTCGGCCTGGGGCTTTCGTTGGGATGGCCTCCTCGTCGCCCCAGCTTCGCCTCATGTCCGATCTTAGAGCCATCAAAAATGAGCCTCCGGAGGTACCTAGGCCTTCCATTTTCCATCTCATCATTAAAAATTCTGTTTTCCTGGATTTTCATAGTTTGTTTGAGTGAAAGTATGATTTTTTGGATGGTTTTGCAATCGTTCTGATTTCAATCTACGTATGAGTTTTTATCCTTCAAACGCTTAATAGCATTTTCGACTATTTTTTTTTTGTGGTTATTCTTGTTTTGTTTTTTTTTTTATCATCGCGATGATGATTGATTTGACATCGAAGGGTTGCAGCACAAGTCCGTTGTCCGACGAAAATTATTCGTGTGGAGCGCCACCATATTAATTAGGGCTCGATGAGACGCCTTGGGAAGGTCTGATCCTTTGCTTGTGACTTATGTATAATTCGCTAAATAACCTTGAAGCTTTCCCGCAACCTTGGCTGTTCAATTTGTTGTTGGAGATTTCGAGGGGGTGTTTTTGGCCTGCGGTTGACATTTGGGAACATTTATCCCGCTAAATAAACCACCTCGTGTTCGGTTTACTTTCGAAGTCTTCCACCCTGACGGTAAGTTCCTGGGCCCAGATTATTTTTATGAAGTTGCCAAAATGTTCCAATCTCGTGTGGTTGTCATTGAGATTGTTAATAGTTGTGTCTTTTTTTTCTCTGCTAATATTGTTAGATCGTTACATCTCAGTCGCACAAAAAATTGATTCATAATAGGTCTAATGCCTTCCTTGTACTAAGTAATATAGATTCGGTCCTACAAAAAGGAGTCAAAGATCCTTTCAATCGGTCATTCAATGAAGAACGGTTTCCTTTATTTTCTCTAGAATTGTATTATCTTTATTTTCTCCACGATAAGTTTATTTATTATTTATGAACAAGCATCCTCTTGGATGTCTATACATTATAATCTTAAGAATCCCCTTTGTATCAAGAAATTAGTAAAGCATTCGGGTTTGGCATTCGGGATGTTCATCCCTCCCAAAGTTGTCATCCTCTTATCACTTTCATTTCCTATTGTTGTCCCTTAGATAGAATTCAGAGCTATATCAGACTTCTCCAATACTATCCTCTAGCTACCCCTCGACCCCATTTAATTTCCACACTGCTGCTATCCCAGATTCTAACTTCATAAACCCAACTTTGATTTTTTTTTTTTTTATGATTATCTAGTTAGTTGTAATACTTCCTCCCTCGACTATATACAAACCTAAGGGCAGTCATTGCGCCCTTTACCCAAGTGCGTCCGTTCCAACCGTCACCATCTTTAATTACACAACTATCACAGCTAGCCACCACTTTTAATTAATATCTGTAACCGTCAAATCTGAGAGGACGTATATTGTGGGTCATTCATCTGCTTTATCTGGTCAAGCTCTGTGGGTCAAGATTACCGGGCCATGATCAATGCGGCCCTTGGGCGAAGTCAAGTTGACCTTTCTGGCTGATATGTACATTATGTTCCTTTGAATTACGTGGACCAACACTCTCTCATGCAAGGAAGAGTCCATCCTTAGCTTCAAACTATTAGATTGTGTCCACTCCAGGACAATGTCCATCATCATTGACACAAGTTCCTCTTCTTAATTAAAATTTTAGATTTTATTAATCTCTTATCTTTCTCCTGTGCTATTGAAAAGAAAGCTAATGTTAATAAAATAGATGATCTCATGTATAGTCTTATCTCTACATGAACAAACATGTTTTAAAATAATATCCTTAAAATAAAAGGCCAATATAGGTCTGAAACCAAATTCAAAGTATGTGGTATAGTTTGAAGAAGCCAGTTTATTAGATGGAGAAATTTAAAAATCACCTATCAAGCAACCATCACCTGTGCATTAAGGGGAGAAATGGAGCCAAAGAGCTTACAATTTTAATAAAATTGTAAAGGCAACCTCACAAGGAACCAATCTCAGTTATCAAATGCAACGGTAGATTGCAGTAGCACATCCTTGTGCAAAACTGTTGAGCTGAAGCCTCATTGTGAACCTCTACCATGCATTCCATCCACTTTACCCTTGTTGCCATCTATATTAGCACTAACAATCGCCATTTCTGACATAGGCAAAAACTGAGTGATAATCATATTCTTGGAATCCTCCTTCAATGATGTATGATCGAGTGCAACATTTTCCTGATGTTCTCAGGCTCAATCATTGTCAAACGAAGTAGAGGTCACCAAACAAATTATCATTTCCTTTCTTAATGATCTCTATTATCTCCCTTGGCTTGACAATCATATTCTTAATGACCCTACATCCCATGTCGTTACCACCTTCAAACCTACTTAAATTGATGGGGTGCGTGAGAATATCCAATTATCAGGTACCCATTGTCATCCTTACATATAGTCACTTAATCCTCCTACATCATAACCCTACATTCCATGCCATTACCACCTCCAAATTCAGTCGTTGCCACCCCACTTACACACATGACACATCACTAGTCTTGCATGATGATATTACCATTCGCTTAGGATGCATCTGCTCTTCCACTTCTGACTTTCTAGTGCGTGTCTACTCTAGGTTTGTCCATGACAATGTTGGAGATTATAACATAATGAAATAACAACTTGGCTTATTGTACCATGTTTGTGCTATTTCACTTTTCTACCGAGTATTGATGTTAATGGTTAGGGAGTGAAATTACAAGAAATTAAGAACAATGCATTTTTTTTCTATGATTTTAGAACTCTGGAAGCTATTTTAGAAAAGAGGTAAAGTTTGCGGGGGAGGTTTTAAAATGAACTTTTCCCAAACTTGTGAGTTGTTGTTTTGCTGATAGCCTATATGAATTGATTGTAAATTT
Organism: Wurfbainia villosa; assembly: GCA_025175895.1. Classification (NCBI taxonomy): domain Eukaryota; kingdom Viridiplantae; phylum Streptophyta; class Magnoliopsida; order Zingiberales; family Zingiberaceae; genus Wurfbainia; species Wurfbainia villosa. Next base: position 43,095,336 of record CM045991.1, on the reverse strand, counting down.
GTTTCTTCATGCTTAACTATTGATTAGAAAGGAAGAGTTCCTGTATTAGTCAGATCAGGGAAAAGCCTCGATGATGATTTTTTTTGTTGCTCAACATAATTTTATAATTGATATTTGACAGACATCCCACTCTTTATAGGACAATGGGCATAGAATACATACAGAAACATCTTATTATTAGCAAGAGGAGCTTCATTCGTATACAAGCTTCTATTTGTAAAGTAGGGAAATTTTAATAAGAGAGTAGTTTTCCTGTAATCTCTTATTCTTTGACATCGAAACTTGAAAACAAGATCAAGATAAGGTTTTCTAGACATGCAATTTCTGTATTATTTTTTTTTGTTCTATATGTTTTGAATGATTTTCATTCTATATTGCTGATCACCTTTTAAACCACCATCAAATTTAACGTACCTGATGGTCTGGATACTCTGAAATTTATGGATGCTTATTGCAAAAGTCTCTTCAGTTCTATTGCAAGTTTATGGGCGCAGGTTAGTCTTTTAGTTGGGGCTGTTTTCCTCAATTCTGTTGCGCAAGTCATTTTGTTGGTTTGCACTTATTTACTAAAACTATGTTCTTTGATTTAAGTTATTTGTCACTTTTATCTTAATTTTGGAAAAAATGTATTCTATTATTTTTCTTGCCTGCCTTTCCCAGCCTATCCAATCTCCAGAGGAAACTGGAAGGATGTGCATATGCACTTTACTTCAGTTAGGCTGTTTCGTTATCTCACTTGGTTCCATCCTCTCCTTGCACACGACTTGCTTCTCTGGTTGCTGGAACTTGTTCGCTTGTTTCACCTGCTTGCTGCTTCATTATCATCTGTTTTTGTGAGTTAACTGTAAAGGATAAAGACTCATACTAAGGGTTCTTTTGGTTCAAGCATAATTATTCATTCTGATAAATGTGATGTATCAATTTGCGGTTTACATTGATGGCAGTCTATGCATAGACATCGTTCAGGATGCTTTGTCACCTTGCCACAATGTTTGTATCATTTTGACGTCGATCCAGGTTAATGCTTATCTTATTGCACTACATATACACTTTTGATACCTTCAAGCACCAGGATCGATTCATTAATCTTCGCAGTCACTTCTCACTGACCCAAACCTTGCAATCCCGGTAAATCCTGAGGCCGCTCAATTATTTCAGCATGACAATCAAGCATACAACGAGTTAGTATAACATGAAAATTATTTTCTCACTAAAGGACACAATCTAATATTACTTTTGGTTATCCCGTGGATTATTGTGGCAGGAGAGTTAGGCGATGTGCTCTTCGATCGATTGTCGCTGTGTCTCACCAAGAGACCTTCAAAATGATCAAGGCTCTTAATTAGTTTACTTATTTCTGGTTCATTCTGGACATCAGTTATTCTTGCCGCCCTTTGTAAAAGTAGACGTAATTATTGGCCTAGAGAATTTGTAACTTTTCTACGTTCACAGCCTGTTTTTTCTGACATCAATCACAATTCTTGTTGCTTTCTGGATGAACTTTACTGAACATATAGCTGCATCTGTCCTGGAGGTGTTTTTAACCATGGAGAATTCAAAATTTTCTTCATGTATTCCTGATCCAATTGTACCACGAAGTTGGTCGATGATGGCATGCCTGTAGTGTTGTTCCCGTTTTCTTTTTTTTTTCTCCCTTTTTTTCTTTTTAAAAAAAAAGACGATTATTTTTAAAAAGAAAATAATGATGTGCATGAACTTACAAGACTCGTCGAGGTCAGAAAACATAGTAGTGGCTACTAAACATATCTATACTATCAACTGGTAGATATAATATTTAATATCCATGAGAAATATGTATTCAGATAGGTTATTTATCTTTGGAGAAATTAAACAGCAGATTCTATAGAACCAACCTTGACCGTTTAATAAAAAAAACTGTAGATAACCGATGAGAAACACACATTAGGTTTTAAGATAACAAATTTCATCATCTTCCAATCTTCATTGGCAATTTTTTTCCCTTTCATTTTCACTGAAAAACGAGGAATTTATGATTATGAAGGTGCATGATGTCCAGGCGAAGGTCACAAATCACAATAGAGTATGAACCTTATTTGCTTTGGATTTTAGTTATCAAGTCCACGACATATACAAAACAGAGTTCCACTGCCGGAATAGAAAAATAAAAATAAAACTTACAAATCCCAGCACATTTTGTGGTATCGGAAAACCTTCAAACTATTAGTCATAATTCCAAGGGTAGTTAAAGTAACAGCATAGTACGTAGTCATGGAGGTCTTAAACCATAAGTCAGTAGATGCTTCTATCGACTGCAAACCTCAAGACCTTGAATAGTTTAGGGGCCAAGGCGGTAAAGGCTGTCGCCTCCGCCCATGAATTGTCCTTCCATGTAAAAGGCAGCAGGGTTATGTGGATGAAAGCTATCCATCACCATGAGTTGCATGTCCTCTGAGGGTTTCCAGTGCCGCTTCCGTTGGTTGATAAACCAGTTATTGATTTGCTTCTGATTGAGGCCTGTCGACTCCGCTAGAGCAATCTTCTCAGTTTCCTGCATTTTGTTTATGCACAAAAAGTTTCTTCCACTTTGAGAAATTTAACAAGACGCGACAATGATAATAAAGAGACCAACATGGGAATGCAACATATGTATATGGTAATCAGATTTATTATCGATGTAATCGTCACTATTCTATGTTTTAGATAATGTTGTGGCAAACAACATATTGATCTCCTGAGATGTGAGATAAAACATTAATGGAATTTTATGATCCTCTCTCACTCACTTTCAGCTGCTAGCTAGCTCCTTTTAATAAATATTGATAAATGAATTGAAAGAAAGGTCAGTTCGCCTCAACTGCTTTGTCAATCAAACAAAAACTGATATTACAACACTTAATTGTCCTTTTATTGCGAATTTTGATTTTGGTTGCTTTGAGGATTAAGCGGCAATTAAGTTACTGGTATTGTGAGGAGACCAAGCACTAGAAAAGATTGAACTCATACCGATGGATATGGCCATTTGTAATGCAGATCCCACCACTTGAGTAGTTTTTGCCGGGCTTCCTTTGGCAGTTTTCCTTTCTTCTTCTTCTTGGAAAGCTCTTGCCTTAGATTACTCAAGTAACCACTATATTTCCTCAGAAGATGGTGCTTCAGCTCTTTGTGCTCAGCGCGTGGATCCATCTCCAGATTATCGGTCTCTCCGCCGCTAGCATCGAAGTCTTCTTCAGAGGATCCGACGCCTTCACCTTTTTCATCTGAATTTTTGCATTAGAGGAACAACAATGGGGAAAATCTTTTGTAACAAAACTACTGGCCACATGGGAAACCAATTAACATCTGCGCATCTTTCCTGACAGCCGTTTATTCATAACAAAAATCATGCTCGACAATAATGATAACTGAGTGAAAAATTAGTTTCAGTTCCTGATAGCTCAAGCTAGTAAGGCAACTAACTGCCTTATCCAAGAATGCTTAATTAACACAGCATGATTCTTCCATTGCCTATTATCTCTCTTTCCATTAAAGTTGGCATCCATTCTCTTGTAGGTATTCATGCATGGTCTAATTAATCCCCATTATCTGCACATGCGAGGGGTACTTGGAGCACATAGATGAATTTGAGTTCATTTCTAACACCTCATTCTGTGATCGCGAATGATCATGTCAGAAGAAAACTTAAGCTGGGACAGTAATAACCTTGCGTTAATATTAATTCAGACTGTCCTAGAGGCTTTACTTAAGCTTATGGAAGATACTGGTGGACTTATTTGTGCATGTATGCTGTGTGTGTATGCCATACAGATGACATGTTTCTTTGTAAATAAAAAATTAAGGATCATTACCACACAAAAAGGGAAGGGGGAGGACGGAGGGGAATTAAGGATTCATATCTTGATACATGCATGCAAATAGTTTGAACAAACATAAGTTGATGATGATGGTGGTAATGACAAGGCGAATGCAATTTGCTTTTGTGATCATAAAAACCATCAAACAAGCCTTTTCTCTCCAAATGTCTAGAAACAATAATAAACTTACAAGACACATGTACAAATAATGATCTATCAGCAAATACATTGCCTCTTAGGAATAATAATTTAAAAATCATTTCCGAAAAGCTAACAGAAATTGTTAAACACTAATTGAACAATTACAAAAGATCATGCATCACATATCTCATAGGTTTCTCAAAAACTAGTTTGCCAAACCATCGATGAAAATCTAATGCATATTGCTCCCGCATAACTTTAGAAACAAGGTGAAAAATCTTAATGTCAGCTAAACAGTGCACCTTTAGCTAAAACTAGATTATCATCTAATATTGATCACATGATATATGAAAAACATTTCTGTTCTATATATAGCTAAGTTTATTTTCAATTTAAAATTCCGAATTATGCAATGTTAATTAAGACAAGATAGTCAACAAACAACTAAATGGTTCAAACATCGTTTTTCGATTGCATTTGTTTGCAAGCAATGATCAAAGAAGGGGAAAAAAAATAAATTCGGAAATCTAAAATAGGTTCAACATGGACACCAAACTCGCTTATTACTCCATTATATTAATGGAACCATAATCAATACTGCGCGTAGCTTTCTTTGAAGAAATAATATCCAGAAAATAATAGTGCATCTAAACTGATGAATAAAGCCAAGTAATAACATACACGTTTACCTTTACCAGTTCATGTAGTCATTTTTTTAGAGCATACATGCAAATTTGCACCGGAGAAAAAGCATGCACCCACCTCCAAATTCATGTTACTAGAAGCCGAAGCTAGGTATGTAAATAATATAGCAGTAGTAGGAAAGGATCTGAGCGTGCTAATAAACTAATAAAAGAGACGTACGTGATTAATTATGTTTTATATATTCTTCAGACGACTCGGAAAGAGAGAGAAAGAGAGAGAGAGGATTCTCTTTGGAACCCTAAAGATGACCCTTACGCTCTTGTCAGCTGGTTTCCTCACTCACTAATTCCATAAAATAGGAGTCTTCTTCAACTTTCTATGCACACAACTCCTGAACGAATGGCAATCCAAGGAAAGAGAGGAAGCCGATGACCCTGTGGGATGCCTCTTCCTTTCCCAAACCCCTTACCATGTTTCCGTATATAATAACTTCAACACATCACTGAAACAACATCAATGCATGTTGCCTAAAAGGAGAAGAAGATGCACATATCATCTACGTGCCTATAAAACTTCCCCTGCACAGTGGCAGAGCGGTAAAAAAAAACTCTTCACTTAGAACAGCAGTTAACTACAGTTCTCTCTCCTTTCTATGGAGATACCGAAGGCTTCGCCCACAAAAGGATGAACAGTAGTGGCAAATATAACTGGACGGAAGGAGGAGCTGTGGTTAATTATTACCAGGCGAGAAGAGGCGGGAAGAGGAAGAGGAGGTGGCGGCGTTGTTGGTGAGCGCGTTGAACTGCGATTCCACGCTCTTGATGAATTCCGTAGCCTCTTGTAACGGCCGATTTAGCTCGTCCCGGTACTTCACCAGTATGTCGCAGTACGCTTCCTGTATGCTAATTTCATTTCTATCAACTTTTCTTAGCTCAATAAACTTTTTACTCAGTTAGAGAGAGATTAATTGGGGTTAGATACTGCCATGAACTGGTCGAGCTCCGGGTCATCGGAGGCCTCGCGACGACAGCTCAGCCGCGACTCCAGCTCCCGAGCTAACCCCGACAGCCGCGCCGCCACATCCGACGGTGCTCCCACCTACAGATATAATGTGTTTAAAGTCTTAATTAATTGATTAATTAATCATGTGAATTGGGGAAGGGTGGGGTTGATGAACCTTCTGGCAGTCGATGTAGGCGGCAATAAGGGTGGAGTACTGTGGGTGCGACATGATCTTGGCTTTGACGCCGGCGTCCTCTGCCACAGCCGTGATCTCCCCCTGAGACATCGTAGGTTGCTGGCGGACGAGATAAGCGGCGTCGAGGAAGTAGGTATTACTGTCAACATGGTTATTATGATGATGATCCCCTGCGCGGCCGTAGAAGGAGGAGGCGTCGGATGATGATGTGGGGCCAGAGGAGGGAAGGTAGAGGAGATCGTTACCGGCGGCCAGGGGCCGCGACGACCCGCCCAACTGCCGCGACAGCTCCTCCATATGTCCGATACCGATATATCTATCCTATATAATATAACGGGGAAGGGAAACAAGAAGGAAAGACTATTGCACCTTGCTAGATAGGCAGTTTTTTTTACAATAATTCTAAGAAAATTTGAGAAGGAGGAAGAAGAAGAAGGGGAAGGACAAGCTAAGAGGAATACAGCAGCGGTTCGGTTCTCCCAAATGGAATGGACAAGCCAAGAGGAGAGAGGCCGAGAGAAGAAAGGGAAAGCAAAGTCTGGTAGCTTTCTTTTCGGATGTCAAATCAAGTAGACGGGGAGATGGCTGTGTTTTCAGTGGCTACATGCCTTCTCGCGTTCTATATTTTCCAGGATAATACTAATTCATGTAATTAAACACTAATGACATCCTTAAATGCATGCTTGTAATTAACCAGGGGTGTAAATTTGTGCAGAAAGATGAGCCCACGGGACAATAACTCCATGCATCTCTGGTCTGTCTATGAATTAATTATTGAAGAGAATGGTGCAATTTTGGCCCGGTCGGCGGGCCGCCGGCAAGCCATAGCCTCCCTTTGGTATTTGACAATTGACATGACCTCCGCCCATTTGTTTAGTGTTTTCCGATTCAATTAGATTTTGCGAGGTTCGATCGCGCATTCTATATGATATCTCCGCAGAGATCTCTTGATTAATTAATTATATTATATTATATATATGATCTGATCGTCCACGTCTTTTTTGGGGAAGAAAGTTTTCCATTTGAATATTAAAGATAGATCGAGGTGTCGAATGTATCGTTAATTGCATCGATCTTTCCAGTTGATATTATTGTATTTTTTTTATAAAAAAATATTAAACAGTAGCCACATACACAGCGTTTGGATTTCCAAAATGGGTGGTCGTTGACGAGAGAAGTGAACAGTACTGTGGCTAGCTACAAACCTAGTACATGTTGGACTACGCAATTAATTGCATACGATTTTAATTCTAGACTACGAGCACAGTTGATGCATGCCACAGTGGCCTTGCCTTGTGCCACTGCAACACGGCACCATTTTTTACATTTGTAAAATTCACAATTGTCCGATGTATTATTTTCTTCGAGAAATTGCTTCGTATTTAATAAGTTAATTTGACCTACTCTGCGTTATTTTTTCTTTCTATTATATTAAATATCGGTTATAATTCTTGGAAACAAAGAAAAATATATGTTCGCTCCATATAAAAGATTAAAACTGTCTTTCTTTTTCTTTTTTTTTTTTGCTTAATAAAACATTGGGTCGTGTGAAATCTCAAAAACGACCACTTTAAGTGCAAAAAGATGCAAATAATGTCAATTGTGTACTTAATTAGCTTGTATATGCAGTTGCAATCAGACTCATACAGGATTGATTTTGAAAATAAACCTGTGTATAAACAAAATTATATAAGGACGTCTGAGCTCGAAATAATCATTTGGTCGGCAATATTCAGAATTCAAAGAAGTCAATTTTAAAATCATAAATTATCTCAGGATGTGATAGATTCCAAAAGGATGAATTTTATCTGAAAATCATGCCTCAAATTGACTTGTGGATGATTAAGTGGAAACAGCACCTACATAAGGAATAGAATTCACTTGTTTGTATACATCATTAGCGTGAAATAAATATTTTGTCACAAAAGAACTCAAACAGATCGAAACTGATCTCTAAAGATCACACCCACACGCTCACAACATATATAGAGATTCAAATATCGCTATATATCAAATATTGTCGCTTGATCTACACAAATTAAGGATGTTAATTTATTGCTGACTTGTTATATATTGAGAGATGATGAATTAAATGCCTAAAGCAAATAAGTACAAAAGATGGTGTGTAACAATGCCGAAGAAACAATGCTTTACATTGAGAGGAGATGTTAGCGAATTAAAAGCGATTGTAGGTACACTTGCAAGTTGCAAGATGGTGATAAATTAAAGATATATAATTTTAATTTTAGTTCCAAAAAGGTTGTCTGTGTGATGATGCCGCATGCACCTCACACCTGAATAGGGAAAACTGATCGCTGATTCTAATAGGTTTTGAACTTTGACAAGAACATTAAAACTTAGCAAGAGAATATAAATTAAATTTAAGCCATCGAAACAAATGCTGATATGGATATTGTAGGCCATAAAGCAAACAAGCTAAGTGAACCTCCAAACAAAATCTATTAATTAATTAACCCCAATTGTATTACATACATTAATTATTTTCTCCCGCAATAATTAAGGCTAATCTTCATCTGGAAGAGCGACTTTAATTACACCGCATTGAGATCGCCTTTAAGAGTACAAAATGAGTCGAAATTATGGTCAAATAATGTCGTCAATTATTGGGTGCACATATTACTGCATGTGCATGGGGCCGAGTAGCTAGCTGATATATATGTTGTTTGTGATGATCATGTCTTTTAAATTTGACTTGCCGTATTCTATTCTTTATAGCTTTTAGGCTTTGCTTTGCCTCGAAGTTGTCTTTGGGCCATTAAAAATGTACTAATCTATAATTAACTTTCACATCAATTAGAAAAAAAAATTATTCGGAATCTAAGCATTATTTAAATATAAATGTTTGCGTAGATTGTAATTAACTAACCATCTAATTCATTCCCTCGACGCTAGCTCTCGACATTTAAATGGACTACTTTAGTACTCATTTGGTATTTAAATAATTAATCTTGTTATTGCGAGAAGTTTAATTTTATTTTCCTACTTCAAATGAGAATAATCTCATATTCAATATATATTATGATCGGATCGATGTATAAGTTGTTTTGGGATTAGATTTTGACTGAAGGAATCTACCACAAAATTAACTAACTAACAAAATGATCCTCCAGAAATAAAAGTAAAAAAGCCGATGTGTGAAATTTGAGTTAATAAAATGATCCTTGGGAGCAATATAGTCGATAAGAGAATAGTCGACAAAGATTAATTAATTAATAATGAAGTTATAAGCATGAAAATGAAGGATAAAGTATTGATGCTTTCAGAATGAAAACCTTGTGTATCTTGAGATAATAAATTAATAAATGGAAGTTTTGAACATACGTTTAATAATTAATTAATTGTTATAAAAAGAAATTAAACAAAATTATTGCTGAGTGCGACTGTGGGGAGTAGATGGGGAGGTGGGAGAAACAGGATGGTGCAGATATTTTGAAAGAACAGTGAATTAATTAGTCTAAATTATAATAATAATAATAATTATTATTATTATTATTATTATTATTACGTCTGCATTCTCCATTTGCCAATTGCATTGCAAGAATCTCGCGGGCTCGCCTCTCCTGCCTCATTTCCTGCCTCGACTTGTCCCATCCATCAAATCCCTGCTTCTTCTCCTCTCTCTCTCAAACACTGCACATGCGCTGCCTGGCATCACAAAAGTAACTCAATAACACAGTACTGAATATTCTTTTAATACAAAAATAAAATAATTTACTCTTTTTTTTTATTTTCGTAACAATATTTTATATTTAAAAGATATTCATCTTATTTTTTTATTTATCAGTTTTAACTAAAACTAAAATTACTTCCTGCTGAATTAACACTACTGTAGGGTAAATTAGTTTAACTAAAATTATTTGTGTTAATTTTAAATTTTAATTAAAACTATTACATATTTTAGCTAAAATTATTGTAATAATATTGAAATAAAAGTAACTTCATTTGAAAAACAAGATCAGCACATTTTAAATATTAAATATTCTTTTAATGATAATGAAAATAAAAAATTCTTTTCATCATTTTTGCTCCTCGAAAGGTTTTTGAGTACAGAATGGATATGGAAGCATAAATAAAGTTTTTTTTAATAAATAAATTGTGTTCCCCATATATATCCAACTTAGTATTTGGCTGAAGCAAATGGTTGGGTGGCAGTCATATCATCATCAATGTCTAAGGTTGTGCGGAAGAAAAAAAAAAAAAAAAAAGGAGAAAATAAAATAAATGAGAATCATAACAGATATGTACACATTGACAAAATACACTGGGGACAAACTCTGTGCAGGTCCGATCCTTTTCTAGTCATTCATCGATGAGATGTAGAGAATTATATTGTAGAGCTGCAGTGTCTCCACGCACAATTTTCACCTCTGAATGTGCATGGCGTTTTTTTTTTAAGGCATATTATCAGTAAAACGTATCTATTTTTCAAAATATCTCTGGGTCGTCAGTCCACTCCAGTCTCCAGTCTAGTATCAAATTATTCTTTATCCGCTCAAACTGAAACATCAAATTACTCTCCACCGTCTTTTAACTTAAGCATTGGACTATCCTTTTCATAATCTCTTTTACAAAGATTGGAACCGTCAACCTAGCGACTCCTATCGATCTGTCTCTGAACTATCGTAAGGGAGATAAATCACGATGGATCTTTGGTCCTTTGAGACTAATAATCAGTGCATGGAGGGATGGAATCTTGCTTTTGCGAGGAATTGATCCGTTATTTATTTATACAACATTCTGCCTGCTAGCCACTAGTCTCTTCCCACGGAGCACCCTTTTCACAATCGAACGTACAGATCAAAGTGTGGAATTAATCATTCTTCTTCCGCCCCAAATCGAATTAAACTGCGGTGAAAAAAAATTAAAAAAAAGTGTTTTTTTCATCAAACATGTATCAATCAAAAAAATTAACCCCGCATTACTAGAGGTGCAAAAATATTAATTTATAATGAATCTAATATCATCAATGTGACAAATATTTTACCCGGGGGGGGGCGCACAAGGATACATCATGTGACACAAATCTAGCTAAATTATTTAAGATTGCCAGATATTTTACTTTAAAATCATTTATATTTTGAAAGAGTTTCAAATAAGAAAATTGACATGGACCAACTCATAAGGACTACTACCTGAGTCCAATAATGCCAACTTTTTCTTCTTCTTCTTCTTTTTTTTTTTTTTTGGTATTTTGAGAAATACATATTCTTTTTAGTAAATACGCAGAAAGTTCGCGCTTAGATATTTAATTTGATAAGATTGGATTAAAAAAAAATCTCCTTTTTTTTTTTGTTGGTTTGGTGCGAGCTAATTAATGGCTGCAAAACCGAGTCCTGAATATCGTGTTGGACCTGTTGGGTTGCAGACTAGGCCGCCGGCTCATTAGACAGCACGATTTCTCCTCACTAATTTCTTCCTCTCCGTATATATATCGTGCTCTCCCTGATCAACCTCATTTCCTCAAAAGGTAAACGAGAGAAGCTTCAATTTCGAAAAACTCTCCTAATTTTCCCGACGAAAATACGAACGCTGATTGCTTTTGAATTATATATATATATTATACAAGGATCGGAAACAGATTTAATTATTGAACGAACAAGAAACAAATTAGTTTTCAATTAACTATAATAACTATAATTGCAGGACTGGTGGATAGTCCAAACAATTAATGAGCACGATGACACAGACATGACATTGGAATGAAATCCTTATGACGCACTCAGCTCATCCTTCTGGCTCGTGCATGTAACGACTGCCCAAGTCATTGGTTTCTGTTGCCACACAAGAAATGGGTTCAATTTTGTCCATCCCGAAATTGACGGCCCAAGACGGGTTCGAGAATGATGAGAAAGACCCTGCAGCTCCCGGAGGCAACAGCCCAAGTGTCCTAATCGCCGGCAATGACATCCTCCAGGAGCGCGAAGGTAATCCTTGAGTCTGCCATCAAAACTGATCTCGAGCCGTTGCAATCCGTCCTTGAGTTAGTCCAACACCAGTTTACACACGTACGTCCTTAGGCCTTAGCCCAATCCAGTTCCGGGCTCTGCAACGCCAACTCCCCGTGCCAGCCATCCAATTTCACCTTCTTGGAGTTAGTGATATCCAACTGCTTCGTGATCTCCAGAAACTGTTCGTTGAGCCGCGCAACTGTGCCGCTCCTGCGAGAAGTTGAATGACGCGCGGTGAGAGCTGCCCGAGAGAAACCGGTCCACTAATGGTTCCACCGAGGGGCTACCAAAAGAATAAGGAATACCTGCAGGCAGGCAGGCAGGCGAGTAGATAACGTACGATGGCAACCTGCGTACCACAAAGGGTGGAGATGTCGCTGGCCCTTGGCAAAATAAGATGCCGGCCTTGCACTTGGAGAAGCACACAATTAATGGAATCATAGTGCATGCGTCTATATTTAAAGATTTGGAAACTTTTTAATACTTTCTGTTTAGAAAATTTCAGACTTAGCTTTATTTATACAGATCATTTGTAAATTAAGACTATTGTCTTCCCAATGTAATTAAGATAGTGATGATATATATACGCATATAAAAGAAGTGTTGCCTTATTATACGAGTTTTTTTTAGCTCCCAGTACGGTCTCTCTCACCTTGTGCTGTATGATAAATAGCTGCATCATAACTCCTCTTCCCCACCACATCTACGCTCTTCGCCAGCACCACCACTAGAATCCACGAAGAAACCCAATTATCAAGCCTCAAATCGAACCAACAGCCGCAAGCAACAATATGGGAAGAGCGCCGTGCTGCGACAAAGCCAACGTGAAGAAAGGCCCCTGGTCGCCGGAGGAGGACGCCAAGCTCATCTCCTACATCCACCAACACGGCACCGGCGGTAACTGGATTGCCCTCCCTCACAAGATCGGTACATAAATTAGATCTCATTATCCTAATGGCCCATTATTCATTGATCAATTACCTCATTAAATCAATTGATTTAGGTCTGAAACGTTGCGGCAAGAGCTGCCGTCTCCGGTGGCTCAACTACCTCCGACCCGACATCAAGCACGGGGCCTTTTCCGACGAGGAAGACCGCGTCATTCTCAGCTTGTACATCGCCATCGGCAGCAGGCAAGTAATTCTACAATTATCTATTCATTATGTTAACCTAATTAATCATTATACTTTTGATTAATTTAGGTGGTCTATAATCGCCTCGCAATTACCCGGTCGGACCGACAACGACATCAAGAACTACTGGAACACCAGGCTCAAGAAGAAGCTCTTTGGCAAACCGCGAAGGGAACCCGGTGCCAGCCGCCGCCGGAGCAAAGGAGCTAGCAAGCCCGGTGATGGCGATGAGGCCAATTCCATTCCTGATTCTGGCTGCAACAATTGGACCCAGACGCAATCTAATAATCCACCCTCGTGGTCGACCAAAATCGGATCGGGTCCATCGATGATTTCCCAGGCACAATCATTTGATGAAGCGGCTGGAATTGGCTTGGCTGGTTCTGGTTCCTTGCAGACAAATCCACTCGGCGGTGGCTTCTCCACCGAGCTCGACGAGATGCTGATCTGGTTCAGCCAGGGAAAGCATGGCTCCTGCACTGTTGAAAGCAGCGTAATTAGCAATGTTGCTCAGATGGACAACTTTAACTGGTTTGCTGATCAGGAGATGTATCTTGGCATGTAATTGTTTAGCTGTCGTGATTTGAGTTTAGTTACTGCTGATTTTGCTATGTATTTGGTGGAGATGTGTCATCGTATTTTTCATTTTAAATTTCCCTAACGATTGAATTTCTCAACCACAGTAATAGGCGTGGGGTTTAGATTATATGTCCATGCAATTGAATTTGACCTGTTAATTAAAGCACAAAAATGGCCTAACGTTAATTTCCAATGAAAACTAGTTTTTTGCAGCAACTTAGATGTATACTTGTATTAGACATTAAATATAAGGCAATTTTAGTTCATAAAGAAAGCGATAAAGTTACGTACATCACTCTTGATTGTCAGTGAAAAGAATAATGCTTGTTTATCATTAGTTTTGTTTCTTTGACATTGGTGCCTTAGGATCATATATATTAAACATTAGATATTATATATAAGATAATTCTGGTTTAAAGTGAAAGTGATAAAGTTAAATCACTTCCAATCAAGAATAATTCCCATTGATTAACTAGTAACTATTCGCAATTAGTGGTTGCTTGTACAGTTATATATGAGTAACTAATTTATGGCTTATAGCAAAAAATAGTCTGGATAAGAATATAAGTGAAGTAATCTAACCGGTCGTCAAGGTCTGTATCATGGGTTACTTTCACATTAATTGAAACTTTCTTTTACCTTCTCTTATAATATTTTCTTGCATCGTTATACTCATTTTTCATATTGTTTGTTCTGAACATTTTATAACTTTCCTAAAGATGAGTACCATTGACGATGCGCAGCGACAAATGGAAGACTACGTATGAACTCTTAAAAACTGTCCAATCATAAATAAACCAATCCACGGCAATCCTGATGTGCGAACTAACTGTAGAATTTGATACTGAAATCAAGAAAAAATGCCTCATTGTGTGTGCAGATAACAATGCACTTTGCCATATATATTACTATAATACAACTGTATTATATGTGTACGTGTTATAATTGTGAAAGAAAGACTGTTAAAAGTGGACGAGAATATTCCTAGCTCAAGCAAGGTGTTGAAAGAAACAACTCTCTGCATAATGTCAAGGCCCTCGAAAACATAAAAAATTATCATGTGCCGTCAACCCAACCATTCTACTAAAGAAATAAAGGGAGTCCTAGACTGGCCTCTAAGGTCAAACCCGGACCTGACGGAACCGACCGCGTGGTCAATCGGTCCGATTAAGCGAATCAGCAGGTTTGACTCGGACCGACCGACCGCCTATTAGGCGGTCCGGTTCCGGTTTTTTAAAAAACCGAACCGGAAAAAAAAAACCGGCATTTAAAAAAAAAATTTAGAAAGCACGGCGTGTCGCCGCGGACACGCCCGTGTCGCTTTCCGATTACCGACACGGGGCGTGTCGCACGACTGGCCGAGCGTGTCGTCGCGACACGACAGTGCAGGCGGCCAGAAACACGAGCGTGTCGGCCGGAAGAATATAATCTGAACTATCCTCATCATAAAACAAATTCATGCAATCTCAGATGACTCCTGCTTTTTAATTGCATGACAGTGACAGTCACCAGCAGACACTTTGTCCTCAGCTCTTTGGTCTTTACCACCCACACTCGTAATAATTAATACCTAATGAGCATAATGTAATCCCTGCTTTGGTGATTCTAGTCCAAGCAGAAGCTGTCAGCACGCCATGACTCGGCTTTAGTTGTCAAAGAAAGTAAGATAGCATAATTTAGAAACAAGTTTCTGTTTTCTTTACCATGTAATAGACTATTATTTGAGGTTGATTTATTTTTTTATTAGGTGGGCATGGACTGCCTCTAATCAGGCCAAGGAAGATACTGACAGAGAGATATGTTGCAAAAGTGAACCATGAAAAGAGAGGAACGAGCAGAATTAAATATCGGGTTGCTGCGGTCACACAGGAAGCGACAGCTCAATATATAAAGGAAGTAGTAAAGGTTGAATATAAGATTTGGATTAAAGACAAAAATTTGATGACATGTCTAGATCAACATGCATGAGTTTCACGAGCGTGGTAAAATTAAAATGAGATTTAGAGGAAGCTGAATCATGAATGGAATTAGACATTGTCATTAATTGAGCTAAGGCAATTTTGAGAATGAATGACATCCGTGGAGCATTTGAGCAAGGCAACTTTAGGACCAAAACAAAGGCAAACAATCCTTAATTTAATGAAAATCAACACTGTTATTTTCTTTAGATTTTTTTTTACATTTAATATCGATATTAAATTTGTTCAAATTGAATCGATTGCCTTTTACCATGCCAAATTAATTATGATACTTTTTTTAAACCTTTTCTCGAATTACATTTATTAGGCTCCATATATATGCAATTTTTAAATTTCCAATTAAATGACGTTCTCTCCATTGGTTTTTGTCGATACTGAATGTTGAATGCCTTAGATGACTACCTTTATATCAATTGAAGTTAGTATCAACTACATTCTAATATCAATATGTCTAAAATATCAAAAAAATGAGAAGGTAAGAACATAGCATGCATGCCCATGATGTTCCCACATGAACTAAATTATGCTCTCGCCTTAGCCATCGAATCTTTCTACACTAATTAAGAGCCCCATAGCTGTCCCAGTAATTAGTAAGTATATAAGAGTAATTTTTAAATGGACAAGAATAAATTTTCGAGAATTTTATCGTGCTAGACTATCGACTAATTTCCTCCTTTGCACTTATCATCTGAGATCCTGATTTATCTCATTCACCAATAGAGACAACCCGAAGAGACCACTAATTAATATGATGGTTTCATATTTTTTCTACACTTTTATCCAAATCACCTTGATAGTCCAAAATAATTTATTTGAACTCAATAAAAAAACATATCATGTGCATTTTTCTCTTTTGAATCCAAATATATCTTTATTAACTTCCAAAATGATAAAGCTTCCGGGCTAAAAAAATCACCTTTATCATGAATTCTCTGTCATAATGGTTTAAGTCAAACCACCTATCAATTGAAACGTCATATCGCTCATGTGAGGGAATAAATTGATTTGTTATTAGAGCGGCATAAGGAGCACATTGATTGAATTACCATTCCATTTAATTTCGACCTTTCTAGGTTTATTAAGATTGTTCGTCTTAAACCACCTTCGTGTATTTTGAATGGTCAGATGGTTCGATTGAGGATGCAGACGAATTAGTGGGAGCACCAGTAGAGTATAATGGTGATCTTATTCTTACCTCTCCATTCTAACATTTTCAGATATATCAAAAATAGTTTATATAAATCACGTTGAGTTGAACCGATCATCTCGAATAATTATAATCCAACTTCATCATGTAGATATCTATAACGCATTTGTGAACAGAATTTTACAATAATAAATCTAAAGCTCAAAAAGTTACAAGCCTCAAGGTAGTGGTGTTGTATTCATAATTTCTATGTTTCGTATATATGCCAACTCATTTAAAACGGCAAGTACCTGGGCCTGTTGGCTACGCGCCTGATGGATCGCGTGCCAAGCAAAAGAAACGGCCCAGAAAAGAGTTAATCTATGCAGTTTTTGACACTAGAAAGAGAAAAAAGAAATGATTTCGTATGCAGAAAGTGGGCGCTCGAAAATTCATTTCAGAAAGGTAATAAGCAGGAGACACTTAGCAGAGATTTGTCTAACAAAACAGTAGAGAAGTATTTAACATCCAAATTATCAACACAGACAAGTAGATGCTACTTACTCTTTGAGTGACGAAGCCTCTGCACTGCAAAATCCTTCCCCAGGTGGCCCATAAGGTGTAGATACACATTTGAGAGCCACAGGAGAAGACCAGAGGCCAGGTCCAAAAGATCATCAATCTCTATTGCAAAGTATGATCACTAACTAAAGCACCCTCCCCAATCTTCCCTAATTCTTGAATTGGTGCTATCTTCAGTTGCTCGCAGAAGCTTCAGGCGTCTGTCCAAGCTGCAAATATTGGCATGCTAGGCAGTGGCACTCCTGGCCTTAGTTGTGGTGGAGGCATCCATGAGTTCAGTGTTGCACCGATTAACTTTCGTTGAGTCTTGGAAAATAGTACGGATATATCAGCCTTATCAGAATTTACTTCTCGAGAGTTGCTAAAGCCCGGAACGAGCGATAGGGGATTCAATCCTTGCGCGATGTTCAGATTTTCTGAAACATCGACACCTTGCGCTGAACTACCACCCATGGCTCCAACTAGGCTCTGAAAGTTGTTCGCAAAATGCTCATTTTGATATTCAGCAATGCTAGTTATGAGTTTCGGGTTTTGTTCTTCAAAGACTTGCGGTTTCTGGTTGCAATATTGATCGGGGGTTGTTTTCCAATCAGAGCTACTTGTGTTGTTTATCGCAGTTACATCGAGCTCTCGGTTGCCATTTTGAGTTGATGGAGCAACGCCATGGGCCTCTACGTTCTTGTTTCGTCTTGCGAGTTCGCCGGATAGAAGAGTATTACTTGCCATGATCTTCTCCACATCATATCTTGAAATGTCAAAGTTTGTGACAGCATTCAAACCGCGGAACTTGATTGCAGCAATGTCGTAGGCTTCAGCTGCTTCCTCTTGAGTACCTAATATCTCATGTTCAAGTGTCAGAAATAAGACAAAAGATGATCAAAGGCTTAGCTTTTAGGAGAAAACATAGTCAGCATCAAAAGTAGCTCCTAACAACCATCATCATAGCTTGGTGAATGCTTTTTATTAATTTCTTGTCAGTTTTTTTTTTTTCAAATCAAAGGTGATGAATTGGTCAAACAAAGACTTTAGGGTCACTGAAATATCAGCCTTGCGAAAAGCACAACTATTTGCCAATAAAGTCTTGCTCTAGCGAGCATGCTTGGCCCCAGGGGTGTATTTTTTTCCTCTTTCAGAATGTTGAAGAGATCAACATGTCAAAGATAGCGGCAATGTCATATTTGTCACACTTGTTTAGAGAGCCGTAGACACTATATGGACATGATAAACCACCAGCACAAACTACAAACTTACTGAAGGTTCCCAGATAAAGATCCTTATTTCCGGAGACCCTTCCGATCCGAGCTTGCCACCTTCCATGTTGGTGATGCCTGGAGACATGCCATCGAGTTAAAAACATATTCAAGGGATTCGACTAAATGGGCTACAAGTATCCAAAATAGACCTAGTGACTCCCCGGTATATCGATGCTCCACGCGAAAAACCGCTGCTCTTCCTGTGAAAAAGAGGAAATGACATTGCAAATGATGAAGAACCATGAAGTTACATTTCAAACTGACCAACTGTGAATAAAGAAAAGGATGCAGGTTTCAACCTTCTCAGATGAGCAACATATTCTTGCCTGCTCATGTTCTTCATTTCTTCGATTTCTACATGGTAATCTTCTAGCTGCACCAAACCATATACAGTATCACATCGATGTGAATTTTCGGAGAACTGAAATCTTCGATGGCTTAATTACCGGGAAGTTGATATGAGTGCTTGTGCCCCAATACTTGAGAGCAGCCAAGTCATAGGCTCTAGCGGCTTTCTCTTCCATATCATACCCCCCTGTGGTAGACGCGAATTAGAATGGTAGTAATGGTGTGGTTCTTTATAGACAGAGAATGATAGCATTTGTATGGGTGAAAGAAGCATACCCAAGTAAACTGCTTCCACCGAGTTCGCCATTATTACAAGCATATACCCAGCCAAGAAAACAATTAATTGGATAGGAAGAAATATTAAACTGTGGATGATTACTTCAATTTTTGTTGATATCTAACTTCTAACCTTGCCTTCCTTTCCTTGTTTGCCCTTCCTTTTTGCAACTATTGTCCCAAAGATGAGCTTCATATCTTCCAGTCCACCTGTGTCTGTAGCAAGTTCGACATTCATTACTGCAAATGTTGCCAATCATCACGACAAAATTATATGCGGTAAGAAAGAAATTTAAGTAACAAAATGACCTTGTGACACCCCTGTACTGGGACGTCCTCTGCCCAAATGTATCGATCGACTTGCGGTGATGAACAGGTTGCTTCTGACCACTTTTGGAGCCTCTCTTTTTAGTAGGATCCAAGATCGCGTAGTCGGAGGCGGCTGCAACTGCGGTCGAACCGGCAGTCTGTGGAGCTGTGACACAGCTCGACTGCGAAACAGGGCTCATGGACAAGCTCAAGGACTGCAAGTCCCCATTGCCCATGGAAGCAACGGAGGCCATCGCATGGCTTGAACTTCCAATGGAGGCCTGGTACATCTCATGGTTGGTCAACGGAGCAAAGACCGTATCTTGGTATTGTGGAAAGTGGTGATGGAGGATGTCAGAGCCTGAATGAGGGAGAGGATCCCTGCAGTCCAAGCTTAAAGCCATTGCTGCTTCCCGGCCGTGTGCACCCATGTTTGGACCACAGCCTAAGAAGTCTTCCAGTTTGGGAGATGGAGATGCCACCATTACTTTATTAACATGAATGCAACAAGCCATAAAAAGCAAGGTTGTTGGCATTTCAGATTCTTATTGAAGCTGGATAAAGAAAGTGGAAATAAGTTTTGAAACGTACCTTCTTGTTGCGATCTGGTGAGGGCTTCCATGAGGCAAAGGGAACCATTGGACTTGAGAGGGATGGAGGATAGCTGAGAATAGGGGTAGCCTCCTCCGCCCTCGCCATACATGAAACCAAAGCTGGTTAATGGAGGAGAGATAAAGAAGCTACTAGCCGAGGAGTGAGCGACCTCCATGTTCATTTGAGGAGAGAGAGAGAAGCCCAGCCAGGCATTGTTGGCGTCGGTGTTTGCGTTGTTCATGGACTTCATCTTCTTCTGAGGATACGATCCAAAGGAAGGATTTTTAACAAGACCCAAGGTGAGGCAGCTCAATCATTGGGCAGTACTCAGTGTAATCATTCTGCCTTCTTCGTGCAATGAATCCACGCATCCACCCACCAACCCACCATTGGAGCTTGGGTTCGAGTGTTCAAACTCTGAGCTCCAAGTTAAGCTCCATGGCCAAGATATAAGCAGAGAGGCGGAAGGTAAGGAGCCTTTAAAATAAGCAAAAAGAATGAGCTCCAATGAGCAAATGGGTGGATAGATTACAGTGGCAGTGCTGCCCTCTATGGGGATCTGTGTTCCGAGAAGGACCATGGCTTTGAGCTTTTATTTCTCTCCCAAGACGCTTGCTAAACCCTACAAAAACCCTGTGCTTTAGGGGCATGGAATCCCAAGGAGAATTGCGCCCACATTTAGGGCCTGACATGTCTATTGCCCACAAGGAAAGCTTTGGAAAACCCAGAGAATTAAATCGGGATTGTGCATTTCTTGCTCTTCCTCTCCCGACGCCTGTGCTTGTTTTTGAAAGAGAGAGCGTTCTTCATGGACATGAAATAGATTGACGGCAAGGACAACTGTTCAACTTGACACTTCGCCGCGATTGTAGCTTTGCACTGGCTACTGACCTACTCTGCAACTCAGGAATCGATCAAATTTGACGTGTCCATTTTACTTGGAATTCAAAATGATCCCTGCCTCAAGCATTTTTCCTTCTTATTTTTAAACACCTCAGCAAATCGCCAAAAGATTTGCTCAGACTCAGACAAGAGGTGATTGGGGAAAGAGAATGGAGGTGTATACTCGAGATATTTGATGCACGATCACATGTTTTTAAAGTTGCAGATAAAATTTCTCAACTCAACGGATGCTTCGTACAAGAGAGTAAAATAAATACCACTTTGTCTGAGCAAATCTTTTGAATTCGAAGTAAAATGGGCATTAAATTCATTATATTAGCGCAAGGCTGATTGAGACCAACAACGACATTTGACAGGGAAAAGTTTTGCTGCTCCAAGCCATGCTTCGTTTTTAACTTGGGTCTCTTTCAGTAGCAGACACCACCAATGCACGTACTTCTCGTTATTTACTGCAATTTATGCCGCTATTTTCTTCTCGGCAGGTGTCAGATATTCATATATATATTTCTTGGTGATGGCCGATTGGCAATGAGAAGAAGTGGGAACAGAAATGAGAAATCTATCTCCCGCGATTTAGTTAATGGGTGTGCATGCACCGCAACATTTTTTAAGGTCGTCGTCGTCCTAAGTCAACGCCAGCTCCTCCTTTATTCGTATGTCTATCATTATAAGCTTGCAATAAATTCAGTTTTCCAATATTATCATATTAAATGTAAGACTATTCTCCAGAATATATATATATATATATATATATAACCTGTTAATAATACGATTATCATTAGATAATCCAACTCGTTTATCCTCCATGTCTTTTACGCATACCTCCAGAATTATATTGCATGGCTACAAACAATTGCAAGTGCACATTAATTATTAAATTTAAGCTTTAAGGGTCAAAAACCAAAACACACTTTTAGGCTAGCTGTGTCTGCAGGGCCCGAAAATTAAGTTGCGTTCCTCCTTAAACCCCAACAAAATAAAAACTTAGCTTAGTGAGAATTAATACAGTTGCCGGTTGGCATGCAATTAGCAACCTACGACGTGCTTCTCAGTAGGAATGCACTCTTATTGAAACACGCGAGAAAATACCGTCAATATATTAATCAACCACATTGTCAACTACAAAATTATTTTTTGGAATAGCTGTTGTACCTATTTATCCCCCGACTGTCTCCATCTAATGGCACTAGCAGTCATGGTGGCTCATGCACCACGAATTATTATTTTTTAATTATGTTTAGTAATATATATAGAGAGAAAGAGAGACAGACAGAGAGTGAGAGTATAGGTATTTAATATTTTAATTTGCGTTGTGTGTTTGCCAATTATATTACAAAAAAGATCAATCAGTTAAAAGTATAAAAGAATATTCAGTTTTGTTATATCTTATAGCCACATATCATTATTATAATCAAAGACATCACGCAATTAAATTAAACTTTGAGGTTGCAGATAGAAATTGAAGTAGTATTATGGCTTTCCTAAAATTTTATTAAACTAATAATTATATTCTTTGAAGAAAATAAAAATCATGCTAATATGCAACATATGAAATATAAGAAACAGTATTATTGTAACTCGATCAAATATCTAGCTAGAGTCAGAGTAACTCAAAAATTAGAAAAAAATAATGTTAATACGGGTCATGTCACTTCTATACGAGTTTCCAATATAGTAGAGCATGGCATGCTTGCAAATTCTTAAGCAAAGACTAGCTAGTAAAGATCTAGTAAACTATTGGTGTTCAAAATTATGAAAAAACACAAGATTGATTCAGATTTAGTTAGATTGTTACTACAATCGGAATTTACAGGCTAGCTCCTTGAAGCTTGAAAAAGGTTTAATTGACAATCAGAATTTATTCACGGACTTTTGCTTTTGTTAGATTACTTATTACAAACACCCTAATATTTTCAGCTCTACAAAGTATTCAAGCGCCATCAACACAAGTAAATATTATACCAAATCCATCAAGTTTGAGCTGCCTTAGATCCTCACCGCATCCTTTAGAAGATGCTAAAATAATCTGAGGATGCGATCGTCCCAAACTCATGATGGGTTTAAAAATGGTGTGCATCCAAAGGATGCATTGAACCCTTGCCGATGGTGGAGCTGCCTTGTCAGAGCACTACAAGAGCAGCAGCACTACTATCAAGTCCATAACGTAATTTGCAGACATTGTGATATAGCATCGAAGGATACCCCTCCTGCCTTTTGATGAGCAAATGCCTGAGCAGAGAGGAGAGGAGAGAAAGGAAAGGACAAGCTCACTGTCGCCTCGTCTAATACTGAGCAGATATCTTTGCGTTGTTAGTACAAAGATGGCAATGAGATCTGCGATATGCATGGACATGTGAGGGCCACAGACCTACCACACCTTTGACATGACAATTCAATGTAGCACCAAACCCTTCTATATGCATGTCAAAAAGCTCAGACTGAGAAAAAAATGAAAAAGGAAAGGAACAAACAAAAACAGAATGGCATAAAGATAATTATCATCGTGCGATCAAGAAGTGAAGTCGTTCGATTCCATTTTTTCACGCTGTGTTATCTCATTCACTGTTCACATAAAGTGAGCAGAGCATCCTCCAAGTTTTAAGTTCTGAATGATTTATTTCCGTGCTCTCTCTCTATGACTAAGGATTTCTTTGAGTTATAATATATACCACATTAACGTCCTTATTGCAGTTTGGTGTCTTTTCTGACATCTGGATAATTATATAGTTACGATGGAAGGTAAAACAGTTCGTGAAGTCTTTAATTGTTAAGCATTAATTATGATCAACACACAATTCATATTCTCTACCAGTAAATGCATTAATTTATAGCCCTTGCATGTACCAAAAATTCAAACACAGACTGTTCTTTGTTTGCAATCAACTCCAACTCGTAACATTCCACCCAAAAAAAAAAACAAACAAACAAACAACTCCCAACTTTTGTAGCAAATTCAAATCCAAACGGTAGCAGAGAAATTTGCATTTGGAATGCTAAAAATAAGTCGAATAGAAACTTAAAAATCTGAAGTTGGGAGGAAAAGGCAACAAGGGGAACGAGACAAGAAAATCTAGAAATTTGGTCTCACATGGTGAGGAGACATATCTTACTTGTATTCATTTCCATTCGCCCCTATTGTCCAACAGTGAAAATTAAAGTCCAGAGCAGCCAAATAACCATTGCAGTACATGGACTGACATGGTAAAACGAAGAAAATAAGTACATTAAAAAAAAAAAGGGTAAAAGCTCATTCCATTCAAGCTTTCCTGCAGCAACGCAGGAGCTTAGTAATAAAGGGGTTAAAAGCTAGTTCTGGCTTTCACGATGGAATGAAACACAAGATCCAAACAAAATCGAAGCAATATACCAAAACAAGTGGGCAAAGGCCTTAAAGGAAAGCCAAGTAAAAGAGCTCCTTGACAGCAACTAAACAAGCTTCGAAACAGCAATATAGAACAGTAGAGATATAGAGAGAGAGAGAGAGGGGACCTGCAGCTTCCTCACATGACATTCCAACTTTCTTTCTGTTCCTTATTAAAGCTCCCATTTAATTCTTCCTCCCTTTCTCTCTGCACCCATCCTGCTCAAAATCTGATGTCTTCCAGTGCTTTTACGTCCCTAAAACAATTTGTCACTGTGCTTGAGAGGTCAACATCCGAAGATAGTTTAGTACTGCGTGCACAGATTAAGACAAGAGTTTCTGCATCATTAGAAAAGCTATACACATCGTATTAATCTTAGTCATTTTCCCTTTTCTTTTGTCACGTGCCTTTAGGTGTGAAGCAGGTCTCCCAAGGAGCAGCAAACGCAAGTGGTGGAATGGTAAAGTCCAGTAGATGGAACAAGTTTATTGGTGATTAAGAAGAACGACAAACCTAAAAGCCTGACAGAATATTAAGTGGGTGGGGGAATAAGATGTCTTCATATAAAATAATATGAAGGCTTTAATTCGCCTTAAATTTGCTTAGATCTAGAGGGTCACTGCTGCCACATTCCCACCTATTGTGTCCTCCGAAGAGAGCTATGGGAAGAAAGAAGAAAGCGGACAATCAATGCAAAAGTGCCTCTTCAGAGCTCAGCTGCAATTCTTTAGGGGGAAAAAAATAATTAACTAATTTACTTGCTCTTTTTCACTTTTTTTTCTTTACCTTATCTACATGTATAACAAATATAGATTGCAGATTAAAATACAACACTCCCGAGGTTATGAACATGTGCAAACTCATTTTGACCAAATGTGCTCTGTTCTTCGGGAAGCAGCGCGATTGAATTCAGATGGAAAGAGTTGAATTTATCTTTTCCGCCCAAGAATTGCATAGAAAGAATCAGTGGGGAACAAGCATGGATTCTTCTGGATCGACTTAATCAATCAGTTTGACTCTGCACCCTTCAATGATAGCAGCAATTATTCTTCACTCATTAAACGACGGCTTCCATTTGCCAAAATATGTAGTCATTGAGAGTTCCAAAACATTTAACATTTGATTGACAACATGCTTTCAGATCATTTCGTGTATGCATGAGACTGGAGAGGACAAGAATACGGTCATTCCATGCGAGCCTTTTCTTTTTCCAGACATGGAATTGGATTAGACTCCACTGAGGCACAAACTTTATGATTGACGGGTTAATGGAGACGGATTGACCTGGATGTGAGATGCCAAAATATAAAAGATACAAGAGATTATCTACCTTTCATGTCCATTCTCATGGACTTATTTGTGATGTGCCCTCTATTTGTTGGGTCCTCATTCGAGCTAGGGATGATGGCGTAAAGCAAACTCAAGCAAATCTTTTTTCCTCGAGACTAATCAAACAAGTGTTAGGGCTTCTACACGTAGAAAGGTCAACTCTATTATGAAAGCAAATAATAGACAAAGGGCTGGTAAAAAAGGGGCGCAAATGAACCAATTGTTGTATAGTTTCATTGAACTTACAACTGTTCGTTTCCAATGCAATTTAATTAGTATCGTGTGACTTTTACTTGAGAAATAATTTCACGGTGAAGAGAGATAAATTATAAAGGATTATGTCCATTGATCCGTTGGTGCGGAGGACTTTTAAGTCCCGATGAAAATTTTAAATTTTATATCGAGAATCGATCTCTATCCATCTATATCAATATATGCGCTGTCTTAACCAACGGATCATCTCAAGGGGACTATATATTTCTAAGTACACGAATAATGAGTAGAGAGCAAAATTAATAGGCCCACCAAATCGCAAACATAACAACTACATTGATTTGTATTTAGTGACCCACAAACTCGATCATATTTTGGGTCACTATTATTCTTTCAAAATATTTTCTTGCTGTTTCCTATCTTACTGTCTAGATCCTCTTCTCTCTTTGGCTTTTCCACTAATTAATTATGTATACTACACCAGCCAACGTCAAATTCATTTTCATTAAGTTCAGAAGGGTTGATCTTGTTGTGAATATATGACAAAAAGCACTTTGATGCCTGATACTTATTTTAAGACCAACGCAATTTTTTGTCGGAAAGGATATATTACTCATGCCAATAGCCTCTCTGTTTCCTCTTCATTCTCTTTTATCAATCACTCTTTCACCATGCTTAACCGTAAAGTCACTCATTTATCCAATAGAGAGAGAGAGAGAGAGAGAGAGAGAGATTCATAACTAAGAACCTGCTCCTCTGCCCTTGTGTATCACAACAGAGAGAGCAAATTTGCAAACGGGCAAGTTCTAGCATTCTAAAACCCAGAAAAGAAGAACTAACAATTTAAATGAAGCTTAAAAACACTGAAACGCGCCCAATCCCAATACTTCCATACCCATGAACAGTGAAATAGCTAAGCTACAAGCCAAATTGACAAGTAATTAAATTACACCATCTTAAACCAAATTTCTGCCATATAATCCAAGTGAAACTGTCAAAGAACCCTCCAACATCTTGAAAAGTACCGCATGTATGAAGAAGCTGAAGATTGATTCTAAGAAACTTAAATTTTTAGACACAGAACGAGTCAGAGAGTTTGATTTGTTGCCAGTTCTGGGGAAAAATGGTTATGAGATCTAAAAGTTGATATAACAAACTGTGATGGTTGACTTAACCCAAATGTATTTGTACGTTGGTTTGGTAGTATGAGTAATTACTTTTGAGTGGTATAGGGTAGCAACAATAAATAAGGTTTGAGAAGAAGAAACCAGTACCGTCTGCAAAGAAATATTGGCATAAAATTAAAGAAGCCAGCAATCTTCATGAACCAACCTTAATTGCCAGTGAGCTACTCATTCAACCACTCAACCGCAACAAGCAGCGCCTCAATATGTGTCACTATTTCACTAATAGAAGTGGCAATTACCTCTCGTTATCCTCAGAGTACACTCCACTTAGAATAGACTTTTGGGATAGCTATTCATTTAATGAATTTGATTTGGTAGGTGAATGGCGCCAAATATTTTTCACTCCTTCAGGGTGAGTTTGATATGGTAGAGTAGAATGGAATAGGAAAGGAATGAGACTAGGAATGGAGTGAAATAAAATGAAAAGGTAAATGATGTATTTCATTATTTGTTTGATTGTAATTATGCAATGCTATAACCAATTGAAAATTTTCGATGTTTGAGTAGCAATCCTTGGTTACTTTAGTTCGATGGATTTATTTTCTTGTCTCCATTTCAAGACAATAGCAAAGGTATGGTAGTTCAACAGTTTAATTTTATGAGAGAGCAGAATATTTTGATGGGGCTTAAGCTAAAATTCTACATGTTGCCTAAGTATTTGAATATTAATACATACACAACCATAGATCATTTGTGCATCACACAGAGAGTGTGACGCCCTTATTTTAATCACGTAGGAAGTTGTGAGCCAACTGATGAGATTAATAAAGAATGGGTAACATTAACATGAGCTAGGGACTAATATTATCAAATTGATGGATCAAGATCGATTCTCACTGGGCTATTCTGCGAAGAAGCTTCCTTAGGCTCGGCGAAAGGAAAATGACAGTCATTGTGGAGCCACACTTCTCTCTGGCTCGAGGAGTCGACGAGAGCATGGACTCGAATAAAAAGACTTACCAGCAAATGCCACATACAGCAAGCAGAAAACTTATATCCAAGCAATAAAAATATATGGGAATCTCATTCTCAGGGATGCAAGGAAACTGCACAGAGGCAGGTAAACGAGGTATTTATTTATTTTTTAACAAGGAAAATATAAGCTAAGCAGATTGATCTGCATTACGAGGTCTACATATCTAAAATTGACCAATGGCATGCCCTGAGAATAATTGCATAGCTCAAGCTTACTAATAAGAGATATTCCAAAAGAAGGAAGACGCACAACAAAAGATTACCGTGTATCTTCTGCTTTGAGATTGTGATTTCTCTGGAAGTATTGTTATCACTACTAGTCAACGTGCAGGATCACTTCGGCTTTCCTATTGCTAGGCCCATGATCACCAGCATCACGTAAAGTAGACACAAACATGTTGCTTATACAGCCATCAGTGAAGTAACAGGCACCATCACTCCGTTCCCATCAGTTAAAGATCGAGCCCCTAGAGTTTCCAAGAGGTAGTTGTAACCAGTTCCAAGCATTCCACTTGGACTATGTCCTCCATAAAGATAAGGAGGACTGGGTACATAATAATTGAAAAAACCACAATCTCCATATCATGGGTAACAAGTGTTTTGATAGAGACCATAATCAGTCTGTGCTCGGCCATTAGTTGCGAGACCTCCTGGACTGTAATGTTTCGTCCTTAGGAACAGCTAGCTTCACCTGTATAAGTTTCCCTGTCAGCTCATAAAAAGCTGTTTTGCAATATCATTGTCACAGGATCTGAAGAAAATACGATATATAAAACCAAAGCTGATACAAGTAATTTCCCTTTTACCGTCGAGTCATATTATATATCGTACGTAATGATTGAACCAACAACTGATCCAAACGTCTCAAAGAAACTTCTCGACTAAAGTTGGGATAGTTGTCTAGTAAACCTCCTATAAAAACATTTTTTGGGATTGCCAGTGCCATTGTTAACGTCCTTATTACTATCCCTAGACACGCACTTGGATGCACAAACTGTTTCTGGTGAGTGCGGTTTAATTTGACGGCTTGGTATGGCTCATCACTTCCACCTACCAACACTACAGAAATCGATGAGACCCAATTTACACAAAATATACAGAAACCAAGGGGACTCCATAAACAAAAGGGCCAACCATACCGACTAGTTCGAAGATGAATTACCCTCCCTGCAGACAAATTGGTCATATCAAACCACCTTTTTTTTTTTTTTTTTTGCTCTTCTTCAACTATGCACCACGGTCCCCGGATAACAGATGAGAGTTGCACCTGAAATCAGAAAAGAATAAATTGCGATATAGTTGCAGACCTTTTGGAGCTTAAAAAAAAAGGCCAAATTTTAACAAACAATAATAATCACAATTCACAACAAAAAATATTCCCAGTTCCCTTCTCCCGTCGGACCCGCGATTTCAAGAATATTCAACGAATTTACCGATTGGTTTACAGGGCGGGAAAGAGTCTCTCGTAGCAATAAAAATATAACCTTTGTGGATCTCACAAGCAATAAGAAGTGAAGCGCTAAAAAAAATCCAAGATAACAACACCCACCGTTCGTCTGCTTATGAAAGGATTGGGGTCTTTCAGTCCCCCCGTGTCCGCAAACTGGACGAAGCCAAAGAACCAGTCCTTCCTGGCTAGCCCGTCCTTCATTGTTGCCTCTTGAACCAACCCGCACTTCTCGAAGTGCCGCTTTCAACGTCTCCGCTGTCATGTCCGAGGAGATTCCGCCGACGAACAGCTTCACCCCCATGGTCGTGCGCCGACAACGGGTCTGCAGCATCAGAAGCCGATTACTCGGATGGAGGTGGCGGCGTCGCGTACGGCGTACGAGGACTTTGGTTCGTAGTATGGGAGCGAAGGTATTGAAGGATTGGCAGTTAGAATGCAGCAGTCACTTGGGAAACGACAGTGGATCTACCGTTTCCCAGTCCTCCAAAATATCCTGAACCGTTAAAATCGTGACTTTTCCTTCTACAATCTTTTACTAAATTTATCATAAACTTGTAAAAACTTTAAACACATCGTCAAATTTTTATTAACAAATTACGAAGAACCCTAGATCCAAGCTTCAATATTGTCCCTAACAACTCATATTGCCTGACAAATAAACTTGTTGATATAGAGTACTTGGGCCAATTTCTATTAAATTTAAAAATTATAATTCGTTGCACGAAGTTCTGGTCATGCAGAATACAAGAGAAGAAATCTATTGTATTCAATTTTATCTTATTTTTTTACAAGAAACTATTTTTAGAATTTGAATCGTGATCTTTTGATCATAAGACAGTAATTTTATCATTATGTCAAGACTCCTCCTATTAAATTTAAGTGGCGTTTGGTTGGTGGATTTGGAATGAGGGAATGAGATAGAGTGTTTGATTAATGGTTTTAGGAAGAATAATTTGGAAATCAATTCTAAATAATTGGGAATCAACAAAACTCATTTCACATGGTGGGTTTGGATTTCATTCCGTTGCCGTCGCCGTCGCCGATCGTGATCGTTAACGTCGTCGATCGCCGCGATCGTCGTCGGTCGTACGGCATTCGTCGTGGTCATAATCATTATGGCCGTCGCCGTCGGTGGTGATCATCAAACTCATTCTCATTTCGATCATTCTCACATTTCAACCAAACGTCACCTTAAATTCTAAATTTATTTATACCCAATATCTTAGCTCCCTGCGATCGCCATCACTATTCACTATTCCCTTCCAAGCCGTAGCTTGTTGTCGCTTGGTGATTTGTCTTGATCACCGAATCAAACACCAAATATTGTGGGGCTTCAAGTAGCAACCAATCATAAACCATATGGACTGTGCTTGCTCCGACGGACGAGCGAACTAATTGAACCGAATAACTCTATTAATTTGCCCTCACCGCCTCATCTAATAAATGTAGGCACATGGTTTGATGGAACCCTGGACCATCGTTGCATCTCCAAATTGCTCTCTCTCCACCACGACGCATGTACATGTTCCTCTCTCTAATTATTAATTTGGAATTTGTTCCTGTAGATTCAATCTTCCATTGGATTCTCATTGACATTCAGGAATTCATTCTCCAGTACTCTTCTTCAGTCATTCAGTTGTTGCATTTTTATGGTCTTATAATTCACCAACTACTGCCTTTTTGTTCCGTTGCCACAACCTGGCAATGAGATAATTAATTATACCTTTAGGCTTTAGCTTAATATAATCAATCTCTAAACTCAGAATACAGTCAACAACGTCTCTAATAAAAACTTTACACAAGTCAATGTTGTGTGGCATACAAACTATGAAACTGATGCACCATTGACTATTGTAGAATTCATTAAACAGAGGCGAAAAAAAAACCCAAAAAAACCTGAGGATGGCACAAGGATTTTGTCTTTTCTTTTGGCGTTATGTTCAGACTTGAGAGATTGTGTCCCGAAAAGGACAGATATGTGCTGTAATTAAGCAGCTAATCCCACAATCAGAATTAACATTTTATTTACAGGTTAATTACAACGAATCAAGAACATCAACTAGAATTTCTTCTCTGATCTCCTCAAATATGATCTGCTCAATCTCAACTCCAACCTCTGTTTCTTCAACTTGAAACTCTGTCCATTCTTTCCTGGATTTGGATAAATCTGAAGCTATCAGATGAGCTAAATTGTCCCATGACAGAATTCCCACCTCAATTAGGCTTCCTCTGCTCTCCACAATGTGATGTGCCTCAAAGCCGCCCCTCCTTCTGATTTTTTGGGGATCCATGCAAGCCCATGGAGATTCACTTCTCTCAGTCGGTGAGTCAACATTTGAACTTGACGACACCTCTTCCTCCGCTGTGGCAAAAGAATGTCAACATTGTGAAAAAGATTAAACTTTGTAAAGAATTAAGAGAAAGTTAACAGAAAGTTTTGTAAAAAGAGCACCTTGTAGCTCAAGAACTGATAGAGGACTAAGCACCTCCTTGTCCAGATCTTCCTCTTCAGAGCCACCGCAATTAGATAGCCTGTGGAATTCAACTGCCTTGTTGCTGTCTTTGATTGACCATCTCCAGGCTTTTCTTATCAGCTTACTGTAGGCAAATTTGTCGAGCAGGCATCCGAGAAGTCCTAACCTGTTCTTCCTCCAGCCATACATGCCGAATATTCTTAGCTTCCTGCAACTGCAAGAGCTACTTCCAGGCCAACAAATGGCTGTGGCAGTGCCTTCCATTGCTCTGCTGTCGGAGTAGCCATGCTCCAACAGGTAGACATCGAGCAGAAATGGCTCCTGTTGCTCCTCCAGAAGCTCAAAGAGCCTTCGGACAGGGTGCATTGAGTTGGGAACAGAAGCCATGTTGCTGGTAATTTGTCAAACAAAGACATGATTTGTGCTCATTGAAATTATGATTTAATGCAGGGATTGAAGAGGAAGAGATGAAACATACTAACATAGAGCGAACGAGAAGCGAAGGTGGGCGAGAGAGAGTTTAGACAAGTAGGGAGGTGTGCCCACTTTATTGTTTGGTTGTAAGAGCAAGCATGTGTGCGCCGAGACAACTTATAGGGCCAGTATAAACAGACTGAATTGATTTGTTGGTGGGATTTGAATTTACTGGTACTGGGGAGTTTGGTCTCTACCTCTGCAATTTAGCACAATGTTGATCTGACAGAGATATCAGAATACTTAGGAACGACACGGAGGTAGGTTTAGAAATTTCCATGGAGCTGGCCTTGTAAAATTGCCTGGCAATAGGTTGCCATATATCGTTTACTGTTTCTTCCTTTGCATACTTCGGGCATGTTAACGACGAAAGTCTAAAAGCACAGCTAGGGAGTGATATTCTGACGTAAGAATCAGAACTAACTTCTGGCTATGTTTATTCAATTAAAATTGAATCAAAAAACAAGAGGTTGGAGTTCTCAAGACCTCAACTATTTGTTGAATCTAGCCCTACGAGTATAGGATAACACATCCATTGTTCTATTTCACTATTTTGTCTCTAGATATTGATACATTTATGTGAATTTCTTGTTGTATTTGTTCAAATGGTGTTGTTTGAGCAAAATATGTGATTTCTAGACTGCAAATTGATCAATTTGTAGTATGAAAAATATTGTTACACAAATTTAAAATACATTATGCTATTATTTAAAATAGGAATAATAAAGTTAATTTTTTTTAATAGTATCGTTACACAAATTCGTAAAATTAAGTTTATTTTTATTTTTGCTTCTCCTTGAACTATTCTCAGAGATTTTTTTTTTAGATGAGAAAGGTGATGCGGCCCGTAGCGCGAAGAGAAAGGTAATTAGCGAATTTTCCGAATCGCAGGCATTCTCCTCTTCCGCTTTCCGAATGTCGAGTAGGTCTGTAGTCTTCAAAATAGTAAGCACAGAAATTAGAATAATTCAATCACAGAATATGACCAAAATACAAAATGATTCCAAACTGTTTAGCTACGTCGTCAACTACACTCTCAAAATCATCAAATTGACAATAATCCGAAGCAGAAAGACGATGAGCAGATGAGTCTTGAACATGCTAGTCGATTTCAGCACTTTACTTCGGTCAACTCAGAGCAGCCATTTTTGATGCACAGTAACTCGTTTACCCCTCGCTTTACACTGTTCACTTCCTCGTCTTCAGCTGATCGACTGATGTCTACGCCATGCGCTGGCGTGTCCTATTCCATGTCGAGCTCTTGACTTGCTCCTCCCTATTTCCTCATCAATAATCCATCCGCTTCATGATCATAAATTAGATATTGCAAGATGGTTGAGGCAAATCGCAGTTTATATATTGTTTCGTATGTTTTCTTAAGTCTGCTCCAAACATGAAAAATATAATTCAACGTAGTCATTCTTCCTTCCTGGTCCTTTCACATATCTTCAATATAAGTAAATATTACCTTAATTCTCTACTAAACTGGGTCAACTTTATATATATATATATATATATATATATATATATATATATATATATATATATCCTCGTTATGCGACTACTTCTTATCCGTTCGCAATCAGTAAAATAATTGGCAAAGAGGGAGTCAGGGCAGGCAATTGCATTATGAGCAAGGGCAATCATGTGGCAGAATTAACTTGAAGCCACCGAGCGCAATGCGGCAAGTTAGTCGGCTTGGCGTTTTGATCTCAGATTTTTCGAACTCAATTTGGGATTCAAATCGATTTAATTTTCTATCCGAGTTCAGTTTGAGTTTTTTATCTCTTAATTTTCAAGTTAGATCAAATCAATAGTTAGATTTATTTATCTTCGTGATCGTCTCTATAAAATCACGTCTCCATGATCTCCTTACAAAGTTGTAATATTCTCTGGAAAATCACGACAATCAATTTGAGATTTGACCTAAAGAAGCTTCGACGAAAGTCAATTATGTTGTAGACAGATTTAATTTATATTCAATCGATTGAAATAGTTCGATTGTAAGTATTTTGCTAAGTCTCTCAATCTTTTAATCTGAATCATAATTTTTTATTTTCACTTATTGATTTAGAAGACTGACAATCTAATTAGTTGTCGATTCAATAGGATCCCATAAAGCAAACGTTGGATTGACAACGATTCAACCTTTTGTCCAATCTATTTGCGATGATTTACTACTCAGAATTTTCGAAAAATTCATCTCTCAACTGAATCATATTGGAACCTCTGTTGAAATCGATACCTAAGTCCTCCTATGGATTGTTGTTTTGTTCGACAGAGGATACAATTTGTGTCTGTGCTGAGGCATCCACACAAGAGGCAGTTGATAGTCTTGCTCAATTTGTTGTCGATCATTTATTGGGTTTAAAAAATGATTGATTGGCCGCTAATGGATTTCTGCGGTGATATTTAATCATATCAATTCTAGTTAAAATTATTTTAATTATAATAAATTTTAATAGTATTTGATAATAATAATAATAATAAAATTAGAACAATTTTAATTTATATATCTGTAATTTTAACTAATATAGAATAAATTTTGATTAAAATTATTTACTATCTCATTATGGATGTTCTTATAAGACAGTGAAAGTATTTAAATATATTTGTGACATATAACAATGTTTCGATAAACACTTTACTAAAAAATAATATAAAATATTTTTTTTATATCATCCATCAAACTATAATTATTGGCTCCATAGACAATGTTTTATTTTGGTCATAATCATTGAACGATTGAATTTACTTTCATTGCAGGCGCATTTGATTTGGTCCACTCTACCTTTTTTTTTTTTTCTGACAAAGAAAATGAATTAAAAAAAAAAGGATATGACCAAAATGGCTTACCTGGCTCGTCTAGAGGTGCATGAATTTACAAATGGATATTTAATAAAAAAATCCAAAGAAAAATTAACCTTACGAAGATTCCTTCCACACCGATACTCCCAATTGCAAACGCGATCTCACAAATCCGATGACCGCCTGTGAATTAACCCCCCCCCCCCCTTCTTTTTTGTTATTCCTTTTGGAAAAACAATCCCTGACGTCATTATTATCCAAATGGGCCCAACCATACACAAAATTCCAACCTTCACCGGCTAACCACTTCACCGATTTGACCATATTTAAGATATAAAAATGATTAAATATATATGCATTTTATGAGTTAATAAATTCTTACTCTTACCGTCGGTTAGCCTATCTGCGCTCGGGTAAACCGGTTCCTGTGGTCATCGGTCCTGGAGTTAGACTTTGTTGGTATATACCTTTTTTTTTTTTTTCCTATTTAACGGCGATTGGTGTCCCCTCGCTAACTCTCAGACTGCTTCGGGAACCTTCTCTCTCGCTCATATTTTCAATCGTTCGGAAAAAACAGGGGTCGCCTGAGGTAAATCTCTGATCTCGTAGATCTAATTTCTGTTTCCCTATAATTTGATCCATTTTCAAAGGTATACTTTCCGATCTGAAATTTGCCTTCCATCATATTGTTGTTTTTTTTCCGTTCTCCAGGTTTCATCGCTTCTTTTTTTGCTTGATTTTAAAGTATGTGGCTACTTTGATTTGATTTTGTGAAGAAAAAGTAGAGTTTTCCCCTGAGATTTGATGGTATGTCTATCATGGAGCTAGATGAATTTGACTCATGAGTTTGATGGTATTTGTTTAGCTTTTATTCTGATGGACACTTTTGTCGAGTTGTTTTCCTTTTTGTATTTGGAAGAGGAGATCGATTGCTTCTCATCTAGTGGCCAGATATTAATTTGGTGATTAGGTGCTACTTATTTTGAGACATTTAGTGATGTCTTTAATCGTGTGATGTTCATGTCATTCCTTTCCTTGTGTTTGATGTCTGATGCATAGAACACCTAAAGAAATGGTGAAGGCTGTTGCTGTCCTGGGTAGCAGTGAGGGTGTTAAGGGCACAATTTACTTCGTCCAGGAAGGAGATGGTGAGTAATCCCTGGAAATACTACTTTTGGAATGCTAAATTCCTTTCAGATCTAGGGTTTCAACCATATTGATCTGTGAAGTTGTAAGCTGATCTGATTTTGGGATGTAAATTTCTGTGATAGGTCCAACCACCGTCACCGGATCCATCACTGGCCTCAAGCCTGGGCTTCATGGCTTCCATGTCCATGCTCTTGGAGACACCACTAATGGATGCATGTCAACTGGTAAAATGATCTTTCTTTTCCTTTATGGCAATCTACAGAGTTGCGAGTTCCAGATTTAAATTATTGATTATGTACTCATGCTCCTGTATACTGCAGGGCCTCATTTTAATCCGGCTGGAAAGGAACATGGGGCTCCTGAAGATGAAAACCGACATGCTGGTGATCTAGGCAATGTCACTGCTGGCCAGGATGGTAAGTTGCTTTATCATCATCTTATGATGTTATTTTTGTCATCTATTTTTACTTATTATTCACGATGTTGTTTTTCCCCAAACAGAAAAAAAAAATCTAACTATGGCTTGATCAACATTTTTAATCCTTGTGTCCTGATTTATTACCGTTTAATGTTTCAGGTACTGTTGCTGTCTCAATTGTTGATAGCCAGGTGATATTTTGCATCCTTGATTAGTTTTTTGTATTGCAGCAAAAAAATTGTTACGCTATTTTGGCTCAAATTGTATAGAATACTAAGATTGTTCTATTTATGAATGCAAATAGATTCCCCTCTCAGGACCGAATTCCATTATTGGGAGAGCTGTTGTTGTCCATGCTGATCCTGATGATCTGGGCAAGGGTAATGCTTGCTTTCCTAAAATTTGTGCTAACTGCTTGTTCTATAAACTCATTGTCTTTATCAACCATTGCCTGAGATTACTTCCACCTTGAAAACTATGTTTTTAAACTATTCTGCTAATTCTGTGTGCTGCAGTAAAAACATGTGGAGCAATTCTTTTTCTTTCTATCTTAATTATTTGAAACTTTTTCTATGTCCTTGTGAATTATCTTTAATGGTATCCAAGTCTATTTTGAAAACCATAAAAGTTTGAACTCAAACAGAACCAGGTCAGTGTGCCCATAACTCTCCTTTCATTACGAGCAACTATACTTTGTGGATTGGGATGCTGGATTGTTAGGAAAGAACACAAACAAGGAAAACATGTAAGAAGAATGAGAATGCTAGGATAAATGTGAGACATTACTAGAATATAAAAAAAAAGGGCCTCCAGTGCATGAAGCTCCCGTCAATGCGAGGTCTTGGAGAAGGATCCATTGTATGCCCCAGGTGAGCCTCAATAATTATCGTGCCCCAGGTGAGCCTCTCCCCATTTTTCTATCTAGACACTAGAAAATGCTTGCAAGACATCCGTGTTTGAGATTCATAGGATATAAGAGCATTACACACTTGTAATTAACAAAGCAAGAATAATTTATTATAAAATCTAAAACACTATTTATTTATTTTTCCCCAAAAGCATCAGGTACAAGTCTTATAATCATCAAAAGAAAGTTAAGAAAATAAATGACAATAAGATGGCAAAAATTTCACAAATTGCAAAGTTTTAACTCTGGTGGCAATGATCTTAAAGCAGCAAATGTACTAGTACCTAGCAATCTTACTCAACACCATTACCACCGCCTCTGGCCAATCTATAAAAGTATAAGTACAGGATGCTAATCAAACTGGTATGAGAGCATTATAAAAGGTCAAAGCAAAACAAGTTTGGTAGAAACGAAGTAAGAATGATAAATGTAAATGCTCCGAAAACCAAGCCTTTCCATCAATATAAACAAGAAAATTCTACACTAAATATCATAGAAACCTCCATCTCTCACACACAACTCATCCTCTTCATAAAAAAGGGATGGACATCAAAATCAAGCTAAATGGGTCTCTCAATGGGAGGATAATAGTTATACTAAATGCTAACATTCTTATCCATATTACTTTCCTTATCCTCTCTGTATTAACTTCTTTCTCTAGCCTTACTTCTCTCTGCTGCAACCTGCCTACCTAATGGGATGCACATGCTAAAAGTAGAATGGAACAACAAGATTCTTGAAGCGAACCTAAATAGTTAGGACCAACATATCTTGTGAATATAGAAGTTGCATCTAAACATTTGCAAGACAAACATGTGCCAAAACAGGCTGTGGTACCCAATGGTCCTCCATGTTCCTAATCCATTATCCTCTTCTTACCTGCTCAATAATAATCGCTACTGATGTACATGATATCACATGTATCCTGTTTTTTTTTAGTTAGCGTTACTGATGAATCATTACTAAACAAGCATCTTTTTTCAAATTCTCGCCAATGCTATTTTGGAAATCATTTTGTGCTGTTAGATTTCTCTTAGTTTGCTATTTGATTTTTTTTTCACTCAAACTGATGTATTATCTTTTGGCACTGTAGGATAGTTTTCAGACCCCAATGTTGGATTTTTTTTATGCTTAGATGCTGCCTTATGCTTAGCTTATTTAGAGATCTTGTTTTGTGTCTGTCTGATTCAGGTTGAAATTATGGTTCGATTCCCTATCTGCTATCAAAAATACACCACTATTCTTATTTTACAATACCAATCTACTTTCTGCCTCTTCATTGCTCAAATCATGTTTGCATAATCTCATTGGATGTTAGTATATTTCAGTATATCATCATTAAACTTTCGCCTTGATAATTATCTTTATATATGAAAGAATTCATACACGATGTTTCCTCCATCAGTAGGTATCTAATTTAGCCCGAGCTCATGTAGGTAACATTGAAAAAAGAAGAAGAAGATCCTGTCTTGAGTTATTGATCACTAATCAAGTACATCGTTGTGTTGGCATTATTCCCTGTTATGTTTGGGATAATAACACTTGGAATTTGTACTTGATTTTGTTTGATTGATCTGACTCAGCCTGCATATTTTGCTAGTCACATATCTTGCATTATCAATCTAACTAGAAATCATGTACATTCTTTGTCACATTACTCTAGCAAGCGATGAAAATCTCCTCTAACAAGCCTTGTCGTGTTCTTAGGTGGGCATGAGCTGAGTAAGACCACTGGAAATGCTGGTGGAAGAGTTGCCTGCGGTGCGTTGATTCTTTCATTTCAGCTGATATTCTTCTTCTTTGTCCATGCATTCCGTTTCCTACAACTTGGGATTCCAAATTTCCTACTTTGATACTAATAACAAAATTTGCTTGTTTTCTTGTTTCTTTCTCAGGTATCATTGGGCTTCAAGGTTGAGTTCCATGTTCTCAAAATCTGTCAGCGATGAAAATCCTGTATCGCGTGGTGTTGAAGCTATCATTTCCTTTTCCAGCTACTGTCAGTCTGTCTTAGTACTTGACTTTCCTTGGTTTCGGGATAGTGTTAAATAAACAGGGTAAACATTGGAGCTGCGGATTGCGAACTTAATGATGTAGAACTCTTTATTCAGTATTCACCTTTTGGATTACCATGCAGCTTAAAAGCAATGTTGCTTTCGGTTCTCTTTCTGGTTGATTCTGTTGTAAACAAATAAATTTTTGCAGTTTTTAACTCAAATTTGCTGTGCTTGACTAACGTTAGGATCTAGGGCACAGGTAAAGTGCTCCATTCCCGCTGATGTGCTATCTGAGCACATTTGCCTGAGCTAAGTGCATGCCAGCCGTATAATGAAGTTCTTGTTATTCTTGAACTTCCCTTTTAGTGCGCCTTTAGAAAAATGCTAGCGAGAGGCTTCATTTCGCACGAATTTATCTACTAATGAAAAGGTTTCTCACTATGATGTTTTGTTTTTTTTTTTAAATGCATCTTGAGGCACAATACAATAGTTCAATTTTTATGGTAAATCAAAGAGCAATTCTATTTTTTTTAGCCAGAAAATCTATCAAAAATGGAGAGAGAAAAAGTTCCCAAGTTGTTTTTCCTTTTAATATTATTTTTTCCCTTCCAAAGCTTGTTTATGTAAAGGTCAGGAAAGGTCCTTCGGAACAACAACGCGATTAAGTCATATCTATTGGTTCCTTTTACTTTTTATTTTTTGTTGATATTGAAAGCTAAGTACCCCTATGGACGTTGTTTTGTTCGGCCTTCTGGTACAGACTACAGAGGATGTAACTTGTGTATAGGCTGAGGTATCCACACAAGAAACAGCTGAAAGTCTTGTCCAATGTGCAGCTCAACTTGTCGATCGTTTCCTTGGGTATGCCTTCTCCCAACAAAAAGGCTCGAACAGCGAATCAGAAATCCATTTTTTTTTTCCTACACGAACTAGTATTATCATCAAGCTGAGAAGCGGTAATTTAGAGTTCATTTTTGTTATAATTGCCTAGTTTTTTTCCTGGAAAAATAAGTTATTAATTAAGTTAGATAAACAATTTTATCTAATATATGGCATTTTATGTAAATTTTATCCCAAATTAGATAATAAATTGCTCGATACGCTTCAGAATTCTTTGATTAGTCGAAAAAAAAAAAGGATAAAGATCGACACACACAAACATATCGTATCTAAATCTGACGTCTCCTATGATGAGATAAGTACGAATATCTTTTTCTTCCATCTATTATTGTTATCCGTTGTAAAGACCGGGCTCGGCCATCCTGGAGACGAACACTATACTTCTAAACCAGACCAACAAGTTCCATAATGGTAATATCTGAAAGTTCTTCGCAATATTTGTTTCCAAAATGATAAATTTAGCGGGTTAATAAAAAAAAATGACTATGGCTTAAAGACTTTTTACACTCGCTTCAAAAATAGAGTTCACCGACTGAAGTAATTAAAGAGTTTGCAATGCTTTAAATTTCATCAAATATAATGCAACTCTCCGACGCGTCACGTCCTGGAAGGGACACTCAGCTGAACGACTGCATGATCAATAGCAGGCAAGCTCGTCTTTTGTGAGAGAAGTCAACATCTATCGATCAATGCAATTCTCCCCGAGAATTCAACTTATTAAATTGATTGATTCTATTGAATGAATGAACTGAAGAATCATGGTGGAGAGACTGCTTTCCAAGATCTGTGAAGAGTCGAAACAGACATGGCGCTTAGCAGGGGCCGCAATCCTCACCGGTCTGTTCCAGTTCTCCATCGCCATGGTCACCGCCGCCTTCGTCGGCCACTTGGGAGCCCTCCAACTCTCCGCTATCTCCGTCGCTCAAGGCGTCATCGGCGGCTTCGCCTACGGAGTCCTGGTGATTCCTTCCTCACCCAGTATTTCCCCTTCTTCGACTTCTTCACTTCCTTCTCGTTAACTTCTCTGCAAAACTACTTTAGCTTGGCATGGGAAGTGCGTTGGAGACCCTCTGCGGCCAAGCCGCAGGTGCTGGCCAATTCCAAATGCTAGGAATCTACATGCAACGCTCATGGGTCATCTCCTTAGCCACCGCCACACTTCTCGCACCACTCTACCTCTTCTCTGATCCCATCTTGAAGCTGCTTCGCCAGTCTCAGAGCGTATCCCATGTAGCAGGCAAATACTGCAGATGGATCCTGCCGCAATTATTCGCTTTCGCCGTCAATTTCCCTCTCCAAAAGTTCTTTCAATCGCAGAGCAAGGTCTGGGTCATAACCGCCATTTCCGGAGCTGTTCTCGGAATCCACGCTCTGCTAAATTGGGTTTTCGTCGTCAAGCTCGGCTATGGATTGCTGGGAGCGGCCATGGTGGAGAACGCCTCATGGTGGCTTATAGACTTGGCACAGATCGTCTATTTAGTCTCCGGTTTCTTTCCTGAAGCATGGAGAGGGTTTTCCACGCTGGCATTCAGAAACCTGGGTGCATTTGTGAAGCTCTCTCTCGCGTCTGCCATCATGTTATGGTAATCTGTACATTACTGAAATACGTAAGTTCATGGCGTCGATAAGCAAAATTATAATCTTTGCTTTTTCTTGTAAAATTCAGCATGGAGTTGTGGTACTACACTGCAATAATCATTCTAGTAGGTTGCTTGAAGAATCCAGAAATCGCAATTGCTGCCATTTCTATTTGGTTAGTAATGGCTGATAATATCTGAACTGTTTTTAAATTGAAGTTTCCAATCTGATGTATTCCTAACGTGGACAGCATGAACTATACATCATGGGCATTGATGATTGCTCTCGGCTTCAACGCTGCAGTAAGGTAGGGAGATGTGCACTTGGAAGCTAGTCCAAGAACTTAATTGTGGATGATGTATATATCTCTTTTGCTCTGATCAGCGTTCGAGTATCGAATGAGCTCGGTGCTCATTGTCCCAAAGCAGCCAAGTTTTCTGTGATCATTGCCGTTTCTACATCCGCCATACTTGGACTCCTTTTCGCGGCGATGACTCTCATCTTTAGGAAGCAACTGCCCAAACTGTTCACAGATGATCCTGAGGTGATCAGAAAAACTTCGAAGCTAGGGTATCTTCTCAGTGCCACAATTGCCTTGAACAGCATGCAGCCTGTTCTCTCAGGTATTGATCGATGACGGTATCGTGCTACTTCGTTTTCGAGAGCATGAAAGATCGCGATGATTTGCAGGAGTTGCGATAGGAGCAGGTTGGCAAAGCTTAGTTGCCTTTATAAACACAGCATGCTACTACCTCTTTGGATTGCCCATTGGAGCTGTTCTTGGGTTCAAGCTATTTAAGCTCAATGAAATAGTAAGACAAGCAATTAAGAGATGATTTTAGTGCCAATTATACACAGTAAATTCAAATATCATAGAGATAATTAATTGTGCACCATCGTCGTCCAGGGAATTTGGGCTGGGATGTTGATTGGAACCCTAGCACAGACGGTTGTTCTTGTAGTGATCATATGGAGAACCAAATGGCAGAGAGAGGTAAAGTATTCGGCGTTGCTTTTCTAGGACGACACTCTAAAAACATGCTTCGGGCAGATTCGATACTGTTTATTTTGGAATTTGAAATAAATTTATCTTGCAGGCCTTGCAAGCAGAAGAGCGAGTGAGAACATGGGGCGGACGAATTGGACCGCCATCTCGATAGAGCTAAAACGTAAAAAAGTTCGTTTGAGGGTTTCCTAAGAAAATTAATTAATTACCGAGATCTAGAGAATTATCTAATTGACAATTAAGCACTGAGATTTGTCATTTGTCTCTTTTTGTTTTTATTTATTTTAATGATCAAAGTGGCCGACTGGTTTGATTTTGGTTACCGTGTTTGT
The DNA here is from genome assembly GCA_025175895.1 of Wurfbainia villosa. Lineage (NCBI taxonomy): Eukaryota > Viridiplantae > Streptophyta > Magnoliopsida > Zingiberales > Zingiberaceae > Wurfbainia > Wurfbainia villosa. The sequence continues at coordinate 43,051,909 of CM045991.1, read as the reverse complement.
TCCTTGGGTCAGAAAAGAGAAGAGAAAAGTTTCGAGCACATAACCTCCTATCCATTTTTATGGCTGTGACAATATACAAACATAATGATAATGGAAAATAGGATTTGATCCCACTAGTTTTTAGTTGGAGATGGATCCTGTGATTGTAAAGGAGCACTTTACACGCTTGAATATAATTGAATGTTTATAATATCCCGAACGGAATCATCTAGCTTCATATATAGAAATCTCGTTCCCAAGTCAATCTTTACTTTACATAAAAGTCTGTCCCATTCAGGTTGAACCATTCATGAATTGGCCGTACAACAGGAGCCGGCCTGTGCTTTGCAGCCAGTTACAACTCTAACCGTGTTGGTCCAGCGTCATCGACTTTCTTCTTTCTCAAAAACTGGACCCAGCACCGAGCACCGAGCAGAAGACTGCCCAAACACCAAACACTACGTGTCACCGAGTCGAGTTCAACTTGTGGGCTTAAATTCTTTTTTTTTTTTTTTAAATTGGCACAATTTCAAGTTATTTTATTATATATGATGCATAATGAGAGCATACAAATAATAATAATAATAATAAATTTAAAAATTAATTGATGAACTTAACTATTAAGTAGCAATCAATATTTCTGAAAGTCATCAAATGGTATAATTGAAAATGACTATTACGTGTTATTTTTAGTAAATATATATAAAAGACTATGAGGTTATTACTTATTAGGGAAATTTATCAAATAATAAAAAACCAATCCGACCAAATTAGAGGTTTAATTTGATTTGATTTTTGGACCAATCAGTTCAAATGTGATTCACATCGGTACTAGACCACTAGGACTGTATTAAATTCAATTTCAATTTGATTAGTTAATTGTATATCTGTAAAGTCGAAAAAAAATCAAAAATCTTCTATTTGCTAATACATGCAAATGCATACAAACGGAAACTTCATCACGTTCCTGATTCAGTTGACTTGTCCCTTTAGGTTCTTAAAACGCTTATTTGCACCTCTTTTTCCTTTTTTTTTTTTTTTTTTTAAGATCTTCTTTATCATCCTTCATTCCTTTCATTAATTATATCAACTCTTAGGAAATCTCCATCTCAACTTCAAGCAGTTCAAACCTACCGACTAAAAGGAACGAACAGCCTCGTAGTTGTCTCCAGAAACCCATAAAGGGGGAGAAGAAACCTTCATGAACCTTACTAGTACCTACTACCTACCAATGACCGTTCTCCTTCGTGCCAAACCCAAAAAAAGAACTAGCAGCATCTGTTCCCAGAGTCCAATGCCAAAGGATTAGTTCTATACTTCTAAAGCTATATATTCATATCTCTACCTCGATCGAGCCATGACCGAGAGGAGACCTACTTTGGTGGTCTTCTACGAAACCACCGGGAAGTTTCCTAACATTCAATTCGGCCAACGTGACATGTGCCGCCACACAATTTCTACGCAACTCTCCTTAATTTTCTACATCTTTTCTTTTCTTCCATATATATATATCTATAATTGCCGACTGATAGCTACTTCATCTCGCGATCGTCTTCGGAATATGGCCGGCTTGGTAATGTCCAAAGCATCGAAATGGTTTTCTCTCAAGAGATCCAAGCTCAATCTATTTGTCCCTCGCCGCCATAATGACATGCCATCCTCCCCCGTTGCCGTTCCTTGTTCGCCGTCGAGCAGCAGAGACAGGGCGAGCGAATTATGGGAGGTCTTCAAACATTTTGATCAAGATAGGGATGACAGGATTTCCTGCGCTGAACTGAGGGCCTCCTTTGGACTGCTGGGGGAAGAGATGCCGGCGGCAGCAGCCCAAGCTGTCATTGCCGATTTGGACTCTGACGGCGACCAACTTTTGGATTTTGAAGACTTTGTGAGATTGTTGGAGAGGGAGGGAGAAGAGGACGAAGAACTTAAGAAGGTGTTTGAGATGTTTGAGGTGGTGAAGGGGTCAGGAAGAATCACCCCGAGGGGGCTGCAAAGAATGCTGAGTCGGCTCGGCGACGAGAGGTCGATCGAGGAGTGCAAAACCATGATAGGAGCATATGACCTTGATGGAGACGGCGAGCTCGATTTCCACGAGTTCCATCAGATGATGAATTAAGTAGAAGAACAATCTGGTACGTTGCGTACGTTGATACACGTACGTCGACGAGTGAGAAACTGCATGTATCAATTGTGGATGAATCACTCTTAGTGTGCCATGTATGTAGGTTTGATTCGTTTGTTATGTGTTGCAAATCCAATGTCTGTGTGATGTTTTCCAAAATATATAAGAAAAAAAAATCTCGTACGTTGCCTAAGAAATTGTTTCTTCGCTACCAAGAAAAATCAACCCAGCGATGCATGCGTGGCAAGAAGCGCAAGGTAAGCTGATAACGAATAAAATGATCTTCGATCTACCACGTCTTCATCAACCTTCTGCATTATAAAAGAACTATTAACCATAAAAGAGAATTAATCAATAAAAATCTCATGATAAATAAAATTTTGATTTGGCAATAGGAGCCGGTCTCACACATCAGAGTGAATTATTTTAAACGAAAACTAAATACATGAGAGGAAATAGAAAAAGATAATTTATGACTCTTTGTTTTCATGCATGCTTCATAAGAATAAGAAATAAACGTCAATGAAATTGGTAAGTTTAACTTATTAATGATATCTTGAACTAGACGAAGAGATGGATGACTAAGTCGTCCATGTCAAGAGGATTTATTTCTGCGTTCTCCAATGAAAGTCTTGGTGGATGTAGGTTGAAGGTAATAAAGACCATCTTTAATTTCTCCTTTGAGTATAGTCGTTCCGATTGCAGGATTATTCACAAGACAATGAAAGGTGAAATTCAAAAAATACATTATTGTCAATAACAAATTAATGAACTGAAAGTAAATTCTTAGTGATTGAAGGAACATGAAGAATATTGCACATGCGAAAGGTTCGACCGGATGAATGAAAAATTGTGTTTTCAAGATTAGCAATTTCCAAATCTGAGTCGTTGCCTACTTGTACCATGTCAGGTCCATGATAGGGGGAGACATCTATGAGAATATCATAATCCGGTGTAACATGATGAGTTACCTCAGAATCTGGATGTCATCCTGATGCTAAAGAATTTGTTACAGTCATATAAGAATTGCTTGCAAGAGAATATGCTCCTGGATGAGATGATGAAGTTGAGGATGAAGCTTGATTTGATGATGCAAATCCTCCGGAAAAATTTGAATCAAATTTTTTATAACATTGATGTGCAAAATGTCCATTGCCAAAACAAATTTGACAACGTCTTGGACCTTGTCCTCATCCTCGGCCTCGTCCTCGTCCTCATCCTCGTCCTCATCCTTGTCCTGCATCTCTTTCACCTTGATTTCGTTGATTGTGTTGGTGATGGATAGTCGTATCTGATTTGTTGGTTGTGTGTGCAGAGAGAACACTAGAACCTGACATCCTCTGAGATTGTAATTGTAAGAGTATTTCATAAAAGGACATCATGCCATGAAGAGTATCAAGTGACACTTGCTCCATACGTGTAGTTACACTAGAAATAAAATTATCATATTGAGGTCATAAACCTGCAAGAACATGAATCAGTAAATCTGGTTCGGAAACTGGATGTCCAATTGCTCTTAGATTATTAGCAATGGTTTTGATTGATTGAATATATTCATTGATAAATTTGTCTCCTCGTTGCATCAATTGTAGTTGCATACGAAGTTGAAGCACTCATGTTTGAGAGTGGGATGCAAAAGTTCGAGCAAGAGTTTCTCATATTTGTTGAAAATTGTCGAGCCTGACAATAATAGGAAGTATAGACTCGCTAAGCGACGAAATTATCCACGTCATAATTAGTTGATTATTCTTGCTTCAAACTGTATAATTAGGATCGTCTTCTTGGAGTTTAGGAGATGTACCATCTACAATTCCAAGTAGATCATGAGTCTGAAGTAATGATTGAAACTGCATCTTCCAAAGTAAATAATTATCATTATTAAGTTTAATAAGAAGATAGGATATGATATTTATTGATAAGGAGGAGAATTGCGCCGCTTGATTTGTTTCCATGGATGAAGAAGATTCCAACATTTGATTTTAACAACAAACAAGCAACCCAGAGGAATTTCTGTCGGATAAGACTTCCACAGGAACACTGTATGGTGCGGACTGTTAAATACGAAAAATTTAGAATACTAAATTTAAAGGCCAAAATTTAGGAAAAATAATCCTGGAAATTTTTCGAGATTTTTGGAGAATTTTAGAAATTTTTCTAGATTTTTTTTGGATTTAAACGGAGCATGTATAAGATATTTATGGGGATAAAAAAAATAAACTTTTAAAGAGCCTGTTTTAACTATTTGATAGGGATAATTAACCTAAGCTATAAGTTAAACCAGTTATTTTTCCCGATCCCGTTTCCTCTTTTTCCCGATTTCACCGGTGCCGCTCCGCACCGACGGTTTCCTTTCGCGACCCGACTCTTCTTCGCGACACCTTCTCCTCGTCGCAGCAAGCGACCACGCCACGCTAAGACCACCGGCCGCTTCTTCTTCCCGCTACGATCTCCTTCCTTAGGCGCTTCGCCGCCTTCCTCAGGCTCAAGTCGCCGCTATTCTCGCCAAGGCCCAGCGCTTCTCCTTCCCATCACCGCCGTTCCTCTTCCTCGGCAGTGCCGGCTTGTCCGGGCTCTTCGGACAAGATAGGGCGGTGGTGCGCGGCTGGTAATTTATGTCGACGGTGAGCGATCGGCGACTGGAAGCTTGCGCCGGCGATGTCCGCTACTTGTTCTGCCAAAGCCACGATTTCTCTGCCGGAGCAAGGGATCCGGTGTTGTGTTGCGCTGACGAATAGGGGACACGGGAGTGCTCTGCCGAAGGTCATCGGGAATAGGTAAGTGTTGATTTTCCTTTGGTTGAATTGGATTTGTGATTGGGCAGTGGTATGGTGCCGATGAACAGGGTTTCCAACGGGAGCTAAGGCAGCGGGGTTGGTGTTAGGTTTCCGACAGACTGAGCAATTGGGGAGGATTGCCGAATGGAGGTTCTAATTTCTGGTATATGGCTTGTCTTCCTCTGTTTTTGTTCTCTCAGTCCATTTCGATTTTGTGAATTGCCATTGAATAGTGGATTGTGGGTGCCAATTTGCTTGGCTGTGAGGTTTAGGATGGAAATGGGTAAGCTAGAAATGGTTGTAAACGGTTGTGAAGGCTATAAGGGGTGTTGATTATGGTGCATGAGTTAGGGAGTTGCTAATCTGGAAGGTGAGTTAATATGGAAATCCTAATGAGATTTGGTTAGATGTATAAGTGAGAGTTTCTAATTCGTAATCGATAAAAGAATGCGAATATAGAAACTGTATAGCAGTAATATTGCACGTTGTGTGTGTTTGGATTTGATGGTAATTATGTTTTATACATGTTTCGATCACGAGACTGGTCTACGGGGATGAAGAGTTCATGATTACAATCATTATAGTAGGCGAGTATTTGACTTATCTCTTAGATATAGTCATGTTGATATGCTAGTTAGTATAGCTTACAATAATTTTCATGTTTATCTGCCTTGTATGTTATTGTGCCTACTTGATACATGCATTTGATCAGATTATAGTTATACCTTTCCTGTTTTACTTGGATCATAGATATGTACTTATTGGTTGTGCATATTATTCGGATATGTATTTTTGTTGGTATTACATGCTTTAGTATCATGCATCGTCTTGCATGATTGCATGCTGGCTGGATGAGGTTCCTTTATAGTTGAGTCCGCATCCAGTTACATAGTCTGCACACACTGTCACTCATAGGTTAGTGGTACATCAGGAGGGTGTGTGCAGTTGCTCTGTCAGGCTCCGCTGATCCGCTCATGGGTAGCGTTGAGTCAGCGTGGTAGCGGGCAGGGATCCCTCCTCTGGTCTATGACACCGGGAGATGAGAGCTTTGCTCCCCCACTCTGTTTGGGGCAGGAGGATAGATGTACTCCGACAGCATCCTGTCCACTCGGTCACTCAGGAGCAGTGATGACAGAGTACACAGTTGTCATAGCCCTACCCACTCGGCTTCACCATCGTGTGTGAGGCGGCTGACTGACATCAGGGGTGACCATGTCATTTGTATCGCATGCATATTGCATGGATTGCATTTATATTGTGTTTGATGCATTTTGATTGTTGTCTTGGATGTTGCATATGATTGCCATGCATACAAGATACATATTTGTATTTGGATCGGACGACTTTATTTATGCTAGTATGACACATGCTCCTATGTCAGGATAGGAGATTCAGGTAAGTACAGTCTTTTCGTATTTCTTTCTTGCATATCCTATATATAAGACTGTACTGACATGATTATTATTGTTAGTTATATCTTACTATGCATATCGACTATTATCCGCTAAGTTCATTGAACTTATCCCGTTATTGTATATCTATTTCAGGATGAAGCTGTCAGGAGAGTTCAACTGCCAAACCCCCTCGTCATGGAAGTTTTTCTTGTTATTTGATGTATGGTTTTAGATTTTGACTAGAGGATATGTTTAGGACTGGTGTCTGATTTATGTACTCGTGGATATTTTGGTATGTTCTTGTGGACCCTTATTAGAAATTTTATTCGGTTGGATTGGGTTGTGTATTTCTGCTCAGATGACAGAAGGGGTAAGTCTAGATGTAATAAACTTTTGGTTATTTTTTTTTATTGTTGGCCTGAGATCTATTTATGACTTGCGTGTGTTATTTGGATTCCGATCGTGTTGACCGATGTATAGTGACCGTGTATGTCCTGTATGTAAGATTGGTATTGTCATCCGTACAAGAAAGATGCTGTCGGATTTTCGTATGATAAAGACTCCCTTGAGACATGACAAGGACGGTTGGACGTCGATGAACTCGAAGGCTTCTATTAACAAAGAAGTTGCAATGACGGCGCTTGACAACTTGGTTCTGCCTTCGTCGTTGAGAAAGAAGGATGTCGACGCAGGAAAGGGCGGCCGATTTTATGTCAAGCAGGGCCACATCGTTCTTCACGAACTCCCTGCGTCGATGGATTGGAGAACCAAAATCGGCCGTTGTTGAAGACTAATGCGGGAGTTGTTGAGCTGTTCAATCGGCCACCTGTGATATTGTATCAGGAGGAGTGCTATGAAGAGAAAGAGGGAGGAGTGCTGGTATTTTATTGGAGCAATGAGCGCTGTGAAGGCCACCTGGGATTTTGTACAAGACTCTCCTTTACTTGGAGAAGCCTGCTCTGCCCGCGCAGGTTTAGGGTTTTAGGGAAAGAGATTAAGAGAAGAAAGGAAATCTCTGATTTTGATACCATGTTAAAATAATAAGAATTATAGAAAGAATTAAAAGATATTTTTCATTGATTTATTTTGTATGTATACCAGATATTTATAGATATATTACAAGACCAAATCAATTGAAATATTCAAATAATTATTCTAGATAAGAAAACTCTATCCTATCAAATAATTATACTTCGATAAATATGATGATCATACATATCAAGTGAGGATAAGGGTACAGTATTGTTATTTATAACAATTGGTGTGGATATCGAGTGTGCTCCATCCATCTTAACTCTTTGAAGAAGTCTAGTAATGTATTTATTTTGAGAGAGAAGACAATTTTTATCATGTGAGATAAGTTCAATATCAAAAAAAAATCGAGCATTGTCCAAATCTCGAATATGAAATTCTTGATTGAGAAGACTTAATAAGGCTATGATACCCTTTTGATCATTCTCAATTATTAAGATGTCATCCACATAAATAAAGAAAAATATCATAGATCCATCATTATATTTATAAAATAGAGAGAGTCGATTTTTGATTCAGAAAATCTTTGTATTTGTAACCAATTAGATAAGCGATGAAACCATATACGAGGAGCTTGCCGAAGACCATATATAGGTTTCTTGAGTTGACAAACATGAGATGGAAATTACGGATGATTGAACCCAAGCGGTTGCTCCATAAATATAGTTTCCCCAAGATGACCATAAAGAAACGCATTAGAAACATCTAATTGTCGAATACCACACCGAAAATTTGGTGTGACAATATTGGAGCAACATATCTTACAACAAATCCGATCTTTCATGCTCGTACAAAACACGTGAAAATTGATTTTCATTTTGTTCGCGAGCATATTGCAACTAAATAATTATCTGTTTCGTATATTTCTGCAGAAGATCAAATCGCTAATATTTTTACCAAGTCATTATCCAGACATCGTTTTAATAAGTTAACAATCAAACTCAATGTAAAAGATCCTCGTTGAATTTGCATGAGAATAAAAGAAAATTAATCAAACAGACTATGTCAAATTAGAATTGTTCAAATAGACTTGATCAATACACTTTGTCAAATTAAATAGGATAGAGTTTTCTTATCTAGAATAATTATTTGAATATTTTAATTGATTTGATCTCGTTAAATATATTGTATATGTACAAAATAAATCAATAAAAAATATTTTTTAATTCTTTCTACGATTTTTGTTAGGTTAACAAACTAACAACAAATTATAAGACAAACAATTTAATTTATGCCACTTCAACACATCACATCAGTCTTTCAAACATGACTCGGTCCGTGTCGAGGACGACGAACAATTATAAGACACCAGCTAATTCTCTCTCGTTTGGTTCCATGCGTGCGTGGTGGCTGATCGTGCAGTAATTATACACCTCAGAGAATAAAACTTTCAAATATTAGATGATAAAATCCCAGAAACAATCCAAGAAAAAGGAAAAAAAAAAAATCAATCCACAAAAGAAATGCCTCAGTGATTATTTGAATCGCCATTTCTTCATTAATGGCCATTTTCTGTACTTGATATCCGATAACAACAGCCCTACTTTGGGGCAGTCTGTAATTACAATGAGATATAGGATAGCTTGCCAAAAACTATTCGATCGATTTGTCATGACAATCATTATTTATATAACCAAGATTCAAACAGCGCAAACATGAAGATATGCTGCCTTAATAATGAATCATTTTCTAAACAATCGCAATAAGAAGGTAATGACAATCTATAATGTCGTCTCTCATCGATCCTTGGGAGTTTCTCTTTCAGTTACCTGAGAATCTAACTCCTTGGCTGCTGATCGCTCCATGGACCTGTGAAAGGAACAAGTGGTCGAACAAATTAGATTTTGAAGGGGCCCATGTGAATGTGTCACGCGTGCGGTGTAAACATGTTTAAGAAATGCAACAGTTTTGAATAATTTTTTATTTGAGCTAAGAGCGGAGCTAACAATTTCTATCCATCCGAACTAATAATTAGATTAAAAATTGAGGCTAATAAGCAAGGTATAAACAAAATCAAAATTTTATATGCCTGGCTCCGTTCTTGCTTGAGCTTCAACAGTGTAAAGTTGTTGATAGTATATATATATATACATTTTAATTCGATAATTATCCTAATCAAATCTAGCCAATCGCAAGAAAGGGACCATTTAAGTTTGATTTTTCATATAAATTCATTCGTCTCTTACAATAAACTCTGATTTCTATTTATATTTTTTATTATATATATATGTTTTTAAAATGGACCGGACCAATGCACGCCGACTTGGAGTCATGGGCCATGCTACCGCCCAAGCACGGCCCGTCAGTACCGGACATTGCTAGCCCAATACTATAAAAAGGGTGGGGGTCCTGCCTCTCGGTGTGCGTGTCTCAGTCAAGCCGTTTTCACATCTTTAGTTTCGAGTTTCAACTAAAACAAGGCTGACTGAGAATCTTTCTTTATCCAACTAAACCTTTTCGCTCCCCCTATCATTTATTTTCTTGGACTCTTCTTCTTTGCAACTCCAAAGATTAATTTTTAAAAATTGAGCCGCCTGATTCCCACTCAACCCACCCGTGAACCGGAGATCGATGAAGTGGGTACATCCCTCGAAGGTATCACAGACATTCACCAGCACAAACAGAGGGATTGGCATCTAGTTTGCCGACTCTTGTGACTGTAACTTCTTTGTCAGCCAAACCCCATTCTGCTTTTATTTTCTTGTCTAATTCTTCTTGGAAACTTTACTTGTCGCATTGCAAGTGTACTATTATTATTATTGTTAGACACTAATAAATCCACAAATACTGAACCAAACCAACCAATGGATTATGATTTTCTAAAAAACTCTATTCAAAAAGTTGGATGGAATTAAGGCTGATTCCGGGTTGCGTTGCATGTTGTGGCCGCGAATCCATGAACGTATTTTTGCTTTCGCTTTCACTCGCTCTGCTTTCTCATCAAAATGGCACGCTTCCCTCTGCAACCTCTTTTGTTGCACGCCCAGGCTAAAGCCAAGCAGAGTAACTCTTCGTCTCAATCTCAACTCGCCTACATCATTCTCTCAGTCTCTTTTTTTTCCTTGTTGTTGTTGTTTATTATTTTAATAACTTTTCCCGTCTTTTACTAAAGCTTTTGTATCGGTAGGAGTGGGAGCAGGATCCGCTTTGTTAATGGTCAAACATTTATTTTACTTTTAGGGCAAAGGCTATTTGTTAAAAAAATATTACATTGTAGGGTTGAAGTAAGATGCAGAGTAACTACCCAACTAGAATATCTGATACTGGCAAATACTCAAACCAGGAAATGCCCAAACAAACTTGATAGTGTCGTAACGTGGCCTGAGCTAACCAGGATATTTAAATTTTCTAAAAGGATTTATCCTGAATCTTATCAAGTATTTCTTGAGCACTGTGTTTTTGAGTCGATATTTTTCAATATTTCTTAAGCTATATAATAGTGTCGTATGAGCACCCTCTCCTTTGACTTTACAGACTCATACACACACCGGAGTATTTGCTCAATTGTCCATGTCCAAATATCAAATTCATCTCTCGAGTCCATGCGGTGTAAGTATACGATTTTTTTCTAAGCGAGCATACAACAGAGAGGCGTACTTAAAATTTGAAGGGTCCGAATCGAATTTTAAAAAATATATTGATGAATTAACTTTTGGGACCTTTATATTATTTTTCGGGTCATTTTAAAGAGAGATTTGAGCTATTTTAAAAATGACTCAAGGTGATCACCTCTCTGTCCTTACATCAGATATGGTCCTGCAATATATGCATGTGATTTTTCCCCAAACACATACAATGAATATATGCAGCTTTTTACGAGACATACAATGCATGCATGTCACTTTTTCAGAATCACTCGGTCATTCTTCTAGAGTTATATTTTCAAAATTACTCTTCCAAAGTATATTATTTTCTAGATGCATGCATGCAATACATGCAAGCGATTCTTTCTGAGATATACGTTGCTCTTTCCAAAAGAATGTTCTTTTCAAATCATTTATATAATCCGTCAAAAATATACACATATGACTACGTGGTGATTTCTTTGAAATATATTTATCTCGTCAAAATATGGTAAAGGAAGAATATGTTAAGGAAGGAGGAGGGTATGCGTGAAGTAGTTATCCTCTAACAACCAATCAGAAGACATAGCTAATGAAAGATTTGGTGGGCAGACAAAGTAAGAGTTGAAGTATAAGAACATATGGAGAAAAAAAAGTAAGGGAGGGAGGTTGGTTCTTTCTACTTTTTTTTCTCTCAACATTCTTTCATTAGATAAGAACATTCTTTCGGTGACACACGAGATAAATCATCTTCTTCTCTATTATTTTTACTGTACTTAATATATTTTTTTTCTTCATAAATCATATTTAACTTAATTATTGGAGGATCGTCGTCGAAATGTCTCTTTTGATGCATGTTGATCTTAACATGATTTACTGTTATGGCTGTAAAAAATCTATTTTTTCTCCGATATTTTTGTGGAAGAGATTCAAAAGTGATCACAGTTGGCGTCGTCTATAGAAAACATCTGAATGAGACGTTGAAATGTCACTGTTCGGAGTTCCCTAAAAGACTTCCACATCGGAGGAGGTCCTTATAAACATGACATGTGACAAGCTGATCGTGAGGAGGAAGAAGAAAAAAGAGAATGTGCTTCGCGAGGAGAAGCTAATGACGAATGATTGGATTGGGAGTCGCTGACGGAGGCAACGTCGGGTGCGCTGGTGAGCACAACCGTGCTCTACCCCCTTGACACGTACAAGACTAAGTGCTAGGCCGAGTCCAATCCCATGGCCACCGCAAGTATAGCCACCTTTCTGATGTGTATTGGGAGGCAATTTCCAAATGCCAATTACTTTCACTACTTTTCCAGGATTAGGAACCAAGAACTTGCAATCTTTCATCTTGCAGTTTGTTTATGTTTATAGTTATAGCTATTTCAAATGATTATATTTGCTGAAAAGTGGAGCTAAATCAGTTGGAACAAAAGTTAATTTGGCAATCGCAGCTGCTGTTGGTGCTTACACAACCATCATAATTCATCCTTTTCAGAATGCAAATTAGTGCCTTTGATAAATCAAAAGGATTATGGGACTCTCTGACAGAAGGATCTGGAGTGAAGCATACGATGACATTGACATTGGCACATCTTAAATTATTACATCAAACGGTGAACATCTCTGTCGATCTTTTGTTAATTGTTCCCCCACCTTTTGTATATTTTCGGTGCATCGTATTAATCGAGTAGGTTTCAGACTTGGGAATCTATAAGAGCCTTACTAGTCCTGTAAATAGGTTGGATTGTTATTGTCGAGGGGAAAATTAAGTTTTCTTTTTTCTCAATACATAACTCTTCTTCTACCTTTATGAACATTATTAATAAATATAAGAATATGTTTGATTGTAAGTAGCAGATTCATGGAATGATGTATGCAGATGATCGATGCTGCGAAAAGGATCAATTAAAAACGATGATGCACGAAATGATCTCGCGTAGAGGTTTAGTTGGCAATGATATAACTAAGAATGAACTCATGTGGAAAGAGGATTGTTCCGGGTTGATCGAGCTTGAGGTCTCTATATATACGACACGTACATGTGACTTAGATGCATGGGGGAGCTAGGTGGTCGAACAGAGAGCTTGCAATCCTAAATCTACCTTTAAGTAAATATATATGATAATAAACTTTTAACTATTATGTATTTGTATAATACTTCGTAGCGTGATAATTGTTAGTCACACACTAGAAACAATACAGACAAATAGTTAATAGAAGCTACCATCTTTGCGGTGTCTAACATTTTGCTCCAAGTGACTAAAAACCCTGTTTAAACTCTGGATGATTACAGAAGATAACATATTTTTCTCAAATAAATTATTCACATCAGTTCTTCCAACGCTAGCATAGAATACTCTCGGTCACTTGCAATGGCATAGGTAGTTGAATAGTTGATGACAGGAAGACTTTTGCCTACCCGCACTGGAAAAGGCAACGCTTTTCCCTTTTCTCTTCACCAGAGGAAAAAAAGGGGAGTGTGGGGGCGGATCACCTTGCTCACAAACTGACCTTTTTGCACAGGCAACAGAAACTCCAAGACTATACTCGTCGATCTATTTAAAAAGTGGGATTCTTTGACAAGCATTACACTGTTTGTAACAGAGGACAGCATACTCACCTTAAGTTTCTTTTCGGATAATTGGTCCAAAACAAGGGGAAAACCCCAACAGTAGCATCATTTGATAAACCAGTGCCACTTTCCCTCTTCACTTTCATGCCTTTTGAGGCTTGCTTATCTATAGGTTTAACCTTTAACATGCTTCTTTGCATTCCCTGGCCGAACTCGTTTTGTTCTTTTTGGCTGAGAAACCTTGCTCAGGGGTCAGGGCCGCCGAGTTCATTCTTGGTTCTAATCCATTTATATCAATAACGAATTTATGAGACGAGTGGCAGCTTAGTGAGGACAAGGTCTTATTTCTTTCTTGTACCCTTTGAATTAGTGCACGAATGCTGAGCTTTTTCTCTATACTCGCTAATGCTCTAACTTCTAGTCAGTACCAGTTCATAAGAAACACTTCAAAATGGTTTGATGTACACTAAGATTGTATTATCTTTTGAATAATATGCATCCATGAATGAGTCCAAAAGATTAATATGCTACGATGGAGCACGATCAACTTTTCTGTCAGGATTCCTGGAAGGAATAAAGAAATTTGTGCCAAGGACTTTGACATTTATTGCGTTTGCATAACTTTCAAGAAAAGGTCCAACATTTACTTCTCGTATGGAAACAGAAAAGTTGAACTACTCTTGATTGGGGTGTGTGTGTGTTTGGGGGCTTAAAAATACAGTATACACACTACACACTTGGACTCTTCCTGTCTTAAGGTTTCAACCCTCCAACTATTCTGTTTTATCGTTTTGTGTTGGTGCTCTGTGTTCCATCTGCGCAGTGGAGGAGTTGTTGTACTCAGTGGGAGCTGGAGTTTGTCTCACGACCCATTTGGTTATTGTGTCACTGTCTCTGCTTCTTTTTCAGCTACCTTTTTGGGTGACCTCTTCTTCTAGCTCGCGAGGCATTGTTTGTTTTTGTGATTCAATTTTGTTGCATTGTCCCAAATAAAATGCGCTTTGTTCATTTTTTCCTTTGCCAATACAAGTTTTGCTTTCTTTAACAGATCATGCTCATGGAATTTGAGCGGAAATTTGAGGCAAAAATTCAGGAGGTGGAATGCCAAGGCCACTTTTTGGAGAAAATGCTCTCTAACAGGATGCATTCAGGGAACAAGGGCTTCGACAGGTACCTAATCCCCTTTGGAAAGCTTCTACTGCTGTTTATTACCTCTTTTTATGGTCATTTCTATTGTTGCTTGAGGATCTCCATGGTTATTTGGGAATGTGCGAAAGCTAATTCACTCCAAAAAAAAAAAAAAAATTCAAAAATCTTAATGCCAGTGATGGAGGAACTGGCTGCAGTAGATTTTTAAAAAAAAAATCCTTTCCTAGAAATTTGGCATCTAGTACTTCTTAAGAGTTCGTATTTCCTCTTTATTTCCGGTCTCAACGACAGAGATTCCCAGAAGAAAAAAGGAGAAGATGAACTGAACTCTATCCCTGGGGCAATCCATGATGTTAAAGCAGTAAGTATGCTTAATTTATCTTTTTCAGTCTCTAGTAGTTTTTGAATGACAGGGATAGTTCAATCTCTTGTTGAATTCTCTCTTAATTAGATTTAGCTCTAGCTATGGTAGTATTTATGTTCATACCTTCATTATAAGTGAAAACCAAAGGTCCAGTTTTTCTTTGAGACTAGACTACTATTGTTGTCTGTTTAAGTGAAACCTTTGCATTGAAGGTTAACGGAAAGCCGAATGGTGAAAGCGGGTTCGAGGACAGCCCAACGCCCGGAGCTAAGGTCCAGAGCTCGTTAAAACAAGAGGTAAGACGAATTTTGATCTGGTACTGCTCAGTTAGCATATGTACATGGCGATTTACTCGTGAATTAACTTGATAAGTAAGCTAAATTAATCTATTTATTTAATATAGATTTTTTTTTATATGGTACAGATTTTGCAACTCGAGAAACGATTACAGGATCAACTCACAATGAGATATGCTCTTGAAAAAGCGCTGGGATATAGTTCTTCTGCAATTTGTTCCGCAAAGGAAACTTCAATGCCAAAGGTGATTTTTTAGAGTAGCTGAGTGGTTAATAAAGTTAAAACTAAGAAGTCAAATTTAACACGAGTAGATGTTTATGCATGCTTTGTTAACTGATCTCTTTGTTGGCACATCTAAAATTACTCATGTTATCAGCCAACAAAGGAACTGATAAGGGAGATAGCCATATTAGAGTTCGAGGTTATGCATCTGGAGCAGTATCTGTTGTCACTTTACCGTAAAGCTTTCAATCAGCCAACAACTACACTGAATTTCCAATCAGAGCTGCTTCATGAATCTGCAAAACATAAGCTCTTGTCTACTAAAGGAAACTCAAGAGTTCAATCGAGTCGATCTGAGGTAACTCAGAAAAGGAGTGCCAGCTCAGTGAACGATGACTTTGAACTCAAGTGCCATGACAAGCTTCTTGGCCCTGGTGTCTACCGCAGCCATTCTTCGCTTTCTCACCGTGCAATTTCTTCTGCTAGAATATCTCCTTCAGAAGATAGCCTAGCTAGAGCTCTCGACTCATTCCATTCTCAGCCTTTGTCCTTTCATGAGGCAAGCAGATCTCATGTGTTGATTATAAACAAATTCTGACCAAAACTTTAGGTCTTTAGCAACTTAGTATTTTGTATACTAATTTTGCTTAATAATTTCAATGAGCAGGAGGAACAAAATGATCATTCAGTGGTGATCAGCTTATCTGAATACCTTGGCACTGGTATCGCTGATCATGCTGCAGGCACACCTAATAAACTCTCAGAAAACATGGTTACGTGCATGGCTGCAATATATTGCAAACTTGCTGATCCAGCTTTGGTTTATCATGGCCTTTCTTCCTCTCCGGCTTCGTCCTTGTCATCCAGGAGTGCACTGTCTCCTCAGTACTTGGGAGATATGTGGAGTCCTTGCTACAAAAGAGAAACCACTTTAGATTCGCGGTTGATTAATCCATTTCGAGTTGAAGGACTGAAAGAATTCTGTGGACCATACAATGCTATGGTTGAGGTGCCCTTAATTTGCAGAGAGCGTCGGAGACTCGAGGATGTCAAAGACATACTAAGCAACTACAAGTAGGTTACATGATTTCCAAAGCAAAACATGTTTATACGTTCTTATGATCCAATAATTTAGACTGATATGAATTCTGAAATGTATGACAGGTTAATCCTTCAGCGGCTAGAGACAGTCAATCCGAGGAAATTAAAAAATGATGAGAAGCTTGCCTTTTGGATAAACGTACACAATGCGATACTCATGCATGTAATTCATCCACCTACTTGATTTTCTCCCTCTATTCACATCAATGTATGAATATATTTCACCTTATGAATGCTCAGGCACATATAGAATATGGAATTCCGGAGGGCAATGTGAAAAGGACTTCTTTACTCATCAAGGTACATAGACATTGAATGATTTAAGAGAGAACAATAAAGCAAGCATTTTTTTATTCTGAGGAAAACTAAAGGATGCTCTTGTTTATTTCAGGCTACGTGCAATATTGGCGGTCGATCCTTGAATGCTGCCATGATACAAGGTTACATTCTCGGGTGCAAGACACACTACACAGGGCAGGTATATATGCAGACCAATTCTCCATTAATTCCTTCTTAGTCATTGAACTGTTTTATGTCCAAATTAAACTTTGGAATTAGTATTGTGATGTTTAACTAGAGTCTCTTCTTGCAGTGGCTTAGGACTTTGCTTAACCCAAGATTGAAGCAAAAGGCTAAAGCCACGTGGCAAGGCTACGCAATTGAGCAACCAGAACCTCTTCTACATTTCGCGCTTTGTTCCGGAAGCCATTCCGACCCTGCGGTGAACTTTTTAATCATCTGCGTATTTATCATTAGTTACAGTATAGCACTGCTCGATCGTTTTCATTAGTTATGTTGGTACAGTTTTATTGTCATTTGTTCTACCAAATGATGCATTGCATTTTTGATTGCCAGGTTCGTGTGTATACTTGCAATCGATTGTTCGAGCAGCTGGAGTCAGCAAAAGAAGAGTATATTCGCGCAACAGTTAGCATTTTGGATGAACAAAAGATCATTCTGCCAAAGATCATAGATTCATATGCTAAAGACACAAAGTTAAGCTCCCAAAGATTAGTTGACATGATCCAGTGTTACCTTCCTGAGACTCTCAGAAGGGCAATGCACAGATGCCTACAGAGCAAGTCCAAGAAGATAATCGAATTGGTGCCTCACAACTTCAGTTTTAGGTATTTACTTTCAAGAGACTTGGCATTTCCTCAGATGAACTGAGAACGAGAATGAAATGGGGGTGCCATGGCAATATGGCTCCATTTCTTGTATTTTTCTTTTCTTTTTTGTACAAAAAAAAAAAAAAAGGCGGTTCATTGTTGTACATTGAGAAGGTTGTTATGCGTTAAATGTGCATCATTCAGATTAGGCTTGGTGAAGCTGTTGATTGAACTTTGATCCACAATGTGTGCACAATTTTCCACTTGTTTCCTAAAACAAACTAATAATCTAATTTTATGGAACTTTTCTTCCTGCAAAGTTAGTCAGCATTTGTTTTTTTTTAAATTTATAAAATGCCGTATTTCAAATTTTCGTTTAAAATGAAAATTTCATGAAAATGTATTTTCCAAAAAATTGAAGTTAAAGTGAACTAGATTGCATTTTGGGACAATCAATCAGATCTTGCTTTGTTAACACCATTTCGCTCCAAATTCCAATTCTTAAAGAAAAATAGAAATGGATCCGACCCGTTTAATGGATAATGGGTAACTGGCAAACATAGATCCGATCCGTCAAGAAACCATTCCGTGATTCTCCATCTTCTAGAAATCACAGCAGCAAGCAAACAAATGAACATGTGGTGCAGGTCGGAGATCGCCAGAAGCGAGGCTTCTTAGCTGCCCTCAAATCCCTAGCCTTCGTTCTGGGGACTCGATCTATGGAGGGCGAAGAGATTGGTTTGGTGTTGGCTCGAGCATCTGAGTTACGAGCCAAGATTAGCGATTGCATCGACGGAAGCGGTGGCGACGCTTGTGGGCTGATCGCGGTGGAGGACGAACGGGAGGATGAATCCGAGGGCCTCGTGGCTATCCGCAGTGCTCTAGACTCTTTGGAGCAGCAGCTCGCGGCTTTGCAGGTACAACCCTGTTCTTGTATTCTTTAGGATTCATTCCGTGATGGAATTTTGCGTGCTAATTTATTTAGGGTTTTGATTGCATAACCGAGAAAAAACGCTACTTTCGCATGTTGCACACTAATGAAAGATTCGAAATGACAATTTGTTAAATTTTCTTTTTCACTCCCTTGCTCAATTCATTCATCTACATTATTATTCCATCTCCGAGTGGTTTCGTGTTATGTTTTTTTTTGTGATTCCGTTATATGATTTTAGCAGTTTTTGGATCCAGCAATGAGTAGCATTTCCAAGTACGGGTACCCGTTTGCTAGATACTTTGAATTCCTAGCATGCGTGTTCAAAATTGCAAGCTATAATCTGATAGAGCTCATCCTTGCTGCGCACTCAAGATTCAAGTCTATAATATTAAAGACCCTTCTGTTATCATCTCGTTTCAACTTGTTTGAGTTTACAATTCGTAGAACTTTCTGACTGTAATACTGGTTACTGTACAACATGAAGATAGGAATTTGGATAAAATTATGTAGATTGTGCAAGGGGAGGCTCACTATGCTCCAGGGAATCACAGCATGGCTGCATTGGGTACTCAGTGGTACCGCACACTCAGTTGTAGGGTTACAAGTGAAATGTGTTGTTATTCTTCTGCAAACTGGTTGATTGTGTCTTCGTCAAATTTCGTGCATCAAGAATTGGTTTGCAGTTTACTGTTTGTTTCATCTTATTCAAAATAAATGAAGAATTAAATGTCTATTTTGCCTGTTGCAGATAGGGATAACTAGTAGCAGATTAAGTTAACTTCATCATCTGATATATATCTGATAGATTGTGTTTTTATTAGGCGCTGCTCCATCAACAAAAATATGAAAGAGAATCTATTTTATCACAGATTGATCGCAGTCGAGTAATAATGCTTGGCAAACTTAAAGAGTACAGAGGGGAGAAGCTGGAAGTTATTAATGAAGTTGTAGCATTTGCTAGTGAAGCAGTTGAACATGATGATGGTCTTATCCTTCCTCCGTATCCCATCCACCTTCCTGACTTGTTTACTCAGGATGACATCGGTGGCAGTTCACACATCATGGTGAAGAAGTCGTCTTCTATCAATGGACATGTAACTATCAACAAGAATGAAGACAATGCAACTGAATATGACACTCATAAGAATCACAGAAACGAGACCTCTAATGGAATTGGCCATATCATTGGTTTGGTCGTTAAATCAGCAATGACATTTGTTAGCATTATATCTATATTAGGTTTAGCTGGTTATAAGCCGATGATTAAGAAAAGATCCAAGGGTATGTTGATGTCTGGTGCAGAGTCACCGATGGACTCTCAAGTCAGCATTCAGTGCCCCAAAGGGAAATTTTTGGTTATTGAAGATGGGAAAGCACGATGTGTGGTGAAAGAGCGTATAGAGGTCCCATTTGAACCAGATGTTACAAGCCCAAGTATAAGCTATGGATTTGGTTGAGTTGCTGACTGAAATTGTAAGTTCTTGTCTCATGCCTTGGATATTTTATGCTTTCTCCTATAGATGTCTTGTAGTAATTTCATAGAATGTATATGTTCATTTTCCCGTTGTCTGCATTTTTTTTCATTTTTTAGAAAATGACTTTTTTATATTTTTTTATTTTCCAGAAAATGTCTTCTCATTTTTTAGAAAACAAAGATAGAAAATACCAACCAAATATATTTTCTCAAAAAATAAATATGAAAAATAGAATATTTTCCACGTGTCAAACGCTCTATTATATTTTCAGAAAATTAATGCAATTAGGTTATCATTGTGAGTGGCAAATGCTTATTGTAACTACGCCTCAGGATTGTAGCCCCAAAATTCTTAAGCTTTTTAGTGGAGTTTAAATGATAGGAGGGACATTGATTGTCAGTGTGAAAAGCCATCGACCATGTCGAAGGATGGTGAGATAATGAAGCTTGTGCTGAACAGTGCCCCGCTTCAGGGAACTGCTTGTGATCGGGAAATTGGTTCTATGTTGATTTGTATGGCTAATTTCTGTTTTAATGTCTATTACAAACTTCTAGTCGTGGACAAAAGGTAAGTTATTGAACCATAAAAATATTTTGTTTTTGTTCCTTGTATATTATTTTTAGTCGACATCGAATATTCAGATTTTAAATCCAATTAATCTTTAAGATGATTGGTTCGGTCCTATAGAATTTTTCTACCAGCCACCTTTGAATGTGTGTTCCATTTAATATTACTTTCCTTTTTCCTGATAGCGTGATTTATCCTAATCTTGATGTCATGATGTGTTCGCGTAACGATGCATGGGTAATGAATGCGGTGCATATGCTCTTTGGGTTCTAGCGCGATAATCATTCTTGTGCACTGATATATAGCCTATAACGAAAGAAGAAGATCGTTCTTCTTCAAAAGATAAGGAAAAAAACAACACATCTAGCGCATCATTCTGCGCTACATTAATTAATCATTGATAAGTAGAAAAGAAATGCCAATTCGGCAGGAATTGGGCGAGGGGTGGTGTTTGCCAAAGAGGCAGAGATCCGGAAGCGACACTGTGCTGCGGGAGTAGGATTCCAGCAATAAGAAGTAGAGCTGCCCAGGCCGCAGCTCCTCACCCTCCGCTACCACCGACGGCCATGACCCTACCTCCATCACCTCGCTGTTGAACACGTAAGAACCCAGGCTCCTGGCAGCCACGTCCCATGCTGCGACCGCCGCCTGGTACTACCTCCTGTCAACCACACTGATCGCCTTCGTCGTCGACGACGTGGACTACCATGCCGGGAGCTGTGGTTTGCTCTGAGACGATGATAGCAGAGCAGTTGGCCATTTACTCGTGTGGTGCTTAGAGGTAGCTTGCATGGACAAAAAGCTTAGGGCTGTTTGTTGGAGATAGAAGAAACGAGAAAGGAAAAACTGATAGGATTTAGATTTGCTTCTCTAATACTTTTATCTTTTCCATCTATTTCATAGAGATGCAGTACATTGATTTATAGTGGAATGCTTCGGAAATACATTGATTGTATAGAAAATATAAACTGCAACTAAAACTTTAATTAGTCTAGGAAATAAACTTTGACCATCTGGAAAGGATAAAGGCATTGTATACTAAGCACAGAACTTTGACCTCTAGAAAACATAAGCACAGTTAATACTTCAATTACAAATTACCATTTAACATCCTCTCTTAATTTGTAATCTTCATGATGTCTTTGAATCGTTGCAGCTTTTCCATGGATACTATTTTAGTAAGAACATCAGCTGGCTGATCTGTGGTCTTGATGAAGTCCAAATAGATTTCTTTCTTTTGAACCATATCTCGAATATAATTATGGTGCAACTCTATATGTGTTTGATCTTCCATGAAATACTGGATTCTTGGTCATTGAAATTGCAGATTGGTTACCACAATAAATAAGAGTAGGATTTGTATCTTTTTGTTGTAAATCAATCAAAATTCTTCTTAACCAAACTGCTTCGCGAACAGCTTCATTTGTTGTAATATATTCAGCCTCTGCAGATGATAATGCAATCGAATTTTGTTTTCTTGAACTCCATGAAATGATTTTAGATCCCAAACAAAACACATATGCTGAAGTGCTTTTCCTATCATCGAGACTTCCGGCCCAATCGCTATCACAAAAACCAACTGACTTATTATCTTCTTTCAGATATTTGATTCCCAAAGTTTTAGTCCCTTGTAAATAACGAAGTATCCTTTTTGCTGCCATAAAATGAAGCTTGCTTGGAGCATTCATGAATCTGGATATTAAGGCAACGGGATATACAATATCAGGTCTTGTATTAGCTAAATAAATCAAAGAACCTACAAGACTTTTGTAAAGATGTGGATCACACTTCTCTGCTCCATCATCTTGCTGTAATTTTTCATTGAAACACATAGGAGTTGTTGTCGGTTTGCAATTTTTCATTCGAAATTTTTTAAGCAAGTCGACTGCATATTTTCCTTGAGAAATAAAAATCTCTCCTTTTGATAGCTTTACTTGAATTCCTAGAAAATAATTCATCAATCCAAGATCTGTCATTTCATATTCTTTCATCATTGCTTCTTTGAATGCTTGTATCATTTTTGCATCAGTTCCTGCATAAATCAGATCATCAACATATAGACAAACTATCAAAAAATCACCTTCATTTTTCTTCACATAAAGAGATGGTTCTGATGGACTTTTCATAAACCCAGTTTGTAGGAAATAAGCATCAATTTTACTATTCCATGCTCTCGGAGCTTGTTTAAGCCCATAAAGTGCTTTATGCAACTTATAAACCATCTCTTTCTTCCCTTTGCCTTCGTATCCTTGAGGTTGTTTAACATAAATTCTTCTTCTAACTCTCTATTCAGAAAAGCCGATTTAACATCAAGTTGGAAAACTTGCAGTTCTAGTTGAGCTGTCAAGGCAAGAACAATTATGATAATCTCCATACGTACTGCCAAGGCAAGAACAATTATGATAATCTCCATACGTACTACAGGAGCAAAAATTTCATTAAAATCCATACCAGGTTGTTGAGAATACCCTTTTGCCACCAACCTTGCCTTATGTTTTTGTACACTGCCATCTTCATTATACTTGGTCTTATAGACCCATTTTAAGTCAATTGCTTCTTTTCCTTTTGGAAGATCTAATAACTGTCACGTATGATTTTTCTCAATGCTCTTTACCTCTTCATCCATGGCTTTTCTCCAGACTTCTTCTTTGATAGCATTCTCAAAGTATTGTGGTTCACAAGTAAAAAATGCAACATTACAAGATTCATAGATATCTACTAAGGAACGATACCTTCTTGGAGGAGATTCTGAATCTGAATCATCTTTATTATCATTCTTTAATGAACCAATGTCTTTAACTGATTGATTTGGTTCAAAAGATAGATCTTCCATAGGTACTCCATCAACTTCTTCAACTTCCCATTTCCATACTGTTGGTTCATCAAAAATCATATCTCTTGAAAGAACTAATTGATCAGTTATTGGATTGTAAAGTCGATAACCTTTTGATTCATTAGCATAACCATTAAAAATAAATTTTTCTCCTTTTTCATCAAATTTTTCTCTATCTTGAACAAGAGCATAAGCAATGCATCCAAAAACTTTAAGTTGACTTACAATTGGTTTTCTACCATGCCATGCTTCAAAAGGAGTTTTACCTCGAACTCCTTTTGTAGGAGAATAATTGAGAATATACACAGCAGTATTTACAGTTTCAACCCAAAATTTATTAGGAAGTCCTTTGCCTTTTAACATGCTTCTGACCATTTCTACAATTGTTCTATTTTTTCTTTCGGCAACACCATTTTGTTGTGGTGTATATCTGATTGTAAGTTGTCTTTGAATGCCCCGTTCTTTGCAATAATTAAGAAAATGCTTGTAAATGAATTGCCCTCCATGATCTGTCCGTAGGGTCTTTAAAATGCAGCCACTTTATTTTTCAACAAGTACTTTAAAGTGTAAAAACTTGGTGAAAGCTTCATATTTTTTCTCAATGATATAAACCCAGATCATTCTAGTGAAATCATCGATAAAAAGAAGAAAATATTGTTTGTTGCCGAGAGAAGGAGTTCTAGTTGGTCCACAAATATCTGCATGCACTAGTTCAAGAGGAGATTGAGCTATCCAAGTTGTTTTTTGGAAATGGAAGCCGATGCATTTTTCCATAGACGTAACCTTCACAAAATTCATGCTGCATCTTAATTTCTGGAAGTCCAACAACCATATTCTTTTGTTTTAATAACTGCAGGCCTTTAAGATTTAAATGACCATATCTCAAATGCCAAAGATATGATTCATCAACACTTTCACTTTTAAAGACAGTATTTTGAAACATCTTCATATTGAAAGGAAAAAGATTATTAGAAGTCAACATCGTGACAACAATTTGTTCACCAGAGTTTTTGTCAAAAATTTCACATCTATCATCATCAAAGACTAGCTTGTAACCTTTTCTCATTATTTATCCAATACTTAAAAGATTCTGGGGAATATTAGGAGAATAATGCACATCATGAATAAACTTTTTGTTACCTCCACTTGTATGAACTGCAATAATTCCTTTTCCTTCAATCTTCACTTGCTTTCCATCACCAAGTTCAACATGAGAAGAATAATCTGTATCCAGCTCTTCAAATGCTGATTGATTTCTAGTTAAATGATTGCTGCAACCACTATCTAAATACCATATTGTACTAGATTTTTCATCATTCATAGTAGAAAAAAATAGCATATTGTCATCATCTTTTGCTGAAAAATTAATTGTCTTCTTCCCTTTCTGATTTTCCTCTTTTTCTTTATACCAGCAATCTCTATCAGAATGATTAGGAATTTTGCATCTAGTGCATTTGAAATAACAATTTTTTGATTCATGACCAGCTTTGTTACAAATGAGACAGTAAGAATCTGAGTTACCAAATTTTTGTTGCCATGAAGAATCACATCTACCTCTTCCTCTGCCTCCGATTTGAGAGTGCCTTCCACAACTTTTGTTGTTACTCTGTCTACGAAATAAGTTTCCTTCCTTTTGTTCTGGTTTTGAATTCGTGGAGTTGTCCTTCTTTGCTTGAAAAGCATGCTCCATAGGCTAATTATTATATTTGCTTATCCTTCTCTCGTGTGCTTCTAAAGATCCCATAAGTTCATACTGTGTAAATCTTGTGAGATCCTTTGTTTCTTCAATAACAGCAACTATATGCTCAAATTTCTGAGGAAGTCCTCTCAGGATTTTTTCAATAACTTTCTTTTTAGGAATAATATCTTCACAACTCTTAGTTTGATTGATGATCCCAGTCACTCTAGAGAAGAAATCTTTAACAAGTTTTCCTTCTTTCATCGACACATTATCAAATTCACTCCATAAGTTTTGTAACTTGATAGAAATCACTTTTTCTGATCCTTGAAACTCTGTTTTTAGAGTTTCCCAAGCCTCTTTGGCCTTTTTGATGCCAAAAATTCTGGGATAAATAGATTTGTTTATCCCTTGTTGGATAACTCTTAATGTCATAACATTTTTCTTCACATTCTCCTTATATTCCTTCTCTATTTTTTCTAACTGATCTTGTCCTTTCTCTGTTCCCTTTATTTGAGAAGAACTTGGCTGATCTTGTCTCTCTTGATAACCTTCTTCAACTATGTCCCATAGATCTTGTGAAATAAAGATGGTCTCCATTTGAGAATTCCAATAATCATAATGCACTCCATTGAAGCCCGGAATTTGATTTGCTGTATATGAGAAAAATGAGTTTGGATTTGATTGAGCAATCTTTTCTGAATCCCGAAATTTGCTCTTATACTAAATTTGTTGGAGATAGAAGAAACGGGAAAGGAAAAACTGGTAGGATTTAGATTTGTTTCTCTAATACTTTTATCTTTTTCATCTATTTCACAGAGATGTAGTACATTGATTTACAATGGAATGCTTCAGAAATACATTGATTGCATAGAAAATATAAACTGCAATTAAAACTTTAATTAGTCTAGGAAATAAACTTTGACCACCTGGGAAAAGATAAAGACATTGGATACTAAGCCCAAAACTTTAACCTCCAGGAAACATAAACACAGTTAATACTTCAATTACAATTTACCATTTAACACTGTTGGGGTTCATGTTTAATCAGTGCATGTCGACGCCCAGATCGCCTTAGAACTTGCTTTAGCCGCACGATGGGAGAGATTCAGTTAGACTACGGCTCGAATCGATACGATATAGCAATTCACGGGAAGTTTTCAAGTTGACCTTTGTATTTTGACTTTTCTTTTGGCCATTCAGCTTCTGTGAGAGTGAGGTGCTAACTTTTGACAAAATTACGTCGAAAACCTAAGTATTTGTTCATGAATCTACTTAATTGCATGGTCAGTGTGTTTATCATCGACGTTCATAGTTCCTGTCCCACACTTCCAAGGTGGATGCAAATAGTTGTTGCATAGATGCATTGTCGGATCAATGAGAAATTATGGGATGTTAATACCATCTGCAAAATAAGTACAATCACATTGTTTCAAGCATTTTGTTGGATTTCGCAAAAGTTTGGGCATGGGGTGTTCCAAGCATTTGAATAACTTCCGTCTACCATCGATCCAGCGGTTGATGTATGTTCATTTATACGTTCGATGGACCAGATCAACCAACCGGATCCATCGCCGGCCCGGAACGGCAAAAGCCCACGGCAGAGGTACGTACAAATAGCACCACCACTGGCTCGAATCTACTCTGGAATGGCGACCAGCTCCGGCGAGAATTTTGGCCCTTCGATACCATTCCTTGACGACCTCCGCTGCCAATCCTGCTTCTCCTTCTCCACCCGTCTCCGATCGGCGTTATCCACTGGAAAAAACAGCGGGGCCACTGCCCGACGGCCGCACCGCCCCGCCGCGCCGATCAGCGCTGCGCTCGCCTTCACCGCCAGCGCCGCCAGGTCGTCAGCCCGTAGCGGGTAGTTGAGCATCGACCGTGGGAGCACGAAATAGAGCTGCCCCGAGCAGAGCTCCTCGCTGACGCTCACAGCCGACACAAACTTCCCGATTTCCATCTCGTCCGCGTCGCACACGAAGAAACACCCTGAGTCCTTACCCAGAGCACTACCCGCCGTGACCGACCGGGCATACTCAAGGAGCCCGCCATCCGGCAACACCACTTTCACCGTCCCCTCCATCGCCGTCGTTGCCGCGGCGTTGCGCGAGGCGCAGCCCCCCATTGCCGATGAGAACCAAATGCCGACGTATCCAACGGCCGGCGGAGGTGATCCCTTTTCTTATTTCTCTATTTCTGATTATTTTTCGCCGTTTAATTTGTCCGCCGAGGCGATGCGAGAAAGCCCTCGAAGCGCGTGCTTTGATATAGAGGGCGTGGCCAATTTGTCGCGACAGGCTGGAGTGTCTTTGGAAATCCACGAAGTAACAGGGCACCAAGAATCCAGGCAGGCCTGGTTGGTTTGATAATGACAACGATACCCTCCGAACAAGGCGCCAATCTTTGGTATGCAAGTTGCAACCGCTGGCACTTTCCATGTGCTTACCAGAGACGTAAATTTATCCCTCTCTCTCTCTCATCTCGATATCTATGGAGTTGACTTGGTCAGTTCATCTTATACATTTGACAACCTGCTTTGCCTGTGCCAATTAGGACGGCTTAAACGCGTGCAGCACTGTCAGATGGAAACTGGCTCCCCGCAAAAAATTGGAACCGCAGTCTATCGATCGATTCTTCCGTCGTTATTGAATCATATCCGGAGGGACAATGGAAACTGGCTCCCCGTTTGGCGGTGTCGTTGCCTCGTTGGACTCGAGGCGCTTAGATGGAGGATGCGTGAAGTCCACTAAGCTTCGTATGATTGGGCCAGTTCGGCAGATGGTCGCGTCAATTTAAATCTGGCCGGATCCAGCCCGACTCAATCTAGCCCAGGTCCATAACGAGCTGGGGCTCAGCTTGGTCGCTAGTAGCAGGGACATGCAGCTGCTTAAATTTGGTTTTTTAAAAATGATGATGCCTAGTGCCAGCACGTGTGCTGTGCAGTGTATCGGACGAGCAACCCAGAGGTCCGAAGGGACAAGGTTGCCTTCGGAGTGACATAAAGTGTAGGGTTGGTAAACGATGCGCCACATGGTGTCTCATAGTCATTGATACCTCGCACCATTTTTCGAATTGAATCGGCTCCCTTGTCGCTGAGCCGACCATCGTTGTTTATTTGTTTGCCCCATCGTTGATTAAGCAACGAAGAATCCGAATCTTTTCATGGATTTTTTTTTCTTCCCGTGGCTACCAGTGAACTGACCATGAGCCATATTGGATGGTGTGACCAGCATAATTGACAAACGTAGGGCCGCATTACCAACCAACGAAAAATTACACACGTGTTATATGATGGGATATCGATGGAATTATAAAAGACAGAGAGACTACTCTTTTGATGTTTGCTTTCGCCTTTTGGGAAGCTTAAATGGTATTTAATCTGCAAAAAGAGATATCATTGGAGCTTTAGGTCGCTTTAAGAACATGAGCGGACGGAAGTCGAATGAATATGGTCGATGAATTTTGCATGTGGAAGAAAAAGCTGAGGTATTTTAATTATTTACTAAAATGCATGACAGCCCACAGACACTGACCTAACTTTGATAGACTAAATCGTAAAGTCTAGCGGGGACTTAAATGCGAATTTGGATATAATCAATTACTAGAAGAGAAGGGTCATGATGAGATAGTAGATACCACAATCTGAGAGTGTGCTGGCTCTTGAAGTCGGGTGATTTTATACCTCAAAAGTGCGATCTCAGTGATGATATTAAACGTGAGATGAAGCAAAATTGGCCCGAAATTACCATGCATGCTGAAAACTTCCAATTAAAAATCTAGGTTGAGCGAGAACTAGCAGAAGATAGAACAGTACCTAACAATCTCATTTCAAATAAATTAAGGGCTGTGAGTTTAGCCTATACAAGGACTGACAATTAATGTCATTTCAAATTCAAGATAATTTAGCAGTCTTAATTTCATCTGTTAAGTGTCAATAGTTTTCAACCTCCCTGTAAACAAACTTCCATCTACTAAACTAAAGTTATGCAATTCTACAAACCGATTTAGATAACATTTTTCACGTTCAGGTGGACCATAGACTAAGATACCCACCCTGTACGTTCTCAATGAAAGTTGGAAGCATGTATGTCTGATATATATTACTTGAGAAAACTATAGGGTAATATTTTTTTTTTACGTTCAAAAGGGAATACTAGATCAGCAAAGGTTACACGTATAATTGATTATTCACGTTTTAAAATAATATTTCGTTTAGTCGATTGATGTGTTTAAACGGTGGCAAGGTAGACTCTAGAACATACTGGCTGAAAAATGCATGATGGGGTATGGCTTATTTGACAATTCAAGTATTTCATGCATTACTAATAAAAGTCACACGGTGAAAAAAAGTCACATAAAATCAACCCCTGGCAAATAAATTTAAAATACCCCGAACAAATTAAGAAAAGTAGATCAGGTCAATTTGATCTTCTGCTTCATTGGGGTGGCCAAGATGAGAAATGTTATGACAGAAACCCAATTATATAAACATAAAGCCAGATCTAAGTAATTACAAATTCCTTAGATCTTTTATATGTGAATCTGAGACAAGGTTTCTCTTTGGTCGTATTTCCTAAAAGCCGGCTTTAACTATCTTAATTAAGCGTATGAAAAATCGAATTGTACCAACGTCCTGGATATCACCAATTTTTTCGCATAAATACATTAGATTGACTTTGAATGCATAGGAAAAAAAAACAAAAACCGAGGCCCCGATTTTTTATGACGTCTTGCTCGATCATTGTCAATTTCGAGAAGAAAAAATAATCCTTTATTGTCGGTCGCACACCAATTTCTTATACACAAATTAAATTGAGGAGCGAGGCTCCTTATGATATTTTCTGAGAGATCTCCGATACAAAATCGGGAAGTGCACACTTGCTAGCTCTTAATCTTGGCTCTTCCTGCCGTCGTCAGGTACAATGTTACAATGATTTGTCCATCGCCGGTTCAACATGAATTATGATCATGTGGGAAGCCCAAATCGATTGTTCCACGCAATCCGTGTTCCAGTCGTTGCCCCACTCTTAATTTCTAGCTCGACCAGAGCAGATCAGCAGCCCTCGAGAAGAAAATAGGCTCAACCCCGCCAATTTGCCCTCCGCTTTTTTTACTCAGGAATGGCGCTCAGATCCGGCGCAAATTTCCTCCTTCTACCAGATCCTGTCCTCTTCTTCCGGCCTTTCTCCCGGATTCTCCGATCGCCGGCTCCCTCCTCCACATATGCCGCCGGGAACATCAGCGTCGCCACCGCACCCTTGCCGCAGCTCCCCACTAGTGCGGCGCTCGCCTTCACCGCGAGCGCCGCGAGCTCGTCTGCAAACAGCGGGTGCTTCAGCATCGCCCGCGGGAGCACGAAGTAGAGCTGCCCTGGCAGAAGCTCTTCCTCCGCCCTCACCGCCGACACGAACCCCTCGATCTCCATCTCGTCCGCGTCGCACAGGAAGAAGCTCCCGGCGTCCTTCCCCAGAACGCTTCCTGCCGTCACTCGCCTCGTGTACTCGTGGAGGCCGCCGTCGTCGAGCACCACCTTCGCCGTCGCAGTGGCCGACCCCGCGGTCGTGGACTCGTTCGATTGACAGCTCCCCATCAATCTCCGCGAAGGAATGGCAATGCCGATGAGAATACTCGAGAAGGAGACCTTCGTCCAATCGCCGATGCGTTGTTTGAGCTCTCGGGTCTGGGTGTTTCGCCGAGAAGATGCGTTTTTATATATGGCGGTGTAGGCGTCGACTACTTTGTCGCGCAGCGGCAGCGATCGACTTGACAGGCTGTGTCGCGGACCAAAACACCCAAGGGTTGGAGCAGTTGCTGGGACTCCGAATTGGGTATTCGATTTAGTAGAAATTACATGGCCGGGACTGACTGGCCAATGATGCCGTGTCACAATACGGTGAGCGTGGAAATTTGTGTAAACATGAGTCATCAGATGCAGAATGGCGAGGTGTAGCCGTTGTCCGGCTTTCCAGGAGAGGGCTAGTTTGGTAACTTTGGAAGGGGAGGAGAAGGGCGTGGCCCGGCAGCCAGGTTAGCTGGCTAGGCATCAGGAAGCACAGAAGCGACAAGGTCCCTCGGGAGTTGTAGGCAGAAGATGAGTGGCCCACGTGGCTGGTGGGGTGCTTCCTGCAAATTGCAATTAACTTGCTTCCCTTGTCCCGCCACCCACCGGCTCTCCAGTGCTCGTTCGCCTTGTCATGTTTCTTAGATTAATAAATGTATCTTTTGTGCCAAAAAAAAAAAAATACATTTATTAATCTAAGACTAGGCGATTAATAAATGTATCGATCAAATGACTAGGCGACTAAATTCCCAAAATCTCGTCCCATCTCACGTGATAGATGCATATCTGGTGCGTCTCTTCGGAGACATCCGATACATGCATATCTGGTGTTTCGTGGCGAAAGCTGTCTTGGTCGCCGGCCCACAATTGATCAGGATCCTACCTGCCTGCTCGGGTCGGCCCTATTATTCGACATCGGTCCACAAATATGATGCTAAGCGAGCCCAACCACCAGGGCCCAAAAACAAATTTTGTGACCTGTGACCAGACAATAATAATTATAGTTTAACCATAACTATTTAGTATAGGACTAAATAAGTTAGATTTTCTAGATGTTTGAATTTGTATAATATTATTATTAAAATAAATTTAATTTTGTTGTCTTTGTAATAAATAGATAATATTTTCTGATTCGCCTATCAACTAAATTTGAAATATCAATAATAGGATTCAACTTTAGCCTTGTTAATTGTTTCTCAAAGTATTTTCTCTCTAAATAATATATAATAATGCATCTTAACCAATACACTAGAGAAACTTAAGATTTGGGCTTAGTAGTGCGGTGGAAATGTAGGTATGGGATTTCATGAACGTACGTAAACTCTTTAATGCAAGGCTACGCTATCCTTCATCATTCAGCTCGTTTCTGTCCTAATTGTTTCAGGGAGTAATCTCTTCGCTCATTAATTAATGGACATGAAGAAGAGAGTGAGTGTACAACAACCTCGACATCCATCACTTTTCTTTGGCTATACAAAGCGACAGCGACGGCAACAAAAAATCAATAACACACAGTGTAATACTGTAATCCACAATGAATTTCCTTTAATTAGAGTTTATTAAATGTCATCATATTCAATGCTACGTACAGTTATCATTGCAATAATTGACACCATGGTATTCTAAAATTGTATATCATAACATCATAAATCGTTATAAATAATACGTTTAAGTTTTTCTTTTGCTATTTTC
The DNA here is from genome assembly GCA_025175895.1 of Wurfbainia villosa. Classification (NCBI taxonomy): domain Eukaryota; kingdom Viridiplantae; phylum Streptophyta; class Magnoliopsida; order Zingiberales; family Zingiberaceae; genus Wurfbainia; species Wurfbainia villosa. The sequence goes on along the minus strand of CM045991.1, from coordinate 43,019,492 downwards.
TCTTCTGTACGTTTCTACTTGGAAGAAGGAAGATAGAACTTCAAATCCATGCACGTCGAAGACATCTTCAGCGGGCAAATAGAGGAGAAAGAAAAGTTTATGGGACGTTTGATAGAGTGAAAATTTTCTATTTTTTATTTTTAGTTTTTGAGAAAATGAAAAAATATGTTTAATTGGCGTTTTCTATCTCCATTTTTTGAGAGAAATTTTTTTAGAAAATTAAAAAACAGATAAAAATTATTTTTTGTTTTTCAAAAAACAGAAAATAAAAAAAGCTACCGATCAGCCCCTTAGAGTTCTAAAAACATATAAAAAGAGAAAAGAGAATAAAATCGAGACTGAAAAAACACTCCGATCATTTCTTCCTCGGGATGCAGCTGAAAGCCTGAAACGGCACATGAAACAATTCACTACCGACGTCATCTTCCACAGCGGATGCGACAGTACAAGTCCTGCACGGCAAACTTTGCGCGTAGCCGCCGGGCTACATTCGTCCCCTCCCTCCCCTTCTACGAGCAGCTTGACGATGGGCGACGACCGTACCTCTGAAATCAAATAAAGTAACGTATTACATTATAATATTTTTTAAAAAATATATGTTCTGTAGGAATTTTAAAATAAATACGTACATCACATCTAAATAGATGTTACTTTTATCGCATATTATTTACTTTTATGAATAAAATGTCTTTAAAATATGTGGCAATGGAGTCAAAGCGACTTCAATCAATTTCCAACATCGATACCGCTCAGAAAATTTAGGATAAAATAGAGGTAAATTTTTTGGATATTTTTATTTTATTTTTCAAATAATTTATGAATAAAAGAAAAAAACACACACAGAGAATAACACGTGTTTTTTTGTGGCGCACTAACTGTGAGCTGTCATTTTAAATATGCAAATTGCGCGTCCTGTCTTGCCTTTTGGAGGACCACTTTGCACAATTTGCTGCAATGGGATTTGTCGATCGGCACGTGCTCGGCGGCATAAAACTCTTTTGCGCTGCTTTAAGCGGAGCAATCGATGCAGGATACGTTTTCTAACACCGACAGTCGGACTCCGCACGTTTAACACTCGGGAAATAATGCTGTATTCTTTTTCTCCCCGGGAAACTCCGTATACATTACGGATTTTCTAGCGTACATAAAATACTTTTTCTAACAGATCTTGCTGTTGCAGGCGACCGGAAGAGTCGCAGACAGAGAGATAAGGGTGGAGAAGGACTGACACAGATGTTCAGGGAGGGAGAAAGGGACCCTTCTGTGAGGATAGCTCATGCACATCTAAAAGATTATAATAAATCAATGTAATGATCTTTATCGATCTATTATCTATTCCATACGGATAAAGAATAACTCAAGCACGAAGTGATGGAGAAAGGGTCGCTCATGTTCTAGGAGAAAATGACGACTATTTTGTTCCCACATAGCTGAGGATCGCTCATGTTCCAAAAGAAAATGAGAAGAAAATGACGACTATTTTGTTTCCACGTAGCTGAGGGTTGCTCATGTTCTAGGAAAAATGATGACAATTTTGTTCCCAAGTAGCTTTTTCCTTTTTTTATTGTGATTTTCTACTATTAAGAAAAAAAAAATGTAGCTTTTCTTTCAAACCTAAGGCTTTACAATCAATATATAGCTGCTACACTAAAGTATATTATTGTTGGTAAACGAATTTAGACATAGTTATAACTCGCTTGCCATATCTTAATCCGTTACGTTACTAGTGTCGATGTCAGTTCTTTTTAATAGCGAATAAAAAAAAATAAGAGCAACAACAAACAAAAGAGCATAAGCAATAATGACAAGAAATAAAAGAGTGGTCGAGCAAGATGGTCAAACAAAATTTCAAGGATGAAGTCGTTGACACGGCGTGACAATAAGAATTCATGCATAGTTCTCCTTTCATAGCGAAGTGAATAACATGAAATACTTTTTTGACATCGTGATTAAAGTATATATCATACTGTCGCAACTGAATAGATATCACTTTTAACTAGAATTGAGATAAAATTTATAGTCTTAAGAAAAAAAAATAAAATTGGTATAAAATTAATGCAAAAGATAAATAAGAAATATTCTACACCAAATAGCTTCTTTTTTTTTTTTTTTTTTTTTCATTTTCTTTGTATATCTACTCTCTTACCATTCCAACTTGCTTTCCACGTCACCATGTTTGACGGACCAGACCGGCCGCCTGGTGTATTCAATGTTTTACTACTGGTCCTCTTTTCAAACACGTGGCTCACCGACGACTTGCTCACGTACAGTGCGCTGTTCCACCGCGTGCCCACCTTTGAGGACAATTCTCGATTGAAAATTCTATCATTTTAACGTTTCCCTCTAATATTTTTTTTTTCTTTCATTTTTTAAGTTTAATTATTTTTCATCGTAACAATATAACAGCAAATAATGTGGGCTCTTCCTCCTTATTTATTTAATTATTTTCGCCAAAAATAAAAAAAATAAATAATAGTCACGTTGTTAATTGAAACGTAGTATATAATCCACCTTTCTGGATCTTCTTCTTCCGCCATCACCAACTCAATTACTCCAGCGATCGACGAACGAACCATGGCGACAGCGTCCCTCCCCTTCTCCGCCATCCCGCCGCTCTCCTACCGCGGCCGCCACCGCATCCGCCCTCTTCCGATCACGGCGACTGTTTCCGACAAGTCGTCCGTGCCGCCCTCCACCAAGCCGTCGCAGCTCCCTCTCCGCAAGATCCCCGGCGACTACGGCCCCTTTTTCGTGGGCCCGATCCGGGACCGCCTTGACTACTTCTACTTCGAAGGCACCGAGGAGTTTTTCAAGTCGCGCGTGCGGCGGTACGGCTCCACGGTGTTCCGCGCCAACATGCCCCCAGGCCCCTTCCTCGCCGCCGACCCCCGCGTCATCGTCCTACTCGACGCCGCCAGCTTTCCTGTTCTCTTCGATACCTCCCTCGTCGAGAAGCGGGACGTCTTCACCGGCACCTTCACGCCCTCCACTTCCCTCACCGGCGGCTTCCGTATCCTCTCCTACCTCGACCCCTCCGAGCCCAATCACGCTCCCCTCAAGCGCCTCCTCTTCTTCCTCCTCTCCAACTGCCGCGGCGCAGTCATCCCCGAGTTCCGCCGCGCCTACGGTGCTCTATTTAAGTCCATGGAAGCAGAGATCGCGTCCAAGGGCAGGGCGGATTTCGGAGAAGCCAACGACCAGGCGGCCTTCGACTTCCTAGCCCGCGCCTACTTCGGCCGCGACCCCAAGGAATCCACTCTGGGCAGCGACGGCCCCGGAATCATCACCAAGTGGGTGCTCTTCCAGCTCAGCCCCCTTTTGACCCTGGGGCTCCCTACTTACCTCGAGGACTTCTTGCTCCACTCCTTCCGCCTGCCCCCCGCCCTCGTCCGCGGCGACTACGACCGCCTGGCCGCCTTCTTCCGCGATGCCGCCGGTCGCATCCTCGACGAGGCCGAAGAGATGGGGATTTCGCGCGAGGAGGCGCTTCATAACATCCTCTTCGCCACCTGCTTCAACACCTTCGGCGGCATGAAAATCCTCTTCCCAGGTATCATGAAATGGATCGGCCGCGCTGGCGCGCGCCTCCACGGACGGCTCGCGGAGGAGGTGCGCACCGCGGTGCGCGATGTCGGCGGCGGCGAGGTCACGATGCGAGCCGTCGAGGCCATGCCCCTGGTGGCTTCGGCCGCCTACGAGGCGCTCCGTATCCAGCCGCCGGTGGCGCTCCAGTACGGCCGCGCGAAGCGCGACCTCGTGGTGACGAGCCACGACGCAGCCTTCGAGGTGCGCGCCGGCGAGATGCTATTCGGGTACCAGCCGTTCGCGACCCGGGATCCGCGGGTCTTCGACCGGGCAGAGGAGTACGTGGCGGACCGGTTTCTGGGGCCGGAGGGGGCGCGGTTGCTGCGGTACGTGGTGTGGTCGAACGGACCGGAGACGGAGTCGCCAACGCTGGAGAACAAGCAGTGCGCCGGGAAGGACTTCGTGGTGCTGGTGGCGCGCCTTCTGCTCGTGGAGCTCTTCCTTCGCTACGACTCGTTCGAAGTGGAGGTGGGAACCTCCACGCTGGGTTCTTCCGTCAAGTTCACCTCGCTCAAGAAGGCCACCTCTTGACTCTCGAGCACCGCCGCCGGCAGTGGCAATTTCGCAATTTTAAAGGAGCAAACAGGTGTAATTAGCAGCGTAGATGGCGTTGACGAAATTAGTGGTTGGATCCGGTGGCGTGGCGGGAGGACGACGGTGGAACCCGCATGACGTCAAAATAGTTATTTATATTATCATTTAGAAAAAAAAAAACACAGAGAACAAATCCGACGCACTGAATTTCCGTCAGTACAGATTCGTAACTTTTAAATTATACGAGTCAAGGTCACTTTTCCCAAATTTTCTCCCTTGATTAAATTGTAAATCACTTTAATTTTTTTTTAAAAAATTACAAATGTATCGGATTAAAATATAAACTTATTAGCGTTTAAGTTTCTTTTTAATATATATTTTATGTTATTAAGTGAATATAAATCCCCCAAACTGAATAAAAATCATATTTATTTACATTTAAATTAAATTAAAGAAACAGTAAATGGAAAAAATGATGTCCCCCACTAAACCATGACTCAACGCACTATGGGCCAACATCTAGATTCTGACAGGTGCTTGGAATGAAAGCTGCTGCCATTATTTGTATGAGCAACATATTTAGATATCTGCAAGTAGTTCCACACTGCAACATGGCAATATACAATGTTTTAACAAAAAGAATAAATTCTCCAACTTTGGATCATATATACAAGTAGTTCGAAAAAAGGATGATATTTTGATGATCTACTCCATTACTGTCTTGAGATGTGAAAAATCATTGCAAGAAGTTCCCTGCTCTTCACCTGTTCAAAGAGGCAAAGAAAGATCACCTTCTTTCAAGTTGTTATGGAGTAAAAACCTTCTCGTATGATATCACCCCTGAAGATTTTAATTATCCCATTGGTGCAGAAAGAGATTGACCACTCCTGTCTCTGGCTCTTGGAAGGAAGATGTGTTTGCTGCAGAGTTGCCTGGAAGGGCCTTCAGTTATAAATATTTACAGTAATATTCTAACGAGAAAGTTGAATATTCGTTTCTTCTAACAAATGTAGCTCGATCGAATTGCATCTATGAAAAAGGGATTTCTTGGTCAAACCGCAAGAGCTAATTCTGAAAACTCCCTTTGTTCCATACAAGTTAGAAAAGGCCTTTGAGAGCAAAAAAAAAAAAAATGTTGATTTCTTATTCGTCATCCTCATCGATTTCAATAACTTTGTCATCCTGTAAAATTGGAATGATACAAATAAATTGTTCTTGCGGAACCGATACTATACCCTCCGGCAAATAAACATGGTCTGAGATACTCAAGGTCTCCGTCGACTAATTTCCCCTCCCCGGGGTGTCACTCGTCTTGTTCTTAGGAAAAATGGACGGTGAATCTTAAAGACAGGCGTCATCTTCCTTCAAACTGTGAGTTTTAACAAAATCTTTCCAATCAGACTTGAGAAAAAGGCCACCAGCAATCTTTGCAATTCTTACATGCCATACATTGCCACTTGGTCCCTTCAAATCGAACCTTTAGACTCATCTCTTAACCTAAAACTATTCCTTCGGGATTGTTGGTCTTGCATCATAACCATTTTTTTTTCTTTTTTTTTTTAAATGAAAAGTAGGACTAGTGTTTCAAATCTTGAGCCCTGTCAATCAACTTTAGAGAGATTTTTCATTTTGCTAGTTGATTGACATATGAGAATCTCCGGATACCTCAGTTTGCTAGCATATGGATTCTTTCGAGCCCTCTGCGATCCTTCGATTTTCATTCTGAGCTCCAGCACAAAATCTCTGCCTCCATCATGGGCTCTACCCGGCTTTTACCTTTGTCACAAACTCCGCGAGCCACAAGCTCCTTCAATGAGCATCTTCTACCTTTATAGCCAGATTCAATGAGTTGCAAACTCCTTCCATGACTCCACTTAAACCTGAAACCCTCAAGTAAGCTTCCTCTTCTTCGTCCACTTTCTTCTTTTTCTTCTTTCCTCTCCTCTTCTAACCCACCAGCACAGAGCCAAAATGAAATTGTAGAGTACTAAAACTGTATTGTTCCAACCTTAGTCAAAACTCAATTGACACTTTTAAACTTTTTTCGGTAGGGAATTCTAACAGCATATATCCATAGATCCTTAGAAGTTCTATCAATGACTTCCCCCATTTTTTGCATCACAAGCTGCTTGCGTGTCTGAGCTGCATTTATATCCATAAGTGGGGACGTGTTTTTTAGTGTATTTTTTAGAAATTAAACACTCCCATTTATTCCTGAATAACAAGTTTTGACAGTGTAATTTGTTCCCAATAAAAACACTCCAATTGCCAAAGAAACACTGCTCTATCAAAACAAAGTCTTACAAATATATCCGGTTGCAAGACTTGCAAAAGAAACACTAAAAATTTGTGGGCTGGCAAAGTACACCAACTTCAGCAACTACAACACAGAAACAAGTTGCGCATTTGACATCGAGACATTCTATGATCTGGCAATGCACACTCTCGTCATTCCATCCTTTTTTATTCCAATCAGATCAAAAGTACATGCATCCCCCTCCAAATTGTTATCGATGATGAGTTTACTCCATGTGGCTCCAGTAATTCCATTTGCAGTGCTTGTAACACTTGCATTCCCATCTTTTTCTACTGGTGAATCTGCAGAAGCATCATCTCAAAGATACACAGATCAGAAAATAGCAGGAATGGTCTAACGGAAAAAAGGAAACATAATCAATTATGAATCGTCAAATGCAGCATCATATACCTGATATGACAAACATTTTGTTGATTATACACTTGCAAATGATACATCATATGTGCTGATTGATTTCAAGTAGGGATCTATTGGTAAGGTGATAAATGTGTGCAATTCTAACAAGTTGAATGATTTCTAAGACATGGTTGAATATAAGAGGAATGATAATTCATTTAGCTTAGCAGTAGCAATCTTTCTGAAACTTTTGTCTGCTTCTGTTACTAATGCAAAAGTGGGGTATCTTTGGGGATTTTGAAAGCCAAAGTCAAGGCTTCCTTTTGTCATGACAGTAGTAACTTAAAGGAGCACTAAATAATTCAAGCACATTGTAGCAATCAGCATTTGCTCCATTTTACCCTGAGTTCTGACAATACATTAAATTCTGACAATCATTAAGGAGCACTACATATTTCTTGAAAAAGATTCAGTGCAACACAGTACAAAAACAAACTCAGGATACTAAAGAGAATATTACGACAGGAAACCCTTAAAATGAACAAGAATTAAGCAACGACTGTAGGTATTGACAAATTCACGAAAGTTAAAAATGAAAATATCTTTTTCTGACAGAATGAAAGATGATATGGAAGAACTGATGCCTTCCTATTTTCTTTGAATATATAGACATCATAAGAAAGAGAAGAAATTCCATTCGTAACAACCCTTTTATACTACATATTACTTGGAAATCTAGAAAAAGGCGAAGAATGAATAAGATTCACCCCTGCACTGTTCATTCAGATAAGGTAACTCTTGAATAACACCGGAGGTGCTACATACTAATTTCTTGCCAATCAGAAGAACATGCAGAAACTATGCTTGTCTATGTTTCTGAAGCCTCTTCAATGGTGGATAATCTATCAGTCTGAGAAAATGCAGGATTCAGAAACTTGGCCACAAATGCCCACATTCTGTACACATCCTCAAAGTTGGTGAGGAAACCAAGTGAAGCGGTAAGAACCTCCACTCTAATCATGGCATTTTTAGTGTTGTTCTTACTGTCCTGTCGAATGTTTGCAGGATGTCGTTGTGAGGAAGTATTGGAGAGACCTTCTTCAGGTAAAAAATTCTGATTGTCCATAAGGCTTATGTGACTAAGGAAGCCAATGCCCAAGGAAATGTCACTGTTCTCAGCAAGCTTTTGAACAATTTCAGGTTTGATCACTGCCCCATTACCATCCCTTACATTGAAGGCCACAGCTGCACCCCTTTCATATTTGATCTTTGGACCATAGATTTTGACAAGAGGCAAATCATCGCCCCTAGCTGAAATTGGTAACCTCAACTGCAGCAGCGACATCACTAGCCAGTTGATCAGATACCTTTGTCTTAGAGTTGTTTTATTGAGACCCATCATGTTGACATGATCTAGATGCCGACAAACAATTTCATGTTCTAATCTCCCCCACTCTTGAGCATCATCATCATCGCCCTCGTGAGCGGCACCGACCTCATGGTCACTTTCATCATCAAGTCTGTGGCCAGAAGTTTCTCCAACATCAAGATCGTGATAAGAAAATTCAGCAGTCTTGTTATCCTCTATGCTGAAGGATACCCTCCTATCCATGCTGGAGACTCTTTCATTCTCTTGCACTCTTACCAGTTTTCCGCCTGCAAACCTGTTGTTATTTCCTTCTCTCCTTCCTAAGAGTCGAAACTCACCTTCTGTTTCCCTTCTTATGGCACTCTCTTTCAGTTCATTGTGAACTTCGGGGCATATTTCTGAGGTCAAACCATTCTCACAACCATTGGAAGAAGAAAACTTAACAGACTGCTTTATTGTTGCTTCTTTTACTTTAGATTCTTCTTCTATCTCAGTCACTTTCTGGAAGTGAGAATGTCCCACCCTATTTTCAAACAATCCCTTGTGTGAGCTATGCTTTACATGATCTTGTGCCTGAGAAACTGAAAGGACTGCTGCATCAAAGGATAGAACATGATCGTCATAAATAGGGCTTCTCGACATAGCAGAAGAGACCTTTAGCTTATGATTCTTCCTTCCAGTAAACCATGAAGGCGGTATCGGAGAACCCAACTTTGCTTTGTTCAATTGCCCTGAGTGGTCAGATCCATATGGGCTCTGACCAAGATCAATCCAAAAGGAGTTGTCAGATGATTCATCCTCACTAAAAACAGGGCTCTTCATGACCTCCCCAACAGAAATGCTCTCTGTATCCTCAAACATAGTGCTAGCTCCATCATGATCAGAGTTATTATCCTGATCCATCTCACTTCCAAACACATCTCTCACTTGAGCTGATGTAAATGCACCTGAAAATGCAGGCAACTGGGATCCTTTGTGACTCTCAGATGTGAAAGATTCATCATTTCCGTTAATGTTTTCATCCTCAGTCCCATCCAGCGCATCAAGACCATCCACCGAGTCACTCAAATACTGAGGGAACACAGGAACAATCCTCACCATGCCTGATCCAGTGCCACCATTCTGGCTATGCAAGGTTCCGATTACAGATTTCTTGATCAGGAGGCATCCAAAACCTGTTGGATCATATCCAAAAACTCGATAAAATGAAGTGATGATGAAATCCGGACGGAAGAGCGAAAGGCCAAGAGAATCCATGTCCTTTGGACCCAAAGATCCAGCATCAAGCAACACATGCCAATTATTCTGCTGAGCCAAAGCCATCCACTGGTACGAGTACTTTGCTCCAGTCACTCTAGACTGAACTGGGAAAACAAAAAGGCCAACAGCTGAGTCCTTCTTCCTCCTCCTCCTCTTGCACGAGATTTGTCTCCTCAACTCCGTGGTGCAGATCTTGAGAGTTGGCCACTTAAATGTTGCACTATACACCTTGGCTCCCTTCTCCTTGGCACTCTGGGTCATCCAATTAACAGACTGGCTTTCATGATCAAACATTGTCAACAACTTCTTGTTGGTATGAAAAGGATAAGTCTCAGAGAGTAATTTGAAAGCAGAGCCTCTGCTGGAAGTGAAAACAAGACTATACTCGTTCTCGGGAATGTTGAGGTAGTCCATGATTCGCGTCTTGATGTCATGCTCAACAGTTCCTTTCTCACCCCCGCCGTACAGAGCATGATTGATCAAGTTAGAAGTAATCTCAGAGAGGCTAAATGCTGAAGACTCCCAGCTTTGGAAGCTCTGGATGTAGGAGAACAAACCAAAGCCGCAATAGTCGAGACATACCTTGGCGGAGGCGTCCGAGAGGTGGCAATACTCATTAAGTCTCAACTCATCGATCTTGTTGGAGGAATGGTACTTGGGGTACATGGTAAGGAACTCCGATAAAGCCTCTGTCAGGGTGAGAATGAAATCGGCAGAGGTGAAGGTGCGATCGGCCGTGAGAGCAGTGGCTTGGAGGAACTCCCGCTGGGCGTTGAGGAGAGCGAGGGATCTCGAACGGTTAATGGAGCCTTCGTCCGTGTTGCCTGAGATCTCCGGATCCATCCCCACGTCCAGGGACTTGAAGAGGGAGCCGTCCTCGGAGGCCGCCTCGAGAGCCTCCCGGAGCTTGTTCCCCTGCACCTGCCGGAGCATCGAGGACCCGCGCTTGGACCCTTCCTCCGACAAGCCCTTGCTGTCTCCACCACCACCACCACCATCCCGCCATCGATTCTTCTTGTTGAGTATTAGGGCGGCGCATTGGGAGATGGGTTTCCATAGTGAGAGATGCATCTATACTGCTCATCCAAGCCTTTCCATCCAATAACCTTTCGACGGCAAACTGAATCAGATCAAAGCCCTATAAACCACCAAAGGGTAAAGATCCGAGCTTTCTTTCAGAAACCAAACTTTGAGGCGATCAAGATGGTGAATTTGAGATGAATGGAGGGAACGAAGAAAAGAAATCCTCTAAGCTAAGATTCAGCGAGCTTTTACTGTTGGCGACGGTAAGAGGAAGGTAAAAAAGGGGAACATTCAAATCCTAATCTCTGAGATTCCCATTGGAAGCAACCCAACGACGACTACTTTGAGAAGACGCCAACCCTATTTGACAAAAAGAAAAACAAAGTTTGAAAAAGTGAGAAAGCAAAAGAAGGAAACCCGAGAGAAGAGAGGAGAAACTGAAAAGAGAGCAAACGACTACAAATTGGAGAAGACAGCAACAAGATTCATCACCCAAATCTCCCTTTCCCTTTTCTTCTCCCCGATAAGCCGAAATCAATCGGCCAGATACTTTGGATTCAACTAAAACAAGGCTTTCGAAGAAAGAATTTAAGAGAGTAGATCAGATCATTCAACCAAACCTCCACAAATTCTCTTCGCCAACCAGAGGAATCCAAAGTAAGAGGTGTCGCCCTTCACAAACATTGCACCCGCGATCGCCATGCTCCAGTCAAGCTCGAGATTTTACTCTCTCTCTCTCTCTCTCTCTCTCTCTCTCTCTCTCGTTCATCTCCGCCCACCCTCCCACTGCGAGAATATAAAAAGCAGTCACCTTTCCCATTAGCTCCATTACTCTCAAGGTCAACCAACCCATTGCAAGCCATGTATTGATTGTTGTACGGTTGATGCCACCCGACAAAAACCACCCCCCACTCCCCTCTCAAATCTCAATGCTCGACTCAGTAAAAATTTAAAAATAAAATAAAAAAGATTAGGTTTGGTGTTCTTGGATGCGCTATGGAATATGGATACCTGATAAACAGAAATAGACTGCTCGTTGACCTCTCTAACTTCTCGCGTCCCTCTCGACGTCGGTTATCATCATTGTGGGGCTCTTTGCCAACCAAACTGTGGATTTTCTTAAAGTCAAACAACATCTGCCCTATTTGGTGCCAAAATGATGCTCACCTAATCACTGCAAATTGATTCAGCAAAAGACTACGAAACCATGCAGCCTCTCGAATTGGGAAACGATCTGGTGCTACTTTGTCTTCCTTTCATTGGCCATGACAAAATCAAGGCTAGTTTTTCAATGGTTCATTTGAGATGTTCCTGAGAAACAAAGCATCGAGATTAATTTTTGTGCATGTAGACCATTTGGTTCGTCAAAGTTGTGACATCAGGGGGAGACTTATTGCCCAATTTAATATGTATTATAAAGCAAAGTCAGATTTATCTACGCTTACAAGACAAGATTGGACCACAATCCACTTAATCTTTTGTTTCAATTACCATCATTGCTAGCAAATCATTATAATAAGAAAAACAAGTTTCATGCACAGTTTCCTTGTCAACTATGGATTTCATAGTTTGATGTCTTGCTTCTGTTGCTAATGTGTATTTAGATTCGCGGAAGTCAATTCATGTGTGTGCGTGTATTTATTTATTTATTTTAATCTAAACTGTGTTTTGAAGTGTGGACACGAGATTGGACAAGTAAGCAATCTTTTCGACACATGAATTTGACAACGAAAACAAGGCGGTCGTGTAGAATGAGCAATGGAGAATTTGTTTTTTTTTTCTCACGGTACAGAAAATTAAAGTTTAGGACAATAAAAGGAGAAATCTCAACATCACATTAAGCACATGGTGTCCTTTGAACATGACTTTGATATCATATCATGTTCAAAGAAAAGCATCGATTTATATTATTTTATATAGCATTAATTGCAATACAGGTACTAAGTTTGCAAATGATTTCTTGAAATAATTATGAGGAAAAAATAGAAGACTTGATCTGTTATATTCATTAAGCATAAATATGAATGAAGAACAAAAGATACATTATATTCGATTGACCAGGTCCTTTAATGGGCAACAAAAGATTACTTCTTTTCTTCGTGTAGGAAACAATGCAATAGGTAGTGAAAAACTGTAAGGTATTTGCATTCCCTATGGATCCAGCCATGAGCCATCACCCCAGCAAATGCTTAATTGATTTTCTTTTGTACACACACCGCAGTAAATTTCATGAGATTTTCCAATGAAATAATAGGGCTGAGTCTTCTCAATGCATGGGAGCATGTTCGAAGAGGGACATACGTACCAGAGACTGCTGTTTAGCGTCCCTCTTAGCTTTGTTCTTATGTATGTGTTTGCATATAGCAATAATTCGATCCAAAAATTATAGAATCAAATGTTTATGAAAAATCTGCCTTAATTATCTGCTGTATAATAAAATATTGAGCAAGTCAATGCATTGTGCATCATTTCATAAGCAAAAAACATGGCGTAAACGTATGGTTTCATGCGTTGAAGGAAACCAATGTTACAGTATTCTTTGTTTTTCCCCAAATGCCCTGTTCTAGCAGTTCTCACAAACTTGTCTGTCTCGCCGATCGAAGTATTCCTTCCCTCTTGAATGATTTCAGATTGATCCTCTGATCTTGGCCTTATCGCATTTTTTTTTTTTTACAAATTCGATATTCCAATTGTTCCATTCCCGTATTGACTTCTTTAATTTTCATGATCCTCTCGCTTTCGGTAGATTTCTATTCCCTCAAAAAATGAGCATCCCTATATTGGCCGAGAGAGAGAGAGAGAGAGAATTTCAAAAAACCAATTTTCAAATAGTTTAGAACTATTTCATATTCAAGCAGCAGGTTTGTTCTGGGTTTGATGGTTAATGTAATTTGATTTCTAGTAGTCATCACCGAACTGTTAAAAGCTTCCTTTCATAAACAACTTAAATCATGTGTCAGTTTCACTACAAATAATGGACCAAATCAAACAAAGCAATTCCACTTTGGTTCCAAAATGCCATTAGATCAAGCCAAAAACTACCCTTACTGCACATATTGCTGACATCTTTTACGCCTTTATAAACAGCAAGCTTACTCAAAACAGCTGCCTGAAGGATCTGCATTTTCGACAATCCAAGGATGCATCAAGATCTTCTGAAGGGAGAGCCTCTTTGATGAGTCCTTCACAAGGAGCTTCAGATCCAAAAAAATAAGCAGTCAGAGTCTCAGAAAGAATTCAGAAGTCGCCTGATTTTTGTTATCACATGAAAATTCAAGTCTTGACCACTTACCTTACTAATGAGATCTTTGGCTTCAGCAGAGATATGAGGCTCAGATGGGAACTGCAAATCAACTTTCATGATCCTGTTTGAAAAAATTTTCACTGAGAATAATACTGAGTACAGATAATCAGGAAAAATGAGCGTAGTATTTAAATGTTTTACCTCCGGAAAGTGACATACTCATCTTCAGCTTCAAATGGTGGAACGCCATAAAGGAACTCATAGCAAAGAATACCTAGAGTCCAATTATCCACAGCGTGATCATGTTCCTTCTTCTCTACCATTTCCGGAGCAAGGTAGTCAATGGTGCCGCACATGGTGTGCCGCTTAGAATTTGATTGCACGGCCCATCCAAAATCAGCAATTTTAAGTCGACCCTGCAAGAAAACCAGTTATCAAACATACATAGATGTAGACATTGATATTGAAGATGTTAGATGTAGACATTGATACTGAAGATGTTAGCATTCCATCTATCAATTCTTTTAATCTCACTCAGGCGGTTAATGGAGGAACTCAAGGCAAAATGATAGTCTAAGCATCCAGAGTTGGTTATGTTACCAAGAGAGTACAAATAAATCTTATTATGTTCACAATCTCATGATTGGGTGCAGACAGACTACCAGACTAACTATTCTATTGTATATTTTTAGATATCAAAACTATTCTGAATAAATTAGTATTTTTTTTAAAAAAAAAATTATCTGAACTTTATGATTCACTATTCAATAAGATCTTGATTTGACAACCTTGGCTACAACTGGTAACAAGGAAATATGTCAAACATTTAATTGGATGTGGGTTAAGAACAAAGCTATATCTTGACTCTTCATTGGAGGAAGGCATACTATCCTTTCTTGCTATCAGAATATAGCTCATGGACAAAGTTCCTAACGTGTTTGCCATAGTAAACTGATTCTTTTTGAGATTCAAATGTCAACATTCTGCTGAAGTGTGAAGATATATTAAATACTGAGCAAGTCGACAAATTTTATTTCTGCAAGGCAAGGAGAAAAAAAAATCCATGCAGTATTTTCTGCAAATAATATCATGGCTACGGCTCACAAGGTTTTCTTAATACTACAATGTAAACTCTTCAAATGATAAGATATAGCAGAAAGAGTCAAACTTCTTTCTTTGTTTACTCCTCAAGTAGTAAATCACTACATTGCATAAAGTTTGATGTTTTATGCAAGCCAAAAAAGTTAAGAAGAAGATTATGACACCTAGATTCTAGTTTCTTTATGGGTGAATTAATAGTCCAAATTCAGAGGCAGAAACAGCACATTCATATTGACGGAAGCATTACTGACAAAGGAATGGATGGAATTAAACACCAATGCTTCTCTGAAGTATCTTGTGCAGGATATGGCCAGTCTCTGTATTTTTTCTGGGGCTTTAAGCTTGTAGGGAAATATTCAGTTAGATGAATTAATGGAAATAAGAAGGTTGATTTAAGTTCTAAAGCATCACAAGGTGATAGTACAGTCAGATTCATGGTTGCAACTGAGACTGAAAAGAACCATCAAATCATCATGGAGAATACTAAATGGCATTTCTGGTATATGGGATATTGCTGTCAGATTTGACAAGGTTGAACTTCTACCCATACCTAGGATGCCCTGAATGTTCAAAGATTAGTCTCAACAGATTTAAGACCAAAAAATCAAAGTGAGAAAGTAATTATAACATAGAACATTTGTGTGATCTTAGGTAGGACTAATTGTTTCTGTAAAAAAAAAAAAAGTGATGCATGTAAATAATTTCAGGACTTTTCTTTTGTTTCCTGGCCTATGCCACAGTCAAGTTCTTTGATTTACGTAACCCCAGTTCATGGGATATCTACTTGTTCATTTTTTTTTTTTACGTAGCCCCAGTTTGCGGTTCATTTTATATGATCATAGTCTCGAATCTTAATAGCTTCCAATATGAAAAATGGAATATTTCTTATTTTTGAGAAAAGAACTATATTTCCGTGTTTCTTGTAACTCAAATACTCAATTATATGAGAAATTTACTTGATCCAAACACCGCTAAAACAGTGATCAAAGGGAGTTGCCTATATTTTTAATGAATTGAACCTCAACAATTCTCAGCGATATACAAATTCTTTCAGAGAGTTCCACTAGAATCCAGAAGCAATCATCAACTCAACAAACTAATAAATAATTTTAAGCAATACCGACATTCCAAATATTTTAAGCAACCAGAAAGACTAGGAAAATAAATTATAGTGACAAGTAATTGAACAAGGAAATGCGCACCTCAATATCCAGCAGCAGATTCTCCGGCTTGATATCTCGGTGGATCACATGCTTCCCGTGGCAATACGCCAGCGCTCCCGCTAAGCTCGCAACATACTACCAATTTGAAAAAAGAAAAAAAAAACTTTGATTCATCCACGTTGCAAAAAAAGGATCTTTAAATAACACTATTTCTCGCAACATTACTCACTGTTGCAGATCTCTTCTCAGAAAAATGATGAAGGCTCTTGAGTAGCTTGTAGAGTTCGCCGCGGGCTGCATACTCCAAGACCAAGAAAACGCGCGTCTCGTCATGGAACCATGCGAAGAGGCGCAGGACGTTCGAATGGTTCAAGCTGTGTTGGATCTCAATTTCCCTCCGGAGGTGGGAGTGCGATCGGTACTTCTCCAGCTTCGCCTTGAAGATCACCTTTAGGGCAACCACATATCCGCTCTGGACACGGTCCCGACGCCAATAACATCGTCAGGGTAAGAAAAACGTAATTTTTAAAGAAAAAAATTCGGAATTAGCGGAGTGAAAAGATTAAACTAAACCTGCTTCTCCCTTGCAAGGTAGACCTTCCCGAACTTGCCTTCTCCGATGAATTTGCCAATCTCGAAGTCAGCGATGCTCCATTCCTCCTTCGCCATGGAAGGACGCTATTGAGAGTTGAGGATAGAAATCGAGGGCGAAGGGAAGGAGGTGGACTCTGTCTGAGGCGGCGCTAATATACAAATTTGGGGATCGGATTTCGGGTCTTTAACGTGCGCAGGTGCCTGCAGTTCGATTCGATTTATTTGAAAATGTAATTTTTATTTTTTTAATTCAGTTTTGAATTTTAAATTAAAAAACAATTTAATTGATAAATCCAACTAAACTCGTCAATAACTATTGTACATAATTAGTCGACTAATAAAAGATATAAAAAATATATAATATTTTCTAATTTTAATTGATTACATAGGTCATTTAATTTTTATCGAATTAATCAATTTATTATTGATTTGTTTGCTTTAGTTGAAAAGTTTGATCGGTTATATTAATTTCAATTTAATCGATATAATCAAAATTGATTTTTCAAAATTAGAGACTAGAGATCCATTTCGAGGCTAAACTCGTGAACTTGGCGGATTCCAATAGGTACAATTAGGGATATATACAAAAGTTCAATTAAATTAATTGAATCGGGCGAAATTGAAAACTCAATTTGATTTATTAAAAAATTTAATTTTTATTTTTAAAAATATTGATTGTTCAGTTCAAAGTAAGAAATTAATTTAACTGGTAAATTGTATTGGAGTTTATCAAGACATAAAATTAATATTTTTGAATCGACCGTAGACACCATAAGTACTGTTGGATTATCCGTAAAGTGTCAGACGAACTTTCCGCGGATAAGAGTGCCCTGAATCGGGATCTCAAAGCACCGTCTTGGAGGTTGTATCGGTTGGGTTAAGTACCTCAATGTGCCACTTGAAACTATGAAATCCCCAACGAGATGCATGGCTAATTAATTAGTGTGGTCATGAGAAAAAGATGGGTGGTCTACTATTACAACTACTTAAGGGTGCAGTCGATCGAGTGCTTTCCATCAGACATCGAGGCTATATTAATGTAACTTAATTCCGTGATTTGTTTTGGTCAGATTTGATATTTGTTTTCGAAAAGGTTTATGAATTTTGCTCCAAGCGATAGTGTATTTTTGACATTTGGTCTGCTTTCCCTGGCATCTGTTTTTGATTGTGCTTCTTCACATTTCTCAAGTTGTCTGCATATTCACTTTGCAAATTGTGGTATTTGGATGTTGTTTCTGTGGTATAAAAGACCTAATTAATGCAATACCTGAAGACTTATATAGCTTGTCTATGAATATATATATATATATATATATATATGATATTATTGGTACCTTCTCTACATAATCTCCGATAGAGGGATTAGTGGGTGACCTAAGATCCGATCCAAAATATACTGCTTAGCTAAGAAAAGAAAGGAAGATTGGCGCGGGCGAAACGCAGAAGCCATTGGCACGGGCGAACCTCAGAAGTCATTGGCACGGACGAATATTGAAAGTCATTGGCACGGGCGAACATCAGAAGTCATCGGTACGGGCAAATATTGAAATTCATTGGTACGGGAGAGTTAATGAAAGCAATTAATACGGCAAAGGAGAGGCAGAAGGCTCTTCGCCAAGAAGCCAGTCCAATCTGATCAATACAAGGGGAAGTTTGGCACGGGAAAAAGAGGAATTGGTTCGGGTTGATAAGGAACCCTAGGGCTAGGGCGCCCGTGGGCTATAGACCTAAACTAGCTTCCCTCAACATGGAAGGTTGAGGGAGATAGTCTAGCCTAGTTTCCCGAAAAATAAAGGAAAGGGTGTTAGGCAACGGCCTGGGAGGCCCCACATAATATTCCAAGGAGTCTTCACTCCTGATATCTGTAACAGAATTATTCTCCAGAGAAAGGTGGTGGCCACATGTACGATGGAGATAACGTACGACGTTACGATGAAGGAAGGAAAAAGAGATAAAAGGGGAGGAAGCAAGGAGGAAAGGAGATCCGCAATCATTCCGACGCAGCAAGAGAGAAAAAGAGGCAAGAGGAGAAGGAAAAAAGGGAACAATTATCTCGCCGGAGAAGAAGGACGGAGATCGACCATTGCTACATCTCTTGTATTTTCCTCGTCTTGTAATATCATTGTAAGAGGTCTTTCTCCTCCACCTGTGGAAACTTGCTTTCTGTAAAGGAGGACTTTCATAGTGAAAGTGTTTGGGCACTGCATATGGTGAGAAAACTCACCCCCGTGGAGTAGGAATCCTTATTCCGAACCACGTTACATCTTGTGTCTGAATCTCGATTACTGGCGTCAGTTTCTTGCGTTTCATCTACTTCATCTTCTTATTTCTTTACTGATTGCGGCCTGTGAGAACCCTCTGAGATCTCCCTCAGTGCTTCACTACATTGAAAAAGGAGTAAACAGATTTCACCCGTCCGCATCAGTTGGCGCCGTCTGTGGGAACATTTGAGCTGAACGTCGAGATGCAAATTGAAGAAATACAGCAACCTGATACTTCTGCAGCGGAGGAGCGCCCCATCACCCTTCTACCATCGCATCTGAAGGCCCTGATGGATGACGCTATTACAGAAGCCCTCGCCGGGGAAAGGAGAAGGACCGGACATCTGCATCCGCACTCCGGGGAACCTTCTTCCAGAGGCCCACCCCCAGAAATGCCTCCTCCCTCTCGCACAGTCGCCAATGGGGAAGTATTGCTTGGAGGCGGACTTGGGGGAAGAACGCCTCAGAATACTATGCCCTTCACCCAAACGCGCAGAGAGGAACAGGGTGAAAGTCAATCAACCAGACCTCCAGAAGTATACGAACATAGTCCCTTCACGATGGACATTCTCACTGAGCTCCCTCCATCTTACTTCCGGAATCCTCAGGTCAATAAGTATGATGGTTCGACGGATCCTGAAGAGCACATATCTCAATTCGACGGAGCGGCCTCGCTTCAATTATCGACGCCTCAAGTGCCGAGTCTTCGAACCACCGACTCGACTAGCTCGAAAAAGTGGTTTACTACTCGCCCGGCTATCACTGCTTCTGACTTCGAGAATGTTCAATCGAGAATTTGTCACCGCAAGGCGATAAAACAAGACGCTCTATGTTAATGCATATCACCCAGGGACCTTCGGAATCCCTTAGGGGGTATATTCATCGATTCACTTCTGCAGCCAGGGGAATCCCGCCACCCGATCTGAATCTTTCAGAGGCGCTATTCAGATGTAATGAGGGAGGCCCCTTCTCGGTTCCTTGTTAAGACAACCTACGGATAGTTACGAAGAGTTCTTGAGCCGTGCGGAGCGTTTATCCAAGAAGAAGGATTAAAGGTACGGAGGGCGAACGGAATTTGCCACGGCGATCTAGCCCCAATCGAAAGAGTTCGTCACTGCTCCTCAAGCACCCCTCGGCGGAGTATACAAGACCTTTTTCGGCGGAGGTTCCGAGGCCTCGTCCAATGCTGCAAGGTGTTCGCCCCACCCCGCCATTACAAATCATGGCCGCTGAAGCGTTTCCTCCTGTGAGGACATGGAAAGAACGTGAAATGGAATTTTACAACCAGCAGGGTCTGCTCTGGCGACCCTTGGGACACGGGGATCGCGTAACCCCCACCCGTTCTTTTGCCAATATCATACGAGAATACGGCCCGCGAGTAGTGGTCGATGTTTGGTTACAAGAAGAATTGGATCGCCTCCATCTGCATATCCGCAAGTAAGGTTTCAGCAGGGAGGGCGTGTGGCGAGGCCCCAACCTAATGTAACCCGTCCAGGGCCGTATAATCAACAACCCCGGGTCACTTTCCCCCAAACGCTATCCCAGGAGGTTGTCTCTCAAGAAGGTCCATCAGGTGAGGGTCCTTCATCCAATCTAGATGACATTCCCACACGGGGAGTTATTCATGTTATAGAGGAGGACCTCCATGACGGACTCCAACCGCACGGTCGACGCTCTGTCTCATGCAGAGTTTGGCCATCGTCACCACGACTATTCATTCAAGTTGCACCGCTTCGTTCGGGCGGAAGATCTGCAAAGGTGTCCTCACGCCCCACACGGATGCCTTGGTTATCCGTGATATCCACGCCAATTATGAAGTGGCGGGTACTAGTTGACTCGAAGCTCGTAACATCCTTTTCCAGGAAGCCTTCGGACAAATGCAGCTGGGAAATGCTCAATTAGAAGATGTGTCCGCTCCCCTCTTCGGATTCGCAGGGCACATGGTTCACCCGAAGGGACAGATATCATTGCCTTTAACTCTCGGCATAAAGCCCAGCCAAAAAACCAGTATAATTCCTTTCCTTATCGTGGACGCTCCGTCCACTTATAATGCTATTCTCGGGCGTCCTTTCCTCACCCTTTTTCAGGTCGTGGCTTTCCCGTATCACCAGAAGCTAAAATTTCCAGTAGGTCAATCGGTGGGCGAAGTTCGTGGAGAACAGAAGGCCTCTAGGAGCTGCTACGTGCAAATGGTTCGGGACGATCAGAAGAAAGCCCGAACCGAGGACCTAAAGGGCAAAGTTGTCATCATCACTGATGTCTGCGTTCTGGAGGAATCCCCCCCCCCAAAGTTGATAAAATAAAGGAGGGAGAACTGGTGGAAATCGCTCCAGGAAAGGCCACACGGATAGCACAACAGCTGGATGTCAAAGAAGAGCTGGTGGCTTGCCTGAAGGAGAATGAAGACCTCTTTGCAAAAGATGTGCATGATCTCACGGGGATCCATCCTCAAGTGGCGGAACATCATCTCAATATCATTAAAGAAGTCCGACCCGTCCAACAGAAGAGGCGACATTTTGGACCAGAAAAGGACAAAGTCATAGCAGAAGAAGTGGACAAACTACTAAAAGCGGGTCATGTAAAGGAAATCCAGTTCCCCGAATGGGTTTCTAATGTAGTCTTGGTCTCCAAGCCTTCGGGACAATAGAGGATGTGTATCGATTTCCGTGATTTGAATAAAGCATGCCCTAAAGACTGCTACCCCTTGCCTCGTATTGATCAATTGGTGGATTCTACTGTGGGATATGAAGTGGTGTCCCTAATGGATGCATATCAAGGATATCATCAAATACCTTTGGCCCAAGAAGATCAAAAGAGGGTTAGCTTTGTGACTGCGGGGGGATTATACGCTTATGTGGTAATGTCGTTCGGACTAAAAAACACAGGAGCCACCTATCAGCGTCTTATGGACAAAATCTTCGCGGAGCAGAAAGGGAAGAATGTGGAGGTATACGTGGATGACATCTTGGTCAAATCGAAGGTCACTCAGGATTTAGTCAAGGACTTAAATGAAACCTTCGCTACATTAAGGCGGTTTAATATGAAACTAAACCCTAACAAATACCTGTTCGGGGTAAAGAGTGGCAAGTTCTTGGGGTACATAGTGACGGAGAAGGGGCTGCAAGCCAACCCTGAGAAAGTCCAAGCCCTATGCAACATGAAATCACCTGCTAATCTGCGAGAGACCCAAAAGTTGGTGGGCAGGAATGTTTCTTTATCCCGATTTATAGCGATCGCATGGACAAGAGGTCGCCTTTTTATAAGATTTTCGCAAGGTCGCTAAATTTGTGGGATGATCAATGTGAAGCTTTCCAGAGTTGAAGAAATATTTGTGGACTCTCCTCGCTAGCCAAACCAATACCGAGAACCATTATGGATGTATCCGACGTCTCGGAGGAGTCGTTAGTTGATTATTGAAACAAGAAGGTTCTCACCAAAGAACCTATTTATTATACTGACCATATCCTCGAAGGGCGGAATTCCGTTATACTGAGCTAGAGAAGTTGGCATATATCCGCAAATTAAGGTTGTACTTTTTGGCTCATCCCATCACCGTTCTAACACACAGCGAATTGGGTAAGGTCGTCACTAAGCCAAATTTCTCTGGAAGATTGGCCAAATGGGTGGTAGAACTAAGCGAGTATGATATTCACTACCAACCTCGAACGGTTATCAAGGCCCAAGCACTCGCTGATTTTCTGGTAGAGGTACCTTACAGCGCGGAAGATAGTTCGGCAACAAAGGAGGAGGGATCAGAGGCATGAAATATATTCGTAGACGGTTCTTCAGGATCTACAGGCAGCGGCGTTGGTATTTTATTAATTTTTTCGGAGGGTGAAGAAACTCGATTAGCAGTTCGCCTGGAATATCGGACATCTAATAATGAAGCGGAATATGAAGCCATTCTAGTGGATCGCAGTGCTAAAGCGATGGGGGGCTTCTTCCATTGTGATCCACTCGGATTCCCAGTTGGTAATATCACAACTTCAAGGTTCTTTTGCGGTTCGAGAGGAAAGGCTGCATAAGTATTTGAAGACTTTTGAGAAAGAAAAAGCTCAATTTCGTCAGGTCCTCTTGAAGCAAATCCCGCGGGAGCACAACGGGAAGGCAGATGAATTGGCTCGGATGGCTAGCGCTATGGGAGGAATAAAATCCTCGGAAGCGATCCATACGAGAATTCATACTTCCTTAGCAATATGCAGCGTGGAGGGAGACATACCCGAATCAAGCCTAACTCTTGATTGGAGGACCGACATCATAACTTATTTACGGCACGGGAAGATCCCTGAAGGAAAAATAGCGGCATCAACTTTAATAAACCGAGTCAAACGGTTCATCCTCTTAAATGAAGACCTATACAAGACCTCTTTTGGGCGACCCTTGTTAAAATGCCTGGGAAACGAGGATGCGGAATGGGTACTCCGGGAGATCCATGAAGGATGCTGTAGCAATCATTTAGGAGGGAGAGCTTTAGCAAGAAAGGCCTTATTGGCTGGCCTACTCTTGAAGATGTCGCTTATAGTGCAAACCTGCATCGCTTGTCAGAAGCATAACAACCGTTCTGAACGGCCAGCTGAGTTAATGAAAGTCGTAATCTCTTCTTATCCTTTCGATCAATGGGGAATAGATATATCTGGCGTCGCGACACCTTTACAGAGGAAGTTTTTATTGGTAGCTGTGGATTATTTTTCCAAATGGGTGGAGGCAAAGCCCTTAGCCAAAATTACTGAGAATGCCGTAATACAGTTCTTATGGAGAAATATCATTTGTCGGTATGGTATTCCTCGAAAAATAGTCAGTGACAATGGGCGACAGTTCCAAGGAAAAAAGATCCAAGAATGGTGTCAAAGTCTCAACATTCAGCAGACTTTCACTTTGGTAGCCCATCCTCAAGCGAATGGGCAGGTGGAGGTAACTAACAGGATTCTCATTCAAGGATTAAAGACCAAGTTGGGTGCTCAGAGGGGAAACTGAGTAGAAGAGTTACCTGGCGTCCTGTGGGCCTATCAAACCACACCCAAGACAGCAACAGGAGAAACTCCCTTTAGTTTGGTATATGGGACGGAAGCCGTTATTCCGGTCGAGGTTTTGTTGAATAGCGCTCGGATAAAGGCATACGAACCAAATCAGAACCAACTTATCCGAAGCACCGAATTGGACTTGGTGGAGGAAAGGCGGGAGATGACACGGAGGCGAGCGGAATTTTACAAGCAAAGAGTGCAGCGAGCCTTTAATAAGAAAGTGATGCCTCGGAGATTTCAAGAAGGTAAAGTCAATCATTGAGACCCTGGAAAGCTGACTCCCAACTGGGAAGGACCATATGAAATAACGCGCTGCGTAGCAGGGTCAGCATATTATCTGAAAGATGATCAAGGCAAAGAGCTTCCACGACCTTGGAATGCCCTTCATTTAAAACTCTTTCACACTGTATGAGAAACATGGAATAGAAGAAGGGAAATTATGAAACTCCGAAGGGGGTGCTTCTTGAATTGATTGCGTTAATTAGATGTCAAGTATTCTCCAAATTTTATTAAGGGGTTATTTATAAGGGTAATATGGTATTATCAATACATTTTGAAGAAGAAAAAGGAAATTCCCGTGTCAAAATGGGATATTAAATTACAACTTAAACCGGTCGGGAGGATAACGTCGAAAACCCGCCTCTCAATTTAAAGAAAATGAAGGATAAGTAGGAGGAGGTAACCCTTGGACATCGCACAACCGCATCATTAAATCCATCTTGATAGGTGGCGCGTGATTAAAAATGATGACGCTTCTCGCGGTTCGGACGGCCAGGCTTTCGCCTCGATGCAACCTCTCGCATGTTTCTTGTTGTTCTCAAGATTTCGACGACGCCCACATAGCGCCGACACCTCCATAATAGCATCGCCAAGATGGAGAGACATCATCTACGAACTTTGGTCCCGCCGCACAAGGTGCGCCATCTCCACCATATTTTGACGCATGGAAGCCAAACTCCTCCACCGCTTCGGAATAAGATCCGTTCTTGCAAGTTCGCTCAGCTCATCCTCCGAGGGAAGTTTCTCGCAGACGGGCATGAGCACGCGCCTCGAATTTATAAGGATGAGTTTTCTTGTACCTCCTTGCACAAGCGGGTGCGAAGGTCCCCTATCTTATCTTGTGCTCGCTGATATCAACTCAAGACGCAGCGATGGCGCTCGTAATCCTGCTGTTTCCTCGAGGAGCTCGCCACCGCCTGAAGACGAGTAACTCGAGCCGAGGAGGAAGATTATGCGTCAAGAGAGGCCATTGGACTTCTACTTTGGGGGCGAGTGGCTCTGCACCTGGACGTGGTTGCTCCTTTAATGCTGCAATAGTGTCAGCATCCTTCTAAATTTGCTGGCGAGCTTCGGCTAATTGCTTTTGGCACAGGTGCAATTGTTGTAGCAGGAGTCGTTCTCGATTCTAAGCATTCGCCAAGTCTTCCCGTTGTTGTCGCTCCCATTCTTGGGCTTGAACTTGGTATTGATGAAGAGAGTGATCCAATTCCTCTTTCGGTTATTATTTATTCTATGCATAAATTTCTATCCCCGCAAGACAGAGCGGAAGATATCCCCGTGTGGTGGTGGAACGGAAGAACCGATATCCTTCGGTTATTATTTATTTTATATATATAAATTTCTATCCCCGCAAGGCAGAGCGGAAGATATCCCCGTGTGGTGGTGGAACGGAAGAACCGATATCTTTCGGTTATTATTTATTCTATGCATAAATTTCTATCCCCGCAAGGCAGAGCGGAAGATATCCCAGTGTGGTGGTGGAACGGAAGAACCGATATCCTTCGGTTATTATTTACTTTATATATATAAATTTCTATCCCCGCAAGGCAGAGCGGAAGATATCCCCGTGTGGTGGTGGAACGGAAGAACCGATATCTTTCGGTTATTATTTACTTTATATATAAATTTCTATCCCCGCAAAGCAGAGCGGAAGATATCCCCGTGTGGTGGTGGAACGGAAGAACCGATATCTTTCGGTTATTATTTACTTTATCTATAAATTTCTATCCCCGCAGAGCGGAAGCTATCCCCGTGTGGTGGTGGAACGGAAGAACCGATATCCTTCGGTTATTATTTACTTTATTTATAAATTTTTATCCCCGCAAGGCAGAGCGGAAGATATCCCCGTGTGGTGGTGGAACGGAAGAATCGATATCTTTCGGTTATTATTTATTCTATGCATAAATTTCTATCCCCGCAAGGCAGAGCGAAAGATATCCCCGTGTGGTGGTGGAACGGAAGAACCGATATCCTTCGGTTATTATTTACTCTATGTATAAATTTCTATCCCCGCAAGGCAGAGCGGAAGATATCCCCATGTGATGTTGGAATGGAAGAACCGATATCCTTCGGTTATTATTTACTCTATGTATAAATTTCTATCCCCGCAAGGCAGAGCGGAAGATATCCCCGGGTGATGGTGGAACGGAAGAACCGATATCCTGTTGGATCGAGAAGCGTCGCTAGAGGGGGGGGTGAATAGCGATCGTAAATCTTTTCTTTTTCGTTCGTTCAATACGCAAAGTAAGCACAGCGGAAAATAAATGAACACGTTTATTTTACTTGGTTCACAACCCAGCGGTTGCTACTCCAAGGCCCTATCGGTCCTAGACCGCGTACGGAGGGCAAAGCACTAAAACGTCTCCTCCTCGTTGGAGGTAGGAGACAACGATTACAAAAACCGAATACACGAGGATGAGGCAACAAGCCTACCTCACCTCGTTATGAAGATAAAAATACAGAATATAATATCAAAAATATTACTTGAATCTGCTGCCGACGAAGAAGATCAAAACTTGTCGCGTCGCGATGACGTGAAGTTAGCGTTGGCGTTGTAGGAGCACTTGATGAATAATTGATGTGATTTGAGATGAATCCTCCTCCTTTTATAGACTTTAGCCTCTGAATTTGTCTCTATTTCTTTGAACGGATCATGAATTTTTCCAAATTTTTATCAATCGCCGCCATCACGATCGATGCCTCTCATCGGGCCGATCGATGATACGATCGATGATGCATCTCATCGATCCGATAATCAATGATCGCCTAATGTCCGAATGCCGCCACCGCCACTTCGCGAAGAGATTAGCTCGGAATGATAATACGACGGTTTCTAACCGTCCGATCTCGACCTAGACCTTCCACAGAAGTCTTAGTCGAATCGTCGCCTACGGTCATCCTCAAAGAGGACACGACCTAATCTCTCACTCACACGAAGCTTACCTCGATAGTAGCTCTGCTCCGCCTTCCACTGATTCCTTCGGCTCCTCCGACCACTCAAGTGTCGCCCGACCACCACGGCTTCCTCCGGTGTCGCTAGCCTTCACTCCAGCTTTAGTACTTTTCTCGCACACTTGATTTAGCTCGTGAGATAACAATATAAACTTAACTTTGTGTCTTTGCCATAATCAAACACAGTTCGATTATCTAGTGCCCCGCACCAACAATCTCCCCTTTTGATCTATGGCAAACCAACACAAAGTTAAGGGAAATTAAAGCATAAAACACATATAGTAGATGATGAATGCCATTCCCAAAAATCCTCCCTTAACCAAAACTCCCCTTAACCCTAGGTGAGTTTTGAAAGAGATACTTTAGTTTTCAAAACAAATTTTGTGTTTCAAAATGAAATTTTGTGTTACTCCCCTTAACTTTCGCTTTCTCTCCCCTTTTGCCATAAATCAAAAAAGAGTGTTGGGGTTTTTGTATAAAATAGGGGTTTAAAACAATGTCGTTTATGAATGCATCTAGATAAATCAAATATGAGTCCAAGCATGCGTCTAGCAATAGTTAGATAGATTGGTTCGAGGTGTGTCCTCTCGCACTAATAATCTAAAGATTTATAATATAACCCTTAAGATTAGTTTGCTCTCCCCTTAGTCAAATATATGAAGTATAAGAGATGTAGGGGCGCTAAACTTTGGCCTCGAGTTGTTAAGTACAATATTTGAGAAAATAAGTAGTATTTTGAAGGGATTGTTTCAAGTATATTTCAATTATCCTTAACATCTCACCCATTCTATGTGTCTCATAATTTTTTCACCTTATATGTTTTGTGAGATGATTTTAAATTGATTAAAGATAGTCAACCTTGGGTTAGATTCAGATTTAACCTTTAGATCGTTAAGTAACTTTTCGAGAAACTGGCTTCCAGGTCGTGGCGAGGCACAGGGGCCTTCTTTGATCGGAACAATGACCACTTCCTTAGACAAAGCCAAATTCAAGAAAATATCACTTAAGTCACTTAGGGTTACTTCCTGTTCTAACTAGTTTAGGATACGGCGAGGTAGCTTCAGCTAGTTCCACTCGGTCAAGTGCACCAAGCTAGATACGCCTTATCTAGCTCGAATACACGAGACTTTGTCTCCCTAACGTACTATCATCTCGCATCCACGATACTATATTATCAAGAGTTGACTAACTAGTTATTTATGAAAAGAGGCTCCCGAGGCTCAATCTTTTCAAGGATTTTAGTTGGTTATGCGATTCTAAGTAAGTTCACAAGTTAATGTAAATTCTAAGCATGCAATGGTTTTGCTAAGTAAGCGGGTATACTATTTTAGTGTTAGCTCCCCCTAGACCATTGAACCAATAAGGTCTATTCAAATAATGAACTTGATCCTGAGAAATCCAATACTTATTAGTCCTAATATGTGAATTTAATAAAACCTTTGGGACCCATGCTTGGACTCTTTGATGACTACGATTTACGATAGACATATAAGACCTATTCGTAGTCTTTGACTTAAATGAGTCCGGCTTTGTTGTACGGCTCTTTGGGTTCCAAGTAGTCGGTTAAGGTTCTTAGATCCCAACGTGAACTTTTCCAACCTAGCCTCGACCTCTTGAACTTGGTCTTTCAAGAGAGAATTCTCCTTCTCAAGTTTTTCAATTTGGGTTGAGTTTCTCTCTTGAACTTGACTAGTTGAAGAGGTTAGAGTAGCCTCTTGCTTGAGGGTTTCAACCTCCTCAAGTAACGACTCAACCCTAGACTCGGACTTAGTTAATTTCCTATTAAGCAATTTAATTGTACTGTAAAGTGTACTAATTAAAGAGAAATCAACCTTAACTTTCCCTTTTGGTCCGGCTTTGAGTTTTCTCTCGAAATAATCTTCGGGGTCGGAGTCGGAGTTGTAGTTGGACTCGGCTTCGGATTCTGACTCGGACTCCGTTCTTGCCATGTAAGCTATGTCTTCTCTGTTGTCCCAAGTTGCATGGAAGGCTTTCCTTGCTCCCTTTTCTTTGGTTCTCATTCTTCAATTTCCTTCTTTCTTTCTAACTATTCTCCGCACAATATTGACTATTATGGCCTCCTCTTCGGATTCGGATTCGTCTTCGGGTTCGAGTTCATCTACTTGCCTAGTAGGTGGCTTGCTTCTTTGTCCTGCAAGTAGAGCAATACCTCTCTCGGCCCGGATCACGTTAGTTTGCTCATGAAGTTCAAACTCGGAAAATAATTCATCTAACCTAAGCTTCGATAGGTCCTTAGAGACCTTGTAGGCATCGACCATGGATGCCCACAAGGTAGTCCTAGGAAATGAATTAAGAACGTACCTTAATAGGTCACGGTTTTCGACCTTGTGTCCGATGGTGTGTAGGCCGTTGACAATGTCCCGACGCGGCGTGTAGTTGTGTTGCCTCTCGTGTTCCTGCATCTTGAGGTTATACAACTTATTGAAAAGAAGGTCACGTTTACATACCTTAGCATCGGGTGTTCCTTCGTAGCTCAATTAATTTATTCCATAGGTCCTTGGCGCTAATGAATGGTCCGATGCGGTTGAGTTCCTCCTTGGACAAGCCGCATTGCAATATTTGGGTTGCTCTTGCATCGGCTTCGATTTGCCTCTTGGTTGCATTTGTCCACTTGTTGAAATCCAAGGGCTCTCCTTGATCATTGGTGGGTAAAGCAAAGCCGGTTTGGATTATTATCCAAGTCTCGACTTGTGTTTTCAAGAAACACTCCATCCGACCTTTCCAATAACGGAAATCATCTCCAAGTAAAGAACGGAGGTCGGGTGGTGCTATATCCCTCAATGTGAGACATTAATTATATTGCAAAAACACAAATAAAAACAAAAGAGAATTCCAAGACTTGGTCTTGGATTAGTAATGCGGGAAATAATAGAAAAAAATCAGAAATAAATAAGGAGGATAAAAAACTAAAAAAAATTTGAAACTTACGACCTTCGATGTCCCCGAAAGGGTACTAAACGCTGGATTTTGGGGCTGGAAACAGCTTGTTACGGGGGTAAACCCCGGTAAAAAGTGTAGATCTTTCAGAGAGCTTCGATTTGGTGGGTAGATCGCTTCGTGAGTCCACTCGTAGCAAAAGTTATGCTCGCTTGATCGTGAGGTACTTCAAGGAGATTAGTACTAGCAAAAACACAACCAAAAACTATGTACCAAGACTTGGTCTTGGATTAGTAGGGAAACAAAACCTAAGAAATATACGAATCAAAAATACGAAAAGAAAACCAAAACGTGCTAAATTGGTGGTTTCACCAAATCTTAGCGCCCCGCCTCGATATCAATTGTTGGATCGAGAAGCGCCGCTAGAGGGGGTGAATAGCGATCGTAAATCTTTTCTTTTCGCTCGCTCAATACGCAAAGTAAGCAAAGGAAAATAAATGAACACGCTTATTTTACTTGGTTCACAACCCAGTTGTTACTCCAAGGCCCTATCGGTCCTAGACCGCTGCACGGAGGGCAAAGCACTAAAACGCCTCCTCCTCGCTTGGAGGTAGGAGACAACGACAAAAAACCAATACACGAGGATGAGGCAACAAGCCTACCTCACCTCGTTATGAAGATAAAAATACAGAATATAATATCAAAAAAGAAGATCAAAACTTGAGCTCGCTGGCTTGCCAAGTATGACGGTGTTGAAGCGCTGCTGTAGGAGCACTTGATGAATAATTGATGTGATTTGGAGATGAATCCTCCTCCTTTTATAGACTTTAGCCTCTGAATTTGTCTCCTATTTCTTTGAACGGATCATGAATTTTTCCAAATTTTTATCGCTGAAGTGGCTGCTACAAACGTTATCCGCTTGACCTAGCGCAAAGTCGAATCGCCGCCATCACCGATCGATGTCATCGGGCCGACCGATGATACGATCGATGCATCTCATCACCAATCGATAATGATCGCCGATCCTAATGTCCAAAGAATGATCACACCGCCACTTCGCAGTAGAAGAGATTAGCTCTGAAAATGATAAATACGACGGTTTCTAATCATGTCCGATCTCGACCTAGACCTTCCACAGAAGTCTTAGTCGATCGTCGCCACGGTCATCCCCCCAAAGAGGACACGACCTTACAATCTCTCACTCACACGAGCTTACTCTCGATAGTAGCTCGCTCCCGCCTTCCACTGATTCCTTCTGGCCCCTCCGACCACTCAAGTGTCGCCCGACCACCATGGCTTCTCCGGTGTCGCTAGCCTTCACCCCACTTTAGTACTTTTCTGCACACTTGATTTAGCTCGTGAGATAACAATATAAACTTAACTTTGTGTCTTTGCCATAATCAAAACACAGGTTCGATTATCTAGTGCCCCTGCACCAACATATCCTTCGGTTATTATTTACTCTATGTATAAATTTCTATCCCCGCAAGGCAGAGCGGAAGATATCCCCGTGTGGTGGTGGAACGGAAGAACCGATATCTTTCGGTTATTATTTACTTTATCTATAAATTTCTATCCCCGCAAGGCAGAGCGGAAGATATCCCCGTGTGGTGGTGGAACGGAAGAATCGATATCTTTCGGTTATTATTTATTCTATGCATAAATTTCTATCCCCGCAAGGCAGAGCGGAAGATATCCCCGTGTGATGGTGGAACGGAAGAACCGATATCTTTCGGTTATTATTTACTCTATGTATAAATTTCTATCCTCGCAAGGCAGAGCGGAAGATATCCCCGTGTGATGGTGGAACGGAAGAACCGATATCCTTCGATTATTATTTACTCTATGTATAAATTTCTATCCCCAAAAGGCAGAACGGAAGATATCCCCGTGTGGTGGTGGAACGGAAGAACCGATATCCTTCGATTATTATTTACTCTATGTATAAATTTCTATCCCCGCAAGGCAGAGCGGAAGATATCCCCGTGTGGTGGTGGAACGGAAGAACCGATATCCTTCGGTTATTATTTACTGTATATATAAATTTCTATCCCTGCAAGGCAGAGCGGAAGATATCCCCGTGTGGTGGTGGAACGGAAGAACCGATATCCTTCGGTTATTATTTACTTTATATATATAAATTTCTATCCCCGCAGAGCGGAAGATATCCCCGTATGGTGGTGAAACGGAAGAACCGATATCTTTCGGTTATTATTTACTTTATCTATAAATTTCTATCCCCGCAGAGCGGAAGCTATCCCCGTGTGGTGGTGGAACGGAAGAACCGATATCCTTCGGTTGTTATTTACTCTATATATATAAATTTCTATCCCCGCAGAGCGGAAGCTATCCCCGTGTGGTGGTGGAACTGAAGAACCGATATCCTTCGGTTGTTATTTACTCTATATATATATATTTCTATCCCCGCAAAGCGGGAGATATCCCCGTGCGGTGGTGGAATGGGAGGACTGGGACTTCCTCAGTTGTATATCACTTTTTCTCCCTGTAAAAGGGGGGGAGTTGAAATTCTTGTTTAACTTTGTATTGTTGTATTCCTGTGAAATAGCAGGGTTGACTCATTTAAGGGTTCTATATACGTGATTGAAAAGACTAAGAGCGAAATATACAACTCAAGATATCTTGGAGAAATGAGATAAACTAGGAAAGTTCATTAATGTGAGAGAATTACATATATTCGAGTCATCTAGGAAGATAACAAACAATGACCCTTATATATCCCGTTCTGTTCTTTGTTAGGAGGGACAGAGGGAGTTCCCTTGTATGGTTGAGGTTGGCACCATAGTTGACGCCGATAGGATTCCTGCAGGAAGGTCTGCTTGGCCAGTTCCTTTTGGGACCCGACCAGTTGTTGGCGCAGGGAGTGATTATTGGCGTAAGTTTCCTTTAGCTGTTGCTGTAAACACTTCACTTGTTCCTCCAAGATAGTTATGTATCAGCGATCATTTATCTGTTCTTTAGAAGGCGGAAGCGCCACCTGTTCGATATCTGTCCATGGCAAGCAAAGGAAAAAGGAGAATAATGGAAGCTATCAGGTAAAGGTCGGGGTTTTTATGGCAACGAAGGGGAATAGTGCATTTATTGGTGGGAGAAGTAGCGACCATAAATGCCAGTAAAGAAGAGGAAACGTGGGGGCAGTAGTGGGAAGGTCAACGGGACTACAATTGTAATTAAGAGGGTCCGAATCCCCGAGAAATGATAGAGGAAGGTATGTTCGGATCAGACTACCGTCCTTTTGGAAGACAGAAACCTTACTTCTACAGGAAAAAGACAAAAACAGATATCATTTGCCTCCCTTATTTTTTATTAACATATTTGAAATGATTACATTAGCTTGATCTATAAAGATTTTTCATGATTACTCCTAACAGATGAAACGGGAGATGTCTCTTTGGGGGGAGAAGGAGCTAATATGACTCTGAAGCGTTCGCCTTGAGAGGGAGGAAGAATTGGTGGACCTTCATCGAAAGAGGAAGGATGAGTCCTCGCAGGGGGAACTGGGACGAAAGCCAGTGCTGGTGGAAGTGGGGGAAGTTCAGCAGCAGCACGAGGATCTCCCACTGTATACTCCCACGTGAAGGGAGGATTCCACACTCGGTTGCGGAAGGAGGGGAAAGGAGCGCGGAAGGACCTCCCTGCCGGAGGGGTGGGAGCTGGACGGAGAGGCGGAAACGGAAGGGGGTGGAAGGCCGAAGTGGCAGTTGAGCGGGTCTCCGAATCTTCAATATCCTTAGAGACCCAGTCTTGTAGTTCAAAAGATTCTGACTTTGAAGAAATTTCGATGGGATGCCCCGCTGAAGCCATGATAGAAAGATAACAGGACGAAGACATGGGGGACGAAGGATTTATAATGGAAGGAAAGGGGCAACAGAGGTTCTGGGAAAGGGAAAGAAGACGAAGAGGTTGATATCATTTCCAAAGCAGTAAGAGAGATAGGGAAGATCAACAAGCAAAAGCTATTTAAAGCGAATTCTTGAACCATAATCGGGACAGATATGAATGATATTGGGTAAAAACCCTTCCAGCGAATTCCCGAACCAGAATTGAGACGGATATGAATGATATCAGGTAAAGACCTTTCAAGCGAATCCCCGAACCAAAATTAGAGCGGAGGGGAATAACTGTATTCGAGATCTCTCCCATAAGCCCGAACCGACGGGGTTATTGCACTGTACGACACGGGAAAGAGATAACAGCATAAAGAAAGATCAATTTAAAATTGGCTCAGAGTTCCCAACCTCTCAAGGAGCATAATAAGATGATGATAATTAGTTATATGGACAAAGTTATCGTTCAGAAGCAAGCGAGAAGTCATCAGAGAAATTACTAAAAAAGAAAATGTTATAAGTTACAGTTCGAAGAGATCGGGCGGACACTTAGCTAACGCCCCTACCGGATCCAAGTAACTAGTGTCCGTGCCGGGAGGCGGGTATCCCTGCTCGGCGTTTTGAGCCGAGGACCCCTCAAAGCCTAATACAAACAAATCTACCCCCTTCTTCACGTATCGTCTTTTAAGATCAGCCTCCTGCTCTTTCATCTGATCTTGGCATTTGGCTAGTTGAGCTCGACTCTCCGCCAGTTTAGCCGCCAGAGCATCTTTTCAGCTTGATGGCGACCGTCGAGAGGGCCTTTGAATATTCTTGGTGAAGGATGGATTGCTGCTGAGCCACCGATGATAAGGTTCGGGGAATAGCCGCTACCATGGAGAAAATCTCCTGACACTTCTTCGCACAGGATTCCCTGGTGACTGCCCAGGCCTGACGCTCTAGGTTAAAATGATGACGTTCTTGTTGAAGCTGTGTGATAGTAGCCAAGAATCGATCCTTGATCATGGCATCCATAAGATATCTCTTATACTCTTCAGTTCTGAGTCGAGATATCTAGCGGCTCGCTAGATTGCAAAAAGAGGCGCTATTCTAGTTCCTCATTTTTTCGTTGCAGTTCCTCTTTCTCGCTTCGAACCAAGGCTAGTTGCATCGTGGCATCTTCGCACTGGCCCCTAAAGTCCACCTCCTTTGCCTCTTGCTCGTTTAACCGTCGCGCGAGCTCTTTCTGTTGCGACACGGCGGCAAAATGGCGAGTCTCCACACTAGATTGGAATCGGGCTAGGTGGGCTACCATGTTGTTATGTTGGGTGGAGGCCTAAAAGGAGAGGAAAATTATCAGCCTACATCAGTATAGGGAAATACCCATAGCAAAGAGGAGGAGAAGAAGGAGTAAATACCTGCACGCAGTTTGATCACTTGCTCACACGGGCCTTGTATACCCGACTGGTTAAAGAATTTTACCTCCGAAGGGTGCCGAATCTTCAGCAAAGATCCCAGAGTGGCCCTCGGAGGAACCGGAAGGGAAGGATCTTCTCCTTCCGAAGAAGATGGGGGCCTGGTACGGCGAAGATGGGTAGGAGCGGTTCTCGAGTCGAACGGTATTGGAGCTTGGAGGGATTCCGTATGAGGAGGCAGGGGTGAATTCTGTGCGGAGGAAGAATCACGAGAAATTGGGAGGGAGAATCTCCTCCTTGGGAGCTAAAGAAGAGGCGGGGAGGTGTTGCCTTCCCTTGCAGGTTCATAGATGATTAGGGGTTGAGCTTAGGGTGGTGGGAAGACAAGGAAGAAGAGGTGATGAACTTGAAGCTCCTTTCTTGATAAGCGCGGCTTCTTAGGAGATAGCCAATTCGTGGATTTGCCTCTTTTAGTCGGGGTCTTCTTCTTCTTGGCGGTCTCGATCGACTCCTTCCACCAAAGCCTTCATCGGATTATCTACAAGATATACTGGTAAGAAAGATGAATGCCCTAAAAAGGAAGTCACATTGCAGGATAAATGTCACCCTACCTATAGCAACCGAAGTCGTCAAAGGTAGAAAAGACAATCCAAAGTGGCTTAAGAGAGGAGTTTCTATCAGATGGTTTGAGCAGTAATGTAGCTCTCCTAAGACTCTATACACTTCCGAGAAGGGACATTTGGTCCTCATTTCCCGGAAAGAAGGCAATTCAGGAAGGTCTACCTTCCAAGTATCAGAGTAAGGTAAAGACTCTGGAAGTTGTACAAAGAAATATAAGACTTCCCAACCCTTGTGGGAAGTAAGGCGAGTTCACAGTGGCAGTCTGAACGACTAGACAAATAGAAGAGGCCTGCCTTACAAGACTTTAACTGGAAGAAGCAATGGAATATTTCGGGGGTCAAAGAGAAGTTCAAATGTTGGAACACTATGTGGGCTCCCGATAGAATCCGGAAGGAGTTGGGGGTGAATTGGTTCAGAGGTAGTCCATAGAAGTTTAGGAGGTCCAAATAGACCTGTGGTACCGGCAGGGATAGGCCGTTAAGAAATTGTTCGTAGAAAAAGCATGTTAAGCTGGGAGGAGGTTTATGAGGCGTCTGAGTTTTGTCGTGAAACAACATTTTATAGAAGGGTCTATGTAGTTGTTCTTCAGGTTAAAGAAATAATGGTTGCAATCTAACTGAGTTATGGTATGTTCATACCAGGCGGGTGAAGAGAGGGTCCTAGGAGCCATGGGTGTGAACAAAGCAGAACACTTACTCGGAGGATAAGGAAGAATCGTGTGAGAAAGGAAGGATTGGATCGCCCTTGGCGCCAGGTGAGAATCACGGGAGAAGAAGAGGGATTATCAAGCACACTAAGCGATACCTAAAAGAAGAAGGCGAGGGTTTATATAGGGTTTTTCGCGACGATTCAGCTGCACAGAAGGAGAAGGAGAAGCGGAGCCCATGGGCCCAGCGGGCCTCCTTCAATATACTGGGGGGAGTTATAAGGGAACGGATGGATTTAAGTCGAGAAATGAAGAATAGGTCAGAAACTTTATGTACATTAGGAAAGTCAAGCTTATAACTTCGCTTGACTATTTTTCGGGGTGGACGAATGATACTACTGGTACCTTCTCTACATAATCCCCGATAGAGGGGTTAGCGGGTGACCTAAGATCCGATCCAACATACCCGGCTCAGCTAAGAAAGGAAAGGAAGATTGGCGCGGCGAACGCGAAGCCATTGCGCAGGCGAACCTCGGAAGCCATTAGTACAGGCGAATATTAAAAGCCATTGCGCAGGCGAATATTAAAAGCCATTAGCGCAGGCGAACATCGAAGCCATCAGTGCGACGCAAATATTGAAAGTCATTAGTGCAGAGAGTTAATGAAAGCAATTGATCTGGCAAAGAGAGGCGGAAGGCTCTTCGCCAAGAAGCCATCAATCGATCAATACAAGGGAAGTTTGGCGTACGGGAAAAGAGGAATTGGTTCGGGTTGATGAGGAACCCTAGGGCTAGGGCGCCCGTGGGCTATATACCTAAACTAGCTTCCCTCAACACGGAAGGTTGAGGGAGATAGTCTAGCATAGTTTCCCGAAAAATAGAGGAAAGGGTGTTAGGCAACGGCCTGGGAGGCCCCACATAATATTCCAAGGAGTCTTCACTCGATATACATGTAATTATTCTCGGGGAAAGGTGGTGGCCACGTGTACGATGGAGATAACCTACGACGTTACGATGAAGGAAGGAAAAAGAGATAAAAGGGGAGGAAGCAAGGAGGAAAGGAGATCCACAATCATTCCGACGCAGCAAGAGAGAAGAAGAGGCAAGAGGAGAAGGAAAAAAGGGAACAATCATCTCGCCGGAGAAGAAGGACGGAGATCGGCCATTGCTACATCTCTTGTATTTTTCTCATCTTGTAATATCATTGTAAGAGGTCTTTCTCCTCCACCTGCGGAAACTTGCTTTCTGTAAAGGAGGACATTCATAGTGAAAGTGCTTGGGCACTGTATCTGGTGAGAAAACTCACCCCCGTGGAGTAGGAATCCTTATTCCGAACCACGTTACATCTTGTGTCTGAATCTCGATTGCTGGCGTCAGTTTCTTGCGTTTCATCTACTTTATCTTCTTATTTCTTTACTGATTGCGACCTGTGAGAACCCTCTGAGATCTCCCTCAGTGCTTCACTGCATTGAAAAAGGAGTAAACAGATTTCACCCATCCACATCAATATAGTTCACATTCTATGTGACTAAATGAACAGATACTTCTCTTGTTCATTATTAGATCATTATCCAGATATGGTTTTTTAACTAGTCGATCACTACCCATTCTTATCTTTTGTCTACTATGTTTATACAAGCTCGAAACAATTGGGAAATATTGTACCTACTTTATGGCTTCAAGGAAACAATTAATATTGTACGTATGTGGAAATTACTTTTGGATGACATCTAAAGTCTAAACTCTAAACACATGGCGATCCTTGATAAAAACAAAAAGAAGTTAGAAAGGAATCGCATGGAAAAGTTTTGCTAACTTCCAGAAATAATGATGCATTATTAGGCTGTATAGAGACAATTAAACACACGAAGCATGCACCAAACTTTCACCCAATAGATTTTTTTTTTATTTTATTTTTTATTAAGAGATGGTTTAATTTACAACGGGGGAGTTGGAATTTTTTAAAGGCTCCAACCCAATTAAAATTTAAAAATTAAGTTAAATAAACGGATTAAGAAATTAATGCCCATTTACTTAGAAGACTCGAATAACTTAAAAATTAAATTGACTACACTTTGAAATATAGAATCTTAAAAACCTTGAGAAAAATAACACAAACAGTAACGCTGATGGTGCTCTACGGACCATCGTGAGCATTCAAACATGGTCGAGTTAGTTGGACTGGACAAACCCATGCGATATGAAGAAGGATATTGTAGATACAGAAACTTAATTTGGTCATCTTGAGTATATCCGTTAGCTTGTATCTGCCGATATGGTTCTTCTCTAGCCAACATAATTTTCGGCACTGTCAGCATATATGGTTTTCTCTTGTTAATATTAATTATGAAGAAGAATGAATATATAGTTGACATGGAGTTTGAAAACTTAGTCGTCGATACTAATACTATATATATATATAGAGAGAGAGAGAAATCTTCTACCGTGCGATTGAACCGTCCGCGGCCCGTAGAACCCTTCTTGCGTCGCCCGCGCCGTCCGACCACTGCGTCGACCATCGGGCCGGCGCGATCGGCCGCCCGGCTTCGCCGATGGTCAAAGCGGTGATCGGATTCCGGCCGGTTAGCGCCCGAAATCCTGCGCATAAACCGGCGAAAATGACCGCTTCAGCAGACGGCTCCGGCCGGTGCGGTCGAGAATCAAGCGGCAACGAGACGGATCGGAAGTCGGCGTCGGTCCGTCGGCGTCGGTTCCGTCAAATTCGGCCGAATCCAAGCTGTGGCCGAATCGGTCGCCGGTCTAACGCCCGATTTGATCGGCCGCCCGATTCTAACCGCCCGATTTTCGGCCGCGTCTGATCCGTCGGCGGCCGAATCTTGACCGCCCGATTATCGGAGGGCCGGCGTCGTATCGTCCGTCCGGCGCGGTCATTCGGCCCGATCGTGCCCGGTTCGGCGGCCGGCGGTGGTCGGACGGCGTGGCGGCAACGATGGTAGCTCGGTGCGTCGCGGACGGAGCACGGACAATTTAATCGCGCGGCAAAAGATTTTCCTATATATATATATATACACGTTACACGCCGTTACCTCATGGTATGCTCTCGATTGCAATTTCATCGTGATCTTTGTTAATAGTTAAAGGGCAGGGGGATCGATGCAATGACACGACATGACAAAGTTAAGAGACAACAATGATTTTGAAGCAATTATCTGAAATTGCCCCCATTTGCCATCTTGGAAGTTAGAACTGCAACAGTTATTTTT
Organism: Wurfbainia villosa; assembly: GCA_025175895.1. NCBI lineage: Eukaryota > Viridiplantae > Streptophyta > Magnoliopsida > Zingiberales > Zingiberaceae > Wurfbainia > Wurfbainia villosa. The sequence goes on along the minus strand of CM045991.1, from coordinate 42,979,826 downwards.
TATGAGACAATATTTGCAAGTCGCAAAGCAAATGATCACCATTAGTGGCTTTCACTATATATGTTTACCATGAATATCGACTGCAGGTAAATCATTCAAAATCTTGTCGATTCAGAATTTAAAATTTGAAGGACCGTAATGATTTTGTTGCTCTTTGATCTTTTGCCGTTGAGGAGAGATTCTCTCCGACCGTTTCAATAAATATTTAAAAAATAATAATACATATTAAATTACCGTCGATCTATCCGACGGTGGTCCTCCGATGTTTAAATCAAAATAATCATGGATAAAATAAAATATATTAAATACAATAAAAATAATACAAAGTGAAAAGAAACGAATTTATCTCATGTGTAACTAGAAACATATAAGAGACTACAAAATAATATTTAGATAATAGAAAAAGAAGAAGAAATCGTCGAATAGCTAGAAAAAAAATATCAGAAAAAACCACATCAGATTCTCTACGATAATTAATTAAACTCAGATTTAATTAATCAAATTTTAGTTAATTAATTAAACAGATTAATTAATCTAACTCAATTAATCAATTAAATCAAAATTTAATTAATTACTTTAAAATTAATTAATCAATTAAAACAGATTAACCCATCTAAAACCAATTAATCAATTAAAATTAATTAATTACTCTTAATTCGTCTAGGTTTAATTAATCTAAATCTAATCCAAATTAATTAATTCAAATAATCCGAAAAATCAAAATACAAAATTGATTAAATAAAATTTTAATTAATCTAACCTTCAAATGTTGACGGATTTCGTATGCGATCGGGCAGAAGACAATGACGATTAGTGACGCAGTGACGTGCGATTACAAATGTAGTGCGACATCGATAAGAGAACTTCCATAATCGCGATAAGACTGTACACGTGAAGTAGAGGCTGACGGTGGCCGAAGATGCGACTGGCAATGATGAGTTGGCAGGGACAATGACAAATCGATGCACAACGACGGACTCGCGAGTCGCAACGTGTGAACAACAGACGAAGAGAAACTATGGACGACGATTGTGACATAATAGAAAAAATTGAGAACGACGATTGTGACATGATCGTTCTATTCTATGTAGGAGAGAAAATAAATATATAGTAATTAATTATATAGTATTTTTATAGATAAAAAATAAATATAGAATTTCGGAAAAGAAATTTATAGATTTAATTATGAAGAGACTAAGATCTCATTATTATATAGATTTTTTTATAAAAATAAATATGATTTTTTATAAAACACGTGAGGACTGTAGGGAGGGGGGCCATGACCCCCCTCTAGTCCCTGTGTAATATCCAGATATTTGATCAGATCTATTAATTATAAATTAAATATAATTTTAATTATTTGCTAATGATTTTGAACTTTGTGCCTTAAAACTATAAAATCTTTATATTTAGTTATAAATTAAGATGGTGGCAATGGCCAATGGATTTGAGTTTGAAACGAGCTCACTCTTCGATCTCTTGCAGGATCTTTCATCTTTTGCTGGCTGTCTTTACATTTCTCGCTGCCAATTCATATCCTTTAATTTTCAGAGCAACACCTACTCCACTCATGGACATCATTAATTCTAAGGGAAAAGCACAAACGCCATTTGGTACTGTTATTTTGACTCAATATTTTGATCCCGAGACGTGTTTTAACTACTTAAATAATGGCCATTATATTTGATGATTAAAATTTAGTCGGTGCTTTTCTTTTTTCTGCTTTATAATGCTTTCCCTTTTCAGTCACTCTCTATCTTTCCATGCCACTTGCTAATTATATAAAATGGAATTAAATCACTTCACCTCTTAATTTAATTTGACACTCGACTTGTTCTCAAACTCCAAAATATACAATGCATGGATGCGTGGTATCTTTGCTAATTGCTGTGGAATTAGTCCACGTCAATTTTTATTTTTTTTATCTCCATTTCTTCCTCCTCCTGATCGCTAAGAAAACGGACATATCGTTGACTGAATCAGCTCTTCGTGAGTACGTTGACCAAGTTCCCTAGCCCAATCCAAACGGTTCAAATATTTAGAAAAAAAAAATTATTGATATTTTCATGGATAAGCAGGCAGATAATGTGCGTACGTACCGCTTTGAATCCACCAGCAAATAATAGTCAAATTATCGTAGAACAAAATAATAATTATTTTTTATTTAGAGTGCCTTGCAGCTTTGTATGCTCTGGAAAATTGTTGGTAATTTTTTATATTCTGTCGTAGACTTTGACCTCATAAATTTTGTCTTGACTTCAGTTCTTTTTTTTTTTCAAAGTAATTGCCTTTCAATAAAAGACCCAGTAAAATACTTTTTTAATAATTTAGATATATCATTCTTTAGCGATCAGATAATTTATTAAGCTATGGTTTCTAGATTTAAAACTTGAAAATAAAGAAAATGGGAAAAGAGAATTGTAGGCCAAAATGAGGGGTAAAAAAAAAACTGCAGCAAATCAAAACTGGCTCGCTGAAAAATAAAGGAATTTTTATTTTATTATCGAATTAATTCTCCATGTCAGAGAATAATCATTTATTAGTGTCAGAGAATAAATATCGAGGCAAAGCAACGGTGCCACGTCTAGATTTGACCTGGCTAGATAGCATGTCTTCGTTTGACATCGCCTGTATTATTTGGAACACGGTCTGAGGATGTAGCTGCAGTTTCGTTTCGTTAAGAACAAAAAGAAGGATGACGTTGGCACTGTCATGTCATGTTTGATTTTAATGCACTACAATTCGTGAACCGTATCCGAGTTGATGCAGCCAGACAGCGGCTTACCGAACAGCGAACGTCCACGTTGGCCAGCTGTTGTCGGAGTCAATAGCGGAACGAGTGGGTAAGCAACAAAGTCAACGTAGATGATCCGTTGCGGCCTTGCGGGTCAATTTGGTTGACGTTTTTATCGCACTCGATAAATTGACATCTAATCGTTACACGTATTTTTGGTGGTCCCTGTTTGGTAAGTGAACGAGTCCTGAAAGATGCTAAGCACAGATAAATCTAGTTACATATAATTAAATCATTTTCTTAGTTATTATGGACAAATAAAAGAGGCCATTAAATTGAAAAATCTATTAAGGTGTTTTTCAAAACACTCTATTAATAATTTTCACTAAAATTTATTTTTTAACAGTAAAAAAGAACAGGAATTTTATAATTCAAACTCTGAAACTATTAGAGCGTTTCAATTACAATATTTTGATTTTTAAAAATTTAATGTCTTTCACTTAAACAACAACCATCGGGATGACATTTTTAAAAAATAATAATAATAAAGAACATTTCAAATTATCAATGTATGTTATATAAATACATTTTCATCTGCCAAAAGTTATATTTTGGACGATAGTCACCACCATCGACTCCCCAGTCAAATTCTAGCAGGGTTAAAGAGTTATTTTGAAACTTCACAGAAAATAGTATTATTATTATTATTATTTTACCATTCTCGACGATGAACGACGACTTAGCAGGCTATCAATAAAAATAACAAAAAAAAAATCTCCTTTTTTTTTTTATCATCAAAGAGTATTTTTTTTATATATATATATATATATATATATATATATATATATATCTGAAATTATCTGCGTGCGACTCGCGTTCGCTCCCCATCAATGTGAACCGTCGACGGCCGTCATCCCTACTTATCGCCCTTCGCCGTCCGTCCGACCATCGCCGGCGCGGATGGCGATCGGCCTTGACTTCATGAGCGTCCGTGATGACCGATTCCGCATTTGGATAAGCGGCGCCAAACCCTAACCGTGCCGAAGCAATACCATCGCGGCCGGCGATGCGCGACGCTTCGCCGCGCCGATCGGATCCGGCCGGTCTGGCCGGAATCCGGCAGACGAGCGACGTCGCTTCCGGTCCGTCCGTCGGATCCGGCGCCCTCTGGCCGAATCGGCGGCCGGTCTGGCGGCGATTCGGCCGCGGTCGGCCGCCGGCTGACTAATCTGCCGACCTACCTTTTCGCCGAAGGCCGTGATCGGCCAGATCCGTCCGTCAAGCGGCCAGCCCGCAATCAGCCGGCCGATTTGTAGCGTCTGGCCGGTCCGGCCGGTGCGGCCGGAATCCGCGCCGAGCAGGCCGTGACGGCAAGTCCATCCTCCGCCGGTCCGGCCGTCGCGGCCGGCGATGCCTGCGCCGATCGGCCAAATCGCGGTGCCAGTGCGCTTCATATATATTAAAATGGTACTTATTATCTTAAAAATATATTTATTCTAGTATTATTATAGCAATTTTGACTCGTCAAAATTAATTCGACTCAATGAAAACTAATTAAATAATATCAGAGCAATTTTTATTAAAACCGTTACTCTTGGAGCAGTGTAAAAATAATTTTAATAAAATTATTACAGTATAAAGTAGTTAATAAAAATTATTTAGAGGAATTTTAAATAAAATTACTTTAATTGAAGTGGCTTTGATAATAAAAAATATATTATAATTAGAGTAGTTTTCATGAAAGTTGCTATTACAATTTTAGATAATAATATTCTCTTGATATTTTAGCTTTTACAATAATAATTTTCCTCGTAAAACATTAGGTGAAATTAAGCGCGAAGAATCTAGTCTGGGGATAAAACTGGAATTGATCGAGGTTTGGGTGCTAAATTGGAAACGATACCAGGCAATAACGGGCAGTTATCTATGATTGTAACGCGATCGAGATAACACCGCTGCGGGATCGTAATTTGCATTTACAACGGCACTTGAGAGTCGAAATTTCAATTTATACCGGTACATGTCAAAACGCAACGCGAGAAAAAACGTTTTTGACCTTGCGCACAAGACTCAAAGCCGCGTGCTCGAAGTGATAGAGAAATGAAAGAGGAGCAGCGAAGACAGAGCAAGTGCTTCGACGACGAGGACGACCTCTGCTTTCTTCTTCGTCTTCTTATTTTCCTCCGCATCTTCCTCCTTTGTTCATCCTCCTCCTCCATGGGCTACACTGTTTGAGTTTTGCTTCTCGTGCTATTCCTCCGCTAGTTCTTGCTTGAACCTTGTCCAACTATACTCTACCGCCGCCCCTTGTCCTAAGTCCACATGCCTTGGTGGAGCTGGAAGAGGAGCCCTAGGCATCTCATCTCTTCTTATTCTCCTTCCTCAGCCTCCGTACCCACCTCCCCGGGACGCGCCGCCGGTAGGCCGCAGCCGCCCTAAGGATCCCGCATTTACCCCTCCATAAGCTGCCAGCCCCAACCAATCCTTACCCGCCAGACCAATCTCCGCCGTTTGACAGAACACGAGCTCAATGCGTTGTGCCAGGACGCTGTGGAAGAGGCGTCGAGCTCAACATCTGTGTCCGGATCCTAGTAACCTCGTCGCTATTGCCGCCGCCACGAAATCCACTCCCGTCTCCCGCTCTCCCAGCGAACTTTACGACTTACAATTGCGATCAGTTTCATCGCCTATTGTGTTGCCGCAACCGCCCCTCATCCAGAGTCCTCTGTTAGAGCTTCGCATCCAAAGGAGTTGAAGTCGGGGCAGGATTTTTGTTTCAATCCCGCAGAATCTGTGGGCGGGCCTCTGCCATCACCCTGGGAGGATTTTGGCAAGTCGGATGGTGTTGGTAGAATTAGCGCAGCTGCGGGATCTGCATCTCCGGATTCTCTATTTGGGCGGTATGCTTTTTGTTGCCTTCTTGTGCTAAAGATTATTTAATCAGCTAAAGATTATATTTGCGTTGTTTCATTGTTTCAAGTTAACAGTTATTTTTCTTATTAAATGGATGTTGTAATTCTCTATCCAATTGCTGATCATTCGGAGATGAAGTGAATTCATATGAAATGTTTTGCTCAAGTAGTTCGTCTTATGATTGTGGAGATCCCTGACATTCTTGTGAAACCAAAAGAGCAAAAAAAAAAAAAAGGGTTCTTGATGTTGATGATAGAGGATTGTTTCATTTTATGGTCATTCATTTAACATGTTTCTTGTACATAATAGGCGGATTATACTCTTATAAGCACACCATGTAGAGCAAGCTTTAGCACGACTGCATCAGAATACATTTCTGCAGTCCACTTACTCCCTTACTGAAAGTGATGAGTTAATAGTGTTCGTATAAGGCCCAGATGAATAAAAGCCTCTCCTCTTGTTCCTTTTCATGTCTGTATTTGTATACAACTGTAAGAACACTTCATATCTTCCTTGAGCAACTTACAATTTCATGCATAGAAGTCATTTGATATGCCCACACCAGCATAATAAAAGATAAATGTTTACCTGGCTTGACAACTTTTTGTGTAAAATTATTTCCTGGATTCTTTGGGTTTGGGTAACTGAGCACATTGATGATGTCTCATGTTGTTTCATTGTAGCATGTCATCTCATGTGTACACAGAGCAAGAAGATATATTGTTGAATAAATCATCAATTAGAGAGAAGGTTGCCCCAAGAACCAAATTATGCGGCACAAAAACATCACATTGAACATTCCTGCAAAAAGTGTTATCATCAGTGAAATTTTAAGTCCTGCTACTAGTCCTGTCCATACCCCTAGGCGATCCACTGGCATAGCCTCTTTGGCTTCTTTGATTGGCACCCCAGGGCTTCAAGTCTTGTCAGCGCCTGAGATCCCTTATGATAGTGTGGCTGCTTTCTCTTCTCAGACTTCACCCAAGAAAATGCAGGGTCCTGAACATTCTCCAGTTTATAGTTTGTCAACTAAAAGGCCTATCTCAAGACCTAGAAATCATAGTGCACCGCATCCCCATTGCACATAGCAATGCACTCAGAGAGCTTGACTGCATGGCATGATAGTGGTTCCACCCACTTCCACCCACTTCCTCTCCTCCTGGTTCTTCACCTTCTAAACAACCAGCTTTTTCTCATCCTTGTTCATTGAAAGTAGATGTTCCAGTAGTGACAAATCAATGGAAGAAAGGAAAACTAATTGGGAGTGGGACATTTGGGAATGTATATGAAGCCGCCAACAGGTAGATATTTATATTTCTATAGTTGATAAAAGGTTTATTGTGTCTTCATATAAGTTTTTATGCTTTTAACAGTTATAGTGGTGCATTATGCGCAATGAAAGAAGTTAATATAATCCCTGATGATTCCAGATCAGCTGAATGCTTGAAGCAGTTGGAACAGGTTAAATTCTTCAAATTATCCTATGATGTTGGCAACTGAGTAATCCCTTAAGTATTCATTTATGCAAAAAAAAAAAAAAAGTTTTAGCAATTTCATTTTCAAATCCCACAGAAAAGTCACATCTAAGCCAACTATCATGAAAGCTGTGCTGCAAACTTACTGGTTGTTTTGAGACCATAGGTTCTAAGTTGATTCTGTATTCATTTTGATCTATTGTCTCATCGTTAGTTAACCTTTTCTATTACATATAGTGATCACACTTTTTCATGTTCTTTATGTGAAAATTAAGCTTGTTCTATGCCCTGCAGGAAATAAAGTTCCTTAGTCAGTTTAAGCATCCAAATATTGTTCAGTACTATGGGAGTGAAATGGTGTGTATGAATTTGTCATGCTACAGCCCTATTATTTTTCCTTTTCTTTAACTTTATATACTAATTCTGTTTTTTCATGCAGATTGAGGATCAGCTTTACATTTATCTAGAATATGTTCATCCTGGTTCAGTTAATAAATATGTCCGTACATATTATGGAGCAATGACTGAATGCATTGTGCGTAGTTTTACTTGCCATATCCTTAAAGGCTTGGCTTACTTGCATGATCAAAAGATCATGCACAGGTCAGTATTTTTTTTTTAAAGGATCTAGTTGAGTTATATTGCTATTCTGTCATATGTGTATTTCATTAGTGCACTAACTGCACATACAAAGGAATTTTGGTGAGTAGCTAATTCGTATTAGTTACAGAATTCATCCAAATTAAGGAGGGCCATAACAAATTGATAAATCTGTAGGGTAAAAGCAAAAAACAATAGCAAGGAAATATTTTAGGTTATGGAATGGATTCCTAATGCAGCGATTGGTCCTGCAGGGATATCAAAGGAGCGAATTTGCTTGTTGATGTGAATGGTGTTGTCAAGTTAGCTGATTTTGGGATGGCAAAGCATGTAAGTGCTTTGTAGATTCAAAGTAAAAGGATAAATCATCTTCTTCCATGTTTATCTACCTTATTTTGCATAAATAAGAATGTTCCTTGAGGAATTGTTTGCATGAGGGGAGAAAGGATTGAAGCATGAGGGGAAAGCCTGTGGCCTATCTCTCATTAAGAAACTAGCTCTTTGGAAATTCTAACTCTAAAAAGGGTCTAAATACAGTATAACATCAGGGCATTTATCATGGTAATCATCACATATGCCGACTCATGATAAAAATAATATGGAACAAAACCACTGTGCCTATAATTTTATTAATACTAATACCTCTAACAGAATTAAGAGGATGATATTTAAATGTTCTACGCACGTAAATGAGATTCTGCCATTCTGTTAACTACTATGTTGATTTCATCGTTCAGCTAAATGGAGCAACAACTTGTCATTCCATGAAGGGATCTGCATTTTGGATGGCTCCAGAGGTAAATTTTTCTCTTTATTATAGCATCCATTTCTTTTTCTATAGTACTCTTTTTATTGGTGCAATGAAATGCATCTTTAATTACTGTCAGTGGAGTCTGTGAATGGTGATATGGCACCTGTGGTGGGTTGGGGTATAGGTGATCTTTGACATTATAGTAGTACTATATTCAATGCAAAGTTTCTGGCATTAGTTGATTTCATCTTTAAGATATAAGGTCTGTCTCTTACTCTAGTCAACGATATTTTGTCATCCTTGTCTATTTTTCCTTTTTCTACATTCACCCTCTCACTTATTCATATGCTGCTTCCCCAGCAAGACTTTTTGTCATTTCACCATATTGAACAATTAGCATCTTGTTCAAGTCACTGCAGCAATCATCTGAGTATTTGTAATTGATGGTAAGTAAGATTACTAAGGTGTTTTCTGTACGGCTGTCTGTAGCAACACTTTCTGATTTGATTATGATTTTCAAGTCAGCGAATTAGTTAATCAGCTTAAAATTTCCCTGGCCGAGGAGTAAACTGCTTTGAAAATGGTTTCTGCTACCAGAATTAATCAAACCTAGTAGACTCTTTCTGGCTTCAAAGTATTGCTTTCCATATTCAAGTTTAAATTGATCACTTTCAATTCAGGTATATCTTTTATCACTATATAGATCTCAAATTACTTTTTTGTTGCAGATGCTAAAGGCCACAATGAACAAAGAAATTGTTTATGATGTTGCTGTTGACATCTGGAGTTTGGGTTGTACGATCATTGAGATGTTCACAGGGAAACACCCATGGAGTGGCCTACAGGAGGTCTTTATTCTTTTATGGCTATGTTGTTGAGATCTTGCAGCTTTTCAGTTTAACTTTCTAACTACTAGTCATCACTTTTTAGATGCATTAATTATTTCCTATTTTGATTTTTTAAGGAACTTGTTCTATAGGTTTGTTGTGTTCAATTTCTCATGTACATTGTCAGACTTTAAAATTCAGACATATGTATAGAATTTGACGACACTAGCTCCTTCCTTAAATAAGGCTGACTGAGGCTAAGGGAGTACATAACTTGCTCTTGACTGACAGAAAAATGCACTTCACTTGACCGATTGTTGATTCTATTTTTGGGTTTTGAGTTTGGTGCTAAACATTTGGGGAGTCTGCTGCAGAATAGGCCACCAGTTGGGAGAAGGCATGTACATTGTAGGAGCTAATGCATGTTCGGAATTAATTGCTTGATCATACATACGTTAAGATAAGACGAGGAGTGTGATTGGTTAAGTAACAACTTATCCCAAGGAAAATAAAACTTTGTTTTTCCAGAATGTTTTTGCTGAAGAATCAATATGTCATGGTTTTTTTTCGGAGGCTGTTCCTTGTCTTTGTCCTTGATAGTTTCTTGTGCAAAAGGACAATCAATTATTTCAAAATGAACTACATGGATTTTCTCACTTCGTTTGGCAACTTTTATTTCTATTACAATGTGCATGTGAATTATAGAAAGCAATTCATCATTATTTTTGTAACTTTCTTATCTTTTTGTCCTTGCGGATCTGAAGTAAATTTATTTATGATTAACACAGGCTCAAGCTATGTTTAAAGTCTTGCATTATCATCCACCAATACCTGAAAATTTGTCCAAGGAGGGCAAGGACTTCCTCCAGCAGTGCTTCCGAAGGAACCCTGCCGAGAGGCCAACTGCTAATAAGTTGCTTGAGCACCCCTTTGTACTAAACTTCCAGCAGCACAGCCATAATAGTCCTGTCCAGCCTATTACAGAGATCAAACCCACTGTATGTCTCATTCTCCCTCTGGATACTTCTGAATCATGCTATTTCGATATTTTTAGATAAGCTGAAAAAATATGTTTCTTTTGTCACAGGATTGTACTCTTAGCCCAAGTAATGGAGGCACACCAAAACGTTGCTCATTTGTGAAAAGGAAACCTACACCCACTCGGTAAGCTTGCTATATGAGATCCTGATTTCATTTCTTTTGGTTTGACATTTACGGCTCTATTTAACATTGTTTTATTAACAGCAATAATGGTCAATCTCGATCTTATCCTGAGAAATTTGACTCGACTGCATCTCATCTTTCATCTCCCTCCATCCCCAAAAGCTTTGCTAGTTTAGCCCCTCACACAAAATTCGCAGCATCAAATGCAGCTTGCTCACCGGCAGGGAAACTTCAGCCCTATGCACGACGCAGACCTCAATGGAAAGATTATGCAACTTCCTTCTAAAATGGAGTTGCTATTTTCCATAGGATGGGTGTCAGAGACTAACAACTAAATAGCTAAGATCATGTAACCCGTTGTGATCCTAGTTATCTGCAAATATATATAATCGCAAGTTCAACTCACATTCCTACTTCCTAACCATAGAGAAACAATTTGTCGACAAAGAATTCCCCTTGTGTCTGCTCGACTCAACCTTAAGCTGTGCTGGAGTGTGAGAGAAAGTGGGTTTGTGTTGTATATTGATGTGCTTGTGCAACCGAACTTTGAAGTTGTCCCAGTCCATCATTATTTATTTGAATGCGTCATGTATGATAGTGTCGACGATAAGTTATTATGTCAATTTAGATTTAGAACTCATTTGTTTTTCTTGGATGTCATAATGTATAATGACCTTCGTCTAATACAAAAGATTAAAATGCCCACAGCCAATTATTGTGCACGCGTAGTGTATGATTTTTCTGTATATGGATTATTCTCCCCGGTAATTTCTTAGAATCGGTTTAATTTTACTGTTTGCTTTCTTTTAAACAAAATATTCGAGTGTATCTGCATCCCCAAAGAACTACAATCTGTAAGGTCTCCGTTTATGTATACTGAAATTGATATTGAGCCAGGAAATTAAACTATCATCTTAAGCAGCCCGTCGATCATGAGTCATCGGTGCATCAAGAAGCAAGACTAATGCATAGCCTATTTGATGATATTTTTGCTCGAGCTGAAGCCGTCCTGTTGTAAAGGTTCTATTCACCATGAGCAAAGCTTTGAGCTCGCTCTTGTGCGATGAGCCCCCAACTTAAAGTTCGTAAACAATTGGAAATCACTACGTTGGCGACGAATACAGGCAGCAAATATTTTGGGTTTCACGAGATCAACAAAAAGCGGCGAGCCATCAGTATGTAATCCTCTATATCAAACAAATTAACAAAGCTATGGTTGGCAGAATGAAATAGGATAGATGAAATGAGAGTGAAAATAGGATAATAGACGGAATGAAAGCGAAAAAGTATAATTGGTGGTTTTGGAATAGAACAAAGATGGCAGAAAGAGCTATTGTAGATCGATTCAGATTCATGCCATGGTTAGTTATCCACAGCAAAGATATTACTGAATTACGCACTTGAATAGGTTCCAAAATCAAAATCTCATATTGCATCGTAAATGATTTTTTTCTGAAATAAATTCCCACTTGCAATCTCCAGAAATTGTGGTCATTTCTCCATGGTTCAAGAAGCCATGGAATGTTTAAACCTTATTATCAAGCCCCAGCTAGATGATCTACCAATAGATGCATGCTCACGAAGAAAACGCAAATGATCGACGAACTGCATTCTTCGTGCTAAACCGATTTGACCAGCACAAAGAGAGGCCTACCACCTAATTTGTCACGTCCCTGTCAAACCAACAAAAATGTCAGTTCATTTTGTAAATGAAAACCTTGGACAAATTAGAAACACTAGGCTTAAGTAAAGGTAAAGTTGCTTAGTTATTCATAACAGGACTAACGTGGAAAGAAACACTAAATTAGAATCAATTCATTCCGGAATCAGCATGGACCAGCAGCTTTCCTTCCTTGAACTCCATATTCCGCATCAATCAAAATCAGACATAACCTCAATTCATACTAATTTAATTGCAAAATAGGTATATATTTTTGAGACTTGCAGATGAAACGGGTTATTTGCTCTTATTTACGTGAATGAAAGAGAAACAAAAAAGATCATTTTTATTTTATAGGTAAATAAAAATCATTTTTCCAATCATAAAATAGTTATGGAAGTCCCTATAATAGCTTACTTCCGACCTAACCCTCAATATGCAAGCATTGCAAGGTCCAAATTTGCATGCTTAGTGACCCTTCTTCAATACCAGTGATCAATATTCTAGCAAATCGTTCACTTGAACAAAACTGAAAAGTGCAAAAGCAAATCATATGCTCCTTCTTAACTGCCACTTTAAGTTTTGGAACTTATGGATGAGGGAAAATATGACATAAACAAGATGCCATGGAAAGGAAGAGGAAGTTGAATTCCTGAATAGAAAACATGGATATGATGAGAGAAAAAAAAAAAGGCTGCCTTCCAGCTCCTCCATTTGAGTTTTGCAAACAAGGAAATGAATCTTTCACACCGCCATTCATGTCTAAATATCTTGATCAAAGCGATCCCTAGCCTGCCTTCCAAACAAGCCGTAGTGTTGAAGAAACCCCCCACTTTCTGAAAATTGTCTCCAGAATGGTATTTGACAGTAGTTTTACAGATCAGGATGATTGTAAAACTTGCCAAATTTTTATAAAGAGTTTTATTTATCAAATTGTGCTTTTAGGTAAGTCCATAATGAATGACATTATATGAACTTCTTTCCAACTTATGGAGAACTTGCTCCATATGTCTCTTGTGCATTAGTTCCAATTTCCTATGAGGGAAAGAAATACAGAAGGGGAAAAATTCATACGAAAATGACAGAAAAATGTTTCCCTAATTTGCATATCCTTGGAGAAGGAAATAGGAAAGAAAACTTAAATTTCAAAAATTCATTTGTTAACAAATTAAGAAAATAAAAAAACAAAGAATAGATTTGAAAAATATGCTTTTGATCTTTTTATGGAATTCAATTAGTATTGAGGGTGAACAGTATTTTCCCATCCAAATTGAGCAGAATCAATTTTGGTAAAACCTAGGGAAGATTGCACCCAAGGCTTTCCTTCCCTACCTCCATATCTGCCAAAGAAAACAAAGGGAAAGGATAGCTAGGGAAATCTTTCAGTCACTTTGTTTCAGCTGGCAATTCCTTCACTCATAGGAAATACAGTTTTTTTCAAGCCTTTATCATGCATTCAATTAAAACTGAAATCTTAATGATCGATAACAAACCTTTAACTCGGGCAATTCAATGACACAAGCACACTCAACCACTTCAGCTCCAACCCGATCTGCAAATGACAGAGAATCATAATCAAAATACAAGTGTCAGTTTGATAGGAACATATATATATATATATATATATAAAAGATGAAATTCAAAGGTATTACATGGAAGAGTTTGATAATATCATGTACTAAGTACAACAAATGTTTGATCCGCAGAATTAATACCATTTAATGAAGATCTATGGCCAGGCAAACTAAGCACAGAAAACAAAAGTGAATGAACATGCAGCCAGACGTTCCATGAATAGGAACGCAGACCAAGAAACATGTACAGTATTATCACTTGCCTTTGTTGAATTTAGTCATTGGTCCCAAACATTTGCTTAAAGTGCAGATGTATTATCTATGAATCTATGCAAGAACACAAAATTATCAGATAATAGGTAATTATACTGTATAGATATGACCTACATTCTAGGCAAGTCATGGAAAAGTGTCAATAACAGTTTAGCAACATAGTCATACAACATAGCATTGCTATGGTAATCCATCAGCACAACTTGAGCTATTGAACATGACCCGTTATATTTGGAATCAAATTTTCTACACGGAATCCATCCACATTGAAATCTAGATACACTAATTAACAGCAAGTAGAAGCATGCACATGAAGACTAGACTGATATTGCCAACTTCAGAAGATTGTGCCAAACCATGGCAAAAACTTATTATCGACTTGGTTGTAGTTAGCAAATAGCATCCACAATTGAAATTTCTGGTCAGATTTTTGTTTATAAATTATGGGTTCCAAACAACAGATACAAATCTGTCAAAAATAAATTTTAAAAAATATGGAAATAAACAGAGAGTGCTAGACAAACTTAACCTAAAAATCTGTAAAATATAATAGTAAGCCTAAACTATTATAGTGAAATACTCTTGCATCATCATCATCTGTTATCAGTCTAAATATGATCATGTAGAAGAGAACAGCTAATATACAAGACATATACTTCTAGCATGTAACATAAACAACCTCTTGCAAAACAAAGTAATCAGTATACAATAGATCCTTCTTCAAAGCCCTACACAGAAAGCTTCATGCCCTTTTTATACTTCTAGCATGTAACATAAACTTCTGATAGAAAGGAGAAAATTAAAGAAAGAACCAGTGGAAAAAAAAAACCCACCAAGGAGCCTCATAGCGGCAGCTAATGTCCCACCAGTTGCAATTAAATCGTCAATAACAAGTGCCCGATCTCCTTCCTGAACAGCTCCTACATGCATCTCCATTTTGTCTGTACCATATTCTAACGAGTATTCCTCAGAAATAACTTCCCCTAAAGCCCACAAAAGAGAGTATATTATCTACAATGTAATGATGACAAAAACCTGATGTGACAGGAAAAAAATATACCAGGCAACTTTTTTGGCTTTCTCATAGGAACAAACTTTGCTCCAATAGCCAATGCAATGGGAGGGCCAAATATAAATCCTCTTGCCTCAATACCTGCATATATCATGTATATCCAATCAAGAAATTGAACCAATTACTGATATACTTACTGCCATATCCATGAATAACCTCATTTCAGTATAGTGTTCTTATGATAATTTAATTTGGAAACCAAAAAATACATTGCACGTTATAATCTGATAAAACAAAATTTAAAGATGATGAGAATAAATTAGGCTCAATCGTGCAAACAAAGAACATTATATGAAAGCAATTCATGTTGGATGTCTAAAATTTTCCAATCTCCACCTTGTACATAATTGAGGCGTCAAAACACAAAGCTAATCATCAGAAAAATATACAGAGATAAAAGTGCTTTATATCAAGAAAAAAATACTAGTGGGTGACTACTTTGCTCATTCTCTATAGAAAAATCTTGGTTTTTTTTAGGTTAGTTGCTTTCTTAATCTCAGTTAACAGGATAATACCATCCTGACTTAATCTGCTAGGAATTCTACGAGTTCCTAATAATTCTTAACTGTATCAAAATGTTCTTTAACTGAAATAAACACGAAGAATGGAGAGCCAATAGTCACGCGTTTCAAAAACCAAACGAAACATCACATCCGAACAAACAGCAAGCGAATCAGAACGACAATTTACCCTCAACAGTGCAACAAAAATAATTACCTGCGACCACAGAAATTTTTTTATCTCTGTATCGCTCTACGAAAATATCAATCGTATCCCTAAACGCCTCAGGATCCAGCAACAGGGTCGTAATATCCTGAAACAAAATACCTACAGCCAACCCAACCGATCAGACACCAAAACTAATGGAGCCACGGTGCTCTGACTAATGGAACAACAATTTTGAAGATCGCTTACCCGGCTTGGGGAAGTCAGGGATGACGCGTATGGAGGAGGCAATCCGCAGCAGGCGGTGATCTTCTGCTCCTTCGGAGGCCATGGATCGCTTGCAAGGGAGGCGAAAGGGTTTAGTGAAACGATGAAAGGAAAGGAAGGGCCGCGACGGCGACGACGGCGGCGGAAAAAGAGGGAAGAGGAGATAGCACGGTCTTGCAGGAGAAAAACAGTGGAAAATTACGGCGAAGGTAAAGCCAGCGTGATAAATGGCAACTCACACTTAGATCTTCAACCGTCCAAAGTAACTGAATGTCTGAATCTGGCTAGGTCGATAGGCTTTATCGTGCGTGGTTGGATAATGCTCTGTTTCTTAAAATGTCGTATTTTTTATCTACAGGCCTAATTTATTATGAACTTTTGAATTTTATGAAATCTACGAACGAATCTATCAGCAAAATTGTCACGTCCACATTATAGTCCCAATTAAACTCGTCAATTAGTTTTCCTAAACGTTCGATAAAAAGAAAACAAAATTTTCCTGTTGCTGCTCCTGTTCCTCCATTCCCACTGACCACCGCCCACTCGATCACGCTGACGCCGCTAACCCGACCGAACTCACTCCGACGCTATCGCAATCCCAGTGGCTGCTTGCTCCAGGGGCGGCGCCGCGGCGGCATCTCCACGAGGAGTACCGACTATCCGCCAAAGGGGAGGCAAACTGCATGAGATGCGGACTGACTAGGATTCTCAACGTCGCGCAATGCATGCATTCCTGTGTGTCTCGATCTCAAAAATTTTATCCTAGATTCTTAGACAAATTCGGCACTCACCTGCTCAATATCTTTATTCAAAACTATTCTTTCATGATTCAAATTACATTGAAGGTTAATTTTTTTACTCTATAGTTTATTTGTGAAATTGTTTGCTTGATCCTGTTCGTGCTTCTATTCGACTAATTGATTATGAATTATCATTAAGTAGGAGAATTAGGTAGTTCAGCGTGTGGAGTCGGAACGGGTTCGGAAGAATGGATACCGTCCACAAGCGGGGATTACATCGATCACACATGTTTGGTTAGCTATGGTCTATTTCTTGGGTTGTAACAAAGGAAATAATTGAAGCATGTAGATTGACTCGATTCAGCACTCTACATTTTAAACAGAGCGCCTAACAAATTCTTTGTCGTCTCTCTTGACTCCCAATCAATTTTAATACTTAAAACCCGCAAGGGAAAAAAAAACATAATAAATGTGGGCGGCTTTTCTACCGAAACGAGGAACACATGGAACATACAGCAATTGATCGCCTTTTCTAGATGTTGAATTCAAAATTATACTCTTCCTCCTGCAACACCAACCTTGGCCACCAGCGTTGCCAAATTGACAGACATTTACTCTCTGTGACAAAGTCATCAGGTTCAGACAGACATCTTGTTAGAATTAGTAACCAGGAATCAATCTCCGTCTCCGCCTAACTCACTACTCTCCTTCCTCTCTGGCTCCAAGCAACCCCCTCCCTCCTTCCTACCAGTTGACTTTCCTTGCTCTGTTTTATTTTCCTTCACTTTAGGATAAAAGTTTGGTCTTTACGATCATATGTGTCCTCATCAATGCACTTTACAATCCACAAGTAACCACTAGTTGTCAAATGTTTGAAGTCAACCGTACGTAGCTGTGACAGTTCAAAGTTAAGCAGCTGAAAAGTTCAACTACTCTTCCCGACTTCTATATACCATCCATCTGCGTCTAATTTTCATTATTTCCAATCCTCCAAATTCTACGGCAACCGAGATGGCTTCATCCGCCACAATCTCGCCAGAGATGAGCGACGAGGAGTCCTCGCTTCAGCAAATCGAAGGGTGGGCCAGGAAGAAGCGCTCCAAGCGCAACCGCCTCTTCGACCGCCGGCCCACAGAAGAAGAGTATCTGGCCTGGTGTTTAGTCATGCTCGCCCGCGGCGGACCACGCCCGCCGCCATTGACCGAGACAGTTGCGCCGGCGAAGCTGGAGCACAAGTGCTCCGTCTGCGGAAAGGCCTTCGCCTCGTACCAGGCCCTCGGAGGTCACAAAGCCAGCCACCGGAAGTCCACCACTGACGAGCACCCGGCCGCCGCCACGTCGACCGGATCTTCCTCGGCTGGCACTGTGGGAGGCGGAAGGGTGCACCGGTGCTCGGTATGCCTGAAGACATTTCCGTCAGGGCAGGCGCTTGGCGGGCACAAAAGATGCCACTACGACGGAAGCCTCGGCAGCGGCAGCGGCAGCGCCGTGGCGACGGCGTCGGAGGGGACCAGCTCGAGCCATCGGGGATTCGATCTCAACATGCCTGCTCCGCCAGAGATCGAGTTCGACCGTGTCCCGCGTTGCTCGACGACGGCGGTGACCGCGGAGGAGGAGGTGCTGAGTCCGCTGGCTTTGAAGAAACCTAGACTCCTCATCCCGGCTTAATTTATCTTGTGATTTATTCGTTTATTTGTTTATTTATTACATTTTTAATTGAAAATAAATTAATAATTATTCATGAATTTCAACCCCCCTTTTAAACTATTATTATTTTGTGTTGTGTAAGCAGTAAAGATACCTTTACAAACAAAACTAATCACGTGCCTTTCCACTGAGAGGTAGTTCGTAATTTATTTTTTCAGATTGCTTACTGCTCCGTAATCGCTCGTGATTTGTCAGCCGAGATCATCAGAATAAAATTTTCCAAAATTTATCATTCTTTATTAAATCGAAAACCGACTAAGATGGGCAATTGAACAATATCAAGAATCAATCAATTTTTATGTTCTTTGAAACACAACTCAATTAATTTTTATATTCTTAAGGAGATAGACATGATAATTAAGATACGACGATATTTATGGATAAATCATGAATCGCTTTCGGAGAATATCTAAATTCAGATAACTTCAACGTGTCTTGACCATTATATTAAAAATTTTAAGATTCTTCGTAATTTACATCTCTTATAATGACCGTAAAACAAACCGATAGAAACGATTAGATTGACAATTCTAACCTTATTGCAAAGTATATCATTCTTATAACTGCATCCCAAATTCCTCGACTTCTTAAAAAAAGCATAACATGCGGATCATTCCAGTATGATTCCAAAGTGGATGTCTGTTGAACAATGTGTTTCGTGCTATATTTAAGAATTGTTTATTAAGTTAAAGATCTAGCAATTTACTTGCTTGTTTCGTGTAACGCGTGTCAATTGGTTCTTAGGGAGCTCCATTGCAAAGCGGATATCCAACTCCGTTAACAAGTGCTGTAAACAAGATCCGACTCCATTTACAAAACCGATAGCGATATGCACACCGGTACAAGCTACGACGACATAACGAAAAATTACGTTACCTAAAAGAAAACGAAACTAGGGAGTCATAATTAAACACGACATTGCGCGATTAGTGACGGTCCAAAAAGCGGAGAACCAAAACCGTCGGATTCAGAACTCCCTTGGATCTACGAAGATGGACGGCGGTCGCGGCGCTTTGGTCCAGTCGCCGAGCACCCCATCGCCGTACTCTTCGGCGAGCCGCTTCGCGCACCATATGTCCTCGGAGCACGATAGCCTGCCCCAGTAGGGAATCCCCCGGCGGAGTGGGTCGCACTCCGCAACCTCCGCCGCAACCACCCGGCAGTCATCGTACCGCCTGGCCATGTTGTGAGCGTGCCGACAAAGCGCCTGTACATGCTCCGCCGCCGCGGGCCCGTCCCCGCCGATCCCATACAACAGGTACATACCGAACGGCCGGAATAAGTCCGGCACGGACGGGATCCGCAGCCATGGCAGCGCCCAGTCCACCGCCCGGCTCACCCGCGCCAGCCCTCGCCGCCACCGTCCCGCACCCCGCACCTCCATCCGGAACACCTCCTTCGAGTTCCATACGCTCACCACAGCCCACGACGCAGGCGGGTCCGCTAGGAAAGCCGCCGCCCCTGGCCATCGCTTCGCGGCGGCGCAGGCCGAAGGTACAGCGAGGAACGTCCCCAGCGACAGAGGGTTGGTGAGCACAGCGTCGATGTCGTGGGGGAAGAACTCGGTGGCGCCTAACCAGCGTCGGTAGAGCTCTTCGGCGTCGGCAAGGAGAGATGAAGCACGGCGATGCGCGACGAGAGAGGTAGCCGGTGGGCGAATACGGGGTGCACGAGAATGGAAGGAGTGCGGAACTTGGAGTAGCCGCACCGCCCAATGAAGAGTCGAAGCGACGATTCGTTGTCCTTCTCGGTCGCCATGTAAGCGTAATCCGCCTCCTTCGCCTTAAACCACTCCTCCATTCGCAGGACCAGTTTAAGCGCGATACCCCGCCGCCTAATTAAACGTTTATTAAACCGCTTAATTAACGGCGGAATAGTTTTCGAGTATTGTGCGAGCGGCAGTAGCGGTTACCGGTGGGCAGGAGAGACACGTAGGCCGAGAAGGTAGGCGACCTTGGCGTAGATGGAGGCAGCGGGGTGCTTCGCGCAGGCAGGATGCCTCTTGGTGGCGCCGCAAGCCACGGTTTTGATGCAACCACGGACGATCCCAACGATCTCCCTCTGCGGGCCACGGATCAGCTCCGCTACCTGTTTTCCCCAAAATCAAATTTACTGATTGAGATAATTGATAATGCAGTAAGAAAAAAAAATTTGAAATATAAAAAAAAATGTGAGGAGACTGGTACGGACGAGCATGAGGAAGGGAGGAGAGTGGCGGACACGGCATAGAGGGTCGCCGAGGAGATCCGTGAAGAGCGACATGGTGCCGGCTCTGGTCCCAACGTCGCACGACAGTTCCACCGCCTCCGCGGCTTCGCGGTCGCGGACGGCGTCGTACTCCCTGATCACCAGTACTGCCTCAGGCAGCACCTCCTCCGGCGACGCCGCCACCATGATATCCATATATCTGCTCACTTCTCTGTTTCACGTGAAGGAGATAGAAAGTTGGAAGTGGCTGCTCTTCTTCCTACGCTGCTGTCCTCGGCAACATAATTAGTACATATACAGCATAACTAGCTCGAGCAGTATTCAATTTTTATAGGTGATTGATAGGCGATCAGTCTGAGAAAGGACAAAACCGAGCGCGGGCATATTATATATATACATATATATATAGAGAGAGAGAGGTGGAAAAGTAACGTAGGAGAGGAGGAAGCGATCGAGGTTGAGATTAGGAATGGAAATGGCGGCCGCTATGGCTGCGCTCGCAGCTGGATAACTTCCTCCCTCGGCCGTAGCCCCCACCTAATTCCCATCCTTCCTCCCTCCCTTCTAATTAATTAACGACTTACAAAATCAGAGCACATAGAAAAACAAAAGGCGACAACATGCGAAGATGCACTCCAAGCGTCATTACTATGATGACGTGGACGACAATAATGATATATAGCGGCGGGCGTAGTCTCATTAAGTCGGCGCCACGCGTCGCGGAGCGATGGGATGAGGGGCCACCGGACGGGCGCCACGTTGCCTGCAAAGGGCGGCGGTGAACGGCCCCATCATCACCATCGCCATCATCATTATGGCGCAGGGAGGGTGGAATCTCATCTCATGTAGCACTCGCCGCAGTTAATGGTTAGGCGAGTGGACTCGGCCGGTGACAGCGGTGGCTCGCCCGACGACGGATCCCGAGGGCCATCGAGCGAGCGAGTTGCCTCAGTGTGGACCTTTAGGAAAGCTGATCCCTACTTAAATACTCCAATGGAAAGGCGAGGATGGGTGGAGGGTGGCCGGATGAGAGCAGCGGAGCGCGTTAAGGCCTAATGGGACCTTCCGAGTTGTTAAATGGTTGTCGATCGAGTTGGATTGGATGGGATTAATGAGCTAGGTTAATTAAAGGTACAGATACATTTTAATCCTTGAAAATTACTCGATCATAACTCCCTTAAGGGCAATAAAATAAAAAGAGTTGCATTGTAAGACATCAGTATAACGGACGGCACAATGTGAGGTATGTATTTTATTCCTATATGATATTTTTTCTTTTTTATGTAAAAGTTGAGAATCTATTCAACTAGTCGTCCTCGCATTCGCCGACAGTTTGTGAGAGATAAATCACGGGGACGAAATCGACGGCGATAATGAAAGCGAAGGGATCATCTCCGAAATCAGGAGGGATTTTAGATCTCTTCATCCAAAATCGAACTCTGCTCATTCTACAAACAATACTATCTTACCATCGCGCCGTCCCCGCAGGGACAATATTCTCTCTTTTTCGCTCGGGCTACGAACAGCTGGATTAATATCATTAACACAGAATTTGTGGCAATTTTAAAATTTGATTAAAAATTATGAATGTAATTAATCGCGAGAATTTTGCACTGATCAAGGACGACATCCCTCAGCGACTCAATAGGTGCAATAGTCATGTGGATAATGACGACCATTAAAGCCAAATAGTTTTCGAAACAATGACATAATAACGATCAACTTTCTACTTGACCATGGTTTTCATGGCAATTAAGAAAAAATTATTTTTCCAGGATTTGGATTTTGGGGATAATTCGTTTTTTTTTTCAAAGAAAGGAATAATAATTAATAACTGGTACCCACTGAAATAATCGACAAAGGCAAGCCGAGCCGAGAGAGTATTATATTGTTTCTTTTTAGCCAAAATCTTAAAAAATTAGACGTGGCAACTAAATCAAATATTGAGTTTGTAATGAATTTTGTTTAAAACTTTTGGGTCAACCTGAGCTGCAATGACATATATGTCGCCTCAAAAACTTAGAATGTATTTATTTAGATGGAAAATATAAATATATCAATTCAAAATAATAATAATAATAAAATTGTATATATAATAGTTTTCGAGTTTAGGAAGTCTTCGAAGTTTACCTAGCTCTCTCCCTCAATCTAACAAAACGCATGCATTGGGCATAATTTCTCTCTATTTAATAAGGATATGAGAACCTTCCAACTGATGACAAAAGATAACTTGCACGGTTACATATATCTCATGTGTAAGGATGATCGATGATTTGGACGATCGGTACGTGGATCATAAACATGTCTTATCTCGATAATCCATGCCACATTTAACGTAAGATATATTTTTGACTTGCTCTTCACTCATTTACAAATGGGTTCTCTGTTTTATAACATGTTTAACTCAAATTGGCTAACCCGTTTATTTTTAATTATAAAAATATAATCTATATGAGGCTGTATTCTAATTTATATACTATCGTATTGCATAATTATGCATTATATCTCAGATTGATTTTTTTTATTCTAATATAATTAGAATATCTAATTGTTTAGTTTAATTCAAAGGTTAATTATGATCGAGTTTTAGAATATTTGTTTTTATTAACATATTCTCTTCTTTTTTTTATTTGTTGGCGTAAGTATTTTAATTACTTATTACACCATGCCCTTGTATATCACGTGTTATGTGAACCGATAATAGAAGGATAATTGATTCATAATTTGCAGAGTCTATTGAAGAGTAGCTAGGAAAACCTTTAACCATCAAGCAATATTAATTGTGACAAAATAAATTAAACAATCCGACTACCAAGAATATCCATGGGTTTGGAATGGCTTAATTGGACCTTTACTGACTTAACTGTCATCAAATATTGCACCAAACTCCATAATCTCCATTTTAATTTGCAAAAGGCTCTCTCTTCCTCTCTAATTGTTCATTGATCTTCTCAGTCTCTTATATATATATATATATATATATATATATATATTAGAAATCACCATTCCCTTGTAATCTTGCGACTTGGGCGAATGACGATGGCACTCTTAAATTTTACAGTTAAACAGTGAGCCAAATAAATTGTTATGGTCGTCATCAGAAATCACTGGCTTCCTTAGCATTCTGCATGGTACTAGTTCACAGAAAATATGAAATTATTGCAGGACACTTGTGAAGAGAGGAGATCATGATGCAGTCACTTGCAGTGGCAGTCCTCCTCCCATCAGTTGGCGCTTAATTTGTGGATGGATATGGGTGGTGCATGCATGTGGCCTCCATCAAATTCCAGAGATCTCCCTACTCTCTCCCCTGTCAAACCAAACCCACTGGCCACTGCACTATATCACAACCTTATCCTCTTCTCCTCCTACGCCTGCACGCTCAGTTATTAATTGATGCTGTCTTCCTCCTCAACATGATTGCCCGACCAAGTGTATCATTCTTGTTTTTGGCACCTATCAGGTTTGTCCACTTGCTCTACGTTTTTTAATCTTAATAAATAAAATAAACTAAACTAAACTATAAAAGAGCCTTGGGATATGTAGGTTTGGAGACGTCAGTGCACTAGGGTCGCTGGCTCTTTAGGCTGTGCTCGGAGTCAGAGATCCCTCCCTGTTTATAGCAGAAAGAGAGGGCAGGGTCCTCTCCAAACATATATATAACATATCTTTGACCATAATCGCAATCAGGAAACAAAAACTAGTATAAGAAAAACAAAATAGAAAAAGTAGGAGGTCCAGTGATTTGATAAATAAACTCACTGCTGATTTGTGTGCTACCAGACAAAGTGCAGCAGGGCATTTGGATAAGGGAGAAGGAGCATTAAGTGGTGGTGAGATCATGGCCATCAGGCCAGGCAAATGCAGTAGCGTCTGCTTTGGAGATATATAGATGTGCAAATTTGAAGACGACAAGGCATCAACTCCTGAATTTCTTGATTATAAATTAATTTAGCTGAGCATGGGAGAGTTTAAAATATTGAAATGATAAAGCAGATGATGTCTATGGGCTTTGAATGGTTCATCAGATGGATAGAAGAATTTTGCGTTTCAGTGGGCTCTCGTAAGGGGCTGGATCATATATGTTCAATCTATCATTAACACTTTAAGCCTACTTGCACAATTTATGATTTTATTTCTCAATAGATTTTTATCCGATTCAAAATCCTAAACGCCTATATATAGAAATGAGCACCAAATGTACAAGCTAAGTGACCTTTGCGATTTCTTTTATCTTTAAATTTTCCCTTGCAACACACTGCTCCATGTCGATGCTATCGCGGCAGTATGTCTTTAGTTAGAAAAAAAAAGAAGAAAATCTAAGAAACCTTTCCAAATTAAATAGATCATTTGGGTGCATACTCGAAAATAGTTTAAGAAGAACTAAATCTTTAAAATTAAGTACATGATCATTGGTTCTTAGTCAACAAGTACGCACACTTTACTTGCTATATATAACAGTACAAGTGTGTTAACTATGTCGAACATCAATCTATTTCTTCTAGATCAACTTTAGGTGAGTATGTTTACTGGTAACTTTGTTCGACAGTGAATTTTCTATTAGTACCCACTCTAGAGAGGATTAAAAAGAAAAATGCCTTGGCATGAAAAGACAACCATCAAATTGACTCGCCGAGATTGTTCTAGGAGAAGATAAATACTGAAATAGATGTAATAAAAAAAAAATTACTAAAGAATTGTGGAACGCATAAGAGAAAGATATCAGACCGATGGACCTGTCATTCAATCTCCATCCACAATTTTATCAATTTCATTGTCTTAGCCAATTGCACATCTTTAATTATATTGATCCAATTAATAATAATTATAGTTTACACATATTAATTAGAGTCGACATCTGTGCATATATCTCCTTAACCTATCATTCATGTATTCATTCAATCAATCCGGATCCATTCTTTATTATTTGACCACCTTGAGAAATTATTTGTTTGTAAAATTAATTAGCTCACATTCATTATCGATCAATTAATTTGGAACGTGTTTACCAATCGCCGATTGAGTAACTGTAATCGCTCTCACGGGTATCGTCGATTTTGGAAACCGCTCTTTTGACTCATACTCGTTCGTACGCGCATTTTATTGTTGTAGTTGGCTCGCGACACGTGGACCAATCCACCAAATTGAAACTCAATTCCCACGGAAACCATAAATATGTTCAAATCTCACCCCGCCGGAATACCAGATTGTATGCATTTAATCCATACGCCCTTACGTAATCCCTCACGACACCTTCTCCGGATCCAATCCAACTCCTCCATCCCTTCGTCCAGACCGGGCCTACAGATCTGCCGTTCGATCACAGGATTTAGCCGCGGACAGAAGAATAGATGTTGGATCGCATCCGATCTCAGTGCACGCATCAGGTGACACCTCCACCCCACGGCTTGCGAACCACTTCTCCTCCTATAAATATCGTCTGCTGAGCCGCGATTTTGCAAGAGACCGATCGAGAGGAGATCTTCTGATAATTGACATAGAGGCTAATTAGTTGAGGAAATAATTGAAAGAAAGAAGGGAAAAAAAAATCGGTATAGGATGAGCTGCAACGGGTGTAGAGTACTGAGGAAAGGGTGCAGCAACAGCTGCGTGCTTCGTCCGTGCATCCAGTGGATTGAAAGCGCCGCTGCGCAGGCGAACGCCACTGCCTTCGTCGCCAAGTTCTTCGGGCGGTCCACGTTGCTATCCCTCCTCTCGTCTGTGCCCCTCCGCCACCGCCCTGGTATGCATATATACATGATACATCAGTTATTTGTTTTATTTATGATTTTACAAACTAATTAATTGAGCATACATATATATATATATATCTGGCGCAGCTGTGTTTCGGTCCTTGCTTTACGAAGCGTGCGGGAGGACAATAAACCCGGTGGGCGGCGCAACAGGACTGCTGTGGATGGGATGGTGGCAGCTCTGTCTCGAGGCTGTGGAGACTGTGCTTTGCGGTAGAACCATTCGGCCGCTTTTGGCCGAAGTCAGCGGCATCGCCACTGCAAAAGCTCTCCCTGGCTGGCATCAGAAGAAGAGAAAAAGGAGTGATCAGTTGGATGAGAGATCACCGGCAAATGGTGGCCAGTACCTCTCCTTGTCGACGTCTTCGGATAGCTCGGTGACGATGACTTCTACTACGGGAGATGAGAGCGAGACGAGTGCAGCAAAGAAGCCCACGCTTCTAAAGCTATTTGAATAATGAATAATGATTATTTATTTCAGAAAAATAATGCTAAATATTGATATGCGATCGTATATGAACTTGTGGATATCTCAAATTGTCGTCGACTTAAACCTGCAGGCGGTCAATTTATTATATACATACGCATCAAAATTTTGGCTATGATCAGGTGGATTGAAAGAGACATGTATGTAGGGAATAAATGGACACCATAAGCTCAATCATATATTAGCAAAGCTGATAAATGTATTGAGATAACTTTTAAATGGGATTAATTTTCGAAAGTTTCATCATCCTGAATTGAATTTCTGATTTATCTTCTCCACCGATAGAAAAATCGAAGTAGACTATATATATATTATAGGAACCGATAAGGTGAAAAATGTTTCACTTTATTAAAGGAGCTTACATGCGAACAAAGAAACGACTTGCATACCTGGCAGACACTTTTTTTAGCTATATACACATGATCATCTCAAGTAATAAACAAACGTGAACCTTTGGACCAGCGTATAGCAGCCTTCTTTAACAAGTAGCTAGATGCTTTGAAGGCCTGTGATTTTTCCACCTAACTGATGACAACATTACATATTGGCCACATTGAATGCTTGATTAACACTAAATAGAAAAGGGAAACAGGAATGGAGACTATGCATAAGCAACCTTAATTACTTGTCAATATTATCTCTCATCCACTTTGTTGCTAGCCAGTTCTCTCCATTGATCACGAGGCAGCTACCCTGAAGAGAAGCCTGCAAAAAGTACAGGAGCCAAATTAGTTCAAGGAATTGACAGTCAACCCAATATATATCATTACAAAGGCTTATATCAATAAAAGTAGAGATCTGGTTTGCAATTTTACCGTAAACCCGATAAATTATAGAAACCATCAACTAAAAGCGTAAGCGATGCAAAGTATACGCTCCCGTAAAGAAATTCGATTCTGTGTTTTTATATCGTCTCAAACTCCAAAGCAACAGATTATTTCACATTCAGTAGTTCGTTGGCATATGAGATCCTAAAGTGGAAAGGTACAGAATTACTATAAGATTTCAGTAGCGATGCTCATGGTGCTGCTAATGATGCTGCCGACCACTACCAGGAAGAAAGTACCTTCGTAAAGCGAGAGAAAAATGAATACAGACAGGAAATTCAAGCATAAAAAAAGGCAGTCCCTTCTATTATAAATATATTGAAATGCATCAACAAAGAGAATAGGAGGATACCTTTTGATCACTCGAGTATTATGAGAAAAATGGATCCATGGGCCTACCTCTCTTATTTTCGTGTACATCTCATTTGGGAACAAAGAACATTCAATTGATTTTTTATTTATTTATGAAATTTTAGCATAGTAGGAAAGTTAGGCAATTTGTATGGTATGTCTTTACTGTTAAGTCCCCACCATAAAAAGGAATCCAAATTGTGACCCTTATCCAATTATACTGACAAGCATTAGGTTATAGTAGTCGCAAATAGAACTTTCCAGATACTGAACATTGTTAATATGCTTATCACTTTGCGGTGTACAACATATAGATAATAATTTGGTTGACACTTCTTGGTAATGGGTTTTGTTTTATTTTGATCCGTAAATTTCTTTTCTGGAGAAAAATTTTACAGGCTTAAAAGTTTTAAGCAGACTAAATTGAAAATATGAATTGAAGTATCAATGAGCTCAATGGAGGGATAAGGTTCATTAAGCCAATCTCCAATAGTCGGGAAAAATGAGGCATGATGATTATGACGAATATATGACAATAATAAAACAATCAAAAGAAATAAATAAAGATGAATAATAATGAAATTTCTGATAGAATTGTTATATATTTGATCTATTATCAAAACGGGGGAGAAATTGACAGAGACATCACGAGATCATTAAACAAAGAGTAGATGCTAGAAAAGAGACAAGCTTGTCCAGTCGTGTGATTGAAAATGTCCTTTAAGACAAAAGAAAAGCTATATAAGAATGTGGCATGACCCATAGCTTTCGTATAGAATGCTAGGTACGTAGAAGACAAAATGTACAAAAAAAAAATTTAATGTGGCAAAGAGAAAATGCTAAGATGAATGTGTGTGATTATCAAATTAAAAAATCCTACTCGGGAGCAATCAAGTTTAGTTCCTATAGATAATAAAATAGGACAAAATATGTTGAGTTGGCACAGAGTATGGACATGTTCAAAAGGCCGTAAATAGATTATATAGCTAACAATCAAAATTAATTAGAGTTGAAGATGTTAACGAAAGACCGAAGAAAACTCTAGCTAAAATAATAAAAAGTAATTTAATTGGACTAAATATTACTGGTAAAATAGTGCTTTCATAAGGTAGAATGGAGGGATAAGACCTGCGTAGCCAGCTCAGCTAGTTGTGGCCAACACAACTCGACAAAAACAGCTGATGATTTGATATTTTCACTACAAGAATGACTCAAGGCT